>OY720196.1:8426425-9626425 GCA_963082885.1 Parascotia fuliginaria | reverse complement strand
ACGGAAACTCATTCTACGGTTAAAAATATGGTAGTTGTGAGTATTTTGGTTTAAAATCTTACAGTTTGACATGCTGTTCTAGATGATTTATTCCTTAGCCTCAAAAACGTTTGCCTTTTTATCGTGCGAACATACTTCTGTCTACTCCTTCGAGGATACGTTTAGGTACTGTTGAATTTAAATAACGTAAATTGTATATTTTGCCATTTTCGAACAAATAAGCATTGGTTGGAAAAGTATCTTCACTTTTCAAGTCCTTCCTTATAGGTATTAGTGTTGTGGTGCCAATTGGTTTCAAGTACTCCTTAAAAACACGGTATAACAGAAAGTATTGGCAGCAAAAGAGTGCTTGCTTTCGCCTGCTTGTAGTTACAACATATTGCTTTGTGATTCATGTAGAACGATAAAAATCCTTTAGTTTTATGATAATATGTCTACCCAACATAGAGTACAGACCCTTCAGTATCCAGGAAGACATAGCCCGTCAACAGAGTTCAATAAAGGTTTTATTTCCTACACGTGGCTTGAAGTCCACTTACTTAAATACTCTTAAGGAGGGTACTCAACCACTTTAGTTAATCAGGCATTGAGGAACGTTTATGAAAATGTTGTTCGGCAGTTGATAGGGAGAATTTCTTGTTTGATAATCGAAAATTAAGGACAATGTAATAAATTATAGACGATGAAAACTAGTCTCTCTTTAGTTGTCGAGCCATTCAATCGGATATTTATATTAGGAAGTTTTGTATTAGTATTTCATATATTGCTCAATTAAAATCTGAAACCAGCGCATATTTATTTTCTTTCAATTTTGAATCCGGATTTTTGTGTAACTTTTATTACGAAGATTCGCCACAGAAGATTAGGTCAATCTTTAAGAGATTTCAGATATTATAAAGGTGAGTTTCGCGCCTACAGACGGTTGCTCCTACGGAATCACCCAACCGTGGCAAAAAGGGACATTTCTGGACGAAATTGCTTATTAATTATTTTTACTAAATTAGATTCAGTATTTTTTTATACAGTTTGTTACAAATTCGTTTTTAAAGACTATTGTTTAATAATTAAGGGTTTTGGATTATGGGCGATAGCGTTCTATTCCTAAATCTGCCTATTTCCAGATAAGGTTATCAATTTCCTTAACTAATTAATTTCAGCATTCAGAATAATCTGTAAACGAATACTTTAAAGTGATATTACTGCGCAGGTAAAACTGCCCGTTACTCGATATTCTCTTAGTCGCGCTTGCACAAATTTTAAAAAATGTGCTTATTACAAAAAGACCATTTAAATTAAGTAGTTAGGTAAACATTTATTAGTGCCTCGTCAATATAATAATGTATAATCTTTGGCTCTGAAGCTCGTGTTATCAGCCTAACCACCATTTATAAATTTTCCAAGTGTTAACGTAGACTATAGTTTAAGTAATGATATTTGCTAGTTAGTTGGAATACAAAAATAAACTGCAAAAAAGCTTACATAAATGCATAAGCAATCAATAAATCAGCTTCACAATCCACTGTTGGACACAGGCTCCATTAGCCATATCACCCGGTCCGCCCACATGCCCACTTCGCCTTACTCACGTCCTTTTGAAATACCGCATGCAGGAATTAAGTAATAAAACATGCATTATTACTGCATTCTTGCCCTCACAAGGTTTCTGGCGATTTTATTATTTCCATTTAATATCACATAATATCTCCAATCTATTTCTTAGTATTTATCAAATGACTAGCTGCGCCCTGCGGTTTCGCCCGCGCGATAATTGCTTTGTGTTTAATTAATGTAACTCGGGAATCAGAGCGATTTTCGGAATAAAATGTAGCCTATGTCGCGAAACCAAATCTATCTACATACCAATTTTCACTGAAATCGGTTTAGCGGTTTAAATTTAATATGGTGCGCGCAATTTTCTTAGTTTTTCTTTCATAAGAACATTCTCCTGACAATAACAAACACAATAAAAAAAGAATTAACAAAATTGATCTAGCCGTTCACGCGTGATGCCATGACCAAGGGAAATAGGGAATAATTTTTATATATATAGATATCTCGCAGTTTTGCAGTATTTTTTCTAACATACTATGTTATTAATAAACATTAGTTTTTAAACATTGCAACTAAGCAGTTGTAAAAGATTAAACTGAAAGAAAAATGCAAGGGTACTGTACTGTAAAGTAAGAAACTTCTCTACTTTTTTTGTTGACTAGCTATGCTTACGCTTATGTAGCAATCGCCACTCATTACAATAGAATAGATCACATAGATCAGAGAATCTTCACTACAATCTTACTTTATCTTTTATTTGTTCTGTCCAATTAAATAATATCGAAGTTATAAAGAATTGACGTTCACTTTTATTAGTTTAATTTTGAAACAAGTTTGTTTACAAACATTCTAGGGTTGCTATAACAGCGGGTCTTTCCTTGTCTCAAAAGGCGTCTACGCATGCCCTCTCTATTGGTAGGGCCTATCAATATCAATTAGTCTGCTACTATGCAAGTACCCATTTCACCCTTTCGTCCCCTGTCATGAAGGGCAGACGAACGCCCTACACTAATTATGTGTAATACTTGATTGATTAATTAATTTTAAATGTTCGCACTGATTTTCATTTCAAATTTAATAATGACAAACTAGATGTCTGCCCTCACTTCGCTTCGGTATCAAAAGATTCATTCGGTCTAACAACGAACGCCTACGGAAAATATCAATGCAATAGTGTCGACTTGCATCATTACGATAAATAAAATCAAAAATAAAATATTGAAATTCTGAAAATTACTAAAGAAATATGTTAAACATGCCTATGTTATCCGTCTTATTTGTAGCTTTCTAAAGGTGAAGGATTTTTTTTAAATCGGTTACGTAGACTTTAAGTTAAATCGTTGCTACCAAACAAACACTCAAAAATCAAGTCTTTTCTCTTTATAATATTAGTGATTAAGCTCTGGTAGATAAGTCACACTACAATATAAAGAAATTATATAGAACAGACTTTTCTTATCATAATATACAAAGTCGCCATCGTCTAAAGAGGGCTTACGTCGCGCGCGCGTAACGCAGTTTATTGATAAACCTGATATTTCATTTTTATTGAACTTTTTTTTAAATATAGACCAAATTAAAAGAAAATACCGCTGGTAAACTGGTAACGAGTTCAATATTGTAATTGTCTATGTGTATAATGTATGAAAAGCCAAGTCTTTTAGTTCGTGATTTTTAGACTACACACTTCAGTCTTGTATGTGTCCCGTGCCAACCGAGCGATTATTTCTCACCACTCACAAATTTAATTCTCAACGGAGGCATTTGTGCATCAGTGCACGTCCTTGCTGGCAAAATTATGAAACCTCAGATCATTTATTAATAAGGAACCAATTCTAAAGTTTACATATTCTTTTCAATTCATTTATTCAAAAAAACAATAGAAAATGGTGTATGAATGTACAAATAACTAAAAGTAAATTAAACTGGGTTACAATATATAAATTAATTAAGCCAAAACAAATCATTAAAATATAATATTACAAAAATTCATGAACACATCAGCATACTAGATACAATACAATAAAATTATACACAATGAAGAATTTATAGCTATGTCAAAAATAAAAAATATGATGTTTAAATAAATAAAATAAAAAAATATACTAAAATCACAAAGTAGAGCCCAGCAAAAGATTTTTAATTTTCACTAACGCCAACTTCGGTTAGTACAAAGGCCTATGAAGCAACACAATTTTTTTTAGCGTAGGTGAGTATACGATTTTAGTCGATGACTAGATTAAGACACAATAATGCCGATACTCACAACAAAGAAAACATAGTTGTCAATAGATACCTCTATTATTTGTCATTGAAAACCCCAGCCGCGCCCTTTATCCTATTACTGTACCTAAAGTAGTACTAGACAGTAATTATTTGTCTAGAGCTACTATAGCTGAAATCTGGGGTGACTATGAACGATTGGAGCCATGGGGCGCGGTCGGAATGGGGCGCTTTTGTACGAATGGGGCGTTGTCGAAACTAGATGCGCGGACTGAACGGCTGCACTTTTGTTGCGTGCATTGAATGTAATCCATAGCACATCGATTTCTAACTCGATTATAACGAGGTTATATCGTATGAAAGGTGCGGTCTTGTTGGGAATCGTTTAGGTATTATGTAGTGAATGGTTTGATCTAAGTGAATGTTTATTGGTTGATGTAATCGTTTTATTATTGTCCGTGTGAAGTAATTTAGGTGTCGGTAACTTAGTATTGTCTTAATCGTTGTATGTTTTGTTGTTTTTGGAAACATATCGTATGTTATTTTAATTTTTCGATTAATAGTTAAAGATTAAGATAGCTCGTCAGATATTGCATTGCACGCCACTGCTTTAATGTTGTATTAAAGATGTTCTTAATAGTTATAATATCCACCATATGAATCAGATGAGGTTTAAAAACTTTCAAAAACTTTCTATACGAATTTGATATCCAACTCGAAACGACACAATCCTTTGCATAAGATCAAACGTATGCTACAGCACCAACTAGGCAATCAAGCAGAATATCTTATAATAATAATATGATATTGATCTTCTTGACTAGTGTGTCCTGAGCAAGACGATTGTAAAAGCAACACTTTTTTAAAAAAATCGAGAAGCATCAAATTTTTTTTTCGACTGACGAAGTCAATGAGGGTAATTTCTAAATTGCTCACTCATGCTACTTAAATGTCTATAAGTGATGACTTGTAATTGGCTTAATGTAACTTCATCATCATCATATTAGACGTCCACTGCTGGACATTGGCCTCCCCCAATTTTCGCCACCGGCCGGTTATTCGCCGCCCTCATCCATCGGCCATCCATATTGCAACTTATTCACTATCAATTAATATAAGTTGTTATATAGATGTAAGTTATCCATGTATTTTTGGCTTCACCAGTTTGACTTAAAAACTCCTTACACTTGTCCAAAATTGTTAAAGAGTGACGGACTTTTCGTCAACTCTTGAATGACTCTGATGACATGATACTTGGTTTTGTGGTGACATCAGCTGTGAAGAAGCAACCGAAGCCGAAAGGACCTGACCACAGAACGCAGACTACAATTAATTAAACTCACACATGTTACCAAAATATGGCGCGTTACATGTTATATTTAATTCGCGACACCAGATGTGTAAGCATTTGTTAAGTGACACCTGTTTCTGTTACTAAGTCAGAGACTTTCGGGTGGCTTAAAAATTTATAGATTAGTAAGTTGTAATCGGTGTGATTGCCAAGTATCGTTGTATTTTCAGCCTATAAATGTCCACTGCACATAGGTTAAATCAAATCAAATATCGAGTGGTTAGTGGTCAACCTAGTGTCAGGCTTTGATCAGGTCGTCCAAAGTGACATCCGACTTGACCTAACGACTGTTATTAACTTGGTAACAACCGGGATCGACTTCTTCGACGGAGACGCTCAGATCAAATACCACATGAGGTCACCCATTCTTGGGCCAGCCGCACTTTATGTTGCTTAACCCGCTAATCGTTTACCGATCAGTGACTGCAACAAGCTATGAGTGTGTCGAGCATATAGGTCTTCATAACATTTCGGAGATTTATGCTTTATTTAGCACCCTGGGCAATCGTCGGTGGCGGTAGTTTTATAACAAGATGCTGCGTATCTTTGTGTTATTCTTAACCTGTTTTGTCCTACTGCAGGGCAAAATCTTTTTCTCGTTCCAAATATTCGGATTTATCATTATTTGAGAGATACATTACTTACTTTTGTATTAAAAGACCTAATTACAATTTTGCGTTTTTACTATTTTGCGTTCTAGTCACTTTCCTACCGACCTAATTATACGATCAGCGAATCGTTAACTGAATGAGCAGGTACTTTCTTTGTCTAATTAACTAATGTCGGGCGACTTAATTGACTCAATCAATAAGGTTCTAATACAAATTGAATAATTGTTTGTATCTGCACGCTTGTTTGCATGGTAACCCAGCTAGATGAATGGTAATCCGTGTATATTATATATGACGTCACTCAAAAAAGGTGCATTTAGATTATCAACGCTTTGGACATCTCATGAAATGCAAAGCATATATTATGTAGTTCGAGGTGACACCTTTTCAGGTTTGCACATAACATATGTTTAACGTCCACTTGTACCTATACTTTTTTGCCCGACTGACGCAGTCAAGGAGGGTAATGTTTTTCGAGCGTATGTATCTATGTATGTATGTGAGTATGTATGTTTATTTCTTTGGCACGCTCTACAGCCTAAATGGCTTGATGGATTTTAACTTATGAGGTGCCATTAGATTCCTATTGATTGTGGGAGTTACACAGTGTTCATAAAATTTCGATGTAGCGTCAGCACGAGAAAAAAATGTATTTTTTTTTCTTTTCACTTTGTTTTAGGCAGGTGGGCTTTTTGTTTTTTTAATAACATATATTGCTTGTTGCTAGTCATGAATAAATGTTTTCTTTTTTTCTATATCCTGGAGCTAAGAACCCGTTGGAGTCTTTAGTAATGTGTTTATAGTCTTCCATTGAAGTGGTTAAAGACGGTCGCTTCATATAGTAACCATGTTAAAGATTTATACTAATGTAATAAAACTTATGTTTATTAAACGCGGTAATCTCTCGAACAGTTAGTCGTTATTGAAAAATTCTCATTGATAGTCTAATTCTTGAGCTAAGAACTAAGAAGCTTACCATAGATAAAACAATACTGCGTTAAGATAGTTTTAAATAAAATACCTCACTTGAAGAAGTAGTATTAATAGGTTTGTTTATTATCGAAACAGAGGCCCACTTCGTTGTAACTGCTGCCAGTCATGGACTTTCAAAACAGAACAGCTCTAGAGCTTCTAAACAAAATTGCCTTACTAACCCTTTCATGGACAGTGATGTAGACACAATAGATGTTTTATTGTCATCACGACCATATCCGTTTACTGTAACAAAAAGTGTTAATGGTTTGTGTTTGGTATGCAGGTCAGCAGCCACAAGAGCAGGAGTTGGCGACGAAAATGCTCCAGATCCAGTCGAAGAGGTTTTACCTGGACGTGAAGCAAAACCGCCGCGGTAGATTTATCAAGGTTGCGGAGGTAGGCATTATACTAAGTTAATTATGCTACTGTTTCTATAGACAGATTGATTTGGTGATCTGACACAGAAACCAATGGTATTTTTTTTTTATATATTTTAACCTATCAAAGTGGGGTCACCGCCTGATGGTAAGCAGTCAGTGGAATCCAGGTGGCCACCATATCAAAAGTCATCATCTAAAACTGCTGGTATGGTGGCCTCGATTATGGCGGGCTAAGAATGGGATAGGGGAAAGGAAGTGAGGAAAGAGGAAAGGGGTAAATTGGGCCTCCGGCGGTCTCACTCAACGAACGAAACGCAGTAGTACGGATACTACTCTTACGTCGATCTTCTATGAGAGGATATCGTTTCGTCATCCAAGTTTCCATTGCAGAAATTCTTCTTCATTGGTAACCAGTATCCAAAACAGAAGAATTATTCTTGTTTGGAAATCAGGTTTCCTGAAAAAAAATAATCTGCTAACGAAACTGGTTTCCAAACTTTGTTTTCTAAAGTGGTGGAAAGGGATTTAAGACGTATTTATCGCGTGATGCTTACTGTACGCGGCGTAAAGATATCTTTGAAATCCTTAAAGATTCAAATCAAATCATCATTAATTGCGTCAAATATGGTAGTTACAGTGGTGTTATAATAATTCGGTCACACATATTTGGTCGTTGTTGACCATGTAATATTTAGAAACTTTAAAACACTTTTATATTATTAATTTAAAAAAATCTAATAAATCTATATTACCTATCACTATTTTATCAATACCTAGATTTTTAGAACTTTAAGTTTGATTTTTAGTACTTTAAGTTTGATTTTTAGTACTCTATGTTTAATTTTTAGAACTTTAAGTTGTAAAATTGACAGGGTTTTTTTTCAAAGACACATTCCCTTGCGATTGCTGAAATATGCTACATAAAAATCTTTTTTACGCGTACAACTTTGGGTTCATATTTGAAATATTTTTTATATGGTTACTGTATTCTTGTAATAATTGTAGTATGCAGTTTCAATCGAAGTTGATCACCCACTACATTAACGTCGGAATGATCTTAAAAATGTCGATATATTTTGTCGATACGTGAAAGAAACGGGTATAAAAAAGGGAGGCACCCAAAAAAAACTCTTGTTTTCTACATTATCGTTGATGTCGGCTTACCATTTTTATTAACACTTGTATATTATTTGGTTTGTAGTGGTTATGTAAGCGATAATATATACATAATATAAGATAACGTTATGTCAGCTGTTGATTAGTGACTTACAATTGATAAGGTAATTATGTAATGATGAATTAGATATAGATTTCGATATCGAGAATGTATTATCGAACTAAGAGAGTTATGATCCACCATAAGATCATTTTGACAATCCATCTAAATGCAAGTAGGTCTAAATTCGCCTAAGACAGATTTCTTTAGCAACGAGCTTGTTATACTTTTATTAGACACTGACATTTTACTATGCACACTGATAGGTTAGTATTAAAAACGCCCTAAGTGCATTATACACGATTAATCATTCAAGTAAACGGTAGGTACCCTCTCAGTACTCTCTCATAAAATACCAACGTAAAATATTAGTTTCCACACTAATGCCATTTCGTCCGGTGAGTGACAGTACCAGAAGCCCAATCATCTCTAGGTCCTCTTCCTTTTCCCTTTTCCTTCCTCATCCCCTTCTGCCCATTTCTGCAATGCTTAATATTTACTATCAGTTGTGCCGGTATGCTTGTTTGCCACCGAAGGTTGTACAAAAAGCCTTGGACACATCAAGGCAGATAACATACATTCATACATAGCCTCACGCCTTTTATGCCCGAAGGGGTAGGCAGAGGTGTTTAACCGCCCACGTTTCGGCATTTTTAATTTTGGGTCCCATGGGGGCGAGCCTGTTGCCATTTACCGGGCACAAATAATAATAATAATTATTATATTAATAAAAAGTCGAAATGGTCCAGTGGACAAGGCACCCGCTTCGTAAACACGAGGTAGTAGGTTCGAATCCGGGCAAGTACCAATGTGATTTTTCCAATCATATGTACTTTCTAAGTTTATCTTGGACATTTCTGACTGACGGTGAAGGAAAACATCGTGAGGAAACCTGGACTTAAAAGTCCGAAATTGCCAATCCGCCTTGAGCAAGCGTGGTGATTAATGCTCATACCTTCTCTATATGAGAAGAGGCCTTTGTCCTGCAGTGGGACAGTAAATAGGCTGCTATTATTATTATTATTATTATTATATTAATAATATTCCACTTGACACTAACAGCTTTTCAACCAGTATTTAGACAATTTTATATTGTCCTCATCCTGTCTTACAATCACGCACTTTAAAAACGCGATTGCACATGTAACTGTCAAATTAAAATGTAACGGTTTTTGAGTGAAAAGAAAGCAACTGTAAGTTTGATATATTGTCTACGGTCTATGTGCTATTGGATAGGTTTCGTGTTAAAATGCGAGTTATGGTATAGAAAATATGTGAACATGCAACATTGTAAAGCTAGTGATTAGGTCTATCAATCATGACTAAAACGCGTATCGACTTACTTTAATCAATTTTTTGAGAAAATTCATTTACTTAATGTAAATGAATTTTTCGCATACTGTAGACGAGTACAACTGCAGTAAAATAAAAGCTAATTTGCTTCTCGATCTCACGGACGGACTGTGGGCTTATCACCATCTCATAAATCAGTATTATTTTAATGTTACTTTGGGTTTTGTCTCTTTCTTTTGTACTATTAAAAACAAGGATAGAGACAATAAGGTATATATATAAGATAAGATTGCTTTAAGAGGTTGTGTTAGGGCCCCTGGTCTTTGGAGCAACAGCAAGACTTTTTTACTCCTGTCCAAAACACAGTTTGTTCTACGGAGTGCTTCATCCAAAATACCTGAACACGATATCGTACGGTTCGTTTCTAGGGTTTATTTCTCACACGTACATAAGCTTTGAAATGAACACTATGACCTATACTTCTTTGAGATCTCAAGAGAATGCATACTTCATGGTATCTATGAAAGTACCTGGCATTGCAGAAGTCTTATGAGCAGCGATTACCACCCTCAGATAGATCGCTCACCCGATAGTTGTAGATAATAAACAATGTTATAATTTTGAGTGCTATACAAAGCATGCAATAAAAATCACACACCATCTACGGTGTAAGGTAAAATTAAAGTTAAATTAATTAAATTAAGTAAAGTTACTTAGTTTTTCCTAAGCCTGATCTGTATTCTGTATCACTACAGAACTAAAGTCTTCCAGTATTTCTAAACCTTCCCATTTACCTACATTAGATACTTATAAAGTGTCCAGTTCGTCCCACCACCTCCGTCTTGCTCTGTCGTCGTTAATTAAATCAGTCATTAATTATGACTAAAGAAAGAAAAGAATAAAATGACGTGATTTATAAATCGCCAAAATTAACATATTGCTACAAAAATTATGAAAGGAATATGTAAATTTAGGTTATTTTTGTCTAATGGAACATTAATTGGTCTTTAGTCTTAACAAGACTTGTCTTAATGACGCACACAATGAGATCCTCATTCTACTACATCATTCCGAGTAGGTTCGATTTTTAAACATGATTTCTGTGGCTATCATATCGTATTTAATTAAACAGAAGATGAGGCATTACACTCGTTTTTGTTCTTAGTTCTCGTTTCAGTCGTTTTAGAACTATTACGGTAGTAGGGTCTTGTTGGTTCAGCATGAATGGGTTGAGATTTTGGGATCGACCAGGGTCGTAGGTACGTAGTACCCTCTCATACAATATCCTCTGCTTGGCGTTTGCCTCCCTCATTCTTTTCTCTACTGTTTCTGCAATGCCTTCTTGTCTATTTATCGACGTAGTGTAAGAAAAACTTAGAGTGAAATTACTTGTATGTTTTTAATATTTCACACAAACCTTGGTGCATATAATTTAAGCTTAAAGTAGTTTCTGCTTACCCCGTTAATTTGACAGGCGTGAAGTTATGTTAGACCTTGTTGCGACAATTGCCAGCTGAATACATACTGTTATTTCTCCGAAACTTGCCGACCCTTCCCGTATTACAAAGTGTAGCTATATGTTGCCAATGACAGAACTTCTGCATTAGGTATACGGTGTTCTTGTAAAAAGTTGGCGAATGAAAAATTCTGGCTTGACTCCAAAAACATTTAATAACGCTGGGCGGTTTGCTGAAGCTTTGTGACGTGTATCAGTTATTTGCTAATTCATCGTCTTTAAAGCTAAGTCGTCGACGTAACAGCCCCTTATTACACTGCAGGTCCAAGGCCTTCTCTAATATAGGGAAGGGATGAGCATTAATCACCACTGCGGATTGGTGATTTCAGACTTGTATGCTAGCTTTGTTCTGGTTTATCACTTGAGGTGATTAGGTTAAGTTCCCTTATCGCGGTCAGTTCATGTATGGGTGACCGTTTCTTTCATGCCTGCTCAATTAGACGATTTTGGTTCGATCATGTCTCAAACTCCGCAACATCTTGTTTAGACCGAGGAAGCTTACTTTGTATGGTTCTTTGGTTGCGTTGAGTGTTAACATTGTAACTTAATACCTAATTTTTTTTATTATGTGGCGATTGAAAAGTGTGGCCTCAGTTTCTTGCCAGTTCTTCTCACGACTCTACCTCGTCCGCGAACTGGCTGTAGGTTATTTGGCTGACGCAATGTAATCCTGACTTTCATAAGCATCATACTTTATGATCAAAAAGAAATAAACGCTTTCGCTTTTATGTATTTAGATTTAAAATAAAGATTTTACACAATAATATAGGTAAATTTATTGTTTATCGTAAATTCAAATTAATTTGCTAATAAAGTATGTGTTTTACGTAGAATCCTATTAATATTTATTATAAATGCGAAAGTTTGTGTGTGTATTCGATACCACTCAGCGTCTAAACGGCTGAACCGATTTCTATAAAAATGTGTATGTACAAGAAATCAGTGCCAGAGACGGACATATGATACATTTTATTCCGAAAATCGGTCTGGTTCCCAAGTTAAATCAATTAAACACATACTAATTTCGCGGACGAAGCCGCAGGGCGCAGGTAGTACTTCATAAAAAAACCTTTTATCATTATTATTGGTGCTGTTCTTGAGAGGCTTAAGCACTCAAAGATCACGTTTAGTAAGAACTAAGAAGCTTTATTTGATCCTTTAAGTTTTGCTGCTAAAATAGTAATGTTTACCTCACATTGTTTTTCTTCATGGTAGCCTTAGTTCTTAGGTGTGCAATCTCCTCTGATAAAACCTGTAATCTTATACGTTGTGGAGCAAAAATAGAATTTTGGCATCGTAGCTACTAGCTACAGGATCAATTTGCGAGCTAAGGATTAACCTATTTTCTTGACCTAACGATTAACATCGAAGATGTTAAGAATTGCCAAAGGTTTATTTTCACATTATTAATCTTATCTCGTTGCCCTAGCGACTGAGCCATCGCAGTCATCATGATAGAAGGAAACATCGTGAGGAAACCTGGACTTAGTCTTAAATTACCCGTACGCTTTGTGTAAGCGTGGCCATAAATTATCATGCCTTCAAGGCCTAGTATGATGGCTTACATTTTCTTAATAGATATAGGTCCACATTTATAGGGCACGGGATCCAAGAAACCTCGAAGAGTTGCCGAATTAGACCCTTGACCTATCTAACGCGAGCCTTAAGATGTTCAAATTCAAATTTATTTAATTTGTGAAACATAGGTGATTATGATTACAGGTGTTAATCGAGTTCGAAGAGAGTTATGTTGATCGAGGTTCTTATTATTATAATTAATCTAACCTCTAGTAGTCGTAGTAGTCGCCATGTTATTACGTCATACGGCTATGTAAATTTAGAAGTGTCAACTGTCATCTATCGCGTCCAACGTTTTTTGTTAAATTACGAGCGAAATTTAAATGCCACTTAACGATTGAATAAAAATTTTGTGATTTTTTAGTGGTTCATTAGCACTATAGATTCTATATAACTTATACACTATAGAACTTTGATTTAAATCGATACCACGAGGTAATATGAAACTGCCTTCTCTTAGATAAATGATTTGCCGTACTAGCTATATTATTGATTTTCAGCGTCGAGGACAGGTCTAAGTGGTGTTTATTGTGTTGAGATATAATTGTTAGTTTATGATAGTGTAAACGCGATATAGTACGTATTTATATTTATTTATACAAAACACTGCCAAGACATTACTTTACGGCGTTTCTCTGAAGAGGCAGGCAGAGGTTTGTGGCACAGGTTCGCCCTAATTACATAGGTCCTATTTTTCGTAACAGAGGCAATCAAGGGCCGTTTATATTTAGATACGTTTTTGCCATAATCACTACCCTGGACAGGCGATAGAGGAAGCGAAGATTGGTGATCACTGAGAGCACTCAGTAAAACAAGCAAAATATACTATTAGAAAACAAAAAGCCCGCCTGAAAAGAAAGAAACCCATATTTTTCTTCATTTACATACATACGCTCGAAAAACATTACCCTTCTTGCCTGCGGCTGCCGGGCAAAACAGTCGAACTGTCACACTAGAAGACAGCAGGAAAATCGTTAGCTGTTTTCTTTGTATCAAATTTTGTACTGCTTATGGTGCGTTTCCACTGACGCGGAGCTGGGCGGAGTGGAGATGAGCGGAAGGTGAATTGGCCAATCAAAGTTTGAAATCTGTTTCCACTGCACTGAACACTGATTAACCAATTCACGGTCCGCTTATAGCCATGCCTGGACTATTTTATATATGTACCTTAGATGTGCCTTTTAATATAATTATGAACTACGTCAGTATGTGTAAAATATCTACTTATATAATTAACATAAATAACTAATATCTCGCTAAATAAAGTACCACAATTAGTTCCATGGAGTGATTTGTGATATATTTATAAATTATACTAATTTGTAAACTAATCGTTGTTAATTGTTATTTGATTTAGAAACAATACTTAATTAATAATAATTGCATATCAATGACATGTTAACCATTGAGAACATGCATTGCTATGCAGATGACAGCACGGGTGACGCGCGGTACACTAGCCAACAGAATGTCCCTCGGAGCTCCGTGCATGAGAGACGGTTACAACTTGTGTCTGAAGTTGAGGGCTCTCTCGGGCGGGCTCTCGAATGGGGTGAGAAGAACTTAGTTCATTTCAACCCCACGAAGACACAAGTATGCGCGTTCACTGCGAAGAAGGACCCTTTTGTTATGGCGCCTCAGTTCCAAGGAGTTTCTCTCCGTATCTCCGATGACATTGGGATCCTCGGCGTTCAAATATCCAGCAAGGTCCAATTTGGTAGTCATTTGGAAGACAAAGCCAAACTGGCGAGCAAAAAGCTGGGCGTCCTGAACAGAGCCAGACGGTACTTTACGTCATCTCAACGGCTTGTGCTATACAAAGCACAAGTCCGACCGCACGTGGAGTACTGTTCTCACCTGTGGGCAGGAGCCCCCAAATACCAGCTCGACCCACTTGACTCCCTCCAACGGCGAGCTGTTCGAATCGTCGATGATCCCAATCTCACAGACAAATTGGAGTCACTGGAGCAGCGGAGGGACTTTGGCTCCCTATGCGTGCTCTATCGTATGTTCAACGGGGAGTGCTCTGAGGAACTGTTTGACTTGGTGCCATCGTCTCCTTTCTATCATCGCACCACTCGACATCGCAGCAAAGTTCATCCATACTACCTGGACTCGATCTCGTCTAGCACGGTTCGTTTTCAGCGTTCATTTCTCCCACGTACGTGCAGGCTCTGGAACGAACTACCAGCTGCGGTGTTTCCCGAGCGCTATGACATGTCCTTCTTCAAACGAGGTTTAAAGAGAGCATTAATATCACGGTAGGCAGCGGCTTCGCAGAGCCCCTGGCATTGCAGAAGTCTATGAGCGACAGTTTCCACTTACCATCAGGTGGGCTGTTGGCTCGTCTGCCACTATAGGCAATAAAAAAAAAAAAAAAAAAAAAAATACGTTTCACCTTGACTTAGTTCTTGAATAAAGTAAAGTAACTGCTAATTCACACGGTTACACTGTGATTTCAGGCACTGAAAGCTTCTACAGGTAATTTATAATACCAGCCTGTTCACAGTCCCACTGCAGGGCAAAGGCCTCTTCTTCTTTCTCCTTCTATTAATGCATGAGCATTAATATAATATGCTTACTTTGGGTCTAGATGGCGTTGTGTAATTGTTGTGGTATTATTATTTATTTTATTTTATTTTTATTCATCACTACGCTTGCTCATGGCGGATTGGCGATTCAGGCATTTTTTTAAAGTGTATATTTCCGTACGATGTTTTCCCACACAGTAAGTCAGTAATGTCCAATATAAATTTAGAAAGTACCGATTTATTCGTGCTCTCCTAATTACTACAGTCGCCGTAAGTCCGCTTACACCTCTAGAGAATTATACTGGACATCTTTTGTTACAAGGGCACTGACCTCTGAAGTTATCTCTCGTTAAAGTTCAAATTACGCTGCAAAAATCGAGTTGCCCACATTTGTATTAACGTACTCACAATAATCTTTCTCACTCACATAGAAAACGAACGACTATAAACCCTATTAATTATACTAATGTTTAATGTTCGATTCTTGTGTCGAACACACGTACTATATCATGTCGTACTAACAAAGCTGGGGCAACGTGTCATAATCTGCCTACCATTTCGCGAAAAGCCTAATAGTAAGTTTTTTATCTGTTTTGATCAGTTTTTAAAATCTTCAGTTCCGTTCAACGGACTTATAACTAAAAGCGGTAAACAGATAAGGTGTCAAGTCTAGAAACTATTTTGATATAGATCGGCGTCTGTTTGATAACCAAAGCCTACAATGTATTTCCTGTTGAGCTAGATTTTTTATATTTAATCTTTATTTGCAATGATTTCATTCCACTTCCTATGCTAAAGAATTGTTTAGCATTGCAAAAAATTTAGTATTGCAAATACCCGTAGTGACTTTTCAAATTCATATGTAGGTACTTTCTATGTTAAGCGACTAATGACTATAAGTTTTAGCCTTGTTGGTTAAATGTCGCACAGAGGTCTCGAATTCGATTCCGAATAAAGTGATTTTTGTTTTTTCTATGTCAAAATGTTCCGGGTGAAACAGACTTGCCTCACTCCGTGTCCGCTCGTCTCGCTGTCGCTATCTCTCGGATTTAATATAGCTGGCGAAATGTGTTTATATATCACTGCTTATCCCTTCCGAAAAAAGGGCCTTTCTTATATTAGCCTACCAAAGTGATTCCACTTTGCCTGATGGTAAGCAGCCAGTGCAATCCAGAAGTGGTGGCCACTATTCTAAAAACCATCGTGTTAAAATGCTGGTATGGTGGCCTCGACTATGACGGCTTGCTAATGTTACAATAATAGTAATATATTGTTTAGATCGGTGCCGACGGTCGGCGCAGTCAGATCTTCCTGGCGATGTCGACGGCGGCGGAATTTCGCGATCACCTCTCCAGTTTCAGTGACTTCTACTCCTCGCTTGGACCACCGAACCCGGACAACGTGCCTGATGACGGGAAACTTAAGTCAGAAATGATGCTCAAGGTTTGTGGCATTGAATGTTTCTTTTTATTGATTATAATGATTATTATTACTAATGTACTAAGGCACGATAGGTATAAGCTACTCCAGCTTATTATGATGGGCAAGGTTGAGGGCAAGAGACGGGCTGGGCGAAGAAAGAAATCTTGACCGCGAAACATCCGGGAGTGGACTGGAATTACCACCGTCGAAAGATTGTTCCATCTCGCACTGGACAGAGACAAATTCAAAGAGCTGACGGCCAACCATCAATAATGAAGAGGCTCATTAAGAAGAAGAAGATAATGATTATATCAGTAGTAGGTGTTGATTGTGACCACGAACTGGAAGACGCAGCGTGGGCAGACCCTTCACAAGGTGTACTTGTAACCCGGACGTACTTGTAACTTTTTCAAAGTATGAATCAAGCTTTTTAATGTCCAAAATATGCTGATATTTAGTCATAGAATTACCAATAACAGAAATATTTAACCATAAAAAATAGTTGACTAAAACTATATAATGCCTTCAATAATCTTTAAAAGTAAAAAGACGCACTCAATACCGTCTTTGTTATTAGTAGACAATGGATATACAATTTCCTAGATTCTTGACTATAAAATCACGTTCCAGTTTGACGTTCTATTTTGTCAAACTGCAGTATTAAGTACTGCTTGTATTTTATAATAATTGTCACTGTGTTTATCTGCACGTAAGAAGATAGACAAACATTTCTATTAGAAATTAGAAAATTTGCTTTTAGACGATGTCTCGTACGTCTGTTTTCCGTCTCAATTAACACCACGATTAACACTTTTATTTTATTGTTAATTAACCACGATTAACAGTGATACTTCCTTCTAAACTTTGCTTATTCCTCCCTCATTCCGTTGTCGCTTACAGTCAAAGACTTACCCTCGGTTTTAGAAAAGCTGATCAACGAAAAATTAACTAATCACCTGTTAAATCTCATATGATGTACCTAAAAGCATGCTAAAAGCATGGATAATTTTTCATGCTTTTAGCAACCCAATTAGTACTTTACATGAGATTTAACAGGTGATTAGTTTATTTTTCGTTGATCAGCCTTTCAGAAACCGGGGATTAGTTTCGTGTTCTGACCAATGTTTCTGTAAAGTTTGTATAAAAAATAAGTTTTGTAAAAAGTTACGGTGTTGACATAATTTCATCGTACCACATATTTAATATTGTTCTCCCGGCAGGACAACCGGCGGTACTACCTGGATCTAAAGGAGAACTCCCGCGGCCGCTTCCTTCGTGTCTCACAGACCATCACGCGAGGAGGTCCCCGCTCGCAGGTCGCGTTACCAGCTCAGGGCATGATCGAGTTTCGTGACGCCCTCACCGATTTACTCGATGATTTCGGCACCGATGATGGAGGGTATGTGTTATATATTATGGTTAAATTAAACAAACGTCAGTAGATAAAATTGCTTACCATATAAAACTCCAAAATTTCCAAATTACAAGTTCAAGTTAGTCCTGATTGTTTTTGGTACATCGCCTGAATTAGGAATTAAAAGCACCTTACTAAGTCGCATTATGTAGTCAAGCAGTGTATAGCTTTATTAACGTTAAATATGCACTAACCTAAAAATTTAACTTCGCTGTCTGAAAAATGTTTAATCAATATTACAATTAAAATTTGGCTTGTAATCCGGAGATTTTGGATAGAATATTAATTTTAGCTTGATAATATACGAGTAGATAACACACACATGCACGATTACATATATACATTAAAAACGCTTTAAACAGCCCGCGTAATCTACGACGTATACGTACACGCACTTAGTTCTACGTTATAGTGTTCTAAGAGATTCAATTTAACTAAACTTTAATAAAAAAAAAAAACAAAAAGTGGGTGGTTAAACACCTCTGCCTACCCCTATATCCCGAAGCTATATATATGTATGTAACCATACTTTGTACAATACTTGCACAAAATATTATATTACGTCCGATTAAACTATACATACCGTCTACTTTCAAATGTCTATGTAGTAAAACCGCGCTTTTGGCCACACTAAAACGCACCTTATTTTGCGAGATTTTACTATCGTCCAGGGTGCCGAGTGCGAGCTGTTTTTACGTTAACGCGAACGAAATGTTTACCACGTTTGTCTCTCTGATTGGTTAATAGTTTTGAGCAGGCCAATCGTGGCACCGAACGTTATAAACGCGTTAACGTAATGCAAACTAGCACTAGGCCCGTAGACTGTACTTTTGAAAGGTTTTGTAGGTATAAATACATGCTTATCACAGATTTCTAATTAACAGATATGTTATACACTTACAAAACAACCGAAAAAAGTGTTTTGTGTAGCAGCCGTTGAACACATACAACATACGTTATACACATTCTTCATTCTTGTATGAATGAAGAATGTGAGTACTAAAGTCAATACGTCCTAATTAGGACGTTTTCGAGTCTTCACTGTAGCATCTGCGCTACGTGTGGTGTTCAGTATACCACACTTCACTGGCTTGTCACTACACGATATAGCTAGCTACGTACAAGATATTGGTGTGTCCGAGCACCAGCACGTGTTACTCGGTCAACGATCAGGGAGCGACTGCCCGTTGTAAGCGCGCACCGGACGGAGAGTGAATATCCCCTCTCCGCATACACTACATCCCTTTCTTATTTTTATTTATTTAGCTACTATGTAAGTACTATATAATAGGTACATCATTCTTTGATTTTAACCAGTGTAACTAGTAATTATGTCATTTTTTTTTTCTCGCAGAACCTCACTTGGGCTGCACGGTTTCGAGTAAAACCCGACCTTATTCAGAGTTGACTGGTACGACCACGTACTTACAGACTAATATAGTAGTAGTCCCAATTTCGATCATCATGCATCGTAAGTTATGCTTTGATTTTCAGACATTTTGCAATTCGGTGGCTTGTAAGGACGTCTAGAATCTAACTCAATTAAACCGTACCAATCACCTATCTCGAGCCTGTAGGAACTCAAATGGACCCTTGATTCCGGAATCCAACTCTGCTTGGTTACGTTCATTATCCACCTTTATTTAACAGAAAGTCTCCTACTTACTAAGAATTTACTAATTATTGCATTTGTCTGGTCAAATCTACAATCTACATATTACACGACGAATTTTCCCTAACTGTAACTAGTCAAACTCATGTTCTACATTATCAGCTGCCATCAAGGGTAGAAACCGCGCAAGCTTGCCTATTAATAAAATTCAAGTCCTAGCTTTTTTCGTACGGTTGACCGTGCAGTTAATGCTAGTTCCATATTGCCTCTATAGTCGTTAACATCGACTTTAACACTAACATCACATTTTATGCCTGCCCGTTAGCACATGAAAATCCCATTTTCAAGTGTAACTTAATTACGAGAACCACAAAACACTTTGATTTATCGTACTAGCAAAACATCTTTCCTGGTCTGCGATTATACTGTTTTATAAAGATCACGCGCTAGAATGTTCCAGAGGTGAGGCATCAACCGGAACAACAACAGTGTGGAGCGGTTGCTCCATGCGTGGAGGCGTAGAGAGAATAAGGTCAATGATCCAATGCTGATACCTTAATTCGACGCCACACGGTTGACATTCGCAAGTTCGCATGTCAAGACAGTACCTTTTCTTCCATTGCGAATTGACCAACATTTTGTAGCAACTATTAAAATTAATTATTAATTATTAATTTGTAATTTCCGACTCAACCACAAAAGCGTTGGCGCGGTGGCCTAGTTGTTTATCTGTGAATACAGCGGGTCCACAGTAAATATCGGAAAGATGCAAAAGATTAAGAAGAACGATATAGAGCACTGGAGTAATGTATAAGTGCTCTTTTGGTTTTTGCTCGGTTGGAGTGTATCCTTGAACGCGCTATGGAGCTAGGACTTAAAGGAATTTGGCAAATTAATATTTTATAATTAAAATGTATAAGTAAGTAAATACTTACCTAAAAACAATTATTTAACTAAAGTAACCAAACTACTAGTCTTTATTTCTGGTTACTGCAATGGAGTACCTATAAAAGTAATCGTAATTGCAATTACAATAGTCATCAAAATGTGTAACTACTTTTTACGATCATTTTATGAAATCATCAATCATTTAGTAGAGTAATCATAGAAACCTATGATTACTCCACCAAATGAAAACGTAGCTAGTAATCAATAGTTAGACTACATAGGTACGGGACTTTACGTTCTAATCTTCGTATCGATATTAGTCGAATGAAATAACTGACAAACTTTGCATCTATGTTTTTTTTTTTTTTTTTTTTTTTTTGTCAGATAAATAACAGTACACATTATTTTATACTCGCCAAGCTAAGCAGCTTGTTGGCGAGATTTATAGCGAGTTGTATAGTACGCCACGGTGTGATTACTTTAGGTACTTATATAGTGTAATTAAGTATTTGATCGACCATTACGTCCGTCATATATTTTCACGTAGTCTTTTTTATCTCATCTTTGCTCTTAGCATAGACTGGACAAAACTATAGAATTCTGAGGTTTAGTAAATTTATTTTAAATTGAGTTACAGTTACTAAATTTCTTTAACCAATTAATAGTACTCAAAACTCAAGTATCATTTAACAGCTTTGGCAATTACTCAAGCAACTGGGTTGATCTACACACATTTTCTCAACTTTTTTTTCAACTCTTATGTATCTTATAATATGATATGTAACATTGTAGTAAGACAATTGAAATAACCTGAAAATAATGAAAGTATTGAGTGATTGTACTTCTACCATATGTTGCCAATTCAATAGAGGTAACATTTTACCAATGTTCTCAGTTTAATAGAGCAATGCTCTGCTTACCCAAAATCTACGCTACCGATTTGAAAAGTTCTTTTACCCCCAAAATTAACAAACGAAGCGGGCAACTCAGGCAATGTTTCTTTTTATATTTAACATATTTCTACAGCAAGTTCTGAAATCTCAATCTTTGTAAATTTGCAAAACAGAAGACAACAAAAGCAAATTTGCAGTAACTATAGTAATAATATTTCGCAGACGTAGGTAATATTGCAATCATATTTTATGCAGGCGTTTGTTGTGAGACCGAAAGAAGACGAATAAAGAAAACCAACAGATGTAGGTTCCCCTTCGCAGTAAAGCTTCCGAAAAGTCAGCTGTGACATAATAATATTAGTGTGATATCTGAAAACAACCAGATTATTATTAGTTTTAATATTATTATAAATTCGTATCAATTTAATGATCAGCAATCCTGCCACCATGCCACCTTTGTGACTGTATATGTCAATTTAATGACCAGCAATGCTGCAACCACGCCACCTTTGTGACTGGACATGTCAATTTAATGACCAGCAATGCTACAACCACGCCACCTTTGAGACCGTGTATGTCAATTTAATGACCAGCAATGCTGCAACCACGCCACCTTTGTGACCGTGTATGTCAATTTAATGACCAGCAATGTTGTATCCGTGTCACCATTGTAACCATATTAATTAAATTGCCAAGCTAACACCATTCACATATCAATATGTTTTGTATTAATTTAATGAGCAGAGATACACTTGTTAACGTACAATACTTTTATTTATGTCAGTATCTTTTAGTCTACACTGATTTAAGTAAACGTCCAGTTGTTACACAAATTTCAGGACTATCAGTCCACTAATGACGGTGTCAATTTAAAGACCAGTAACACTGTATTATCTTGTTAATTTAATGACAATCACAATTGGATGCTATAGTTTAATTAAAGTACAAATTTATTATTTTATGTTGTTTGTCTGTAAATGCTGTGCATATTTAATTTTGCTATTGGTGTAGCACAACATGCCTAGTGTCAAGGTATGTTTATGGACAGCCTGTAATGGAACAAGTACTTTCGTATTTGACTTGGCTTTTTACTAATTACAGTAACAGTAGTATAGTACGTAGCTTTATATATTATTCTGTTTAATATTATTTACAAATGAAGTATTATACTCGTAGCATGGACAATATGAAATATTGTCCCTTCTTCGTTACAAACTCACTTCGTGGTTTTTAAATAAACGTCTAACCTATTATAAATGTGTCAAAGTCATAGCACTTCATACCGATCACATACGTCTACGTTAATTATGAAAATGTCAGCCAATAATAAGCTATGACAATGTTATCATAAGTAGCGGCACTGTTTTTGAATGACCTAGCTAAGACTACAGCATGTCATTTGTTTATCTGTTTGATAAAGGTACTCCAATATTTTATCACACACTGGAAACTATTGCAGTAAAAGTATTTACTTATAATTATGTTGTAATCTTATAATATCTGTGTACGTATGTGATATAAGTACACGAGTGTGTTCATATCTCTCAATCTAAAATAGTATAAATCTTAAAATTGAGTAATTTATTCAAACACACGATCGTAGTTTTTACTACAAACTTATTACCGTTATTTGACTGGCCTGTTGGTCTAGTGGTTAGTAACCCTGACTGCTAAGCCGGAGGTCGTGGGTTCGATTCCCACCCAGGACAAACCTTTGTGTGATGAGCATGATTGTTTGTTCTGTGTCTGGGTGTAATTTATCTATAATATGTATGTATTTACAAAAAAAAAAAATGTATATAAGTATGTATATCCGCATTCTAGAACCCATAACACAAGCATATAATATGCTTACTTTGGGTCTAGATGGCGTTGTGTGTAGTTGTTGAAATATTATTATATTATTATTATTATTATTTATCCTTTACGGTTTACTTTTACCATAACTACTTATGACTCCATCAATATAAATTGAGCAGCATACAAATAAGTGATCTAATTTAGATATTGTGGTGTTATCTTCGCCAATAATGTAGCCAAATATTTACTCTTTCATTTAAACGGCCATTTTTAAAAACATTACCTAATGTCCAACCGTATTTTATATTATAATATATCTAACGTGTTAAACAAAAATGTTTAAATGTAGGTAGGCACTACCAACTATATCATACTATATATACCAACTATAACCCACTTAGTAATTTTATTAATAAGGTTGTGGACCTTCGCCTCCCGCAAGCTACTTTAGGTGAATATGAACTAAAAATCTTCATCTTCAATATTATATAAAAATAAATTATTTTTTAAACCTTAGGAATTTCTTCTTAACCTGTCGTATGCTATAATATAAGACACCATAGAAATAACATTGTGTCTTGTGCAGATCAGTCATTTTAAAATTTGCCATTTCATATCATTAGTTAAAATTAATAAAAGACAAATTGTTCTGTAAGCACGGAATAGATAAGTTGGTACTATAAGTAACACACAACATTAATTTCAAA
Source organism: Parascotia fuliginaria (assembly GCA_963082885.1). Taxonomy (NCBI): domain Eukaryota; kingdom Metazoa; phylum Arthropoda; class Insecta; order Lepidoptera; family Erebidae; genus Parascotia; species Parascotia fuliginaria. The sequence continues at coordinate 9,602,464 of OY720196.1, read as the reverse complement.
TTAATGGCTTATTCTCTAGAATTCACCGCTGAAAACCAAGTTGGGTAGTAGTCGACCTACTATTATATCAGCACTAGAGAAATAAGCCTACTATTTGTACGTAAACCGTACAGTAACAATTAATTATGTACTTATTTCTTCCTTGCTTTACATTCCCTTTTTTTTTTTTTTTTTTAGCGGGTAGAAAATAATTGTACTCACATTTTTATCCTCGTCGCCACTTGTAGCATCTGCGCTACGTGTGGTGTTCAGTATACCACACTTCACTGGCTTGTCACTACACGATATAGCTAGCTACGTACAAGATATTGGTGTGTCCGAGCACCAGCACGTGTTACTCGGTCAACGATCAGGGAGCGACTGCCCGTTGTAAGCGCGCACCGGACGGAGAGTGAATATCCCCTCTCCGCATACACTACATTCACGATAACGCGTTTATACCATATCTGTTAAATAGAATATCATTGGGAAAAGCTGTAAATTTTTATGATTAGTAATCATGTCTTAAAAAACATAAATTACTATTAAAAATTTTTGTCAATAGTAATTTTAGAATGCATCGCTCTTTTTAATATATTAGTAAACATTACACAATATTCTGTCGCACCATATAATGAAGTATATATTGATCTAATACATAATTTAATAAAGTCGTGTGACCCTCCAGATGGCTGATATCGATTGAAATGCACTACGAACTAACTAGTAATCAAAACTTAATATTATAAAAAGAAAAGATGATTTTTTGTATGTTTGTTTGTTGCCATTTAACTAGATCTACGTAAAAGCTACAAATATGATGGTTAGGCTAATTTATTATATTTAACATATTTTCCAGTAATTTTCAAAATTACAATTTTTAAGCGCCTTTGTACATCTGAATGATGCTATACGACACTAATGCTATGATATTTTTTTAGGCGTTTGTTGTGTTACCGAATGAAACTTGATACCGGGGCAAAACGAGGGCTGATGTCTAGTATGTAATAAGTAACATCAAGCTATTACTACAGGCGATACGCTTGCACTATTTAACAGTCATTTTCTTGGTAAAAAACACAGTTTTTTGTGTACATTTTGTATTAGCTTAGTAGTCATGCGATGCGTGCTGTATTTGACAGTAATTGGTGTATAATTGAGAATGTGTTACTATTTAATTTGTTTCACATTCTAAATTCTTACATTACACGTACAGTCGAAAAAAGCAGCACGAAATGCGGTTTTAAAAAGTCTTTCTTGTGTCGAGAGCTGCAAAGTTTAGAATTGTCAAATCGTATTTCTTTATTTCAGTTTATTTAACATTAATCAAAAGATTTGTTTTTTTTTTTGGAAAAATATAGAACAAGGTTCTAGCTATCTTTGTTTTTTTTAGGCTATAGCAGTATAGTTTCTAAATTTTCGATCATTACGATAGCCACAACACACGCTTAGAGTTAGTAAATAATATTTAATTTAAAATTTTATTTATTGAATTTGTATTATAATTTAATTTAAAAATAATAATAATTATTAATTAATAAATTTAGTACTTTTTAGTACTAAATACAATTTGTATTTCTGCAAGAAAATATAAATAATCGAGGTTCTAGCAACCTACCTTTGTACCTCGCCAGCCTATATCTAAATTTTACGCCTACGCCTTTATGTTTAGTCTACCTCAGCTCCTTCATCGATCGTCTGTACACGGCGCGCCTATTGGGCGGTCGGCTTAACGTTTACTGAGTTGGGGTAGGTCTTTGCGACGACGCATTATAGCCTCGCTCGACAGACTCAAGGTTTGAGTTAGAAATTATATAGGTACAATAACGGTAAGACTGTGAGATGTTGTTACCTACATTTTAGAAACTGTTTTAACGGAATACGCGATAAAAAAGTAAATTGATCAGAGAAATAGTTGTAAAAATAATAAAATGCAGTTTTCCACAAATTTGTATATTTATCTCTGAAGGCGCCTACCTTTGATTCGATCGCTTTCAAGACGCTTGTCATTTTTGATGACTTCAAAATTAATGTCTAGAACACACCGGGTGTGTTATATATATAGAATATTATTATTTATTTATTACTCTTAAACTTACATCTATCTTTACAGGCAAGCCTAATGCGACAGAGAAGTTGAGCTTTTTATGTAGTTTATAACTATATTTGTTTCTACATCCTAATACATGATTAAAACTAACCTAAGTACTGCAGATGCAATAAGCAGTACAATATATATACATAGAACCTTAAAAACCGTTCTTACGATACCCACGGGCTATACCAGAACCAGACCTGACCTGAGACCTGGATTACAAACCCGGTGCTTCGTGCATAAGCTAGGATGGAATATCCGCATGTTATCGCGCGAACATTTTGATTGATACTGCGTAAATGCGACCTACTTCCACACGCACATTACGCAGGAAGTGATTGCTGAACTCATTAATGAACCTACGCCACAGTTTAACATAATAACAGCATGTTAATATGCACCAAATAGTTGCGCTGCTTCTTTTTTTAAATATTGCAATATATGGTTGTGTTTTAAAAGCATAATTATAGAGACGTTTCTATAAATTTGATTATGCTAATATTGCTAATGTCAAACGAGGTGTATAACTGCCATCATGTTCGCGCTTATACAACTGTATTTAACTTACTAAATTTAAAATTGCAGATTTTGTATCACAAACTATAATTATCAGTTTTAATTTTCCAGAACGGTCCCCTGTCACACAATAATATCATACATATTAAATAAACTAGTTTTGCTATTGTGTAGATACAAACACTAAGGCAATTTACGTTCGATTGCAAGAGTTTTTGTCAGTTATTTTATTTTTCATAGAACCAAGCTGTTATTTTTTAAACTGTTAACGTACACTTAGTTGATCGTTATTATTATTTGAGCATGTGACACCTTTATGCCATTTTCTGTTAAAATATAGGTTTATATATCACTAGGTCAGCATTAGACTTCGTTAGAACTTAGCACTAACACTAATCAACTTATATTAGTGCAATCTTGCCAAAAATTGAATTTATACATAAAAGGAAACATTACAAGTTACTTTTGGGAGAACAATTTACTATTACAGCGAAATTCTGAATTTCTAGTCTAAATAGAACCAATGCATCTGTTAAAACGATAGACAGTTTTCACACATAAGAGTGGCAACGTTGCAATTTAGTATCATAATCAAATAAATGAATAATTTAAATAAAAATAATAATAATTATGAATGAATATTAAAATTAATAATAATATGATATTCTACCACATTCACACAGCGCCATCTAGCCCCAAATTAAGCAATTATATTTGCTTGTGTTATGGGTACTAAACAACTGATATACTACTTATACATATACATTTTTTTTTGTAAATATATACATATTATAGATAAATTACACCCAGACACAGAACAAACAATCATGCTCATCACACAAAGATTTGTTCTGAGTGGGAATCAAACCCACGACCTCCAGCTTAGCAGTCAGAGTCACTAACCACTAGGCCAACAGGCCAGTCAATACATTGGAAACTTCCCTGGCGTTATTTTCATAGTAAAATAATTTTAAGCATTATGGTTACTTACTTTATAAACAGCTTTTACGTAATTCTAAAGTGTTCTGATATTATTTTTAAATGATAAAAATTAAAAACCAAAAAAAATTGACACTCAATTGCGTAGGAGTTTGTTGTGGGATCGATTAAAACTTGATACCGCTGCAAACGAGGGCGTACCTCTAGTTAATAATACAATTGCTCAAGGCGGATTGGCAATTTTAGATTATTTTTCAGTGCTTATTTTCTACTAAAGTATTGAAATTTATAACTGGAACATCATGAACCATAATGTTATTTGATGATAATGTTTCTTTTATAGGTGTAATACATTTTAAAATCGTTTAATTCGTTTTTGATATTATCCATTACCTGCCTTGGCTTTTCACTAGGGGACTAAATGCTTTTTTCGAGATAATTACAAATCTTTGAAATAAGTTTATGTAGTATTTATTAACATAAAAAGTTACCTGCTACGAAATTACGCAATCTTGCCCACGTGAATGTCGGTTATCGCATAATATATTTTTGAACCGACTTCAAAAAAAGGAGGAGGTTTCTCAATTCGACCGTGTAAATATATATATTTTTTTATGTGTGTTCGTCGATAACGTCGTCGTTTATGAACCGATTTCGATGATTTTTTTTTGTTGGAAAGGAGATATCCCAAGTGTTGTACCATGATAAGGCAACCAGGATCTGATGATGGCATCCCAGGAAAATCGAATGAAACTTTCGAAAATCGTACCGAAGACTAGTGTATTTGTTACTTTTTTCATTAAGTATTTTAAGGCACTACTATTTAGTAAAGGTTTGGAGTCGATCTGATGATGGAGCCGAAAGACAGTTGAGGGAACTCGACAACGATTTACAGCAATTATTTGTGTGTTTTATTTATTTGTGTTTGGACTTAAATCATTTCTAATGATGAGAACTTGCACCCATATGGGTTTTAAGTGCCATTACAGGTGACCATAGACAGTCGAGGGAATTCCTTAACAGCAGTCATGTCGGGCTTACTTCATACGGTTCAATATTCCAAAATGTTTAGTTCGTAGAAAAATAAAATCTAAGCGAGATTTAGGTCTACCCACAACTGAAAATCGTAAAATAAAATAATGTTAAACAAAAAAAACCGACTTTAAACGGAAAGGAAACTAAAAAGTTAAAAATAAGTTTACTTAGCAGAAAGTAATTCGTATTTTGATTTAGTTAACCAGGATTTTAAAGTTGGTGCCAAGTAAAATAATTACTAGGTACCAATAGGTATAATCAATCCTAATTTGCTATTGTAGTAAGGTTCTTATAGTATTTGCTTGGCACCAACTTCTGATTAACTAAATCAAAATACGAATTACTTTCTGCTAAGTAAACTTATTTTTAACTTTTTAGTTTCCTTTCCGTTTGAAGTCGGATTTTTTTGTTTAAAATTATAATAATCACGAACATGTCTCTGTGTATACATTGATGATTTTCATACAAACTTTCATCCTCTATTTCAACCACTTCCATTCATTTTTTGCGGTAAAAGGTAGCATATGTTGTATGGTTTATGCGTGAAAGCGCAACAGACAGACGGAGAGACAGAGTTACTTTCGCATTTATAATATTAGTATGAATTCAGGAGGTATGTTTGAGTTATGAATATAGGATGCGGAATCATGACGAAATAGGTGCATAATTAAACAAATTAGATAATTATTACAAGTTTACATACATTTTACTAGAACAAAACACTTAATATTATACCTATTTACATCACACAAGTTCACACACTGCATGCGATCCTGCCTTAGTTCAAAAATTCCATATCTTTGTCATACCAAAAACATACAGACACAATTTGAATATTATTATCCCTTTATTAATATTGGAAATGAATAAAAAAATTGTTTTAATTGTATTGTTTTTTTCTGATTCTTGCCTCTGACGCCGTAGATGGGTCCCGGCTGAGGCGGACACTTGGTATGATTCGCGACAAATTTAATATTTAGGTCTTTTAATTTGGGGAAAAATTTAAGTTTAAATTCAAAATTTCTATAAAAAATTCTATATCTTTTGCTATATTCTATTTATTATTTAACATAAGTTATAGTAAGTATATAGATAATATTGTGTTACAGTTTCAAAGGCGAGTTGCCGGAGGGTCGGCATTTGCGCGTTGACAACAAGAACTTCTATTTTGACATTGGGCAGAACAATCGCGGGATTTATATGAAAGTTAGCGAGGTGAGGATATAACACTACTTAAAAGAAAAAGGACGCAAGTTGAGCTATACACAGGCGATAATTAACTTTAGCCAGATTGTTATAAGCGTGTACTGTTCAACTTGCGTCAGTTTTTGCCAATATTGCGTAAGTTGCTTTAATCTCGAAGTAACATTAATCTAACTCATTCAATTTGTTGTAAAAGTGTATAGGAGTCGTTTCTTTTGCTGCCCTATTTTCTTTTCAGCACTATCTATATATAGGAGAGTGAAGTATCCGATATCTGAACAATAAAAACTGCGAATCTTATTAAATTAAAGCTAAAAGTTGTTAGCGGTCTCTTAATTAGAATACAGAAATATCTTTTTCGCTTGTTTTCTTGTCAGCACTATTACTGAGTACAATATTAGTGGAAGAGTGAAGTATCCGATATCTGGTGTTGCAGGTAAAGAGTAACTTCCGCACGGCGATCACTGTGCCCGAAAAATGTTGGACGCGGTTCCGCGACATTCTAGCCGACTACTGTGACAAGATGTGCCGCGCGCACCAGCCCACCGACTCGCATCAGGTATGTTGGAAGCGGGGAACTGGGTAACTAGACCTTAGGAACTAGAGAATTAGGGTACTGGAGCTTGGGAGCTGTTGTCATGGTTATTGAAGAGGGTAACAGAGAAAGAAATGTAACTTCCACACGGCGATCACGGTGCTCTAGAAATGTTGGACGCGGTTCCAAGATATCTTAGCCGACTACTGCGATAAGATGTGCCGCGCGCACCAGCCCACCGACTCGCATCAGGTATGTTGGAAACTAGAGCGAGGAACTTGGGAACTAGACCTTGGGAACTAGGGAAAAGTACCTTGTTTGTGCAGGCCTTTAATGGGTGATATTATTAATCCTTATTTGTTATTATTATTAGCTTTTTCTGTCTCATTCCTCAGCACAGACATCTCTCTATCTCTTTTACTTATCGAGGTCACGCGTCTTCACGTTCCAATTTCTTAAGACTATTAATCGTCCCGCCATCTTGAACTCGTATCTTTCTTCCTGTACTTCTCTCCATTCTGAATCATTACCAAATGAAATTCTTATGTCAATGGCGTGTATACTATAAGCAAAAAGCAGTGTCCCTCCCATCTGATACTTTCACGTGTCTTAAAAGATGGATAAAGGATGGCCTCATCTCCTTTTTAACCGACTTCAAAACAGGAGCAGGTTTCTCATTTCAACCGTTTATATTTTTTATGTATGTTTGCCGATGATTTCGTCGTTTATAAACCGATTTTTAAACACAGTACCTAAAATGCAAGGTGCAGTAATCACACTTGTTGTGTTTTAATTACTCATAGCTTTGATATTTTATTATCTAAATAAAAAAATGCTTAGCGAATGTGTTCCTTCCAGATATCCTCATTGTTAGTTTATTTAGAAAATAAGTATTTCATGTCGTGCAGTGTCCCAATACAAAAATGGCTTATTCTTACTATAACTTGACAAATTCGTACGTGACACTGCTATGGTCAGTAACGGGGGACGTTAGCCATCGGGTATGTTAAGTTTAGGTCATACGTGACGGGTTTTTATACGGACGGGACGAGAAATTTAAAAAATATCGTTTCATACAAAATGTATATGTAAGAGTATACTTCACGGAGAAAGGTCGGGAACGTGGCACTCACGGGGCCAAGCGAATAAGGCACTAACGTTTCCGTTCCGTTTACGTCCCGTCTGAGCTATTTATCTCGTTACGTCGACGACGTCACGTGTTCACATGACGGGGCTAACGTGACAGAAGTGACTTTAAACGTCGTCGCTGTTGACTCTTATTGGTAGTAACGTCTCCCGGCACCCGCGCGGACCATTGTAGTGTCACCAACGAATTTGCAAATCTATAGTGATGTGTGCAAGCGAGATGATAAGATAAGATAAGATAAGGTGATGTATTGTGGTGTGGCCCGCAGGGAGGCGGCCCGGCGCCCGGACCCGCCGCGCCCGACCCACGACCACGGGACTTAGTACGTACGCACTACCAATACTTACCACTTACAAACCTACTATAACATAGTCTAAATCATTCATAATAACTCGCTTACTTATTTTTATCATTGAATGCAGTTGTGTCATGCTTAACTAATTAAATCACAATATATACTATTACATAAAGCGGAAGAGTTTGTTTGTTTGAACGCGCTAATCTCTGTAACTACCCGTCGGATTTGATTAATTATATTTGCGTGTGATAGCCCATTTCTTGAGGCAGGTTATAGGCTATGTAACATCACGCTACTGGCGACGGGAGCAGAGCAGTAAGCAAAGACGGGTGAAACCGCGCCGTGGAAAGCTAGTCATTTATATTCATGAATTGTATGACAATTTCCTACGAAGGGAAAATATACAAATATTTTCTAGTCGTAAACCAATTGCTTTGGATAAGCTTTTCTTTCATATATATTTCTGTCAGTTGCTATATCTTATCTACTTTTTCATACACTTTATTATGCAGTGCATCCATCTTTGTATGAGTTTATATTTTGTCAATAACTAAACAATATGAAACAAAAGTTAGAAAGGCTGCGCTGTAATAGCAATAAAGGCACTCCGTTCATTTAAATGGCTGTAAAACGAATTATACTACACTACTCGTAAATATTTATATACTTACAATAACTCATAAATAACTAATAATTACTAACATAGTATACGCTACATTATTTTCACAAAAAAAACGGCAATAAGACCAATTATAAGTTTTCTCGTCTTGCGGGTAGTATAGCACGTAGCTCGCATGCTTGTTTTACCTACATGCGTGCTACGTGCTATTTTGTATACTTTACTGTTATATACGCAACAAGCAAGCGTGCATGTAGAGCGTTCATACGCATGCGGGCGCGTACGAACCCGCATGACTTGAAAAATATTACAGCATTTTTTACTACAGATTATCAATCAATCAACCTATCGCACATAGACCCCTTTTATATATTGTTTATATACAGTGCATTTAATTGAGACTTTAAATTAGAATTTAGAAAAATGGATTAACCTTTAACTTTTGTAGACTTAAGCTATATTCTCATTTTTATCGCATTATCTCGCTTGTACTTGCTTTATAATATTCATTTTCTTATATTAAATAACACACCAACTATTTAAGTGTTTTGTTTCTGCTGAGTAGCGGTACCAACGCCTATTAGGATTTTTTTTTCAAATTCAAATCCATTTATCAAATTCATTTTTGATAGTGAGCAGCTATGGACGTTTATACTCGTCATCATTTGTATGTTTGCAAGTTCTGCGTTTTCTTTTTTGCCTTTGTTTTAGAGAATTTACTCTTATAAATTACTTGGTCAGCGAACCCGACTAATCTGTAGAAATAAAACATAACTCAACTAGTGTAATGTAACTGCTTTTTTATAGGCTGCTAATATTTACTAGTTTTTATGTATACTACACTAAGGTGTACTAACAATTTTTGCTTTTGTCTCTGTCTAGCGCTGTATATAATGTATGTATTGATTGGTGTTCCATTGCCCCCTCCAGGAAACATTCACGGGCAGCGCGCCGAACCGGATTTGATGGTCCGGCCGCAGCGCCCCGTACTGAGTTCGCCGACGCCGACCCGCCACACTCTAGCGGCTACACAACACAATAACTGTGCACCACTAGTTCCGATCCGGTCTCCGTACGTTCTACATACGACAAAAACTGATGCTTTATTATTATGTGTATATAGTATTTTATATCTAGTTATGTATATTTGCGACTGCGCTGCGACGTTAGCGGACGTCGTGCGACGTCTTTGGCCGTCGGCCGTACTCACCATGGTACTAAATAATGTTTGCACTTTGACAATTTTATTTCTTGTTGATCATTAATTATTGTGATAGGTATGCGTTGTACGGAAGAGGAATGTCGGCGACTGATAGCGTGGCCCGCGGGCTTTTTTTTTTCAATACAAAAGAAACATGTTCGTGGCCTTTTAATCTAAATTATTACAATGCGATCACTCCGAGAGGGCTCGGTATTATTGTTTTGGTAAACAAAAAACTAACTAAAACGGCTTTGAGCTTTATTTTTTAAATTATCACTTTTTCTCTGTTTTTTTTTTGTCTGATTTGTGTAAATAGTTTTTCGGCACATAGTTAACGAGAGTGAAATGTAACGAAGGATGGATTTTTAACGAGTTGGAGGTGTAATTCCAGATAAGTCATATTATTTTTGTTAAGTTATATGATATTAAATAGCCAGGCGATGTAATGACGATTTGGTATTATTTGGTAAATAGGTTACATGTAAAAAAAATAACTTCTGGCTCGTTCTAATATAATAACATAATCAAACTTTCAATAAAAACAAGTTTAAATGCCCACTTATCTAGTTCGTAGGTGTATGTGTTTTTTTATTATGGATTATTTTAATTATAGTGTTTTTTTGTCTGTTTACACTGAGATACGACAGGCACGGGTGTGTGCGGAGGGTGTTCTGTATTGTGTACTGTCCCTTACGTCATTACTGCTTATATATTAGTACACGTCAATTATATCTATCTACAATCACGGTTAAAGGTTTTCTGATACATTTTATATAGAATTTTTAAACTGATTTTTTTCTCATTTGTCATAAGTCCACCGCAGTAAGGGGCGAGTCACAAGCGAGCACCACATTATAACATTAAGGCACCGGGTGTTTACAGGGCTCGTATAAAACCGGCGCATGCGTCGGTTACTCGAATCATTAGATAAGTGACGCACTGCTGTGATATTTGTAGGCGTACGATCCGACGGATTTAAAAAGTTATTTCGTGTGATGGACGCGGCCGCGGTCCATGTCCTATTTCTCTAGTAGGTTTATATGTTGCGTCTTTGACGACATGCTATTCTAAATTGAAGAAAAATTGGTGTTTTATTTGTAAATTATTTTTGACGTTTAACGTTCAAAATTGGTGTAGAAATGAAATTGGCTATAAAATTGGTACGTAAAACAACGCTTTATTATTTAACGTGTAACGGGGCCCGAGGATAATAATTATCGTAATAATTACTGCAAAGAAAATCCAAATTTAAAATTTTATAATACACCGAATGATAAAATATTAGTAATTAGTAGTCTGATAATTATCATGAAACAAAAAAATGTATCGTGATAAAAAATTGTACATTGATAATTTGGAATCCCGTGAATCACTCTGAATACACGTTAATATGTTGTTGTATCGTTATTTCCGCCTATATGTGCCGGACGCGGCCGGGTGCATGAGGATAGGTTAAGTTTGGTTATGTAAGCACCCTGTGTTATGAGCGGCACGCATCGAAACTCGCACCATACCCTATATGCGTACAACACTCATATTTTATATCAAGCAATATATTATTTATCATTTTTTATTAGTGTTAAATAACAGTAGTAAACAAGTATTCTAACTTTTATACCAATTAGTAGTATCTTATAAATATTGGCAACACAAAACCCATCATTCATATTTTGGCAATACTTAAATCAATGTCAGTTTTATTTATAATCTGTTAGCAGAAGTCTGCATTCCATTCAACTTGTCTTATTAAAACTTAAAGGATTTATGTCAATATTGATCAGGTAGCCAAGAGAACTTATTAATGAGTTGTATGCTTTAAACCTTTAACCTGTTACTTAAGTCGTATACCCGTATATTATTATATCCAAATGAAGGAAAACATCGCGAAGGAAAGATTGGTTTTAAAATTGAGTGTCATACGCATATAGTATGGGTGTGCGTGCGGGCACGACGCGGGGTTTGTATGCGTGTGTGTATATATGTATGTAAGTATGTATATGAGTGCGCGGGACGCAGTAACATAAGTCAGCACTACAAACAGGCGTCAGGCGTGCCTTCCACTTACTAATATTTATGCATTTTTGTTTTATTATTATCTTTTTTTTTATAACTACACCCTGGAGTTTCACCCTTTATTGGTAGCTTTTTGGCGACGCGTAAACAGTCAACACTGCTTTGTAATTGTACCGAAAATCATTAGAAGCGACGTGAAATCTTGTTTTTTTTATATTAGCCTACCAAAGTGACTCCATTCTGCCTAATGCTCCAGCTAGTGGAATCCAGAAGTGGTGGTCACCATTCCAAAAGTCATCGTTTCGTACTGGTGGTATGGTAGCTTGCACTATAGGGCTTTATAAAATGCTTTGTCAAAATTTTATTATAAAACAAGATACTTCTTGCTTTCGCATCATGCAAATCTGTTATAGATAAAAAACCGTCAAATAATTAAGTCGATTTAATGTCATTAAGCGTAGAGAGACAAACATTACGCCATATAACTGGTATATTATGTATTGACTGGTATTCGCTATAGAAATAAACTTGAATAAGCTCTAATTTACTCATATGCGTACTAATAGCGCTTTACTTGCATTGACTTGCATCGACTTGCATTTTCTTGCATAACTAAAGATCTAAATATATCCCAATCTAGTAGCTTCTAATGATATTTGGTATAATTAAACATATTTGTTAGTGTGTTGTTAAGTATCGATTAATAAAGTTAACTAATTATGAACTTAAAGCTAGGCGATTTAATCACAATAAAAATGTTAAGTTCTGTACTATATTTGTATGGAATTATTTTGTCATTGTTTGATGTGCATTTCAGTGGAAATATTTGTATTAGTGATCACGATTTTTGATCTTATTATGCCTCATTTGAGAACTGTTTTACTTTGGCTTGTATGACAAGTATTTTCACTGATAGCGGGCTCTTAAAGATAGAAGGCCCGTATAAAATTCGAACATTAGGCAGTAATATATTGTTTGTAATGTAATATCTTTTACGCTCTTTCAGTTCTAAGCTATTTAAGTTCAGTGTGTGATACTGAACTTGTATTGTAGTGACTACTGTGATCACGTTGTATAACGGATGCTTTAGTCTATAACGTATGTATCTTGTGAATGCGAATGACAACAAAACTTTTTTTAGATTCTCATTATGTCTGATTAATATTTATAGTCTATGCAGCGAGATGTGACACGCGAAACTGTCAAATTTCAAAAATAGAATGTGATACTGACAGCTCAATAATAACCGAGTACCATGTTATGTCGTTAATGGGTGAATAATATGGCTGTTGAATACGTTGCCATGACAACAGCGTCTATTGCTATTATTAAAGGATTACATAATACAAGTCAAGTCTCGCTGTACTGACTCAATGTGTTTGTATTTACGCGAGTGCGCTCCGAAACTGCAACGTCATTGACTGATACGTCGACTATCGCATGTATGTATGTATTATACTTGAACAATAATTGTATATTTTTCAAATATTGTAATAATATATATCTTTAATTAAGTTACGAAATGCCATTTTAATAGGGAGAACAGCTTCGCCATGAATGAATCGTATCTAAAGGCTACCACCCACATCTGGTGCTAACTATGAAGTTTGTAGAGTATGAGTTAGGTGTAAACGCTAAAGTGGGTAGTCGCCTTTAGTGTTCAACGAATATAATTGTAATCGTTTCTGTCTCTATAAGTAACAATGTACTTGAGTCGATTTTGGTACAGACGGAGACTCTGACTTAGATTTTATTTGATTGACTATGAAGTTTTAACAGAATACAAGTATGTGGTTAGTGTTAGAGTCATACGCTGGTCCCTCAGACCGCCTCAGTTCTGTGGGACGCGCGTCCTACACGACATAAGAAATAGTGTATTTTTCACCCTCTAAGATTACATAGAAATAGTCGTGACACGTCCGACTGCGTCCGGAACTCGTCGGCGTTCCAAACGGAGTCGAATGCGATCTCTACGTAGATTAATTTACAGTACATTTTCCTCTGGAGACCATTATCTATATAGAGTGACATATGGTGACGTCCGATAAAGTGTTACATATATAGAAGAAAAAAAGTAAAAAAAAATACCTATATAAAAAAATGATTTCTCTATACGAATAAATATAGACATATAATAAATAAAGCGGGAGCGGCGCGGTGCTGAACATTTAACATAAGTTAGAATAGTTTGGTTGTTGGTGGGGGCGGATGTGACGTCACGCCGCGGGGCGCGGGGGCGCCGCGCACTTCTCCGGTGATCCGTAACGCTTGTGTGTGCCTGCGACTGCGCATAGCTGCTACCGATAGACATGTTACTGCCTCATAACCTAGCAATGGCACGGGAGAGCTACTTTTCTTGTGGGAAAAAGGTATCTTTATTTCAGAGATATATAAAAAAAAAAATGATGGCAAAGGATAATGAATCTCTCTAGAGAAGAGATGTCTAGGTCTACTGTTAAATAACTCAGATAATGTCAAATTCACTTGTGGCCTATTAAAGAACCTGAAATTTTTGCTACACTTGTATGAAATAACTGTTTTTACATCACTAATACAACATTCCTAGTTTGGAGCTTTGTTAATACATCATCACCATCAAACTATGGTCAGTGTGATGAAGGGTAGTGTCGCTCGGTAGACGGCACGTGCGCGTGCGCAGGTACGTGAGGTCGCGTGGGGCGGAGTCAGATGTGGCCCAGCCCCACGTCTAGTGGCTTATTTTTAAAACATACAACTTTATGGTACAAAATGTAATTTTAGTTCCATAGACGTTTAAGATCTACAGAGTTTATATTTAGACTTGATTAAAGATGTGATTATAATCGCTCCAGCAAAAAAAAATAAATTTAATGCTTATATATAATGAAGATTATATCTAATGATAAAATAGTTTATTGTTGTGGAGCTAGGCTATCGCGTGGGATATTGGTCGGCAGAGCGGGCGAGTGTCAGTGCTGCCCCCTGTGATACCGCGCGCCCCCCCGCCGCCCCACTTTCTCCTCCCCACTCACTCCGCTTGTCAGTCATTAAGTACTCGTTAGGTTAGGCATACGTTCCTCTGTTGATATTTGGTCCCGCGAGGATTATTTGTTCCTGTCTCTAATAGTGGCTTCTGCTTTGAAACTCAAATACTGATATCCTTATTGTTTATTGACGTATTTGATTTCCTATCCGCGCTCAACTATGATTCCTAGATTCATGTTATATATTAGTCAGACGATAGTTATTCTATGCTGCGTTTGAACCAGAGTTTCGAAAGTTCGCGTGTACTAAGGTGATAGTCAATTATTATAATATTCATTATTCGCGACGCACCGCCGGCGATACACATACACCTGGGTCTCGAGTCTCGACAGTCTCGAGAAAAATTCTCGATGTTTTTTTTTGATCCAGTGTGACGCCGACGTTGCCCCCGCGTCGCCCCCCGCTTCTAAGTGTTAACTAGGTCACTATAGATACGGAACGATTCAACTGCTATACTTTAAAATTTAAAAAAAATCAGAGTTATAATAGTACGTTAGTTTTAATTATATTTCTGATATTAATTGATGTTTTGCTAAAAGATAATTTATATGGTTGGATGTTGTCCGGTGGTCGGGGCGTCCACCGCTGCCGGTGCGTTTAACCGTTTGTTTTATTGCAACACTCACACCGACACACCATTTGATTGTTTTACTGTTCCCGTAAACACTGCAGTATACATCGCTCGGCGATGCGGACCGGGCCAGAGTAGTGAAACCTTTGATTACACCGAAAATAAGATATGTTAAACTTATATAGTGAGCGTTTTCTTATAATAAATCAACGCTGTCGGTAGGGAGCTGCTGGCATTGCAAAAGTCCGTGAGCGACAGTTACCGCTTTCCATCAGGTGGGCTGTTGGCTCGTCTGTTACTGTAGGCAACAAAAAAATACCTGTTAATGTTACGAACAATGTTAATCGTCGATTTCGATTGTCATTCCAATATTTATGACAGTTGTTAAAAGTAGTATGAATGTAAAAAGTGTTGGGAAGAAAGATCTGAGGCCCTAGTGCGAGTTTGTTTTACGATAACGCGATTGACTCGTTTATGATGTTCAGTGCTCCGATTGGCCTGCTCTAAACTCTTAACCAATCAAAGAGCCAAACGCGGTAAACGTTTCGATAGCGTTAACGTAAAACTGGCACTCGGCACCCTGGCAATCAATCGACATAGTTGACTCAACAAGAGTTGCCAATAGTATGACGATACTGTCCGTAGGGTTATGGTATTGTGCCGTAACGCTACGAAATAGTGTTACAGCGCTTCGATTTGTCTTAGCAGTTCGGTATTAAGTCGTAGCGCTTCGGTGTGTGCCGTAGCGCTACGATATTGTGACATCGCGCTGTTGTCCTTGTCCGTGGCGTGATTTTTGTTGTTTTAAAAATATACATCATCATGTCTTTCTTCATTTGGTGTGATTAAAGAATTACACTAACATTCGCATAGGCTAGTAGCGGTAGTCCCAGTTTTACCTCTGGCCCGTCTTACACACCGATTACCGCCTTATACCGCCAATGTACAAAATAAAATCATTTTATAATTACATGTAAGCAATACCACAGTACCTGAGATTGAAATAAAAGATGAAAAATATAAGAAAACTGTAATAGTATGAAAATAGCGGTTGATACAATACAATGAAATCGGCGGTCAAACGATTAGTTATTAAAACAGGATAGCTTTGCAGTTCCATATTGTGGATTTAGTTATGTATGTGTTATAATTTCGGGCGGTCGACTTTGCACACGGCGTCGAGACGGCACAGAATAGTATGTAAGCGGCGATACGGCTGTTATTGTACACTAATATCTGCATTCATTCGGACGTAGGGCTCCACGGACGACAACACCTCCGGGGACTCACGACACACACACTACTGTCCCCAGTTAGTGTAAACGGTTGAAGGGATCACATGCGAGTGATAAGAGTTGTTTATAGGCGTAGGGGATAGGGCGGCCCGACTGGCGTGTGTGGACACATACACTCATACACAGCAAAGACGATTCGCGTACAAAATGATAGTATTATCAAAGTCTACACACGTCATTCGGGTTTGTTTATGTATGCTTAGGACGTGCCATAACACGTTTGCAGTCATCATAAGGTCGCGCGCGTAGCGGGCGTTTGCCGTGATGCGTGCGTGTCACGGTATGCGCCCGCCGCATGCGCTTCATCATATGTATGAATTTAGGGTACCCTTTGTATTTACGTCCATGAGAAGGAGAAAACGGCTTCAGTTTCTTGTCATTGTACTGAGGATGGTCGGTGGCATTATTTAAAGTTTCAGTTTCACGTACGATAAGTGTGACCCGACAGTTTTACAGGGACGGCGCTCTCTATCCGACCATGTACGACTGTCGGATGGTATGATAAGTGAGCTAACGATTGGTCGATAAGCACGTGAAGTCGTCGCGCGCACTGTGCGATTTAGTCGCCCGTATGTTGGATGTTTTGGCGCGACTGTGCGACGAGTCGTGCAGTGCGTGCGGCGCCTGCAAGTCGACACAGCTCGACTGAAAGTCGTCGCGACACGTCACGAGTGACACGAGCTAAGATATCATGAGAGGGGAGGTGGAGATAAACAATGATACTGCCAATTGATTGTAGTTTATATTTAATAATGGTAAATGATTTGTAGACATAAATGGAAAAATAACAATTTCGAAATATTATGTCCTGAATATTTTATGTATAGTATCGATACAATTGGTGGTTCGATGTTGTTCAAATGTTCTCAGTAACGTTCTTAAACTCACCAGTCGCTTCGCGAGGTTCGGTTTAGTCTCGGTGTCGATATATCCATATGTTATGGTATAAGTACGAACGAGTGTTTGGACATATTCGGCCACTATGTAAATGTTTTCCTTAGGATGAGGACGATGGATACAAACTGTGTTCTGTAGTGTACCGAGCGACAGGGCGTTGTCTAGATAGGTTTGCACTTGATGCGAGCGCGTACGTACACGCTGGGTGACGTGCGCGTTGGTCGCGCGTGCACGTGCGCACTCGCGTTGATAATAAACGCGACTGCGTTCGCGGATGATGCTAAGTTGTAAAAAATAGATTGCAATATAAATGTGGTTGTTAGGTTAAAATGGTGACGGCATATTGGGTGTTGTGTATGGAGAGGGGGGAGTGACTTGTGGATATCGAAGGAGGTTATTCTCAGACGGTTTTTTACTATTGTTTGCATCTGTTACGTTTGCTGTAACACACCACTTGCAAGGTGGATAAACGATTTTCTCAAAAAAAAATTGACACCCAATATGCAACAGATTAGTTGGTAATGTACGATATCGTTACGTGTGAAATCGTGGGACTGAGATGGCTCATGTGATGAGGATAAAAATTTTATTGAACTTTTTCATAATTTCTAAATTTCTTAATTCGTGTATGACACGGTTCGTTTCTATTGAGACTGGTTCGATGTGTGCCGGAGCTCGGCGGCAGGCCGGTACGACCGCGACACGACCGCGAAAAGAACGCGGCACGACCGTGACGCGGAGCCGGCGGGCGGCCGCGCACCGAGGCGTCCACGTTATATCATTTACACTCGCTACACATAGCGTTTTTAAGTCCTAGAACGTGGGCGCCAGTGAGATTTTGTATCCAAAGATTGTATAGTGTGATGTATAACTTCCTATAGGTTTATTATTATACTAGTATTTTATATACTTGTTATTTTTCTATTGTTTGACACTAGACGGTGTAACGATAATGTTTGGAACATTGACAGATCTCCCGATCGAATTTTATTGTAATAAAATTACTTGTAATTTTGTATGCCAGTAAACTGGCAATGATTCGAAATTCGATTGATAAATGCAGTGTCTGTAACATTCTTTTATATAATTATGTATTTTGAGGAAAGTATTGGTACTCCGCGTCGCAACGACTTACACTTAAAAGATTGCCAAGCAATGTTGTAGCCTATGTTGTGGCGCGGAGAGTTTAATATCGAATGGGAAAGAAATGGCAGTAAAACTGCGGCGATATGGTGCTTGTGTGTACTTACGATGGATATCAAAAATTATTATTTCTATTTAACAACAAAAATTTATATAAACGCCTATTTATTTTGTATAAGTGCAAGTGAAATTGTTATATTTTTAATTGAAATTAGTTTTGTCAAACTGACCATGTCTTAGTTCTCAACCTTTGTGAGCGCAACACGTTAATGTATCGACGAGACATAGTGACGTGTTGCGACAGCCGTCGTGACGTGAGTGACGCGTGACGCGGTGCTGCGCGGCGTCATGACGCGTGTGACGTATGAGACATGACGCGCGTGACGCGGCGCCGCGCCGCGCCGGCCCGACGAGGGAATCGCTCGACATACACAAGGCGGAATATTGGTGCGCGACTGCGACGCGCGGTGTGCCGTAGGAAAGTTTTACGATAAATGGTGAAAAAATAAAGAAATTACAAAAAAATACTATCTTTTATTCATTAACTTTCGTGATTTTTGTGAGTCATGTGATCGATAGTTTAACCAACCTCTTCAGCTGTGATTTTGAGACTATCTAACAACCAACCACAGTTTAAACAAGTTTTAGGAGCCGCATCAAATAAGAGGTAAGTGCAATGGCCAAATTGTAAAAGATCCACGCTAGTTTTAGCATGAATGGGCCGGATCGACCGGGGAAGTTGTACTACCCTCTCATAGAAGATTAACGTAAGAGTAATAGTACTCGTACTATTGCGTTTCGTTCGGGGAGTGAGTGCCGGAGGCCCAATTTCCTCCATTTCCTTTTTCCCCACTTCCCTCAATCCTTTCACCTACCCCACTCCTTTCAAGGTAGGCAGCAGCTTCGCAGAGTCCCTGGGCATTGCAGGAGTAATGCTAGAGAATGGTTCGTCCATGAGTGAAAAAGAACAATTACATGATGCACTTATGTCATCCTAACGCCGAATTATTCATAGCAGTCATTGTCCACCTTTTGATCATACCTATTTTCTCCGCAAAGGCAATACAAATGATTAGGTAGTTAAGAGGTGTTCCTTAGTCGTATGTTTATTGCAATGCTGGTAGCATTGTTTTCTCTCGAGAACATTTTCCGGCACTGAAAGATCACGAGGAATTCCTACTTCTCGATACGAAAAGCTGTGTTATGCGCCATCTATGCATACGCCACAATGGTGTTATTGCTGATGACGTAGCCTCAGAGCAACCTGTTTTGAAAACGATAGTGGCGCTATCTAGTAAATGAAAAATGAAATTGTAGTACAACACTTCGAAATTAGATGTCGTAAGCCTTATCGTTAATGCGGCCAAATAGCCTGGTCGATCCATATACACCTAACATGGCATCACGTCTTATTTCCCCGAATGAGTAAACAGAAGTTTATAACACCCATGTTTGGCTACATTTGTCTCATATAACAGGAGGCTCGATGGCCTGTCGCCATTTAAAGGGCATAACTTCATCCTACGGCTAACATTCTTGTTCCATGGTTAACAGTAAGAATGAGGGTGTTTAGGAAAATTTTCGCCACCAGTTGGCGCCATTTTGGTAAAAGGTCATCCATTTTGCCAGCGCTATCAAAACAAATATTTTTCAGTGTTCATTTCGGCAATTTTAATGTTAAATTTACAAAACGGATAATTCACGTGCATAAGAACAAAAGAAAAGTGAATACCTCAAGGTTCCAATGTGACAGTTTAAGTGGCGCCAACTGGTGGCGAAAATTTTCCTAAACACCCTCATTGTCACTAACTCTATAGAAAAAAATACCAAATAACTATCTGACTCGGAAATCGAAACCGAGACATCTCATCTGCGTGGCAATTCGATATCGTGCTCTGAACTATCGGAAGCAAATTTTGAATAGTGTGTAGGTACCTATGTAAACTTATAATTAAAATTTCAGTTTAGGTAAGTATATATTTCCCAAACGATTGGCAAATCTTCTGCAAGGTATAATGAATCCGGACCTCGTTTTATTACTTACATTTTCCTATTAGAAAAAGGAATAATAATTTATTAGCGCATACTTATAAATATTTAAATTTATTTAAAACTTGCATACTACCCGCATTTTTTTTTTATTCTGCATGAATGATGAATTTATTATTTTTTTGTTTAAATAAGGGACAGTGTACCTAAATTTTAGCATGTTATTTAATATTACACTACTAGAATAGAATAGAATAATAATTGATTTGCTTAAAATGTGAAACAAGTACAACTAAAAGAATAATTTAATAAAATAGATGTGCTTTGTGCAAGTGGTTGATTACACAGCATCGTGAATACCTACACTGAGTAAAAATGGAATAATTCCCTTGCAAATTAGATTTTATAGTGCTCTAGTACCTACAATAACTTGAGTGGCGTAGGTTCCAGACGTTCCAGCCCCGCTTTGAGATTGAATAATCCATCAGGATTGGTAAGTCACAATTTAATAGGTACTATTTTCACATTATTTATGTAGGTACACATAGCTCTGCTTCATAATTAAGAATTGAAATTTATTTTGAGTTATTATTACCTAAGTTATTTAAAAATAGTAACTTGTATTTAAATAACATTTAACAGATAAAAGAAAATCTAAACTCCAATTATACCAAACTCTTTACATCGTTAGAGACATAACTACCTACCTACATGACAATTATATAATTTACACCTTACACTAGATGAAATTGAAAATGCCTTGAGAGAAGATAGTAGACACTGTATAAAATGAAAAGAAAAATGGCGACCTATTGGATGGGATAGGTCACGGCTGATCAAAATAGATGTGCTTGGGAAGTTTTGTATCCAGGGTTTCATAGTTAGCATCCAGATAGAAACCAAATCAATTGCATAAATAACGTAATTTACAAATTCTCTTATCAAATGAACCTCATATCGTCAAAATATCTGTCGTGATATCGCTTTGAAAGCGCGATCGCATCTCGATTAGGTGGCGATACGCGAGGGCGAGCGACGGCGAGGGGAAGGAAAGGGGGAGAGGGAAGCTTGACGTCAGCCACCAAGACATCTGATGTAGATAACACTCACCGATTCACTTGACGGCTATTGTGCGACTGCTTTGAATAGAGTGTGCAAGGCGTGTAAGGGATGAAATTTGCCCGATGGTACAGAGATTGGAGTGAAAGGAAATTTTGTAAATTAAGTATGACTTTATTTAATCCGTGCCACTTCTAATTACCTAGCGTTTCAACTGCAATTCTAGTCGTGCTTAGTGCTACTGATAAACTACACAAAAAATAATTCCATGTATTACCAATAATGTACATGATACTGGTATTTTGCTTCTGAGGCATTTTGACTGCCTCAGGGCCCGCAAAGAGGTTATCCATTCTCACAAAGGCTAAAACTTGTCCTGAGTCTGGATATGGTATTTCAGTTAACTGCAGGTACTGCTTTACACTCCACAAGATATTTACATCTTGTTAGTATACCTATCTATTGAAATACATATGTGATCTAGGCTAGAGAATTGGGAACGCCTTTCTATATTTATTATACATACATTGGGTACCTGCATAATATTATACTTAACACATACAATCGTACGGAGCCGTGCGCTAGTTCAAAATACACTTTTAAAATATCTTGCATCCGCGTGGCGAAATTGAACTTGTCGACTAACATTGTTTTGTACCGGGGAGAGGGTCGACAAAGTACTATCGAAAGAGCTTTGATGTCATCGACTCTTCGTTCTGCATATTTGCTTATTAAAGGATTTGCTTAATTGAATCGACTCTTTGTACCACTGTGGTAGACACCGCCATTATTTTTATTTTATTGATGTTAGGTGTCACGCGCAAATTGAAATCAAGTTTTTGCTACCCCCTTTTTTACTGTTGTTGGTTTTGGTTAATTTTTTTTTTTATGTTATTTTTCAAATATCAAGAGATACAGTCGCGGGTTTGAATTAGAATTGAGGACATTTTTAGATGAACTAAAGTCACCTTTATTAACTCAGTGATTAAGCAAATAGAAGTGTAAGAGAGCACGACGAGAAAATAGCCAATGTAACCGAAAAATAAAACCCAATGCAAAAAGTATAAGTAATAAAGCACAGACTTGATGAAAGCCGTCGGAAAATGTATACATAGAATCACAAGCTGCCTGGAATCCCGTATGTGACAATTGACAAAGTTAATAGTCTTGTTTCAAATATGAATCATCATAGTCGACTACCATGTAGCCTTTGCTAATCATGGATTTCAATTGATTTGCAAAGGAGCCAATTGGAAGCAATCCAGCGTCTTTCGGCCACATTTATCAGGTTCTTTGTCCATCTTCCTATTGGATGTCCTACGCTTTCCAAACCGTGGTATAAATTCGAGATTTTTACAACATCATAAACATCACAAGAAAAAATATTAAAACATAATTTAGTAGTAAATATCTGTCGTTTTCCCTCATAAATAATGCATTATTATAATAACTGAAGCTCACGGATCCTTGACGCTTTTACATGCAAATTGCTGCAGGTGAGAGACATTACGTTTATTGTAAACGTCGAGTTTATAGTAAATAATGAGGTGTATTTCAGATTGTTATGCAGATTATGTTATGGAATTACTTTATTTCATTTACCGAGATGTTTTAAATTTGGAATATGGAATTGAAGCCAAAATATGAAACAGGATAGCATTTTTGTACCTACTTTAAATACACATAGGTAAGTAGGTACATAACCTTACGATGATACGATCCGCTTCTCCGTTTTGTCCATTAATGAGATAAGCAGAGGCAATACAACGCAAATTTCTACGATCCATAGAAGTCCACTGTTGGACTAGTCTCTTCGGAGGCCTTAGACGAGTGGCATAGATTTCTATTGTATTCATAGAATAGATTAAATGTATGAGATTGACCGCCAACATTGCCATTAGCTTATGTCAGAGCATTTTGCAATAGTAACTACTAGAAAGTAGTTTGTCGACCGCTTTGTGTGATGATTTATAATACACCGTATTTCTTTTAGTTGCCTTACGACACCTAAAACATGAGGTGGTTCCTCTAGATCGGACCACACCCTGCATTGAAGTGACCAATTTGACTGGATCAAAGAATTTTATTAATTAAACACAAATGCATGCATAAACAGAGTGTTTCTTACAAAAACGCCTTAACTGCGTATGTTCACGACTAGACGGAGGGGGCTAAGCACACTCAATGTCGTCGTTACCCACCACTCGCTTTGATGTAACTGCCTTTCTATTGAGCTCTCTGTCCACCCTCTTGTTTACTGGGGTGAACATATTTGCGTAATTATTGTGATTGATGTTTAAAATAATGGTTATAAAAGAAGACAAACGGTAACAAGTGGTGACTTTATTATTTCGTTATGAAGAGAGATATGCTTTATTTGTTTACTTATTTTTGCCTGACTGTCGAAGTTGAGGAGGGTAATGTTTTTCGAGCGTAGGTACACATGTGTGTCTATTTCATTAGCACGCTTTACTGCCAACACATATGAGGTGTCATTAGGTTCGTATTGTGGAAGGTAAAGCCTGGAACTCTTTACCAGCGCATGTGTTCCCATTTAATTATGATCCTGGGTCTTTTAAGCGAGGTGTGAAAAACATTTCACTAATTCGCCATAGTGGAGGCTACTATACCAGTAGTCTGGCTTTTGGAATAGGGTCGACCTCCTTTGGATTCCACTGACTGCTTACCATCATTTAGAGTGCAGTCACTTTGGTAGGCTAATATTTTATAAGTTTTTCTCTTTTCAGTATATTTTAGGCAGGCAAGCTTTTTGTTTTTAACTGACTTCGGAGCAGGTTCTTAATTCCATTGGTATATTTTTTGTAATTTAATTTTTTCAATTTTTTTTTTTTGTATGTTGTCTGTCCGATTTACATGATTCTTCTTTAGTTTGATGCGAAATAGTTGCCATTTGGTCCCATAAAAATTTAACATAGTTTGGCCAGTAGGTAGTTTTCATTTTTTTATAATATATTTTGCTTGTTGTCCTAAAGAAGTGAATATCTACCTACTTGTAAGAATTAAAACTTTCTTTCTAGTCTCTGTCTTCTACTTTTCAGTTAGTTAAATATATAGTAAACTGTTAAATGAGTGATGTTGTGTTGTTATCCATTTAGATCATGTGAATGCTATTTGTTACTAAAGTTATGATTACTGAGAGAATTTGTCAGTCAATATTTAATGAAATGTATTATAAATGGAGGAGATTGGAAAAAAGAGAAGAAGGATTACACAACTGTTACTTTCACTCACCGAACGAAACAATACATTTGAAACATAAGTTGCGTTATTTTCATAGTAAAATAATTGTATGCATTATGGTTAATTCTAGCATTTGTACAGAACATATTTTTTAAATACAGCTCCGATTAAATGATAAAAAATGAAAACTACGAAAATATGACACTAAATTGCGACGTTTCCACTCATGACGAGTAGCCTATTTAGTACAAATTATTACTTTACCTCTAAATGTTCTTGTGTTGTTTGTAAGTATCTCTCTTTGTATACAAATCACGCGTGGTGCAACACACTGAAAACGCATTCAAGCGCGGTGTAGATGATCCTTCGCCACGCACCCAGGAGCGTAGTGCGGGGCAGTGCGTGGATTGCCTTATGTTAGTAAAGGTCAGTAGTAATAGACATATAAAGGTCGCTGCAGTGACTCTCCCATTGGATGATTTGCCACCTCCTTTTGTTATAGTTTGTAAGATTGATACACATATTTGCATATTTATGTATTTAGGTATATTTTTTAAAATTAAATATGTTACTAAAGAAAATGTTAATTTCATGCCATGCCATCACAAAATAATAAACAATCTCTATGTCAACACTACTCTGTACAGCATCATACAAAATGCGACTGCCAAACGTCGAGTAAACATCCGAGACTAACCTAATGAGAACGAACGAGACAGAACTACAGCCAACCCACAGGACAAACAGAGATAACTGTATGTGGCGGGCGAAAGCGCAATACCTACTATACAAAAGGGGAACGAGATAGAAATATACGTATGGTGAAGGATGAAAAGGGAAAGATATAGGTGCTCAGTGTTGCTTGGTGAATAATTTAGTCGCGACCGCCCTTTCGCGTCGCTAAAGCCTTCGTACACATCGATTTTGAAACAAGTTTGCTCTTTATATAACTGATACATGTATATAACGCGTGCGTAATACCGTATCTACGTTTAACGTAAGCATATAAACAACTATAAATAGGTACATCTGTCGTTCAACTTTAGTTGTGATTGTCTGTAAACATGTGAATATAAAAAATAATTATGACATCATACCTTCTCTAGCCTCCCATTTACGTGTAGTGTAGAAAACTGAGCACCTATACTTACCTATTTTTCACTGAATTTTAAGTAGTTTTTAAATCTTAAATATCTTTTATTTGCAAAAGATAGTTGTCTTTAATTTCATGTACCTACATTTTTCTATATTTGGGTTTCGTAGCTTACTTGCCTAAGAGGCAAAACAAAACTAAGGTTCACTCTGTTGTCCATCTGTCTGTCTGTCAAGACGTATTTCTCAAAAATAGCGGACATAGGTGCGTCGCGTCGGATCAGTTGTTATATGTCTCAAAAGTGTAAAAGATAGCAACTTTGCCTGATTGCCTCTATAAAATGCAATTCATACACAGAAAGGCCTTTTAGTTTTTGGACATCATCCAGATAAGAATTATAGAGTTAGAGAATAGTATAGAATAACGATTATTTCATTTTGTGAAATAGAGGTACATTGTGAACTCCTGTGGTAAAGTAAGTTCATCTTACTTTATACTTATACCAAAAATTAACAGTTTATTATAACACCTACATAGAAACATTTATCACAGTTCACATGTTGCCTTTACCTTTTGTAGCAATATGCAAATTGAGGCAGCCTGTAAAGCACACATTTTACTTTTTAATTTTTTTTACAACATAGAAAGCTGTAAGTAATTAAGTATCTATAGAGTTAAGTGTATTGCCTGCATCACTTTGCATGCTACTTGAAACTGTAACTTACAAAAATTGTAATAACCTGGCGATTAAAAAGAGTGGCCTGAGTTTCTTGCCAGTTCTTCTCATGGCTCTACTTCGTCAGCGAACTGGCTGTAGGTTAATTTGCTGACATTTTGTAAACTTTGACTTTCATAAGTGTTAATTTAATTAACCTATATGAATAAACATATTTCATTTCATTTCATTTCATTAGATGACATCGGATCACCGATCAACTTAGGTATGAACATAGGTATCAACTCTAATAACTTTACATTGAGTTTTTCCTTTTGTTTACTTGCCTATTATGTACTTAAGTGCTGCTGTTTGATGTATTACCTACCTTCCTACCTTGGTTTAATAAAAACATCATGACTGTGATTCTTAAATGGTTTATTTTCTACGACTAAGGTGACAAACAAGCATACATCGGATTGTAAGCAGTTACTGTAGCCTATGGACGTTTGCAACACCAGGAGCATCACTAGCGCGTTGTCGACCCTGTTAAAAATCTTTCTCTCTTCTTTCCTCTCTTGAAGAACTCCATGTTGTTGTCTCTCGGGAAAACCTCGAGCTCATTCCATAACCTTATCGTAGGAGGAAGAAAGTTTCTCTAAAACCTCACTTTACGAGACCTAAGAGGTTCTAAGGTAAAGTGTGAGGATGAACTCCCAGCCGATGGCAGAAGGTGCGATGATGAAAAGTGGCTGTTGGCACCATCCTAAACAATTCGAACATTCTGAATCCAGGTGCTCCCGACCGCGGTTTTATCGTTGTACTAGCTACTATACCTATGTATGTCTGTGATTTCAATATTTGTACAACCTAGTGAAGAAGTGATTAGGTAGGTATAGAAGCTACCTAAAAAATATCCACTTTATAGACATTTGAAAAATTTATGATTTTATTATTTTTGTTTATTAAAAAGTGGTTTCACCTGAGAATAAAGACCATCACCCTTTGTTACAAACATGATAAAAACCATAATATATTATATTTTGTTATGTACTTTTGACATAAAAAGGTTTCAAATTATTATATATACTTATTATATAGCTACTTATACGCCCTAAAACACCGGACAAAATGCAACCGTATACTTAAGGCACTACCTACTAAGTATTTTATAACGATATTCTACGAGGGCTTTGACACTTCTTCGATCGTCTGCATTCAAGCTAAAACTTAGCAAGGATCTTAACCCTTACATACCCAACCTAAAAGCATGAATTCATGCTTTTTGTAACCCAAGTACCTACTTCACATAAGATTTAAGAGGTGATTAGTTAATTTTTCGTTGATCAGTCTTCAGAAACTGGGGGATAGCCACAGCCCCAAGCATCTCTATTTTGATTGTAACTTACTGGTGTGTAAATATTCCACATATGGTTAAGTATCGCAATACCCGAGAGTCCCGGGTTCGGTCCCGTATTCCCAAACCGATTACAGCGTGCAAATATTGGCGTCATAGCCGCCGGGGTTCGATGGGGGTGCTGCCTAACCCCTAGCAGTAAATGCGATGATTGTAATATTTGTTATGAGATATGTTTATATTTTTATTACTTGTCATATTATCAGGATGCAAATCTGATGATATAATGGTTAAGGGAACTGCCTTCTATGTTGGACTTAAAAGCTTTAAAGGGTTTAAAAAAAGTAAAATGTTTTTTCTTAATCATGTAACGATAAAATAAATATTGTTTATTATTGTTTTTTTTCCGAGTCTATAGCTGATTTATTTTATAAATAAATGTTTTATATTATACTATCAAAGTGACTCCATTCTGCCTGATGAGCAGTGGAATCCAGAAGTGGTAGACACTATTCCAAAAGCACTACGCCAAAACTACTGGTATTATGGCCTCCACTATGGCGGCTTAGTGAGATGCTTTTTCACGCCCCGCTTAAACGACTCAGGATCATAATTAGATGGGAACACATGCGCTGGTAAGGAGTTCCAGACTTTAATTGAGCGACAAAAGTATGAAGTGCTGACTGTTATTTCCTTTTATCTTGATGCGTGCCAGAGTTAGGCGCTTACAGTACCTACGTTAGGCAAAATAGCATAAGGGTCAGTCTTCTACTGTACTGTACCTACTAAGAAATCATACACTTTTGAGATAATTATGACCAGAATAAGATGCTATTCAATTTGCCTAAGCCTCTGCTTTTTTATCAAAAGTGAGAAAATAGCTTACCTATATTGCGATCTCGCAGACAGACAACCCATTGCAAATAGTTACCTAAATATTTTATTTACAAAACTTAACATAAGATATCCGACAGATTACCATTTTAATAATAACCAATTTAAATAGGTACTTAAGTAGCTAATAGCTATATAACCAGTCACAACACATTACTGTTATCCGGTTTGTAATAGCGGGCGGGGTCGGGGGATGTAATTAGTTTGTATATCGTTCGGACACGTGTCGGAAGGTTCCGGACGAATGTAAGTCGCGTGTCGAACACCCTCCGGACAAAACAGGTACAGGTGAAAACGATGTTATTTCTGATATTGATAGCAATGTTAAACAAGTGAATTTCTAAAGCGTGTTGTTAATAGCAATCAAGAACAAGTGAAATGAAAAAAAGGGTTTTTTTTTCCAGTTTGGCATTTAGTATATTACCTACTAGGTTGCAGGTTTCACCCGCGTCTTTGCTTACTGCTCTGCTTCCGTCGACAGTAGCGTGATGTTACATCATAGCCTATAACCTTCCTCGGAAACTGGGCTATCATACCCAAAAAATAATTATTAAAATTCGACTGGTAGTTACAGAAATAAGCGCTTTCAAACAATCAAATTCTTCCGCTTTAAATAATAGTATAAATTATAAGCAAAATGAGAAGAACAAATAAGGCAATCTAGCTTAACCCTACAAACTAATAAGACCTCTAAAACTTTACTTTGA
This sequence comes from Parascotia fuliginaria, assembly GCA_963082885.1. Lineage (NCBI taxonomy): Eukaryota > Metazoa > Arthropoda > Insecta > Lepidoptera > Erebidae > Parascotia > Parascotia fuliginaria. The sequence goes on along the minus strand of OY720196.1, from coordinate 9,572,999 downwards.
TATCCTAAGTGCGCTTCGGTAGTCTACGAAACCATAGGTTCGTAACCAGATACCAACAAGAGATGAGGGTACCTAGTTATTTTTTCAGTTTATCCGTTGGATTCATTTCAAAATTACCATTGGTTCACTTTATTACCTACTATTACTACTTAACCACTCGAGACAAATAGGTATTACAGTAATTTTTTTTTCTCACTAATCTAGTACTTATATCCGGTAATATTTTAAAATAATAAAATACTACAATAATTTTCACCCAATCACTTACTTAAAGCCAACAAAGAATGATTGTAAGTGTGATGCGGGCATGATCAAATAAAAACAATTGATTAAAAGTTGTCTGGCAATCAGAGGTGGCTCTCAATAGGAGATTTCCTGTAGGGTCTACGGACTCGCAGTGGTGCTACGTCGTAGCTAAATTAGAGTAACAAAATAAATACATCGCTTTACATGTTTATTCTGATATTTGTACGACCTGAAGGTATCCGTGATGTCCTCTAACCATCGTAGAAGGGGATGAGAAAGGAAAGGAAGAGGACCGAGAGGGATAATTGTGAGCCTCCGGCGTATTATACGGAAACTAATATTTAACGTTGATATTCTATGAGAGCGTAGTAATTCACTATCGATCGGGCACTTTTATGTTGGAACCAGCAAGGATCTACTACGCTCTTAAAATAACTCACATTCAATATAATTTCTACTCTACCTGGGAATCGAACCTGAGATCTCTACGCAGTCCATACCACCGAACTAAAGAAGCAGTCAACAAAATAACTGGTTGCCATAGTAACGATGTAATAATTTTAACCCCTGATTGGCTATTAGGGTTTGATGGAGTGGCGTGTGCATCAGAATTGGTTTTTAACTTTAATATATTTCGATTTAATCATTTGTTACAGGTAATTCAAAATATCCGTGAGAATTTATTGTATTAACATTATAATTTACTTTCAAGCGTGGCGGCTCATTATAACACATATATTTTGTTTTGAGTGCAAATTTATTAAAAAAGTCAATTACATTTTCAAAATCAGCATATTTACAAATTTTATTTTTTACTTCTTAAGTAAGTACTTTGATCTCGCATCTCAGATACTTAAATCTTACGCAAAATTATTACATTTCACACAACATTCTCAATGATGTTGCGAACAAATAAAATTCCGCAACGCCACGAACGGTGTTCACGGAAGCATGTATCCTATACGGAACTATAGATTGTCGGAACTGTAAGTAATTCCGGATTAGTGCGGATTACGGTGTTGTGTCGGTCAAACGTGCGGTATAAGACGAACACCGGTAGCTGGTATTGTGTGGTATTACCGGTAATACGGATCAGTGTTTGTGGGTGTCGGCGAAAATCATCGCGTTAGAGACGTGCGACGGGTTAAGAACTATGATGTTGTTAAGGCGAAGTCAAAGAGAGAGAGAGATATTTTTGTGAAAGTATATCCTTGCTGGTTTAGCAAGCAAAATATTATATTTTATAAGGGCCTAGACAAGTGACATAAATGCTAAAAGAATAGAATAGATTAAAAAATTGTATGGGATTGACATAAGCTAACGACAATGTTGGCGTTAGCTTATGTCAATCTCATACATTTTTAGTGTTTATGTAACTTGTCTAGGCCCTCAGGGAAGTATTTAGCGTCACGTCATATGGAATATCTATAGTAACTAGAAATAGGTGTACATATTCTGGTTAACCTAATATCTAGTCTTTTCTTGTCAAGGCAACGACTTAGTTTTGTTTTCTTAGCGCCGGTACTGGAACGCCTAGAAAACTACGTATAGCTATTTAAGTCATAGTTCGTTAGATGAACCGTATGCTTATATTTGCCTTCTAGATTGTATAAAAGAATTGATTTTAAAAAACAAGTGTTAATGATACTAGTCAATGGTACTACTGACATTAGTTCGTATATCATTTGTTTATCAAAACGCTGAAATTTGATCCTTTCGAGAAAGAAATTGAATCTTAATTTGTAAGTAATAACTCTCTTAAGAATATACTTTAAAACCTATTATTGTTGTTTATTTTACTAGTACAAAAAATATATACAAAAACATCACACTACAAATTTGAACGTCAAAAAATCTACAATGAGAAAATTGTTTTACACTCGACGCTGGCAGAAATAGCTGACAAAATCATCGGCTCAGTTGCCTTAATAAAAGAAAAGGAAACTTTCACTTAACAATATTTAACACCAGAGGCCCTAGACAAGTGTCAAAGATTTCTATTCTATTCATAGAATAGATAACAAAATGTATGAGATTGACATAAGCGTCGGCGTTAGCTTATGTCAATCCAATACATTTTTCTATCTATTCTATGAATAGAATAGAAATTTTTGACACTTGTCTAGGGCCTCAGGCCAGACAACAAGGCGTCTGAGACCAGAACACACCACATTGTACAATACGCACTATCACAAAACACGAGGACTTACACCAATACTTTATTATATCACTAATCTCTCTACATTAAGAAGAAGCCGACAGTTTAATTTTATAAATTACTTCATAAGTTGTAAAGCGTTTTTACGAATGCAATTTTATTTGATGATAGAGGCTTTAATAATGTCGATTTCAAGTCTAGTAGCCGGATATAGGTACTTACTAGCGCAATCAGTCAGACGAATAATAACTGTCAAACAATTATTATATTTAAATCATAAGAATCAAAAAGAAAAATCATAAAATGCAGGACAGGTAGCAATTCAGTGATAAGTCGTCGATAAGAGTGATTGATATAACGACAATGTTGGCGTTAGCTTATGTCAATCCCATACATTTTCAAATCTATTCTATATAGAATATTATGGCACTTGTGTAGACTCTCAATATTTATTCTGTGATATAGTGGATATGATCTATATTAATTTGTATTTACATAAGAAGTCGGGGCGGTTCTCTAGTATTTATCCAAAATGTTACATTACACATAACGTCTATTGATATCTCCACCTACAGTTCAAACCTTCCTTTGTGATCCGAAGCTCGTAATAGGCTTAAGCTTCCACCATTGTACTCACGATGTCTACTATAGTCAGGATTAATGCTATAGAACACGGGTTTACTTGGAAAACTTGTATTTTGTACAATTTTATGTTGTGTACGATTAGAGGGCGTATTCTGGTAATAAAATGATTATAGTTTTTAATTGTTTTTTATTTCGACGACAGTGTTAGATGAGCAAACAACCCACGTGATGGTAAGTGTTCTGCCGCTCATGGACGACTCAGAGTCTACTGCAATGCTGCCTACCGTGAAGAGACTGGGGTAGATAAAGTGATTGAGGAAAGTGACGAAAAAGTACAGGAGGGAAATTGGGCTTTCGGTGCTATTATTCACCGAACAAAACGCAATAGTACGGATGCTACTTTTCTTACGTCGATCTTCTATGAGAGGGTAGTACTTCCCCGGCCAATTCATGCTGAAACCAGCGTGGATCTACTACCGTACTTGTAATTATAGGTATGTTTATGTAGTAGACGTTGTGGTATATTGAGCCACTTAATTTCTTTCTAACTTAAAACTAAGAGAATATTGTAAAGAATTATTGCATTTTATATATATATAATTTTACTACGAGCTCCAATAAGCCTCAAATCCTTATAAAGTTATTGGTACCAATGTTTTTCCACATTTGATGTAGTTCCATCCACCTGCCTCTACCACAAGTTCTTCGACACAACTCCAACCTTCTTACTAACTTGTTTAAATAACTGTAACTGTATTGTCCTCTCTTTCCTTTCCTTCCCTCTATTCCTTGTATGATATTTTTAAATTGTAACTGATAAGGTTTCCCACCATTTTGTCTTACTTATTGTTGTCACCATCACTGCACAAAACTCAAAGATTAAATTCACATATGAAGCTCAGAATACGGCCGTGTTTAACAAAGAGAGTCTGTGAACATGTGCTGCTTTTCACACACTGTCACAATAATTTTTGTTATCTATTTATAAACTAACTAGCCGTTGCCCGCAGCTCCGACCGCGTAAATGTCGGTTATATCGCATAATATATTATCTATACTATATATTGACGATTTTATACAAACTTTTATTCCCTTATTTCAACCTCTTCAAGCCAATTTTTTGCAACAAAATTTGTCTATTTTGTTCCCCAAGTTCTAGTATATCTCTGTACTAAATTTAATCAAAATCGGTTCAGTGGTTTAGGCGTGAAAGTGTAACAGACAAACAGAAAGCCAGAGTAATTTTCGCATTGATAATATTAATAAGAGAAAGTATGGATTCAGTTAAATTCAAATATTTAGTATTTAGTTAAGTTTCTTACACTCCTTAGATTCGAGTCACTAATTTAGTTAAGATAAGTCCCTAATATTTGATTTTCTGGATGCAGGTTGCTTCAGCTTACGTTCAGCAGTAGAAATTTCATGGCTAAGATAATAATGATGATTTAGTGTTGGTTAAAAATGTTCACATAGCGGTGGTCTAACACTTTTCCATTCTCCTATTGCAGAATTTATTTTTAGTTAATATTTACTATCTACTCATTCATTTCTGACAAAATAAATACATTGCCGGAGGGCTTCCTCTGATAGGGTATTCGTCATAATCGCCATTCATAACTGTCGATTTTTCAGTACCAACAGACTTCTTTCCTCAGACAGAACTTAATACAGTTCCAACTGTCCGTCACGGGTTGAATGATTTTTCTTCCAGCATCTCATGTGCTGATATCAATACTTTAACATTATAAGGGTAGACAGATATATACCTAAATTTTACTTTCATTTTATGCTACTTAACACAGAAATATCATAGCTCTTTAGCAGCGAGTTCATATGGGGTAGATTGTTATGTAAGCAGATAACAGCCATTTTGCAGTCACAAAATTCAAAATAAATATTACTTTTGACGATTTAGAAGTATAAACCTGCATCGTCCAAAGGTTAAAACAAAAAGTTAAATAATGACCCCCTACGATTAAAACAAAAAGTTAAATAGTGACCCTCTACGATTAAAACAATCTTACATGTTTGTAGAGCGAAATGCGTGACCCCTACAACTACTGTTACAATTAATAAACATGAGTAATGAACTGTGGAGAGGCACAGACCAATAAACATTATGTTAAATGCACTCCAATGAACAAATCATATCAAATATGAGAAAACACTAATAACATACATAGAGTATAATAATGTAGATAGGATACACAAGGAGTTTTTACCTTTAGAAGGAAAGGTTTTCCTCTGTATTATTAGAGGTAGTAGTATGAGAAGTTTTGCCCTTACACAAATAAAGGATATTTGCTTTAAGTCATTACGACTTTATTATAACTAACAGCTTATTATTATCAATGTTATATAACGAATTATTAATATTTTTGGCTTAAGCTGTCCTGACAGCTCTCTTTTGACGATATGTACAAAAACATTAATTATGCTGTTGTCTATGTAAATATTAAATATCATCTTACTGAGGTCACTAACTTTGGGAGTAACTTACATCAGTGGATATTATCAGGCTAACATTTAGATAAATTTGATATTTATCTTGTTTTATTTTAAGATTTTCATAAATACTAAAATAATACTATCAAGTAGGTACTTGTAGGCACAATTCTCTCCCCCATTCACCCATCTACATATTATTCTTTATCTCGCTCGAGGCAACGTGAAGAGTCCGTAGATTTATTTTATTGTTCTCTCCCTTCGTGGGGTAACAAAAAACTTGTGCAATATGCTCCTCATAAGTCCTCCCGTCGGCTTATATCAGGTTCACTCACTCAGCGCTCACTCACTCAACGCTCATTCAAATTGGCGATTCATTGTTTTGTAGATGCCTGGGTAATCGTGTTTGCCGCGAGGGCAACATAGCATAGGGTTATATATTGTTTTATTTAAGTAATTATGTAATATAAATGTTGAGTTTTTTAAATTACTAGTACATGTTTTCTTGGAGTAGTTTAGTTACTTAAATAAAACTCTACACAAGAACAGTTACGGTTTAGAATTAAAACAACGACACTCGCCAATCCACGTGACCACCACTACGTATCAAGTATCAATCAAGTACCACCACTTAGCCCAGTCGTGAACCTTCCTCATCCCTCGGTTGTCCGCCACCATTATTAGGTCGTCGATCCACCTAGTAAGGGGTCTGAATGATAACAAGAAAATATAAAAATGTGATTATTTTCTGTTTCTGTTTTTTTAAAATAATGTTATATCTTAAGATAGTAGATACTGGGGAGTAGGGCAGCATGAATAGACCGTATCGATCGACAAAGCATCTAGCCTCTTCTGAATAGCCGACGGAAACTAGTAACTTGTACTTACAACACTATTGTTTTGCGTTTATTGAGTGTGAGTGCTAGAAGCCGCCAACCGCTTTTTAAAATGCTCTACCCTTATAACTATCCTTTCCTTTCTTATCGAGTTGTGTGTTCTTCATGTTTCTGCCATCATTGTTTCTGCCACGTGCATACTACGGACACGGAGTTACGGATTAACAGTAAACACCTAAAAGTTACAAGCAATATATATTATTCACAAACAAAAAGCCCACCTGCCTAAAACAAAATGAAAAGAAAGGAATCCATTTTTTTTTGTTATGCTGAAGCTACATTGAAATTTTATATAGGTATTCCAAGTCCCCCCACAACTAATACAAATCTGATGACACCTCATTACGTTAAACTCCATTGCGACATTTAGGCTGTAGAGCGTGCCAAAGAAATAGAAATACATACTCACATACATACGTATATACATACATACACTCGAAACAAATTACCCTCTTTGACTGCGGCAGTCGGGCAATAAAACATACAAACGACTTTCACTAGTTTCTTACCAGGGCTACGCTAGTGAGTTGTGACACCCCTTACGAAGCTCAGATGTAGTGGCATCCTTGAGGTCTCTTTTATTACCTGTCGACTGCATTACTCCAATTATGGGATAAGCACACGCTGTGACGAATACGGGCCTATTATCGCACGTACATATATTTATAGACCTTAGTAAGAATAGTAGATGTAGGTACTTTTATTTATTTGGAAATAGGATTCCCTAATCATTCAGTTTGACCGATTCTGAGCCCGCTCTCGTTCTTCAGTTATCTCATAAAGTTGCAAACTATAATAAAGATTTGAAAGGCTAGTGTAAAAAAGGTACTTACCTAAAAGAATGAATATAAAAAATATTGTAATTTATTTATTTTCTCAGCAAAAGGTAAGTTCTAACAGCATTATCAATAGCTCTCTTTATAGACGTTAAATAAAAAGTTTTTTACGCATAAACAGTATAGAACAATAGTAGAACAATCTTTACCGATCAACATATAAACATAACGATTGTTTCGCGGTCACATTTCATTGCAAAACGGTGCTTTAATTAAGCTGACTGACTCACGACCTCTGCCATTGTTTCCAGAACAATATGGCGGCCGTTGCGCGCGCACCCGCCACGTCACTTCCGGCAGCGACAATGCGCGCGCGCCGCACAAAAGCGCAGCGCGAGTATTATTTCAACTATTATTTTCAACTAAATAACGTACGACGATTACGAATTGTAAAAGGCTCGAGTTACTTTAAATGGCGTTGACTTTGCACTGATTGCCGTTATGCGAAAGTTCTCAAAGTTTTTGCTAGTTTTTTATTGTTATATAGAACCAGCTCTTAATTCTTATCAGCTAACGTTCACTTCTTTTTCATCTTTTCTTCTTCACTGGTTTACTAATTTTGTTGATTTGCACAGTTGTCATCCCTAAGGCAATGTACTGTTTTGCATGTCGAATAGAAAGTCGTGAAAATCGATTGTACTGGTGAAGTACTGTTATTATTGTTTGAAGACCACAGCCTTAAATTATTAGTCTTCTTCTGTAGTATCAAATTTTCTTTAATGATTCTTTTCTTCAGAGCACTTTGTTCCCAAGGCAAAGAGAAGAAATCTATCCGCATGTGATACTGTCTATAAAACTGCAGGAATTTCTAATTTTTGGGACCCAATACTCGTGTCTATATTATATTCATGTTCTACAATAACTGCTTACCACCTATTCCTTGTTTAGTTAGGGGCGGATCGTGAATTTATGGGGACCTGGGCTGTTGCTATTTAGGGGTAACTACCTAATTACTATCGAACCAGCTGCATCATGACCCATTTTGCTAATATTACGCAACTGTCACTGTCACTGTCACTTGTAAGATCTATCCAATTCACATATGTCGTTTTGAATACTAACATGAAATGAAGATGCTGTAGGGTTGTCATTTAATTTCATCCACATTTTTCTTTTTTTTATCATTGTAATATACCATTAATATCATCAACAAGAATATTATTCTACACTTGACGCTGGCAGAAATAGCTGACACAATCGTCGGCTCTGTTGCCAAAAAAAAAAGGAGAAGAAGAAGAATACTAACATAACAACGGTATACTCAGTAATATGTCTAATAAAATGATAAGGAACAAGCTCGTTGTCAAGGAAATCTGTCAGGTGAATTTCGACCTACTTGCATTTAGATGGATTGGCAAAATGACCTTTTTTCTTGGTCATGAATCATTTGGTTTGATAGTACATCAACCAATTGTCCTTTTGTCAAAACACTGAAATATCCATCTAATTTTGATCCTGGGTCTTTTAAGCGGGGCGTGAAAAAGCATCTCACTAAGCCGCCACAGTGGAGGCCACCATACCAGTAGTTTGGTTTATGGAATGGTATCCGCCACTTCTGGATTCCACTAACTGCTTACCATCAGGCAGAGTGGAGTCACTTTGGTAGGGTAATATAACAAAAAAAAATAAAACGTCTCGCTAGGTAGTGTTTTTAGTGGGGGTTAGAGGCCCTTTGAGCCTAGCCCTAAAAGCCTTTAAGTAGAACTGCTGCTGTCTTTACATACCTACATACATACATAGCTTCACGCCTTTTAGGTTTGGTAGGCAGAATTGTTTAACCACCAACTTTTCGCCATTATTTACTTTTTGAAAAAAAAGTCCAATTAATTTTATAAAAACTTTTAACACCACTGGTATCGCAAGGCGTTTTCAAGGTTATAATTTGTTTGAACCGTTGATTTGTTCCCGCGGCGACTGTGCTATGCAATCGTAAGTACATTGTTATAATCATACTCGTACAGGCTGCTAGCAACTTAAAACGGCAGCTGTTAGCGTGGGATGTTTTAACGCTGACTTTGGTAATGTTTAACGATTGAGATTGATTGAGAGGAAATTATTTGGCTTTTTTTTATAATAGCCTACCAAAGTGACTACATTCTGCCTAGTGCAGTCAGTGGAGTCTATAAGGGTGGGTTGCTTAGATTATGTACCTAACTGTTAATGCCAATGCTAGGATTTAAAGTTTCTCAAAAACAGTTAAATAGTAGTAGGTATTTTACCAGTTACATGCTTTGATCGACATTTTGTATTTTTAATTATTTTCTATTTAAACCTTTTGGAATAAAGTCGTAATAAAATGATTGAAAACGTTTGTAGTCTGAAGTCAATCTGGGTAGCATTTGAAGATAAAAGTGATGCTTCCTTAAAGAACACATTTAGTAAATTTTATTTTTTTTGTCTTTGAAATTATTTTCTAATGATATATATTTGCATGTATAGGTACAGAAAAAGAATCAATCTCCTAAAATAATATTTTTGGTCGTAAACAAAACATTTTTTTGACATATTTGTTTGTATAATGTTTCCTAAAGTTCTATAATTTATTGAATCAGTTTTGTTACAGCTTATTACTTCAAATAAATACCGCTACAATTTTCTAAACGTTCAGTGTAGAAAATTCTCAGGTACCTATAGTTGTTTGAAAATTATTAAAACATAAAATAAAAATATCAATTCTTCAGCGTGTATATTTTATTAGTTACACTCAATATTGCATTTGTTGGAACTATATATCTATACTTATATACTATTATAATGTTATTTACATAATTATTTAGTTTTAATTCACTGTCTTACTATTTACATTCTCAGTAACTCTGCCGATGGACTTTGATTCTACTTAACCTGTAGGTATTTAGATATTTTGGTGTAATTTTGCATGAAATTGATCAATTAGTATTATAACAGTATCTTAATTAACCATAGAGTGCATGACGCTTGTTTTGACAATAGGTAGACTTTTCATTCTCAAAATACGTATCTAACATTTGTGACTATCTACTGATAATTCGCTACTTCGAAGAGTCACTTTTCCACGGAGGGAAGCCGGTAAAACTAAAATATTTAGAGTTTCGGAAGGCTAGTCAGACTTTGAGTAGACACTCAAGCAGTGATAGGTTTAAGGAGGTCAGGGCATATTTTAAAAGGGAAGCCGGCATGAATCGTGATATATTGAATCCGCCACTGGTGATTATTACGTTGAAATTTAAATGTCTTTCCCATTATTTTTTGCCTCTATTCTGCTGTCCAGCAATTAATTTAAAATGTTAGTCGGATTACAGCAATCAAAATGCAATTTAAATATATTTAACCTTTAGTACTAGCTTGAATCTATTGTTCAAAATTTTTACTAGCTTTCCGCGGTGAGGTTTCGCCTGCGTTTTGCTTACTGCTCTGCTACCGTCGCCAGTAGCGTAATGTTACACAGTCTATAAACTTCCACAAGAACTAGGCTATCTTAGGCAAAAAGAATTTTCCAAATTCGATGGTACTTTCAGAGATTAGCGCGTTTAAACAAACAAACTGCCGCATGTTTTATTAAGATGCCTTTCTTTCGAATAACGTTCAAGTGAAATTAGAATAATACTTTTGCCACACTGATACATGCCCGCTTTCAAATCATGGACCTTGTGTAGGTACCACATAACGATACCTTTCATTCCTATTTATACTAAAATATAAGTATTACATAATTTTAGTCACATAAATAGGAGTGACCTATTAAATCACAATGAGTACATATTTTATAAATCTATTCTTAAAAACTAGTTCAATTATATACAATATCGATATTTACATAGTGTTTGCTACTATATACTAATTAAAAATATCTATGTATTGATGAATAAATTCCATACAGTGTTATTATTTAAGTACATGATGCTATGAGCATGATGTTGAAGTAAAGTTGTTAAATATATCATATTACTAGCTGTTGCCCGCAGCTCCGCCCGCGTCAATGTCGGTTACACCACATTTTCCATACAAATTTTAATCCCCTATTTCAACGCTTACAAGCCATTTTTCGCGATTATAGATAGCCTATTTTATTATCCAAGGTTTATTGTATCTCAATACCAAATTTCATTAAAATCGGTTTAGTGGTTTAGACGTGAAAGCGTATCAGACAGACAGAGTTACTATGGAATATTATAATGGATTACATGCCTGGGTTCTTTCACAAAACACGCGTAAAAATTTTATTTTGTTGAACCGTATTTCAAATTTTACGTATACGAAATAACGATAGATATTATTGACCCAAATGTACAATAACCTATTTGCTCTATCCAAATATCATAAATGCGAAAGTAACTCTGTCTGTCAGGAGTGTCAGGTTATATTTTGTCGCGAGAAAATGGCTTCAATGGGTTGAAACAGGGGATAAAAGTTTGTATAAAAAGTCGACAATATAAAAAGTATATTATGCGATATAACTGACATTCACGCGGCAATAATTTTGATATCTTCACGTTGCCTTTTGAAGAAGTTGTTAAATTTGAACAGATACCCCCAGTTTCAGAAAGGCTGATCAACGAAAAATTAACTAATCACCTGTTAAATCTGCTGTGAAGAATTAAATCAAATTATGCTAAATTATCCATGCTAAACGCATGTATAACTAGTATAATTTGACTTAATTAGTAAGTAATTAGATCAAATTATACTAATTATTGAGGTACTTCGCATGAAATTTAACAGATGATTAGTTAATTTTTCGTAGATCAGTCTTTTAGAATCTGAGGGGGTAAGTGTTAAAAATGTCTAGATTATGATATTTTATCAAATGAATATGATTGATTAAACACTGTTTAAAACAATTTATTACATAATCTTATATGTATGATTTTAGAGCTCAGCAATTTTATATTAAGCTTTTCAACCCTAGTTTCACAAAACATCAATATGAAACAGTTTTAACTATAGTCATAAGTATTTACAATTTTCGTATTATATTTTAGTTATATGTTTTATATAATCTTACTTTTGAAACAGAATAAGAGCACGTAAGAATTTACAAGATCTTTGTATCCTCTAGCTCGATTATAATAATCAAAAGAGTACTTATTTATTTACACGACGCTCATTGTTCTACTTTTGTTTGTTTATCGATAAAAAAGATGGATGAAAATGATGTATAAGATTTGTCTTTTACCATGAACAATTTGAGAAAAAGTACAAGTTATATTTCAATAAAAAAGTAAAAACTCTGTTTCGTTACGATACTTGCCTATTGTATTACGATATAAGAGAAGTTTTGTTTTAAGCAACTAAGTAATAGACGTTTTACCAATTCACTTATTTCACCACATCGCTGTAACAATTTGAACTACTACACTACCACAGAATAGCTATACACATGTAACTATAACATCAAATCCTAGATCAATTCACTCTTTGTTGTCTCCGAAGTTGTTGAAGTAACTCGCTCCGGGTCACAATAACTTCGAGAAAAACGTATTGGGTGCTGTCATCCGTGATGGGTCCAGAATCCTAGGATACGTAGACCCCAAAAACGGCCTGAAAGCAGCTCTGCTTGACTCCTCAGTGGGACTCGTTGTGGCCTCTTGAGTAGACTCGTCTTGAGTGTCTAATGATGAGTCGCCGTTGTTGCTGCTACCGACACCCAAATGTAGTTTTCTCGTGTGTTTCTTAAGATCGAAATTTCTGCAGAAGCCTTTTGCGCAAATGCTGCAAGTGAAGGGCTTCCTCTCATTATGTGTGTGCATATGAAATGTTAAGTTATAAATCTGGTGAAACGCTTTGTTGCAAATATTACATTTGTATGCCTTTTCGCCACTGTGGGTCAATCTATGGTTCTTATAATTCCCTTTTTGATGGAATCCTTTGCCGCAGAATTCGCAAACAAATGGTTTATAACCAGCATGGATGCGAGCATGTGTATTTAGGGTTGAGGAACGGTTGAAAGCCTTTCCACACGTCAAGCATTTATGAGGCTTTTCCGACGTATGGATGATCTTGTGCCTGCACAAAGTTGATGCCTGCCTGAAGCCTTTGCCGCATATCTTACAGACGAAAGGTCTAGCACCAGTGTGAACTGGCATATGCCTTGTCAAGTTGTAATGAGCGTTGAACACTTTGCCACAATCACCGCATGCAAAACTTTTGTTTTTGGCAGGGGATGGAGTCGGTCCTGTCGTTGAAGACACAGCGTGGTCTGCTGCAGGAGGCCTTGGACTTGGAGGCCGCTGCACTGGTGACGTCGGCGGTGGCGGTCGGGGTAAGTGTAGCTGATGCGCGTAAGTCAACGATACTAAGTCAGGTCCGTAGTATAGTAAAGGGTAATGTGAGACTAATTGTCTTCTGGTTGCGGGGATGTATTGCTTGAAGGCTGAGTCGAGGAGTTGGGCTCCGTAGGAGAAGAAACCAGGCGGTGGTGGAGGCTCGGGTGATACTGACTTCTTTCTGTCTGGCTCCATGAGTCGCGCGATCGAGAAGTTCAAGACCGGTGTGGTGGGTGTGTCTGGTGACTTGGCGCGTTCAGGAGATGACTCCCGTGGACCCTCGGGTCGAGCGGTGGACTGGAAGGGCTGCATCTTGATTTATTTTGGTAATGTCTGGTTTCTGGAAAAAAAAAATAATGTTTATAGATGTGTTTTGAACTTCTTACTATTAAGAAGTTAGTAAAGTAATTATCAATAATTTTATTTTTAGGCGCTATCGATTTTTATATCTCTTTATTTCTTTTGTATCTGTGTTGATTATTAAAAACGTTAGATCACATAAAACTAATAAGAAATCGGTCTAGAAATAGGTATATTATGCCAGTATTGTTCAAGGCAAATTCAGAAAGCAAGCCTGCAACCTTGTACTGTCTACAGAGTACATAACGCAGAACATAAATGAAAGATCCTCTATATACCTTCATAAAACAGACATAGATCTACAATCTCTCACTTATCAAAGTAGTGGGTGTGTCTATAACTATACCCGTAGTGTATAGCCCACGGGCGCGATTCACAGACAGCCACAAAGCACGATCGACTATTGTCCTTGTTTTAAGTAAATTGGAAAGCTTCGCAACGGGGCGTCGTCGTGTGTCTGACGTGATTCTCGAAACGATTTGTATCAATCGTTCGATAGAATGAATTATTTTTATAAAGAACGTTTGGTAGAATATGAAAGGTCTGAAAAAAATTGTGTAAGTCATTTTTATGGTGTCGAAGAAGTTGTTGTTGTTAAGTTTGATTAAAAATTGAGAGTTAGAGTTTCTACATGAGCTAATTTATTTAGCTATTTGCGTTTTATGTCGGAAAATTTTCAGAAACAGCACTAGCGCCGAGACCTTCAAACTTATAGCCATATACCGACACAGTTTACTACCAAACTACCACCATAGTAGAAAGGTTTCCATTTATACGGTAATCATCTACTTCAAAATTACCACTGAGAAAGTAATCCACCTTATAGAAGGCAGTAGCTATAACATCACTATCCACTTCGTATCGAGTTCTATTCGTAAATAATGGTTTTTAGTGTGGAACATACTGTACTTATTAATAGTATCTACTGTTTTTTAATGGTGGCAGCGATACATCTCGGTGCCGAGAGTATAAACAAGTATATTTTATGTTGACTTGATCGTTTGCTGTTTGTCATTATTTAATATGCATTAAAAAAGAAATACTTAATACCTAAGTATATATTTATAGCACTAGACAAAAAACACGGATTCTTCTATGAAAGTGAGAACACAACATAAATTAAAAAAATGCATAAACTCCCACGCCTCCGAACTTTTTTAATTTCCATAATCTCTAAAACAATTCGTACGCAAACCAGCCACCACAAAACATTTAATTTGAATGACAAACAGTACTCGGCGGGGGTCTTTACGACCCACCGTAATTGCACCGTGTACCGCAGCATATTCGCAGGGTTAACACTGCGCGCGCGCTCGCTTTGTGCTGCTAATTGCTGCGATCTACGCTCAACCCTCCGCCCGCCGCGGCTTTGTTTCAACCGGGACACGGTGACACCCTCGAGTGTCTCATTTGTTGATGACGTCTTTAAGGGTTAAGTCGTGCTTGATTACATTTGGTTTAATGTTATATTTTTGTCTAGTATTTTATGTGTAGAGATCGTTTTATCAATAGATGTATTTATTTGTTAAAATCTTGATAAAGTATATTGGTGGATTTAGTGCCTAAGGCATTTTATACCAGTCAATCATTAACACCCAGTTTCTGAAAGGCTGATCAACGAAAAATTAAGAAATCAACTGTTAAATCTCATGTGAAGTACCTAAAAACATGCTAAAAGCATGGATAATTAGTTCAATTTGATCTAATAGTTTTTAATTAAATCAAATTATATTAATTATTCATGGTTTTAGCAACCCAATTGGTACTTTACATGAGATTTAACAGTTGATTACTTAATTTTTCGTTGATCAGCCTTTCACAAACTGGGGGTAAGAGTAATGCACCCTAGTATTGACTCTGTAAACTAATTCTTTTAACTGTCAGACAATTACGCATTGACATTGATAGCAGTGCTGATTATTATATATTAGTTAGAATTCATTTTAATTATTTTAGTTGAACGAAGCCTATTCCCAATTATACATATTACGCTAAAAAATAGGTGCCTACCTATGAATGCTATCAGCAAACCCAATTAAGGTTTGCCCTGCAAGAAATTGCTGTTAGCGATAAAGCCACTCATTTTGGCCAGTTTTATTATATAAGGTCCAAAATTAACTACACCAACTACAAATATTTCTACATGATACAACGTTTCTTGGCGTGCGGGAATCGAACCCACAATTATATCAAAGTGAAGTTGTGTGTACTCAACAATGAGGATATTATTCTTATTGCAATATTATGGGGTAAGCAAATACATCAGCTACCAGGTGCCAACTGAAGTGCACCCGAATCGAATGTTGTACCAACAAAGCAAGCATATTGTACTACTAAGTCATTGTATATGCTTATTGTTTAATGCTGCGCCGGCGCACTTATGTAGTTATTGTTCTTATTTCAAAATTGTGGGGTTGGTAAGTGGTGAGAATTGGTTCAAAATCTTTGGATATTAATGTTTTGGTACAGAAAAAGTAGTTATTTTTGTAATTATTTACTTAACGAGGTCCTTTTAAATATGTTTACTGGCTCTGACGTTTCTGGGTTAGAATATGGTAATACCCGATTCTCCTCTTCGAAGTGACAAATAATCTACACATATCACCTTTCTAAATCATCAACCCACCTAGCTAGAGCAGGGGTCGGCAACCTGCGGCTCGCGAGCCACATGCGGCTCTTTGGCACTTTAGTTCCAAAAAAATCGATTATGTCAAAAAACTTTAAAAAACCTTATTTGTGCAAGTACTATATATTGTTGGCAAGACATTTATTTGTGGCTCTTTGAAAATTTTGAAATTTTGTAAATTGTAATTTTTGACTCTTATCCGACTCAAAAGGTAGCCGACCCTTAGTGTATAGTAAAAGCTATGACAATTCACGCATTGGAAAACACTTATCTTATATTAAAAATTAAATAATCACCGGTCATTTAAAGTACCAATTGGGTTGCTAAAAGCATAAATAAATTAGTTTAATTTGTTCTAATTAATAACTAATTAGATCAAATTAAACTAATTGTTAACATGTTTTTAGGTACTTCACATGAGATTTAAGAGGTGATTAGTAAATTTTTTATTGATCAGCCTTTCAGAAACTGGGGGTTAGACACTTAAATCAAGTGTAGGCAAGTCTTTAAGGTAAAAGATAGATTCCAGACTTGCGTTGTGCCTACCTTGTCTAAAAATCAATACTATGTGTATTGTTGTATTGAGTTACGTTAAGTTCCATATAATAAAAACGATCCTTATGCCATTTACGATCCACACGCTGCCCCGCAACACGCAGCGTAGCGCGACCGCGCGTGTTCTTGTGTTGTTGTATAGAAATGACGCGTGGTGTAACACACTAAAACACATTCACGCTCAGTGTAGATGTTCCTTCACCACGCACCCCGCAGCGTAGTGCGAGAAAGTGTGTGAATCACCTTACTGAACACAATTGCAGATTAGACTCTAATAATATCAAAATCAGCTGAAGAATCCAATATTACTTTACCTGACTCAGGAGTAAAACCCAAGACCACTACATAAACAAAACCACTGAGTTACCGGTAACTCTAGATGAATCTATGATAGTAGAGACTCATCACTTTAATACTAGATAGCATCACCCCTTATCAACCTTTACACGTTATCACGCTCCCTTATCATTAATCACTTATCAACTTCGCTAATCACTCTCAATATCGTAATTACCTCTCATCTCTTTAGATCTGATAGTCTTGGATCTAAAGATGAGCATGATTAGGCACAGATTAAAAGGTTAGGGGGAACTGAGGCTTAATGTTATTGGAATAGGGTTTAATTTATGTTGAATGAGGTATGGATAATTTGCTTAACTGACTTTATTCGATATCAAGTACTAGCTTTCCGCGGCGCGGTTTCACCCGCGTTATGTTCCATCTGCTCCCGTCGCCAATAGCGTGATGTTACATAGCCTATAACCTTCCTCAAGAACTGGGCTATCCAAAGCAAAGATAATTATTGAAATCCGACTGATACTTAGTTCCTGAGATTAGCTCGTTTAAACAAACAAACTTTTCCGCTTTATCTAATAGTACAGATATTTGTTTTTTTAAGACAGTTCAGTGGTCAATAAGTATGCGGTCCATCTGATGGTAAATGGTTACCATATTAGAACAGCTGTGCTCTCTAAGCATTACAGAAAAAAGGCTTAAACGCAACCACGTAGAAGGAATGGGAAAGTCTTCAAGATCACATCTTCTCAAGAAATGTAGGAGGAAAAGCTAAAATCGAAGAGGTGATTGGGCCTCATTGGCGCTCTTGAAAAACATTTCTGGGTGCAATTAGGGAAAGTGAGATATTTTTATTGAGTTTAAACTATCAATAATATGTACCTGATATGATAGGTTAAATTATAGGCTGTAGGTTAATTTGCTGACATTTTGTAAACTTTGACGTTCATAAGTGCTAATTTAATTAACCTATGTGAATAAATAAATTTTCATTTTCATTTTTTCATTTTCATTTTCATTTATATTTATTTTGTATAGTGCTTCATTGGTTTTGTGTATTACCATAAAATTAAGTGTAATACATTATCATTATCGAAATGACTCACATCTCCTTGGTTATGACGTTCTTATGTATCATGCGCTGTATATGCTCTACACTCTAGATAAAGTAGTTTGAAAGGAACATCTTTTGTTTTCACGAAAGATGGTTGTCATTTAATTACATCTACATTTTTTCTACTTTTATCATTGTGATATACTATTAAAATCATCAACGAGAAGATTATATACACTTGATGCTGGCAGAAATAGATGACACAATCGCCGGCTCAGTTGCCATAATAAAAGGAGAAGAAAGAATAGTTTGACTTTTGAAAATCCTGTTTATAGCAAAGAAATTGTATAAACATTTAAATTTTTGGTAGGTTCGATTGAACCTACCATATTCTGTGGAGTAACCATAACCGCTAGACACTTCAAATTCTACCAAGAAATATCTCGAATAGAACTCATTCTCGTCCACACCTCCCGTTCAACTCCACGTCACTTGTGCTGACATCTGTCAACTAAATAACTCATTACCGTCCCATTTCGTTCAGGAATCGAATCCAAATCAAACCATTAATGTTCCCGACATCCGTCACCTCTAATCCGTAAACGCCTTTAATCGCTACACCCATCCTTTTCTAACACAATACAAATCATACTTCCATCCCACTCTCATTTCTATGATTTCAATTTGACAGGGGTCATTATAACCGTCTAGCTTGTTAAGACCCCTCGCGATTTGATGTGTGCAAACAATTTCATTGAGTAGGGGGTGTGTAAAAGGTCTTGTTATGGTGGCGTGTAGTTATGGTGTTGTTATGGGGTGTTTATGGGATTGCGGTGGAGTGGTGTCGTTGTTAATTGAAATGCTATGTGTACGAATATTAGTGATTTATTTCTGTTTATTTTTCGATATTTAGAAAGAAATGAGATACATTAAACTGTGTTTGAGCTCGGCGATCTACGCGACTGTTATTTAGTCAGTAGGAACTTTCATTAAATTTCGTAGTGCCTCGTAGCTAATTGTCTACGAGATGCTACGAAACTTAAAATCACCAACAACTCTTTTTTTATCGCGATGCGCTATGTGGTGTATGTATGTTTGTGTGGTATGTATGTGTTTAATAGCTGTGTTACGGACAAAGGTCTCCTATTATGTCACCAAAAGACATTAGGTAATAAAGACCAATAAGTGACATCGCTCACGCGCGTTTGGTAATCTAGCTAGTTTATATTCCCGGTGAAAAAAAAAACCGGAATAAATGAGAAGTTAATATCGTTTAAAATATTTTAATAATCTTACAATACATGTAGGTTATTCAGGAATTTTTTTTGTCCTACTAAGTATTTTTACTCCGAAAAAGAATAAAACTGGGACATTACATTACATTGATGCATTATTACACGTTATTAAAATCTTAGTTTAATTTATATAGTTCTACCAGATAAAATTTATCGCAAATGTGACAAAATATTTGGTTTATGTGTGGTAAACATTAGCGCCACTAGTGTTTATTCTGAGAAATAAATTTTATGGTAGGCGGAGTGGGAGGTGTTAGGTTTGATTTTCGTTGCGGAATTTCTTAATTCGGTCGCCGCGCTCAAAGCCCGCGATAAAAGCTATGCAATAACTTAAAAAACGTATATTAAAAATATATGTTTTTATTAAAGAAGGCATTCTTTAATAAATACTTAATAAATACTTTTGCATATTTTTTTCTAAACAATACAGTTTATTCAAATATTTTTTTTTCGCCGAAAAGTATTTTATCAAATCTTGATCGGTTCAAAAACTGTCTAACAAAAACCATATAAAATTAAATCGTCATAAAATTAATAAAATAACAAAACAAACAAAAATCTATTCACTAATCATAATATTTTTATGAGCGGTTGACAATCTGTGGTTCGTTTACACTCTGTCGGTTTGACAAGACGTTGACGTGATCGCGAGTGACGTGAAGTGCCGCCAAAGGCTACGGCATTTTTTTTATCATCAATAATACGCTTGCCATGATTAAGATGATGTTTTTAAACTGCTTTATTGAAGCTTTACAAATAAATGATAAGTATTATTTGGTAGTTATGAGTATTTTTGTAAAGAAGTTTTTTTTTCGTTTTTATTGAGTAATACATATAGTTAATTGAATTTATTAAATTTAACCAGATGGTAAGTGTTTATTGTGACTTGACAGTTGTTTAACTAAGTTTAGAAAAAAAACGCTATGATAATTTTGCGAGGAAAAAGGGAGGAAGAAGAAAAGGAATAGGTCTGTATGAGACCGAAAGAATAATTATAATAAAGTAATTTAGTTTTCAGCACTCTTTGGTCGACCCGGGTCGTTCATTCTAAAACTAGTAAGAATCTAGTAAGTACCGTAAAAATACTTACATGAAAATTTACTATAAAAAATATGGTGATTTAAATACGTTATGATGACTTTACGTAATTTTTTATTAATAAGCATCATACTTTATGATCAAAATGAAACGGTTTGAGTTTGATAAAACTTACGTTACAATGTTAAAATATTTATAAATTTTCATAAATTTATTATCTCATCAATAAGCATGCCAATTAATTAAAACACGAATCCAAATCACGACACACTACACAAGGGTGTGAAACTAAAAGATTATAATTTTAAACTACGCCCTACTTTATACTAAGTATACTGACGACAGAATCACATGTTCAACCGTCCCTTTAATCTAATAACTGCCCTCAGAGGGTCATGGGAGGGCGCACCTGAGTTCAGGTGATATGAGGGCGACAAATTAGCTATTGTGAGACAGCAGTCAGCCAGACAAGGATTATAACACCCTTTCATAAGTTTATTAAATTGATGTAGACGTTTAGGGTGTAAGGAATGCGTAGGTACTTTTTGCAAGCATTTGTTACAGCTTTAATACCTAAACAAAAACTTTTTACAGAGCTACTCGTATTATATATTATATTGCATGAGCTCATCAGTGTTGATAAATTTTATTTATTAATTTAAACTGACTCGCTGGTTATGTGATGCTGCATGAACTGCCTGGCAGAACTCTCAAGTTCGATCTACAGGTCGGGTAAAGTTATAGTAAGTTTTTTTTTGTCAATAAATTCTTGGTAGCAGACTAAAAGCTAGAAATATGTCCGATAACAATAAGTTCGCTCCCTGTTACATGGGACCCAAAAGGTGGTGAAACGTAGATATGTTTTAAATAAGCCTAACCCTCCAGTTTCTGAAAGGCTGATCAACGAAAGTTAACTAATCACCTGTTTAATCTCATGTGAAAAGCATGAATAATTAGTTTATTTTATCTAATTAGTAACTAATTAGATCAAATTAAATG
This sequence comes from Parascotia fuliginaria, assembly GCA_963082885.1. Lineage (NCBI taxonomy): Eukaryota > Metazoa > Arthropoda > Insecta > Lepidoptera > Erebidae > Parascotia > Parascotia fuliginaria. Next base: position 9,551,367 of record OY720196.1, on the reverse strand, counting down.
GTTTTAGATACTTCACATGAGATTTAACGAGTGATAAGTTAATTTTTCATTGATAAACCTTTAAAAACTGGGGGATAATCCCCAGTTTCCGTTTCAGTTTCCTTAAAAAGCGTCAAAGTCAAAGTCAAAGTACTCAGTATCCGATCGGTAGCTCCAAAGAGTAGCGCGTTGAAACAAACAAATATACAAATTCTTCCGCTTTATAATATAACAGTATAGATTAAGTATTTTATGCAACCTGACTGAGCATTGAACTCGGGACCTCTAGACATATAGCCCACTACAGCGCCAGTCACTGCAATAAATCTTTTAAATTTTAAGAGGGTGATTGCATAATTATTTTCGAACCCCACAAAGTTTAATCTAAAGTAAATATAATCTAACTCTGACAGTTCTGTATATTTGTATACTAAGTGTGTCAGTGCAAATATTTGACGCGGGTAATTGGCGCTGGGCCGTCGGTTCGACTCCCGGCCGCGGCAATATTGACGCAATACGGTGTCACAATTTAACGCATCAACGACAAGCGTAATTACTGTGTATAAGTGGATTTTTGGCAATACCGTGTTGGCTCCGGTCTTTGTACGTTGACGTGAAAGACGAAATAAAGATTTTTAGGAAACGGCTTTCCTATTTACTAAACTTAGGCCTATGTCTACTCCTTCAATCCTTTCACCCACCCCATACCCTTCACGGTAGGCAGCGGCTTCGCGGAGTCCCTGGCATTGCAGAAGCAACGCTAGGGACTCTGAGTCGTCCATGAGCGACAGTTACCACTTAACATTACGGGGACTGTTTGTACGTTTGCCACTATGGGCAAAAACAAAATAGCCACTCGTGCTAAAATTTCCATTACCTATCTGGCGATTAAAAAGAATGAGCTGAGTAAGATCTTTTCACTTCATTAATGTTGTTGGCGAATTGGCAGTAAGCAAATTGGCTGGCATTTTTATTACGTTCGTAGGTATGTAGGTAGGTATTGCATTATACCCTAATCGAAGCTAATAGTACTAAAAACGACAGCATATTTTTTTTTAGGCGGTTCTCAAGTCGACGCGTATATTTTTAAAGTTATACTTCTTTTGGCGCGATTGGAAAAAATGATGAGAGTGAATTTTAACGATGCGCGCGCACACCGACAGAAAAAAGCAACACCCTGAAGTTAGTTGCGAACCTTTTACACCCAGAAGTTAGTTGCGAACCTTTGTGTGTCGTATCAGTACAAATAATCAGTGTGAATAAATAAAAAATATATTGGCGTTTATATCAATTCAATTATATTTATGACGGTGATAGATATTTTTTATTGATCATTTATCAGTAAAAATATTTATTTTGAATATTAGTGGTAAAAGTGGTTTTAATATACTGTTTTAAGTGCATTTATAGATTTGAGGTTAACTGTTATGTATGTACGCGTTGTGTTATTATTTGGTATTTTTGGATTGTTACGCTAAAGAAGTATAACTTCTTACGTGCGTACATGAGTACACACACTCTTTTTTTTAATGAAGGCATGATTATAATTCTACTGTAAAATAATTTCATTTTCGATATTTTTCAACGTTTACGGATTCCAAGTACAATCCTTTGAGAGAGTGACATAATGTAAAGCGACATATTCACTGAACTACAAACTGAGCCGCACTTTCATCAGAACTGCGACAAAAAAATACGCATTAGTTATTGTGTCTATCGTAGTGTACCTATTAATGGGCAGCTTTATTTACAAATATTATTCATAAAACTAAATAAAAATTACTGTAAGTATATTTTAGGTTATTTAAATTTACCATTATTTACCTATAGCCAGTTTATTGACCGGGTAGAGACATGAGAAGAACTAGAAATAACCCTGGTCTACTCTTTTTCATCGTCAGATTCTTACGACATTTTTGTGTGATTTAAATTGTGTTTTTTATATTAGCCTACTAAAGTGACTCCACCCCGCTCGATAGTAAGCAGTCAATGGAATCCAGAAGTGGTGACCACAATACCATAAGCTATCGTCTTAGACTGCTGGTATGGTGGCCTCCACAATGGTGGCTGCGAATTAGTGGGGTAAAGGAAAGGAATGAGGGAGGTGAGGAAAGAGGAAAGGTGGAAATTGGGCTACCGGCACTCTCGTTCACCGAACGAAACGCAGTAGCACGGATACTACCATTCTTACGTCGGTCTTCTATGAGAGGGTAGTTCTTCCCCGGTGGATCCGACCCATTCATGTTGTAACCAGCGTGGATCTACTACCTTAACGTGACGCAGATTTATATACAGTACATAGGTAGAAGGCATAAATGTATGAACAATCAACATCATCTACTTGTATCTTTAATATATTATAAAGCAAAAGAGTTTGTTTGTTTGTTTGTTTGAACGTGCTAATCTCTGGAACTACCAGTCGTATTTGAATAATTATTTTTGCGGTTGATAGCCCAGTTTTTGAGAAAGGATATATATATATAGGCTAAGGTAACATCACGCTACTGGCGACGGGAGAAACCGCACCGCAGCAAGCTAGTAATTCATAATACGCACATCGATTTTATTATATCATTTTAAAACAGAACAAGTATTAGACAATCTTTTTTTTATTCAGGTATGAAATAAGCACACGACCTTAGAGAAGCAATCACTATTGCATGGGCGCTTACTTAATTTATAATTATAACAACAAATATGCATATTTTAGATAGCTAAACTTTTATTTTACTGCACAGACTAGCGACATTGCTGCAAGTTCGTTACAAGCAGTAGTGCGACAAAACGACACACAATACTGCGGATTATCGCGGATTACAAATTATTTGTAGTATTTTGTGTAATCGTTTAAGTGGGAGGCGGCACAGATGTTTGGTGGTCAAATTATTATGTTAATACTTTGACTGCTTCTGTGGTTCGGTGGTACTGTGTATGGACTGCCACGCAGAGGTCGCGGGTTTGATTCCCGCTCAGTGCAAATATTTGTGTGCATGAACATGTTTATTTGCATTGGTCTGGGTGTTTCTATGTATAATATGTATGTATTTACAAAAAAAAAGTATTTAAGTATGTATATCCGCATTCTAGAACCCATAACACAAGCATATAATATGCTTACTTTGGGTCTAGATGGCGTTGTGTGTAGTTGATGAAATATTATATTATTATTATTATTATTATTTACGTATAGAAATACATTTTATTTTATTGACTGACTGGTTTATTGATAGGCACGGATTGACACAGAGTTTTCGGGGTTTCTTAGTATTATTTATTTATTTATAACTTCATATACAGAGTATATAGGCGGACTTAATGCCAAAGGCATTCTCTTCCAGTCAACCTCATAGGGTGATGCAGAGATAAAACAAAGTAGGTGCATTTGAAATAGCAATCAAACTGAAAATTTTAATACTTGATACATATAAGTATAAGATATACATAATATATAAAGAAAGTATATAAATACATAATCCTAACAACAAATAAATATCTATCATTATTAGCGTAGAGTCTGGCATTGTGCACGGTAAAGTGGGACCTATAATTCAAATAAGTTTGACTTTGATTAGGCATAAAAAAGGAATTTTTACAGATGTTTTATTCCACCGCCGGAAACGGCTAACTCATAATCAGAGAGGAAAGTTTACAATTAAATTAATTAAATGCAAAATCTAAAAATTATAAACGAAATTAAAGACATCTCTACTTTTGTATCTAAGTCAAGTTATATTTTAAAGAAGTAACAAAAGGACATTTTCTCGCAGCTAGGTATTTTGTGTTTTTTTTTCTCATTAAGTAAGGTAAAGATAATGTAACATTTGCTAAGACTTGTACTTAATTATATTTCAAGAAATCTTCGGCAAAAATGATTAACATAGAAGGAGATACATGAATTTTATAAGAGTCTATATAATTTTCTGCGGAGCGGTTTTATCCGGGTCTTTGCTTACTGCTCTGCTCCCGTCGTCAGTAGCGTGATGTTACATAGCCTATACCCTTCCTCGAGAACTGGACTATCATACGCAAATTTTTCAAATCCGGCTGGTAGTTTTAGAGATTAGCTCGTTCAAACACAACAAATTCTTCCTCTTTATAATATATAATGGTATAGAAGTATAGATAATATATATTTATATATATAAATATTGTCATATATATTTGTCAAAATATTAATTGGCAAAATAGATGGACTGTAAAAAAACATGACTAACAACCTATGTAACTCTATTTTATATTAACAAATTATCATTTCATTACATTTGAATGCAAACCTGTTATAATAAAATGGTTAAAAGAACTGGACTATCGTTTAACTGAAAGCTTACAACATAACGAATAGTATTAACTAATAATATTAAAATAATATATACAAAACAACTTTTAAACTCGATTAGGTACACAGTATTTACATATTTACTTAGATTTTTCTCTCACTCAATCATCACACACACACATATTCACACACGAAGATTCTTGCGAGGTTTCCGGCATGTAATTTTATTTGTCTTTTCCTTACTTTCTTTTATTATTGTGCATGTATCTCATGTTGATATTTCTGTATCTTCTCCGACGAATTGTAATATATTTATGTCTCTGAATTACATTAACAGTTTATATAACAACAAAGAAAGGCTCTAGCAGGGTGAGTGCCTGGTGATCTGAGCTACAGGCTCACGCCTATTTCAGACACCAGTCCTCTCACAATTACTGATTTTAATTTTTAAAAATCGTTGATGTAAGTTTTATTGATTTGTGATTGTGAGAAGAAAATAAATAATAATAATAATTATTATTATATTAATATTATTTCATTTCATTTCATTGTAATAGTACCAGGTCATTATTTTGTAGGCTTCTTTTCATGTAGAGAAGACATGCGCATGGGTCACTAAATACGATGCCAGATTTTCGTTAAGAGGAGGACAGGCTTGTTAAAACCGTTACTTACAACCTACAAACTTCTAGGGAAGGACGGGCTGTTGATCCCTCTGCCTCTGCTATCTGCTTTTAATGCTAATGTTTACTACAACCCTTCTAGGAGGCTGCTGCCTCCCTGTACCTGACCTGTATTATATGACTACCTCTGTGGTTCGGTAGTACTGTGTATGGACTGCCAGCGCAGAGGTCACGGGTTCGATTTCCGCTCAGTTCAAATATTCTGGATGTTTTCATGTATGTATTTCAAAAAAAATTTATTCATGTAGGTATATCCGCATTCTAGAACCCATAACACAAGCTATATAAATATGCTTACTTTGGGTCTAGATGACGTTGCGTGTAGTTGTTGTGATATTATTATATTTCTGATAAATTTAGGTTCCTACACAATATTTTTCTTGCCATATATTCTTAACGTTCAAGTGTAAACTATGAAAGTCCACTATTTTAAATTCTAACCATGTCGGCTAAACATTTGTACCAAACTTGTAATACAAAAAACGATAACTAACAATCTAAACTTCCTGTTTACATTTGTATGATCCTTACACTACCGGCTTTCTATTGTGCATATCTTAACACTTTCTCACAAAGAGTGTAAGCAGACACAAATATTTTGCACCCTTTATCGGAAAGCGGTCGGCCAGGAAGGATTAACGCTTATGGATATTGATCTGTTTGTTTATGTTATAAAAATAACCTGAAAGCTTACTACTTTACTTTTAAATATTTTTTTTAAACGTCGGACCTACTCATGAATAATATTGAATAGCATGAACGTTGCAGTGCTGTACACGAGGTTGCCGGTTTGATTCCTATGCGGTTACACAATTAACAAAGTTTCTTTCCCATTTAAAAAATAAGTATATGTTGTGAACTTGCAAGGCGAGGGTCCAACAACCCACCAATCGGACCCGAACCAATGTTACCCATCACTGCGAGTCTACTCCGCTCGTGGATAAGAGAATGGGCCCGAGAACAACACCGGATGCAGTGGGCAAGTTCCAACGACTGTAGACAGTCAAAAGAAGCTCTGCCACAACCATCGCCAAAGCTAAGTACTTACACACTTAATCAACCTAAGAAGGGATGACCTGCGCATAATGGTGGGCACTATCACAGGCCACTGCCCTCTTAATAAACACCTATATGTTTTATGTTTTAGGCATTACCGACAGTCCTCTGTGCAGAGCATGCATAGAGCACGACGAAACCGTCGCCCACGTAGTCCTGGAATGCGAGAGAGTGATGTGATGACACATCGGGCACAAATCCTCGGCAGCCCGAGGTCTCTCCGCGAAGCCTGCGAAGATCCTAGGAAGCTTCTGCGCTTCTGGGCGGAGCTGGGCTGGATGAATCCAGCCAAACCGGACGTAAAAAGGACCAAGAGGTCTAAATGCGGACAACGAGCCCACCAACAAGTAACAAGTAACAAGTAAGTATATGTGTGTAGTGAACTGTACACCACTTTATAGCTTGTAAGTTAGTGTGTGTAAGAGAAATCTTTTCTCGTAGTAAAAGTTTATCGTTTAGTTACGTAAAGGCAGCGTATTATAATATACCTAAATAACTCTTACACAGGTATGATGGATTTGTTGGTAAAGTCTACCTCATGAACCAGACTCTCGCAAAGTTTAGTGATGTCTTTTCTTTTTGTTGAGTACTGTAAGTTATTGTACAAAATATTACATAGAGAACATAAATGTATTTTTATTTATTTTTTATTTTGAAGTGCATACTGACATAAATTAGGTATTAAAGCTGCTGAATATAATCGTACGATCGCCCGATGCGCGCAATCAGCTAAAAAAATATACCACAGTGTACGTAAACCGTTCAGTATATTTTAGTTATGTGCTTTGAATTACCTTAATTTGGTTTTCTTTAGTCATAAACATTTTGTTAATCAGTTTAGTCGTCAGAAATTGAAATGTGTTTAAGTATTTAAAGGCTTGAAGCGGCTAAAGGTGATTGAAACATGAAGTGAAGACACAGCAAAACGTTTAGAGCTAACGGCAATTCCAACGCTAGGGGTACTAGAGGTGCTAGATATATGAACCTGAGATCTTAGTAAGTAAGTTGGTAGTGTTTTGGGACAGCATCCGACAAATGAGCATATTGAGGTTAAAATTTGTAAGTTTTTAAAAGAGTTACGAAAGGAAATTAATGTACGGTCAGCATCTCCATTGTAATTTAAAACATTGATATAATTTTAAGTTAATAGATATTAATTTTACTTTTACTTTAATTATCTTCTATCTAAGTACAATATTATTAGCTGTCGCCCTAGTGAGTAGGTATACCTCAAAAATATAGGTAGCTCGCTAATGTTGTAGCTTTTTATATGTGAAAGAATTTTTTAAATTGTCGTGATTTTGAATTTATTCATAACTAGACGTCCGCCCTTGCTTCGCTTTGGTATCAAAAGTTGCATTCGGTCTTACAACAAACGCCTACGAAAAATATTGTTGCAATAGTGACGTATTGCATCATTCAAATTTACAAAGACGCTTAAAAGACCTACTTAATGAGTTTTGAAAATGACTAAGAATATGTTAAACATACCCGTCTTATTTGTAGCTTTCTAAAGATGAAAGAATTTTTTAAATCGGTTACGTAGATCTTGAGTTAAATCGCAACAAACAAACATACCTAAAATCAAATCTTTCTCTTTATAATATTAGTATAGAACTTTAAGTAGATATACTTAGCGGCTATCGATACCGACATTAAATTATAAGTACCTAAGTAGTACCTACCTTTATCTACCGATCTAGCTAATTTAATAAGTTACCTAATATGTAACATTAAAAAAAATGTAACATTTAGTTTCATTGACTCTTGCATTTAGGAAGATTGGGGTCTATATAAGACACATAAAAAACAGCGATTTGTACCAACCTGTACCTCAGCAGTCACTATCCAACACCCACAAACACATCACAAAAAGAACATCACGGTCATTGCACAAAAAAAACTGGCCGAAAGATGGCGATTGTCCAAAATTGGCGTGACGGCAGAAAGGCGCACGGCAAATGGCAAGCTGGCAGTGCCCTGGCCGCAGCAGGCCGCTGCCAAAGGGCGGTCGTATCCTTTAATAATTCACCACCAACCAACCAGCTCCAACATAACGCCCCATATTACGCTGTCCCTTTCCTATTGCGCATTTACTACACACAGTATCTTTTGTCCCGTTCTGATATAAGACGGTTGTGTACCGTGGTCTCTCTTGCTCTCATTAGGCGGGTCGTGTGCCTGTATTATGCAGTGTGTTTGACGAACGCTTTATGAAGTTTGCGTTTTGGTGTGTAGAGTAGTGTAACGTAGAGACTTCAGTGTTTATTAAATATTTTGATGTTCGATCTCTGGTCATAGCTCCTGCAATGCCAGAGACTCTGCGAAGCCGCTGCCTACCGTAAAGGGGGTGGGGTAGACGAAAGGATTGAGGGATGTGAGGAAAAAGAAAAGGACCTGGTTACACGTATTTATCTTAACGTGCTAGGTATATCGTTGTTTTGGCCAAGTCAATATTGAAATCACCAGCTAAGATAACTTTTTTATTACTTAAACTTACTTTCATTAAAATGTCATTTAGTATTTTACTGGGGCTGTCTATCAATTTAGTTGGTCATTGTTAAAGAATACTCCGGTAAACATCCGAATGTTTGTCGGTAGATACAAGTTATGTTCACGTACTTCCAAACTTGGGATATTTATTTTCAGGTTTTCCATGGTGTTTACTTCATTATATATTAGTAGTGTCTAAGAATACGTAACTTGTAAAGTAAGCAGTTACTTATGTAGGTATACAGATTAGCTGGCGGCAGCATTGCTGGATTTCGGCAATGGATCAACAGTATTAAAGTAAATTTTTGCAATCCAGTCCAGCATACAATGTATTAATGTAAACGATTTTCAATCTAGTGATGCTGGCGCCAGCTGCTGGATTAATGTAAATTAGCCTTAACTTGCCTTCATAGTGGTATGGTATTTGCATGGTTTCAAATCCTCGACCTCGTGCATGAAAAATATGGGTAACTTTTGTGGCAAGGATATGAAACCCAGCTGATTACCTACTTACCTACTCTAATAGTGGCAAATGGCATGGGTTTGCCTAATGGTCAATGATTCAGGTGTCGGCCATTATCATTACTTTTTACGGCAGAGCCTCGCTGGTTTCAGCATAAATGGACCGTATCGACCTGTGAAATAGATACTTACTACCCTCAGAGAATATTGACGTAAAATATTAGACACCTTCTACGCAGTCCACGCTAATGACTATTTAGGTACGTAATACTCTTTTTGTCTGTGTCAAATAAATGTATTTTCTTTCTTTCTTTCTTAATGTTTCGCTCAGTAAGTTAAAGAGCCGCAGCCCATATACCCCTTCGATCTCAGCCCTCTTCCTACCTTTTAATTCCTCATCCTCTTCTCCGTCAGCAATGACTTGGTTGTGTTTTCTAAGCGTTGTTTCTACAATCATTGTTATCACGGTTTTTTATCATCTTTCATTATTAGATAGTGGCGTCGGCGTCGGCCCTTCGCTTCGGTCTCACAACGCCTACGGAAAATATTGTGATGTATTGCATCTTTTAGATTTACAAGGGCGCTATTATATTGAAATTATGAAAATGAAAAATATAGCCTATGTTACTCGTCCCATTTGTAGCTTTCTAAATGTGAAATATTTTTTTAACTCGATTATGTAGGTCTTGAGTTAAATCGAAACAAACAAACATACAAAAAATGAAATCTAAAATCAAAATCAAATATTAAATAAATTAAATCAAAATAATTATTAGTTTAGATCAATAATTGAAATTAGACTTTTTTTTTTTTTTATAGTATAGCCTACCAAAGTGACTCCACCCCGCCTGATGGTAAGCAGTCAGTGGAATCCAGAAGTGGCGGCCACTATACCAAAAGCTATCGTTTTAAACTGCTGGTATGGTGGCCTCCACTATGGCGGCTGGGAATGGGGTTAGAGGAAGGAAATGAGGGACGTGAGGAAAGGGGGGCAATTGGGCCTCCGGCGCTCTCACTCACCGAACGAAACGCAGTAGTACGGATACTACTACTCTTAAGTCGATCTTCTATGAGAGGGTAGTACTTCCCCGGACGGTCCGGCCCATTCATGCTGAAATCAGCGTGGATCTACTACCGTAGTAAACTTACTTAGACTTTCTCTTTTTCTACATTATCATTGCGGTCGTTGCTACCTACTTACTGACTGGTCAATTTTGGCATAATCTAAGATACATCTATACATATATAATAAAATTAGAGTGTCTGTTTGTAATATTGAAATAACCGTTTTTTACTACATGTACCTATATGAATATATATACGGTACATACACCAAAATAACATTTTTTACAATTTTTGTCTGTCTGTCTGTTTGTTCCGGCTAATCTCTGAAATGGCTGGACCGATTTTGACGGGACTTTTATTGGCAGGTAGCTGATGTAATATGGAGTAACTTAGGCTACGTTTATTTTAGAAAAAATATTTTATTTTAGAAAAATAAAGTAATGTTGATCGACTGATATGCGAAACGAAGTTCACCGGGTCAGCTAGTACTTAAATATATCCAATTCCTAAAATCCAGTATTACCTTGTCGTTCAATGTACCTAACCAAGAGGAGCATTTACCATTCTAATTATAAAAACTACCATATTAGGTGAAACTAAATATTTGAAATACTCTCTTTTCTTTCTTTATTTTGGTAATTATTATATGGTGGATTGGTATTTTGTCTCTAGCGATTGAAAATAGTGGCCTGAGTTACTTGCCAGTCCCTTGCAACTGGCTGTAGGCTACCTAATTGGTTGACTTCTTGTAATATATTAATTTTAACGTCCATAACGTTTCTATGTAAAATATGTATGTATTTACAAAAAAAAAGTATATAAGTATGTTTAACCGCATTCTAGAACACATAACACAAGCATATAATATGCTTACTTTTGGTCTAGATGGCGTTGTGTGTAGTTGTTGAAATATTATTATTATTTCCTTTATTTAAATTAATTCTCTAAATTACATTTATAGTATATAAAAAAAACACATACATTTAAAAATATAAAAATTGGAGACCCACCGGCATCGGGTACAGGGACCAAGCTACCGGCGGTTAGGGCTCCAGAGATAGGAACCTCCTCACAATGCGGGCCGTGTTAAGCAACACCGCCTTCTGTATCTGGCCCTTGACGCAACCAGCTAACGCGAGCCTCTTAAGATGTTGATCGAGGCTCTTAGCAATAAGTATTATTATTATTATTATTATAAGCATCTATATTGCATCATATGCATTATGATCTATATCGGGGCTGTCCAGGCTGGATATTGTAGTGTATCAACTATATGCACTTATATGTATGTGTACGCAGGTATGCGCGTCCACTCGATGTTACCCGGCAAGCAGTACGCAATAAACCTTTGTGAATTGAACACGCGTGTCATTTACTATATACCTCAGTGGCGACGAGTATCGGATCAAAAATAAAGTGGTGTGCAACAGTTTTCGATAATGACTATTGGCAAAATATTAGAATTTAACGTGCGGTCGGGCAGTTGGTCGCTGTATGTGGAACGGGCGGAAATGTTTTTTAAAGTAAACGAGATAAAAGAAGAACTATGGCTACCGACATTAATTGCGGCGATGGGCGATGAAGCCTACGAATTGCTCAGCAATTTAACAAGTCCCGGGAAGCCCAGCGACAAGACCTATGCCGTGGTGGTTCGGGTGATGCAGGAACATTTGCAACCCAAGCCCTCGTTTATGGCGGAAAGATTTCGTTTTAGACAGAGAAGACAACACGTGGGCGAAAATATACAGCAATACATATCGGAATTAAAGAAATTATCGCGTTACTGTGAGTTCAAGGACGTTCTAGAAGAGAACTTAAGAGATCAACTCGTGTGTGGACTCAGTAGTGAGACAATCAGGCAACGGTTATTTACTGAAGAAAATCTAGAATACGCAAAAGCTATAAAAATCGCGTGTGCGATGGAAGCCGCGGAGCGGGATGCAGCGGCTGTGGAACGGACTGGCGAGTTAACAGCAACGGGGAACGCGGGAGCCGCCAACGTACTCCATGCGGGAGTCACAAGGCGCGGGCGTGGCGTCTTTGGCCGTGGCGGGCGTTTTTCAAGGGCACGCGGGTCACATGCCACGTGCGAACCGGGCCGCGGTGGCGGCGGCAGAGGCGGCGGCAGTGAACACAGCAGAAAGACATGTAGTGCCTGCGGTAGTGGTGATCATTGCTTCGACGATTGTTCATACAACCGCTATATTTGTGGAAAGTGCCGAAAACGTGGTCACCTGCGAAAGGTGTGTCCTTTGCGGATGACAGGAGGGCAAGAGCGAGGCTCAGGTGCCGGTCAGGGTGACCTCCTGGCGCATGTGGACACCGGGAATGAGGCGTTCGACTCGATGGGCGATATGGATCTTTCGGGAGAGGAGGACGCACTGACGGAGGAGGAGGAGTTAGGAGAAGACATACATCAACTTTGTTTGAATGGCTATAAGCCGGTAAGCATTTTAATAAAAGTTGATGGCATTAATATTCCTATGGAAATAGATACCGGTTCATTAGTTTCATGTATTAGTAAAAAAATGTACGATAAATATTTCAATAACCGACATATAAATACATCTAATTTAGTGTTTAAATTTTACGACGGTTCTAAAATTCGGCCTCTGGGAGTGATTAAACCATGTGTTAGATATGGGAAGGAGGTTAAGTCTTTAGAACTCTTTGTAATCGAAGGGGGCACGACATCCTTATTAGGGAGACAATGGCTAGCAGAATTAAAAATCAATATCCCGACTTTATTTAACAATGATTTAGTGAAAGATTTTGATTGTAATAAAAAAATAATGTTATTGCTTTCCAGATTTAAAGATCTATTTACGGATGGACTGGGCCGGTTCAAGGGAGGGGCAGCGCGGTTACGAGTGCGCGAGGGGGCAACGCCGGTGTTTTGCCGCGCACGGCCGGTGCCGTATGCGCTGCGGGACCGCGTGGATGACGAGCTGAATGCGATGCTACGCGCTGGCGTTATCGAGCCGGTTGAAAGTGCAGACTGGGCCACTCCACTAGTACCGGTGCGTAAGGCAGACGGAGGCCTGCGTATTTGTGCGGACTTTAAGGTGACATTAAACCCTGTATTGCTGATCGATAGGTATCCTCTGCCTCGCATTGAAGACCTGTTAGTTAAACTGAATGGCGCCAAAATCTTATCAAAAATTGACCTTTCCCAGGCCTATAATCAAATTATGTTAGATGACCCAGATAATTTGACCGTAATTAATACACATAAAGGTCTGTTTAAGTATAAACGATTAGTTTACGGTTTATCTTCAAGTCCGGGTATTTTCCAACGTATAATGTCTAATTTATTTAATGATATACCTAATGTTCAGGTATTTCTTGACGATATTATAATCGGGTCGGGTCAATCAATCCCGGATCATTTGTTAACGTTGGAAAAAGTATTAGAGAGGTTACATAGTAATGGGTTTAAACTTAAAAAGAATAAATGTTTCTTTATGACTAAGGAAGTCAAGTATTTAGGATTCATTATTTCCGCTGATGGAATTAAAGCAGACCCGGATAAAATAGACGGAATTTTAAATATTCCACAACCTACTAATGTTACGGAGTTAAGATCATTTTTGGGTACTATTAATTTTTACGCCAAATTTGTAAGGAACTTAAGTACAATTTTAGCGCCTTTGTATAATCTTTTAAAAAAGAATGTACCGTGGAAATGGGATCGCGATTGTGAATTAGCATGTAAACAAGTGAAATGCATTCTAACAAGCGTAGACGTATTAGCTCATTATGACCCGGATAAGCCGTTATTTTTGACGTGTGATGCAAGCGCGCGGGGTCTCGGTGGCGTGCTAACCCAGCTGTGCGAAGGCAGGACTGGCGCGGCGGCCGGTACCGAGGTGCGCGAGCGGCCAGTTGTTTACGTGTCACGTGCTCTTACCACCGCGGAGAAAAATTACTCGCAGATTGAACGGGAGGCGTTAGCGATAGTATTTAGTTTAGAAAAGTTACATCAGTATCTCTACGGTAGGCGATTTACGTTGAGAACCGATCATAAACCACTAGTGACCATTTTTGGACCCAAACAGGGAATTCCTATAATGACCGCGAGTAGATTACAAAGATGGGCTATTAAATTGACGGCATATACGTACGATATTGAGTATGTAGGAACGAAAGAGAATGGGGCCGACGGACTATCGCGGTTACCAGCGCGTCTTTTATGTAAACAAAACAATAAAATACCCGAACAAACGTTTTTACACTTTGCTCAGAATGCAATATTAATGGATTATCATGAAATTAAAAAACAAACCAGCCGTGATTTTTTATTAAGCCGGGTATTATCTTATCTCAGAGATGGTTGGCCATCTGATGATGTAATAATTTCACTTAAGCCCTTTTACAATCGGAGAAAAGAGCTATATGAAGAGTTAGGTTGCATCATGTGGGGCCATCGTATAGTAGTACCGGAAGTTTGTCGGTCTAGAGTTTTGTCAGAACTTCACGAGGCTCATATGGGTATCGTAAAGACCAAATCATTTGCTCGTAGCTACGTGTGGTGGCCGGGGGTCGACGAAGCCATTGAGACGATGTGCCGCAATTGTCGAACGTGTGTTGCCGAAGCGGACGCACCGCCGCGACACGCGTCCACCCCGTGGCCTTGGCCAGATAAACCTTGGGCTCGGGTTCATCTAGATTTTCTGGGTCCGATAGCTGGTAGGATATTCTTGGTAATGATAGACGCAAGGACTAAGTGGATAGAAGTAAGTCAGGTACCGAGTACGGCAGCGAATCACACCATAAACAGATTAAGTGAAGTTTTTGCGCGTTTCGGTCTACCTAGGCAAATCGTTACAGATAATGGTCCGCCGTTCACTAGTAGCGACTTTTCAAAATTTTTAAGCTCAAATGGTATTGCACAATTATTTTCGGCGCCTTATCACCCGGCATCAAACGGTGCAGCTGAAAATGCAGTCAGGACAGTCAAAAGGGTAATTAAAAAGGCTTTCAGAGAAAATCAGGACGTAACAATGTTTTTAAATAATTTTCTGTTGTATTACCGTAACACGGTACATTGCACTACGGGTGAAACGCCAGCTTTATTAATGTGTGGGCGTCAGTTGCGAACTAAACTTGATTTGTTAAGACCGGACAGGAATGCAAGGGTTAGCGATGCGCAACAAAAGCAGCGGCAGATAGGCGGGTCGAGGGTTTTGCGTCCGGGAGACGACGTTTGGCTTCGCCAGTATAGAGGGGGTGATAGATGGGTGCAAGGAAAAATAACAGAGAAGCTAGGTACAACAGACTATAGGGTAATCGATACGATAGGCAGAGAGACACATAGACATATCGATCAGCTTAAGTACAGGAAGCGTAGTTCACTCATTAATCCCTCTAGTCCTACATATAATCAGCCTAAAACACCTGGGGAAAATGAAGGTTCCAGTCTGCCTCCAAATTCGCATGACACGGTATCAGGGGTCACAACGAGTGACAATGGGGACATTCAGGAGCAGTTCGAGGACTGCGTGGAACAGACTAGCCCACAAATAACTCAATCGCCGCGCTCCCCTGCCATTGAGCCTGCCCAGTCCCGTCCGATGCGTAAGTGCCGATTAATTCCACCGAATTATAAATTTTAATGTTTACTTACTTACATGTATATCAATTTCAGGTTATAGGTATCAGTATGAATAAATAGGTAAACCTACATACAATGTAATGTTGTCACATTGTTTGCTTAATAAATATACCTACCTGTTGGGTTAGGTTTGATGATTGGTATGAACTTGGTCATACGAGATCTGAATATTCGAAAAGTAAATTTATTGTACCTAGTTGTATTAGTAGATAAGTACTTAATAGCTAACAGATTAATTATCTATTTTTTGGTTTATATAAGCTTCTTAATTTCTTTAGAGATAGTGTGGAGGATTGTAGTGTATCAACTATATGCACTTATATGTATGTGTACGCAGGTATGCGCGTCCACTCGATGTTACCCGGCAAGCAGTACGCAATAAACCTTTGTGAATTGAACACGCGTGTCATTTACTATATACCTCAGATATGTTCTTGGGCCAATATCAAATTACTAATAGATTGGAAGGCCGCACGAGTAAAAAACACATTTTTATAAAGAAAAGATATGATAGCGTTTTTTTAGACTGTAGGGGGTTTGTATCTAGGTACCAATAAAATTAGAAAAAAGTGAAGGGTTCATTCTTTTGTTTTAATATTAAAAACACACTGCGGGCTGCACAAAAATGAACCGCGGGCCTCATGTGGCCCGCGGGCCTTGCTTTGGACAGCGTTGATCTATATAATTTATAATATGTATAATATTAGTACAGATTGGCAATTTTATTAATAATAATAATAATAATATTCTACCACTTTCACACAGCGTCATCTAGCCCCAAATTAAGCAATTCTATTTGCTTGTGTTATGGGTACTAAACAACTGATATACTACTTAAATACATTTTTTTTGTTAATAAATAAGTACATATTATAGATAAATTACACCCAGACACATAACAAATAATCATGCTCATCAAACAATGATTTTTCTTGGGTGGGAATCGAACCCACGACCTCCGGCTTAGCAGTCAGAGTCACTAACCACTAGGCCAACAGGCCAGTCTAAATTATATCAATGTGGGATCATGAACGATTCTAATAGCTGTCTTCTCTTTTCCTCCAGTGTATAAGTACTTAATTAAGTAACATTAAGCACTCACTGTGCCGTTTTCTGCATATATGCATAATATTATTTCTACCAATCTTACCATTAACGGCAAGTTTATTGTTTCACTTCTACTACTTATAGTTAAGTAATTGTATGCGACTTATCCACTTTTAATAAACAATTAAGTACTAGGTAAGTACCTATTATTTTTAAATTTGAGACAGAAACATTGCAGCAAATGGCGTTCTATAGCCTCTGCTTACCTCATTAAAGGAAAACAGGCGGGAAGTTCTGTATGTACCTATGTATGTAAAAAGAAGGAAAAAGTTTTACACCCATAACTTCAACTTATATTTAACTAGCTTTTACCAGCGGCTAAAACTAATAATTATAAACACACACAATATCTTTATAAAATACCTATTGTGTGTTAATCTGATGTATGAGCTATAATTATTGTATAGTTTCATTAAAATTCATTCAATAGTTTTCCGTGAAAATGTAAGAAACATTCATCATCTATTCATCCAAACTTTCGCGTTTTTAATATAAGTGTAATTTATACGTTTAGATAATATTTTTTATTATTTTTAATAAAAAGTTTTCATGTATGAACATGACGTAATAAGTAGTTATTCAAAATTAGAACACATTTTAAAATTTATATCTCTAAATTAAAATTACCCACACAGGATCACAGAGTACATTTTATAGACTTACAGAACAAAACTTTGTGTGATCCACAAATACTTATTTGTTTCGAGTCTGGGTGTACTTTGTGTCCGTTAATTGTATGTTTGTAAAATTTCCCGCGGCATAAGGCTTGATCCCTAGTGAAAAAAGAAAAGAAAAAAGCTAGATAATGCTACTATATCTTGTGTAAATGTGACGTTTAGTAATCGGTTGGGTTTTTATCGCCATCTTTACTTTTTACCAACTTGTTGCTTTAAAGGTTTGATAATTACTTATTTATGATTCTTTATTTTTTATTTAAATAAATTATTTTACACTACTTACACTATTTACACCTGTTTTATTAACCCCCAGTTTCTGAAAGGCTGATCAACGAAAAACTAACTAATCAACTGTTAAATCTCATGTAAAGTACCTAAAAACATGCTGAAAGCATGGATAATTCGTTTAATTTGATCTAATTAGTTATTAACTAGATGAAATTTAACTAATTATTCATGTTTTTAACAACCCAAATGGTACTTCACATGAGATTTAACAGTTGATTTGTTAATTTTTTCGTTGATCAGCCTTTCAGAAACTGGGGGTAGTCTATCTTTTCAATTATTTTTATGTGCTGGCAACATAGAATGTCATTACTGAGATGAAAATTTCATCAGTATTTTAATACCAAAAACACTAAATCTCAGTAATTAAATTACTGAGATTTAGTGTATTTGGTATTAAAATACTTTTATAAAATCGATCAACGTGCCAGAACGGTTGTATCCTGTAGTGTTAATTTAATGTTATTTGATAACTAAATTAATTAAATGTTAGTTAAATTATATTATTGTTCTACAGAACTAAAACCTTTATGGAGTATGAGTAGTGAGTGTTTTATCTTCACATGAGATTTAACAGTTGATTTGTTAATTTTTTCGTTGATCAGCCTTTCAGAAACTGGGGGTAGTCTATCTTTTCAATTATTTTTATGTGCTGGCAACATAGAATGTCAGTTACGCGTTACGCGCGGTGTGGGTAATCTGCGTTAATTTGTGCGCGAGGTTTAACTAAAAATTACTGAGATTTAGTGTATTTGGTATTAAAATACTTTTATAAAATCGATCAACGTGCCAGAACGGTTGTATCCTGTAGTGTTAATGTTCAGCAATTTACATCTTGTGGCAATGAGGTTAAAGTTAATTATTACGTAATTAAGTAGGTATGTCTTAGTATATTACGTATAACTGTCGTAAGTACATTTAACTGGTTGAATATTATAATTATACACTGACGGACTCAAACTGCATCAAAGTAATAGACGACTTGGAAATAAATATTTTAACCAAGTATGCAAACTTTCTATAAAGATTAAAATTGAAACCTCTAGATTGGTTCGTGAACTTTAAAACAGCGTAGGGTCATATCCTTAAGTTTAAGTTTGTGTACTGGAAAGGACCTTAAGACTTTTTTGAAGAAAAACAGAAATTTAAGGAAAATTGGTTTAATAAAAAAAATAGTTTTAACAATAGACACAAACTTTATGCAAGGGTTTATTTATGTTTTAATAAGGTGTATTACCTCCACGTGCCCTTATTACGGATTCTAATCGGTTCCGCATAGATTTTATTAGGGTTATTCAAAGATCTTGCGGAATATTGACCCATTCTTCTGAAAGTGCTGTTCTTAGTGCTGCCACTGTCGTGGGCACATGATTTCTCGCATATACAGCTCTTTTTAAATTGTCCCAAACATGCTCAATGGGGTTAAGATCCGGGCTGCGTGCTGGCCAATTCATTGTACGTATCCCAACCTCTTCGCAATATTGTCGAACTTGTGCAGCAGCGTGCGGCCGGGCATTTTAGGTGATCACGCGCAAATCTTAAGCGAGCTTGCCTGTGAGCTACATACAACTTTGGACCATTTGCTGGTCTAAAAGGGGTGATATCCGCTTTCTTTAACCTTCTTCTTATTGTTCGTGCACTCACATTTACTCCACGTACTTCATTAATCTCTGTTTTGATGTTAACTGACGTGAGGAAACGATTTCGCAGGGAAGTTGTAACAATAAATCGGTCATCACGACCGGTGGTTGCTCGAGAACTGCCTGTACGACGTCTCCTTCTGTAAGAACCTGTCTATACAAACCTTCTGTATATTCTAGAAACCGTAGACTGGTTTAAATTTAAATTTCTACCAATCGTTCGTTGATCCAAGCCCTCCCGCACCAGTGCTACAATTTGAGCCGCTTGTTCGGACGAAGTATCCATATTATGGTTCAAAAACTCTCGATGAGTTAAAAAACTAACCCAACAATTCTGCTGGTAACAATAATTCAATTGACAAAAGAATAAAAAATCAATGCGAATCAATTTAAAACTTTGCTTTAAATAACACGCAAATCTGATACTACGAGTAAATTTTCTTTTCCCGGCTATATTCATTTGTTTTACTGCAGTTCTATTTGTTCGCGACAGCTGTGAAAACAGTAATAAATAGTGTTTAAAATAGTGCATACAGTGATAGACAGAACCTAGATAGATTTAAAACCTAGAAAACATTGTGCGCGTGTGCTAGCATAACATTTAATGACAGTGATTTTAAGTGCCACTCGTTTTTATATGTGAACGAGAACGAAAACGTCGTTCGTCTACCGCCATTACTAAAAGTTAGTGTCGTACGTAGCGAACTATTTTTTGTTTACTTTATCGTGAAATTATTTATATTTTTAGTTAAGATTTATAGATATCTTCTTCGGGAGGTAAATAAGACATTGAGATGTCCTCGGAAGGAGAGGTTAGCGCAAGCTTCGAAATTTGTTTTCGCAACTCGTCGACGGTGTTAGATTTTACACCGCCTCTTAAGCAAACTTCATATTCTAGTTCCGCTTTATGTAAGCACGTAAATTTGATCTCGTAAGCCATTTTAGCCAAACGAAGTTTAGAAGGAAAGACCGAAACGAAATCTAAGTAGGTATTTAAGTATACCTAGGCAATTCACAGACACAGGCTAATATTTAATTAGAACAAACATGAGATATTGCGCGATTTAGAAAGAAAAAAAAAATTACAGTAGAAAATCGGCTAAGAATGTGTAATGCAATTAGTGATTAGTTAATAATTATGCGTGAGGGCGTTGTCCGTCTCGCTCACTCTCACGAGTAGAGGACGACTAAAGGTTACCGGGCGACCGCGTGGTTGCAAATACCAGAAGGATTTATTACATGCGGTAATATTTCTGTTAGTGAGAAAATTTAAGGGCACGTGGTCTGTATATCGATATGGTCACCACTAAAATATATAATTAATTCACGTATAAAGAGAAAAAAAACACTTTCTTTGCCGAATTTCACACAACACAATATAAAGAAGACACAGAACACGCTACGAAATCTCCACAGCCTGTTTTATTGGGCGCCAGATGTAACGGTGAAGGGCCACCTCGTTTGTAGAACGTGGCGGCCAGTAGGGAATTTAGTTCAGAGAGGAATAAAAATACAAGTCTACCAAAATTTACATGAATGTTATATTCAGTATAATTTACATCGAAGTATTAACACTAAAAGAGTTTGCCGCGGCTCATACAGAGCAAAGGAATATTTACAGGGCGTGGGTGCAACGTGTGAGATTTCGTAGGTGTCTGGCCAGGAACAAACAGGCAGACACTTATCTTGATTTGCAGGCTGGAGCGTAAGAGGACGGCTGCCACTCGGGTCTTCCACGCGGACTCGTTGGAGTCCTGGGGTAATGGTTTCAGGTGTAGACCTTTTCCATGGGTTTCCATCGCCACCTGTAGATGCAGGTGGGTCCTTGGGTTGGGCCCTTGGGCCCTGTGGAAGCGTGAAATGCGTGTAAAATGCGTGTTTTGTGATCTCAGTTGGACGTGTGAGCCGGTTTTTCACCCGCCGCGGCGGTCAGTCCGAGCCAGGTGAGACCCCCGGTGACCCAGGGGAGGCCCAGCTCCGGACGACCAGCCAGCTAGGCGGGACTCGCACGGCCCGCAGTCCAGGAGGGTGTGAGCCCTGGCTGTTATTGTCGCATCCGCCCCCCTGCGGTTACATAACGCGCACACTCGTGAAGAGTATGCACGTATGTTGTTGCTTGGGTGCGAGCGCGACAACAACAGTGTGTGCTGCTGCGGTGGAGTTATTCACGCCCCACAGGGCTGTCGCTGGCGGCGGGATCGACGTCCATAGCGGTGGGACCCGCGCTGGGGTTGCACAGGTCCATCAGGCCGCCCAGCACGATCCCTTCCAGTGTCTGTGCGTCATGGCCCTCTCCCAGGGCTTTGAGGAGGGCTTTTAGGACGCGTAGGGCCGTCGAAGGACGGCTGCGGCTGTTGCCGGCGTTTATATACCCCCGGCGGCGCGCGGCGATGGTAGGTCGGTGGTAGGGTTCAGAGCGGCGGAGGCGTGTGGGGTCAGCATCGCCACAAGTGCTAATTTAAAATCTTGATTTATAATGTTTAGAATCACTTTTTACTGTGCTCCTTAGTGTTCTAATCACGAATATGTATTTACCTTTTTGATAAAACAAATAGTTTATAAGTTATAGCAGAAACAAAATTATTTTTATGTTTAGGTCACAGTTTGGTCTATAATTTAGGTTTTATTCAATAAAGAATAGTTACTTTTATTATAGAGAATAGTGCCCCCTAGATGTACGTGAAATCTTATCAAAATAGGTTCATTAGTTTAGATAGTATAAGCAGACAAAGTTCAAAGTACGTCTAGGAGGCACTAAAATTCTAGGTTTATGCTACGATATCTAGGTAATCGTAAAGTTTAGATTTATAGTATAGACATTTCATCTTAGGTATCATCGATACCTATCTAACGGTACCTAGATAATTACTGTATTGTTAAAAATGATTTAGTTATAGCCAAAAATGTAATGTTTTGATAGTAAAAATAAAGTTTGTACGAGGTGTTTTGCACACGGCACCAATCGAGGCAAATGGTATATAAACGCGCGCGCGCAGGCACAGAAAGGATGAATGGTTGAGAGCCTTCTGCTCACCGACAGTCCGCGTAAGGTTGTGAAAGCCATCAGAGGCTAACAACCCACACCACACACAAAAAAAAAAAAAAAAAAAGCACAGAACGTTCACTGTTAATCAGTAACCCATAGAAGACTCTTCAAGCCTCAACACCTAATGGCCTAAGCAGAACACCTCAAGCATTGAACCAAGACCGTTTGTTTTACTTCAGTATGCCCCTATAGTGAAGCCCTACGCGACGTCTTTGTAGATCAGCGCTGTATCCGGAACCTATAGGTGTAGGACGACAGCGGGTCGTTCACAGATCTACACAACACATTGGTGTTGGGTTCGATTACCGCCCGTCCGGCACACTATTTTTAAATTTTGCTTTTTTTTAAGATTCAGAGCCAGTCTCTCCATATTTATATAATTTAATCTAAAAAGATTGCCTTATTAAAAAAAATCATTTCAAAGTAATCCTGAACTTTGATGCAGTTTATGAGTCCGTCAGTTTAGTTTTTTGTTTAAGTAATAGAAACCTTAAAATTTAGTTCATGCGATTAATTCGTCTTAAATTTGCCTCGTAATGAGGGATAGTGGATTATTATTTTTATCTATTCAATTTTACGTCTGACTAAATTCGTTGCAGAGTCCAAGATGGTAGGTATAGGTTTTAACAGGCCGCGGGACTCCAGAGTCATAGTTCGGTGTTTGTAATAATTTTTCGTTGTTATTCGTGGCTAACAGGAATCAGGGAAAAAGAAAAAAGAAAACGTTACGGTATGTCACACGTACCGTAACGTTTTCTTTTTTAGTCTACCTACTTTTGAACATTGAAGCGCCGAAGACGTTGCCTCGATGCTAAATAGGCGAAAGCTAATTAAAAATTAGGTGATGAAGTCAGTGGCGTAGCGTGGGTATCGGCTGCCCGGGGCGGAAGACAATTTTGCCGCCCTCTTAATTAGGTATTTCACTTTAATGTACCTATAGGTACTATACATTTTATATACATTAATTCTAGAGAACTTTTCGACAAAAACAGTCATCATTATTTTGCATTAAACAGGTTAAATTTTAAATAAAAAAGTTTATTTGTTTTACGATCACGTTTATTAATACAAAGTTCTTACTTCAACTATTGATATAACAGGTACATAAGTATTATCATGTCGATCATCGTAATTTTATGTAGGTAATTGTACCTTCTGCTTAAAATTAGGATCACCTCGACCATTGACATGATTAAATAATTAGCGAATAGAAGAAAATCAATTTTTAATTAGAATTAGGATGATACTATTAAGTAATATTTATATCTTTATTGAAAAGTAATATAAGTCGGTACTTTTTAGAGTTAAAAAAATTTAGAATCTGACGTCTCAGAAACAACACTTTTCACATATTTAAGTAAAGCTCCTTCATTTGCTCTAATATTTTCCAAATAAGTTTTTCTCTAATAACGGTAAGCTGTCCCACTTTCTTTATTACCTACTCTTTTCATTTTTGATACTAAAATAAATAAATATTGTATGATAAAAGTTAGAGTTACAAAATAAACTATCGAACAATCCAAAGACTAGGTATATTTTATAGCACATCTATCTATGATAGCCAAAAATCTGAAAACCGAAAACTGAAAAATATTTGTTCGGAATCCTGGGTACGCTAGTGTAAAACTCGGACATGGCCGGATTTTCATACTTAATTTAAAGCTTGAACAACATATCAGACTGTCCAACATGCAATTAAATAAATAAAATATTTAATACTCACACAGTTGAACACACGTAGCGGAAAATTCAAATTTTCACAAAGTTATCCAATAATTTCATTATTCATTCATTTAACATTCATTCACTACACGTACTTATTTGCAAAAAATCACAGTTACGAAACAGCGTGAACTAAACAACTGAAGATCCTTGACTAAAATTTCTTGAAATTGTCAAAGCATCACGTACTTTAGGACGTAATAAACAATATTGAACCTAGTACTTATATAGTAATAAAATATAAGTCATTCTCGCCGATTTTAAGCCATAAACAATCCAAGCACAAAATCAAATACGAGAAATCCCCGCAAGTCAGTATAGGCGGTGTTGACATTCGCTACAAAATATCATTCGAGAAAGCGGATTCCCCGAATTCGTCACAGAATATGTAATAAAAATTTCGTGCACTTTTCTATCGGTCCGAATTTATAGTTACGTTAAAAATAATAAATGGTTTAAATATTTACTATTATCTACTGTGAAATTTTGCCGCCCCCTAAAAAGTGCCGCCCGGGGCGGGCCGCCCCCCCCGCCCCCACTACGCTACGCCACTGGATGAAGTAGTGTTTACTAGTGATAGAAATTAAAAATACTTACATTATGTTTATGATTATTTTTTTTGCAAAGTTTTTCTTTATTTAATCATAATTGCATATTAAAATTATTACTTTTAAATATGAATAAGTAAAGTAACTAAGTAACTATGGTTAAAATAATTTACGGTGAAATTAACTTAATCTTGTCTGTATTGAGTTGATTTCGGTTTCGGATCTGCTTTACGAACATACAATCATCGAATTCATTCGAAAGAGTCTTTAATATCGAAGCGAACAGGAACTTAGTTAACTACTTCCTCTTCTGGATAAAACTAAGTGTCACAATTAATCGTAACATTTGCCTCTAGACACTCCTGTACGCGGCGATTATGGGATCGGCGATGCTGTTACTGTCGCCGTATCCACAGCGGAGTAGTCAGCGTGCCAGCGGCAGCAGCTTGAACGTGAGCGCGAGCGTTTTCGGGATCTACGCGAAGACTTCGATCGGAAACTGCAGTCGGCAGCGCCATACCGTAGGTCTTTATTTTATTGTTAATGCAGCTACTGATTTGTACGATGGCTGAAAATACATTTAGTTAGGGTGTGAATGGCGATAGCCCTAGATAGCATCAGAACAATTATAATAGATCTTATATTTTAGTTGATATTCTGAAGTTAGTTCAGAATGCACAGCCACACCTTTCGACGTCTGATTACTTCATACTACCGTTTAAACTTAAGTACTGTAAAATCTATGAACTACTACGCAGTACACTATTTATTGTTTGAACCATGAGAATACTAATTTATTGTCTAATTTAGACCCATTTTCTAAAAAATATGTATATGAATGTTTGTGTAAATGAGTGCGCAGTCGTCTACGCACGTGACGATTATGTGAGTTTGGCGGGTTATAATTAAGTACTTTGTACTTTTCGCAAATTCGTCATACGACGCAGAAACTTTCGTTTACAAAAGGTCCTATTTGCCTATTAGCAGTTTGTCAAATTTATCGATGGTACGCGAAAATATCACTTTAATACGTACATTTTACTTGGTTTTTGTTTTACTGTACTGTAATAAATAAGCTATCCTTTTAGCAAAATAAATCATATTACCTACTGTCGTTGCAAATTATAAAATTGAGAAAATTTTAGTTAATTTCTTATGGTGGATGATATTTAGTTTTTTTTTTAATAGAGTTGCTAAGCCATTTTTTTATTTTTTTGGTTCTTTTGAATCTACAGTGCTTTTTGTGTAGACGAATACTAATTAACTTCTTTACACTGGAAGCTCAAACATACATCTTGTCAACTTTGTGGAACGCATCTCGCCTTAAACATAATTGTCTATTTCTAGCTATCACCACAATTGTCGTGCAACGCAAAGCTACATATTATATTTTACATTCCCAAAGTAGGTTCTTATTAGTATTAATTATTCCGTGGTAGCAGACCAGTACCAGATTTTTCTCATCAGTCAGGTGTTAAACATTTAATAAAACATTAGTAAATATTTTAAACCAACTTTATTTTTAGCTAAAATATAATAATTCATACATCAAAGAAGTTTCCTAATTATACAGTAATAATACCGAGATAATACAAAAAGAAAAAATAAAAATGTATTACAATATAATAATGATAATAAAATAAAAGTTATATAAGTAGCTACCTCACGTAATACTTTAGGATTAAAAACTGGGATGGGTCAGCAAATGCCTGCTTGTGCGGGACTTTGAGCTTTGTCTGAAACTGCTTCAGATCTTGGGAAAGTAAAATATCGGGAAATGGACACTGGACGGTTGTCGAGGGAGTAACAAACAACTTTCAACGAGTGAGGGAAAGGACGAAACAAATCGTTGTACAAAACTTTAAAAATGGCACTAAAATTGTTCATCTAATAACGAAATAATTTAGAAGTTAACAAGAATCCAATCACATCACTCGCTGCAAACAGCAGCGTCATCTCTGTTGGAACAGCTTGATATTCGCCAAACTAACTTATTAATAACCTAAGAGTTTAACTTTATTTATTAAAACTTAAGCTCGGAATCGAGCTTCCCAAAGTTCACTGTATTATTTGCTCGAAAGCAATAGAGGGCGCTTCCACACACCTGATGTTTCTTACATCGCAACAGAGATGGCGCCACATGAAACTTAACAGTAAACACAACGGTCAAACTGAAGTGTCAGCTAGACAGAGATAGAAAACAACACGTGACGTCAACTAGAAGAATACACCGATGATTATGTCCACAACATTGCTTAATGTACAGTCAGTGTTCTTAGACATTACTATGCTAATATGGCAAACGGTCCTTGATATGCAACGTCCGAGTGAGACAGAGCGAGGCGGGCACGGTGCGAGAGAGCGGGACCGCACACCGCCCAAGCGACAGTGGACAGAGAAACGAAACCTACCTATACTTATGTCTATGCGACGACGCGTCTTCGTTTGCCATTTCCCTAGTTAGGAGCGCGTCCCAACGTACAGCGACTTAATATCTAATTGTTAGTAAAAATCCCTTAACGCATTCAAAATATATATATAATTAATATAATTCATTATATAATAGCTGATCCTAAACCGATACCGTCTGTATAATGTGTATAATATCGTAAATCTATGTTTTTTTTTTTTTTCAAATAACTCTGTGCCTAATTTACATTTTAAGCCGATTTGTCGAGAAGCTCGTAAAAGGTTTAAGTGTTGGACATTTTTTGTCGAAAGACAAACTTTAATCTACAAACATGAGAAATATAAAGCATTTTGTACTGCAAATTAAATGCGTCTTTTTGTTGTACAAGTGAACTAAATGCAGGGTTTGTAGGGGAGGCTATTGAATTATTTGTCGCCTGCGTTACTGTCTTACTCTCCGTAAAAGCAACTGAATGTGCAGAATATGAAGCATACGATCTCTTTATATTTCCAATAATATACAATCATAGTATCTGATCGCTTACACTCTAATTATCCTCTTATGACCGAATCCATACGAAATTACAACGACTACGTTTTAATACATACAGTTTTATTTCATTTGTCTTAAGTGTAGAAACGAATAGAAAAAGTTAAGAACTCTATACTTTAGAACAACGACGAACTTCCTTCTACGAAAGCAAGCGAGGAGAAAAATAATATTTTGTTTTACGTATAAATTTGATATGATCATTTATTAAAGATCTTAGAATAAACTACAAATAAAATGTATATTTATATTGAAGTCAATGTACGCCATAATTGTCTTAAATCTCATCAATCATTTAATATTCAAGATTTCCTTACTAACATACACATTCAAGTACGCCGAGCCGCATTACATTACACAGTAATCTCAATTTAAAAATAATCTCAAACTGACAGCTGTCACTTTTGACACTGACAGCTGTCAAAATGACAACTCGTTGATTGCGTTTAGTAAACGCGCAGTGTACTTAAACCTCAATATAAGATACCAAGTCTTGTGCCACGCGAGTGTTTGTGCAAAGCTTCATACAAACTACATAGGTTAGGTACGTTACCGATTGATGCGGATATAAAATCAATTCCGTTACCGAAATGTACTGAAATTTTTCGCTACTTTCTGTCAGCAATAATTCTATGCACGTCTTGGAAAACGTAAATGAGGATTTAACAGGTATCGAAATTTAGCTCTTATATTTGTGCGATTAAAGTAGAAAGTATGTAAAGAGTGGTGGTTCTTAAGCTTTATTGTGGGTAAACCAGATATAAAAGTTTTTAAATGTACTTATTTATGTACTCAATATGCGATTTATCTGTACAATACTCATTTACACTAAAAGAAGAAAGAAAGAACAGTAATAACAGTACATTTTAAAACTGAAAAAGTTCAAGACGTGTATGGATGTATTGCCCGCGGGGTTTGCGCGGTTAGAAGGGTGTGAAGGGGCGGGAGAGGGGAGGACGTGTGTTTGCGCGTTAAGTACGGCCGCGGTACACGCACATATTACATCGTGCTGTTGTCCCATTCTAACTGGCTGATGTTTCTGTATTTGTGCTCCTTGCCCGGCATCACTGTAACAAAATGTTATGTTAATGTTCCTATTAATTTTATCAATTTATATAAATAGGTACAAATAAATTAAATACATTACAACAGACATGTTTAAAAAATTGTTGTTGGAAATGGTCTCTGGCAAGCCTCTGGTTACCCCGTTAATAACAATGGGCTTGATTTTATATGTTAATATATAAGCAAGAGAAAACTTTGATTCTAGTGTCAACCGCTCGTAAATTTGCGTGTCTGTGTGAATTCAATGCCGATCCCACTGATTAGAAAATATTTTTTACAGATTTTAAAACTCACAAGTTCGTTACATTAATTTTTTTATATACAGGAAACTTTCTTTTCAGATTTGGAAAGTGGCGTACCGGCGGTTACTTTCATTAGCAGAACGCATAGTTACCTTCGTCATCGTCATCTGAGGAGTCGTGCTGTTCGGAGTCGGAGTCGGAGCACGACTCGCCGTCCGAGCTGTCCGCCGCGCCCACGTGCGTGCCACACGTAGGGGCCGCAGACTATATGAGAGACAGGTATAGTTCAGCACATGTATAAGTAGAGGTATGATTTCTAAATTTGTGAAGTGATATTATTTATAGGTTTAATTGCTTTGTGAAGTGCTATATTTAGCACTACACAAACTACTTATTAAAGCTATAAATGGTATTTCATTTATAGCTTTAATAAGTAGTTTGTAAAGTGCTAGCGTTCTTTTATATCTTAGATAGGTACTTTGTGAAGTGCTAAATGTTATTTATATCTTAGATAGGTACTTTGTGAAGTGCTAAATGTTATTTATAGCTTTGATAGGTAGTTTGTGAAGTGCTAGATGTTATTTATAGCTTCGATAGGTAGTTTGTGAAGTGCTAGATGTTATTTATAGCTTCGATAGGTAGTTTGTGAAGTGCTAAATGTTATTCATAGCTTTGATAGGTAGTTTGTGAAGTGCTAGATGTTATTTATAGCTTCGATAGGTAGTTTGTGAAGTGCTAAATGTTATTTATAGCTTTGATAGGTAGTTTGTGAAGTGCTAGATGTTATTTATAGCTTCGATAGGTAGTTTGTAAAGTGCTAGATGTTATTTATAGCTTCGATAGGTAGTTTGTGAAGTGCTAGATGTTATTTATAGCTTTGATAGGTAGTTTGTGAAGTGCTAGATGTTATTTATAGCTTCGATAGGTAGTTTGTGAAGTGCTAGATGTTATTTATAGCTTTGATAGGTAGTTTGTGAAGTGCTAGATGTTATTTATAGCTTCGATAGGTAGTTTGTGAAGTGCTAGATGTTATTTATAGCTTTGATAGGTAGTTTGTGAAGTGCTAGATGTTATTTATAGCTTCGATAGGTAGTTTGTGAAGTGCTAGATGTTATTTATAGCTTCGATAGGTAGTTTGTGAAGTGCTAGATGTTATTTATAGCTTTGATAGGTAGTTTGTGAAGTGCTAGATGTTATTTATAGCTTCGATAGGTAGTTTGTGAAGTGCTAGATGTTATTTATAGCTTCGATAGGTAGTTTGTGAAGTGCTAAATGTTATTTATAGCTTTGATAGGTAGTTTGTGAAGTGCTAGATGTTATTTATAGCTTCGATAGGTAGTTTGTGAAGGGCTAAAATGGTATTTATTGCTTCGATAGGTAGTTTGTGAAGTGCTAGATGTTATAGCTTTGATAGGTATTTTGTGATAGGTAGTTTGTGAAGTGCTAAATGTTATAGCTTTGATAGGTATTTTGTGAAGTGTTCTTTTATAGCTTTGATAGGTAGCTTGTGAAGTGCTAAATGTTATTTATAGCTTCGTTTGGTAGTTTGTGTAGAACTAAATGTAATTCATAACTTCGATAGGTAGTTGTCCCAAAAGAGCTGATGGTTAAAGTATTAGACTGTAGGAATTGAAACTAATTACAACAATGACGTCCTTTGTATCAACTTTATGTATTACATGGCGAAGGAAATCATCTCAAGACTTTTGAACTAGTCTGAATATGTTTTACTTGAATAAGCTTATGAAATGAGGTCCTTATTCTGCAATGAGCTAGTAACACGCTAATATTACTACAAACATATGAAATTAAACAGCGTAAAACAGGTACGAAAATAAAAAAAAGTCTATTGTTTTTACCTCATCCATAGGATTAACGGTGATAGTAAGCGCGGAGTCATCCCAGGCCATTTCGGTATCGTTCTCGCGAGTCCTGAGCGCGTGCAGTGCGTGCAGCGCTTGCAGGGGGGGCGGCGCGCGCCGGGCTGCCCCCCGCGCCCCCCGCCCTCCACGCGCGCGGGCAATCGCTAAGCCCGCCACCACCACTATCACGCCGCATGACACCACGCCGATCAGCAGCGCTACGTGGTCTGGAACAATATGTCGTTTTAAGTATGTTTCTATTTTCTAGGTGAAGATGTGAAAGACTAACGCATTGGACATGAACGAGACTGAAGTAGCCGCGGCGTGCTCATGCGCAGTACACTACGCGCACCACACAGCGCCTGCGCTGCGACTGTGCCGGGTAGCAACTCACTAGTGGGTGCGTGGTCGGGGCGCAGGTCGATGAGGCGCGGCGCGGGCACGTCGGCGGCGTGCGCGTCGCGCTGCGCGTGCGCCGCGTAGGCGCGCGGGGACAGCACCGGGGCCGCGCCGGGGTGCTGCGCCTGCGCACAATAAATAACATGAGTCGTTATTGCATTTTATTTGTAGTTGAGGTCTGACAGACCGACCAACCATTTCATAG
The DNA here is from genome assembly GCA_963082885.1 of Parascotia fuliginaria. NCBI lineage: Eukaryota > Metazoa > Arthropoda > Insecta > Lepidoptera > Erebidae > Parascotia > Parascotia fuliginaria. The sequence goes on along the minus strand of OY720196.1, from coordinate 9,519,982 downwards.
GCCCAGGCACACTGACGGTAGTAGATCCACGCTGGTTTCAGCATGAATGCGCCGGATCGTCCAGGGAAGTACTACCCTCTCATAGAAGATCGACTTAAGAGTAGTAGTATCCTTACTACTGCGTTTCGTTCGGTGAGTGAGAGTGCCGGAGGCCCAATTTTCCCCCTTTCCTCTTTCCTCACCTCCCTCATTCTCTTCCCCTAACCCCATTCCCAGCCGCCATAGTGGAGGCCTCCATATCAGCAGTTTAAGACGATAGCTTTTGGTATGATGGCAACCACTTCTGGATTCCACTGACTGCTTACCATCAGGCGGGGTGGAGTCATTTTGGCATTGCGGGTAGCGCGGCGGAGTGCATTGCCCTAAAACGCGCGTGCGGATGGATTCAGGTGCCCTGAGCGGCGCCAAGAGCCCTAGACCGGAGAGACGCGCGGCGGCGCGCAGCTACTCCGAGTGCGCCCCATGTCATTTAATGCTGATTTGCTGATCGATACTTTGTACAGACAACGTAATGGATGTGGACTAGAACATGATTATTATTGCTGCGCTTACAGAAGAAGATAAATTGAAAAGAAGAAGAAGAATAATTGAAAAGAAAAAGAAGAAAAAATTAAAAGAAAAAGAAAAAGTGGGTCAATGAAATCTGGCTGGGCGCAGAGCAGCGCGGCGGCCACTGAAGTACTCGCGCGCATGCTCTTGTAGTAGTTTGTGGACGCTCTGAGCGTCGCGTGCGAATTTATTCTTGATGTACAATTATTGACCTAATGTCAAGGTAGTTAAGGTTTATATTTATATTTTCAATCTGGCGATTGAAAAGAGTGGCGTGAGTTTCTTGCCAGTTCTTCTCACAGCTCTACCTCGTCAGCGAACTGGCTGTAGGTTAATTAGCTGACTTCATGTAATTGACTTTTCATAAGTATCATTCTTTATGATCAAAATTAAATAAATACTTTGACTTTGACTTTATTAAATTCTTGTCTCATATTGCTCTCCGTCGCGCTTCCCGCGGTGTGCGCTGGGCCGTATAGTATACCGTAATGTCATTTTCAAAATATCATTATTTTCGAAATTTTGATATACATATAAAAATCCAGGTCTATCAGACCGCAACGAACGCAAATTATTTATTTTTGTAACCGATAGCATCACTCGGCCTCCCTCAATGTACGATATAACAGTCGCCCCTACCTTCCGCTTCAATTCATATAATATAATCTGAGTTCGTGTGCGTTCCCATTGAGGGACCATATCGGAATTTTGAGCTTTTGAATGCATCAGCCTTTAGTAAAGTTCTCAAACGATTGTAAATTCAGCCTTTCATTTGTAAAAGTAAAAGGTCATTCATTTGTAAAGTTAAAGGTGGTCCCCTCAATCGTGGCTGACAGGCATCCATATCTCAAAACCTAGTTAAAATTTACAACTGCTAATAATTACTACTCTTAGTAAAAGATTTGTAATTTATTAAATATCAGCTTTGCCGGTTCACTGTATAAAAAGAACTAGCATGCAGAAGGTGGTCCCTCAATCGACCACCTAAGTTTACCTTAAGTGGAGTCCATAGTAGAATTTGGAATTTTCGTAAGGCTCTAGCATTAGTAAAAGTATTTTAACGATTGTAAATTCAATCTCTAGTTTGTAAAAGAAATCCTTAAAAAGTTACAACAGATGAAAGGTGGTCCCTCAATTAAAACGCTTACCATAAGGAACAATCAATTTACGTAGCATTCTGAAGTCAAGTAGCCCATTGCTATAAGCCTATTCCTTAGTAGTAGTTTTTTACTAACGATTACTTTAATAAACATTAACAAAAAACCTAGAAGTTTTAATTTAAACAACAATCAAATTCCTGTAAAGAAACCTAGCATCGAGGTGACCACACAGCAAAATTTTTTTGGGATAAATAAAAACTAGTGCCCGTTTGCAATCACAGTCCAGTTGACTCTCTAGCAAAAAAAAAAAAGATTACTTCATCATATCAACCAAAAGACGTCCACTGCTGAACTCCCCCTAATTTTCATCACCTAAATAAGCACTACAGCAAACTGGTAGTTTCTATGAAACTACCAGTTTAGCGTGTTCATACAAACAAACATACTCTTTCTCTTTATATAATAATATAGATATTTTTTTATTATTATTATTATTATATCCGTAACAGAAACCGGTATAATATTTTCTAAATATCCGTATCCAGGTCCGAAATTTCATATCCAAAACATCTCCTACTGTAAACTAATACCTAGGATATAAAGTGACATTTTAAAGCAAAACACGTGTGCATTTTCTTTAAATAATTGTTTGATATTGTTAGATTCTGTGTTGTTATAATGACAAATGAGATGAAACGAGTATTTACGTAAGTATAATGTAATTTCATATTTATTAATAATCGATTTATGTAATAGATTATTTCTATTTAAATTGTAATACTCCAATTATGTATTTATATTAAACATCGTATTGCATTTTAATTTAACCATTAATTTATTAACATACATGTGGGATTGTATGGCAAAATAAACGAGGAAAGATAATTAAAATACTTTTTATTTGAAAATACACGTCTCTTGATAAGCGTTACACCGACTGTTTTCCTTTTCCTCTCCCAGTTACCCCGTACTTCCGTCGTGTATCTCTCCCTCTCACTCGCACACATACTTCCCTTTCTTTCATCCGCTGCGTTCCGTTTGCACATTACTCTCTTATACGCTACGTTCATATTTTAACAATATTTTATCCCACATACAGATAGTAATGAATGAGATAAATAATCTAATAAAATAATTAAAGTTAATTAAGCGTTGACCTCTAAACGCAATGATTTGACCACAGTGAAAAATGGAATACTAGGAGACTTTTGAATATTTTCCCGCCAGAGATGAAAAATTTGAAGAACATCTAAATAATTTATGTTACGATTTAACAGTTCGTGTTTCTTTTACTATGGTTTGTTGCTTGGCCAGATTTGTATAATTATTTGAATAATTCTTTTTGCGTTAGATAGCCCAGTTTTTAAGGAAGGCTATGTACAAATACGCTATAAGCGACAGTAGTAGTGTAATAATCAAAGATGTAACTTAACTCGGGTGAAATCGCGCTGAATGAATAATAAGTTGAGAATATAACCCAGTCATTTAGTAGTTTTACCTAAAAGGTTTTTTAATTCGTATGTTTATAAATTTTAGTGTGCTCTTACCGAATTTTAACTTTACTACCTGATATCTTTGTCGCTTGCGCAGTCATATTAAAAAATGACGCCAAAATCAGTTTTTTGATAATATGTCACAGATTTCAGTACCATTTTAGCATATAAACATGTATTACAAAATAAAACTGGAACAAATTCCAACAATTTAATGTATTATAATTGTTTTCGGAAAACAAAAATTTTTGTGTACGACCGCCGTGTTGTATGATCCATAAATATTTGTTCCGAGTCTGGGTGTAAGTACACTGTGTCCGTTAATTGCAGCTTTGTAAAGTCCTCCGCGACAGAGCTTGTTCCCTAGTGCGGTAGTGGTGTTTACAACCCATTGTTTAATGTAGTACTATGATAGTAATAAAAATAATAATAATAAATAGATCTTTATTCAAGTGACCATGACTCAATATGTTAGTAATACTTAAAATCTACTATGTTAGTAACTATACGAATAAATGACAGCTACATACACAACATAAATACACGAAAATAGTAGTAGGTAGGTACGCGACTCACCGCTGCTTGTATGCTGTATAAATGCAGTATGAAATTTTATTTTATATTTTTTGTTCAGCATTATTTTTAATAACCACTATTTTCTTTTTTAGTTTTTATATAGCTGAGTAACGTAAAATATGATTAAAATTTATATAAGAAAACAGTCACTAGTTTTTATTTATCCCGAAAAATCCTGCTGTGTGGTCACCCCGATGCTAGGTTTCTTTACAGGAATTTAATTGTTATTTAAAGCAAAACTTGTAAGGTTTTTGTTATTGTTTATTAAAGTAATCGTTAGTAAAAAACTGCTACTAAGGAATAGGCTATATCAATGGGCTACTTTACGTCAGAATGCTACGTAAATTGATTGTTATTTATGGTAAGCGTTTCAATTGAGGATCCATCCTTCATCTGTTGTAAATTTTTAAGGGCTTCTTTTACAAACTAGAGATTGAATTTACAATCCTTAAAATAGAGCCATACGAAAATTCCAAATTCTACTGTGGTCTCCACTTAAAGTGAACTTAGGTGGTCGATTGAGCGACCACCTTCTGCATGCTAGTTCTTTTTATATAGTGAACCGGTAAAGCTGATATTTAATAAATTAGTGTAACAAATCTTTTACTAAGAGTAGTAATTATTAGCAGTTGTAAATTTTAACTAGATTTTGAGATATGGATGCCTGTCAACGATTGAGGGACCACCTTTAACCGCTCGTAACTTTTGAGTGCCTACTTTTACAAATGAAAGGCTGAATTTACAATCGTTTGAGAACTTTTACTAAAGGCTGACGCATTTAAAAGCTCAAAATTCAGATGTAGAGAGAGTGTGCGTTCCCCTTAATGGGAACGCACACTCTGAGTTCACAATTAGTACAATCAGTTTTAATTTAAATCGTTACGTTACCTGTTTGTCTCGTGCTATGGCGTCCATCTTGTCAGCCATCCCGCTGGGGTGCAGCTCGCGCGACAGGCCCGCCTCGCTCGCGCCCGACATGTGCGGGTGGACCACCGTCAACTGTACACAAATATACAGACATTGTGAGTTTTCTAGGTTAACTAGCTGCGCCCCACGGCTTCGCCTGCGCGTATAATATGTTTTGTAATCTTTGGCAGACCGATTTTCGGACAAACTGTTATTTTTTTTTAAACAGACAATTTCCGCTCGAAGGAACAAGCCGTGTGTCGTGGGGATTACAAAGTACACCGTTACTCCAAACAAATATTTTTGGATCATATGAAGTTTTGACCTGTGTAGATCGAACCCATAACCTCGTGCACTCCCACTGCGCCCCGAAGGCAGTCAAATCCTAGAGAAACAATACAACATACCGTTTGCACGTATTCGTTGCTAGTGAATCGTCCGTTGAGCTCTGAGCAGGTTAACTTGAACACGCGGTTTAGATAATACGCCGGCTTCTTGTTGCTGTATTCAATCTCGCGAAGCACCTAATCAACAAAACAGTCGGTTAAAAAACGTAAACATTAAAATCACATTCATTTATTCATAAAGATCATATATATGCATGATAATTATCAACATCATAACCAACAAGACGCTGACAAAAGAAGCGAGAACTGGCATGGCCTGAATTTTATGACAGTTTTTCTCCCCGTTAATGGCTAAATATTTTCATTTTTATAACGTCTGCTTACGACAAACGCTCATTACTGGCCTGTGGTCTTCGACATGTAGACAAGAAGCTCAATTTGAGCGTAGTCTGAAGAATCTGTCAATCAATCACTTTTAAAACTAAGCTTTAAGAATAGTTTACACCCACTCAATTACCAACTTTATACTCATATGATTACAGTTCAAATCCCTACCTTCTGATAATTATGCACGGTATCGGCTCCGGTCAATATCACACCATCTCTTGTAACAGCGGCGCGTATGTCGTAGCGCAGTGGTAACTCGGATGCATCGCGAAGTGCTAGCGCTTCGTGATCCGGGTTCAGTGCCGGGTATACGGATACCACACACGAGTCGAGTTTTTGACTTTCTTCTGTAGGATAAAAAATTAAAACTTCAAAACCTGACCCTAAAAATCTTATATCTGTTTATTTTTTTTTTCATACAAAACAGGTGTAAATTCAATATTTGTTTATACATCAAAAACTACTAGGCCGATTTGAGTAAATTTTAACTAATAACTTTATTAATTGGGCTATTATACTTATGTCAAGAGTTCTGATTTCACCAATAGGAAGTTAAAAAACTTTATGATAATTTGTGTCAAACATTTCAATAAAAAAAGTTATAGTTAAAAACTAAAACTAAATACAAGTAGGCTACAAAATGCCCCACGATGGCTTTAGAGGTTGTGATTACCACTTCTCGATGTCACAGACTGCTTACCATCAGGACTCACTTTGTTAATATAAAAAAGACTGGTAAACACTAGGAAGAATTACCAAGAGGGTGTTTAGAAAAATTTTCGTCACCAGCTGGCGCCACTTCAACTTTCACATTAGGCCAATCAGCAGCTAGACCTGACGCATCAGTGCTGCCACCTCGTGGGCGCCATTTTAGAAAACCCGGTTGGATCGTCCGGGGAAGTACTACCCTCTCATAGAAGATCGACTTAAGAGTAGTAGTATCCGTACTACTGCGTTTCGTTCGGTGAGTGAGAGCGCCGGAGGCCCAATTTCCCCCTTCCTCTTCCCTCACCTCCCTCATTCCCTTCCCCTAACCCCATTCCCAGCCGTCATAGTGGAGGCCACCATACCCGCAGTTTAAGACGATGGCTTCTGGTACAGTGGCCGCCACTTCTGGATTCCACTGACTGCTTACCATCAGGCGGGGTGGAGTCACAGGCTATAATATATAAAAAAAAACCCCCTCACCAATTTTCTTTAGTCCTTAAGCACGTGAATTTTCCATTTTGTAAATTAAACATGTATGTAATAATGTTTTGATAGCGCTGTCAAATGGAAAACCTTTTACCAAAAGGCCAACTAAACACCCTCTTTGGTAATTCTGCCTAGCGTTTTAACGTTTGGTATATTTATTAGCCACAAAAGTACTCAAACATTATCCTACCAGCAAGAGGATGTCCATTCCCGCCCGCGAGCACTCTCACAGACAAATCAGGGAACACAGTCAACCCAGCTCTGAAGTGTGCGTAATCCCTCGCTAAGTCTTCGCTGCCGTTCAGCAATATGCTGGGTGTTTGTGGAGCTAGTACCATGATGTAAGACTCTGCAGGGCGGGCCTTGATGATACGGCCATTGTCGCAGCTAAGAAATTAAATATACGATTAGCTCTAAAAAAAATGTTGTCCAAACTTTTTGCAATATAAAATGTTATTTGCCCAATGACTACCATACTTTATTTTTATTTTATTTACAAATAAAGAAAACTTACAGCTAGCATAACAATAATACAGTGTGTATATATAAAAGATGGCCAATTAAGTTTTCGCTGATAATCCATACATAACTCCACGCCTGTGTCCCATTACTAGGGTAAGGCCGCTATTACACTATCATAGAAATATGATTATAGATGTGTGAGTCATTTTTAAATGAAGAACATACGACGGTACAATAACTACATGTGATTCATAGTTAGGGGGTCCTTTTTGACAGCTAGCGTAAAAATAGGATCATACTTGACACACTAGCACAGTCTGTATGTAAATAGAATGAAAAGGATCCCTTTTCTAGACTGTGACACTAGCCTAAATGTAGCACCCATAGCAATGGAAAACGGCTTGATGGTATATGACGTTTACATGATCAATAAGTGTATAAGGCCGCTATTAGACTATCATAGAAATATGATCAAAGATGTGTGTCATTTTTAAATGAAGAACATATGACGGTATAATAACTACATGTGGTTATCTATGATCATAGTTTGAGGATCGTCGAACTATGATCATAGAATTTGACAGATAAGAAATCATATTTAAATGATAATGTAATACAGCTCTTATGTAAAAATGAAGAACGGTATCACATAACTACGATCATAGAATTTGACAGATATGAAATCATATATTTATATGATTTAAATATGATAATGTAATACCGGCCTAAGCAGAGACGATCCAAACATACCTCCGTTGCCTTTTCAGCATTCATTAATCTTTTCATACACACACGTCGGTTACGGGTGCTTGATTGTATTTGTGGCCTTTGTCAACACATTTGATCTGTTTGATCCGTGTGTGTTCCGTCTAGGGCGACCCCTACCAACTTTCCTAGTAATTTCCGCTCCATAAATCTCTTTTGTTATCTTATTTCCATCCATCCTTTCAATATGTTCAAACCACCTTAATATACTAATGATATTTTTTACATTCAAGGTATAATAGTTGATGAAAGACATAAAAGCAGGCAGACAACCAATTTATTGTGAAGAGAAGAAATCATTGAATTAGTATTATTTTTACTATACATTACATACATACACTCGAAAATCGTTACCCTACCTAACTTCGGCAGACGGGCAAAAATGAATCCTGTAAGTTGAATCTATACCATTATATAAAGCGAAAGTATTTTTTTGTTTGAACGCGCTAATCTCTAAAACCACCAGTCGGATTTGAAAAATTCTTTTTGCGTATGAAAGTCCTGTCCTAGAGGAAGGTTATTTAACATCACGCTACTGGCTACTCCAGCAAAGGCGCGGATGAAACCGATCCGCAGAAAGCTAGTTTTTCATTAATAAAGAACATACGACCAGAAAAATCTCATACTCTACAAGCACTTACGTGATAGTAGTAGCAACATGCACGTTCCGTCTGCCGGGCGTGGGGAAGGCGCGCGCGTCGCCGTACGCCACGCGCCTGAGGAGCGTCTCCACGTCAGCCACGCCGTCACCTTCCACTGATACCGACTTTAGATCTGCAATACAAAGACTAACTTTATAGATTGCTAAAAGCGCCATCTATTTTATCCTAGAGACAACAACACATACAGCGCCATCTGTAATGTCATAGATATAACATGTTTAGAATAGATACATTTATTTGCCTTCAATGTAGGTACAATTGAGGTGTTACAAGTTTTGTGAAGCCTTTTAAATTCTACCTCATGACATGCAAAAATTGTTATAGCTTAAAAATTAAAACAAAATAACTAAATCGAACCATCCTTTAACAAAATCCGACACACTGAACATTTCTGCACCAGTAACTGTTTTAATGCCATCGGTCAGTAACCATCAGCAACCCAAAGAAACAAAAAAAAAAACACTGTTTTTTTTTGTTTATTGTGGCACCCTGTATATTACTAGTATATACATGGTGTAGTATAGCGATGGTTCGTAAATGTTTAGTAATATATTGAGTGGTGTGTCACTAGACGTGGGACTCACACAGGTCGGGCGCCAGGCTGAGCCCCTCGCGGCAGCGCGCGAGGCAGGCGAGCGCGCGCGGCGGCTGCACGGCGCCGCGCGCCAGCCCCAGCCCCGCCAGCCACCCGCGCAGGTGGTGCTTCATGTCGTTCTCTGTGCCTGCGGGACAGGACCTTATTAACATGGGAATAGACACCTATTTACATTAATGTTTCGTAAACTTAACTTATTAATATTATAAACCCGAAAGTTTGTGTGTGTGTGTTTTTACCATTCAGCGCCTAAACAGCTAAACCGATTTTGATGAAAATTGGTATGTAGAATATATGGTGCCGGAGACGGACTTTTTATCCTGAAAATCGGTCTAGGTAGACAAAATATATTTTAGGCGCGGACGAAGCCGTGGGACGCAGCTAGTCAACAATATTTTCATCGAAACCACGGACAAATCCTTAATAAACGCCGCTAACAGCAACATACCCACACAACTCATACCGGCGTTCGCTAGCATACCTACTCACCACGGACACTCCAATTGGTGCATTTCTGTGCATTCGAATTGTTGACCTTGAAATCGTCAAACACAGCGCAGATTTTACCTTCAGAGTCGAAGCCCTGTAACATCCCTAGAATATACCAGTGGGTGGTATCATTCAGGCCCGTTATTATCCCACCGCAAAAAGTCTCTTATCTTACACGAGCTTTGATCGCCACGCTTGCTTAATGCCGATTGACAAACTCATACTCTTTTTTTACAAATCAAGGTTTCCTCACGATGTTTTCCTTTACCTTAAGAGTTCTAGGTTGTATATAGTACTTTATTATAAATTCAAAAATATGTATGTATGTATGTATATATGTGTGTGTGGTGTGGGTGTATGTTTATTGTCACTTAGCGCCTAAACGACTGAACAGATTTCGTTGCCAATTTGTATGTATATACATTCGGTGCCGTAGACGGACTTAGGCTACCAGAAAATTGGACTGGTTCCCGTAGCTGTGGGATGCAGCTAGTAGACTATATAATCGCGACTTCTTCATACAAACAACTACATTGAATACACTACCTTGCCAGCAGGCGCCAATAACCATAGTAGTGTTGACACCGTGAGCGGGGTGTAATGGCCAATCATCGATGACTTCGGGTCCTTTGCCATCAGCCGAGTGGTAAGGCTCGCCGTCAACGAACAGCTCCACGTTAGGGAATCGAACGTTCACGGCGTAGTGATGCCATTCGTTGTCGCATACCTATGATAAATGACATAAAATGAACATGATAAGATTTAACAGGTGATTAATTAATTTTTAGTTGATCAACTTTTCTTATTTAAACTCATTTATATTGTTTTTAATTTTATGTTTTAATAATATCGTATCGAATTTTTTTATCTGTATTGATATTGTAAATACTTTATCAATAAATAAATCTATTCATATCAATCGTTCCGTGCTTTAGACCACATGCATAACATGTTGAAAAGACATCAGCCGATTTGCCTCCGGCCATTTCGCTTACAACGGTGTTGTAGTCGTTTATACTGAGGGATCCTAATATAACACTAGGTTTGAAAACTAGCAATAAACTCAAGTTTCGACTTCTTAATTTGTTTACCAGAAAAATGACAAATAAATTAAATCACTTTACATATTTTTTTTTTTTTTTTTTATATTATAGCCTACCAAAGTGACTCCACCCCGCCTGATGGTAAGCAGTCAGTGGAATCCAGAAGTGGCGGCCACTATACCAAAAGCCATCGTCTTAAACTGCTGGTATGGTGGCCTCCACTATGGCGGCTGGGAATGGGGTTAGAGGAAGGGAATGAGGAAGGTGAGGAAAGAGGAAAGGGGGGAAATTGGGCAGTAGTACGGATACTACTACTCTTAAGTCGATCTTCTATTAGAGGGTAGTACTTCCCCGGACGATCCGGCCCATTCATGCTGAAATCAGCGTGGATCTACTACCGTCAATAAAAAATACAAAATGTATTTATTTAATTCAGATAATTACATACATCTGTATGTAATAAAAATAAAATGGAGCATCTTTGCTGTCGGTAAAAGGTTTATATTGCAGCAGCTAAAATTTTACCTACACTATAATGTTACAATCATATAGAAGTTCATAGAGTACTTACTTCAGGCAGCTTCCACCTCCACTCAGCTGGTCTGAAGATATTGAGGTCGCCCTCTCCGAAGTCGCGGCGCAGTAGCAAGATCAGACGGCAGTTGCGTACGAATAAAGCGTAGTGGTGGCGGTTCATTTCTGGAAGAAGAACGTGGAAATGTGTGTGTGTGTAAATCCTATTAATATTTATTTATTTATTTATTTTAATAATAAAACGGTTAATTACTACCAATTACAATAATTATTAATCATATACGATTAAAAACAATAAACACAGATAAAAAGGAATAAAATGGAAACAAAAAAAAATAATATGATAAAACACATTCATGCATCACGCTCGCAGAACCGCAAGCACTCTGACAATATTTTCTGCCATCCATCAGCAAACAGATCACAGTTAGGATTAAATAAATATTATAAATGCGAAAGTTTGTCTTTATGTAGATTTAGATTCGGTGCAGGATACGGACATAGGCTACTTTTTATTCCGAAAATCGGTCTGGTTCCTGAAGGATACAAAACATAAACGCGCGGGCAAAGCAGTGAGGTGCAACTAGTATTGATATATATATATCAGTAAAACTGTGAGAAGATTTAATTGAACTCAGATGACGATGATATCCAAATTCCATAACGTTACTTAAGTCGTAAATCTCATGCTGTCTCTGTCATTTTATTAATAATTTCAGCGACAGAAATACATAGGGGCTTGTTTCACAATCGCCGGTTAACTTGTATCTGAAAGATAAGTACGGATAATGTAACGTGTTAATTCACAGTATTTCTTGAAGATATAAAATTTAAATATCAATTGTAAATATAGGTCTAAATCCAACTTAAAAGTTAGTTGACATTTGAAATTTTGGACACGAAAGTTGTGTGGTCCATAAATATTTTATCCGAGTTTAGGTGTCGATTGATATCCTTTTTTCTAAATGCCCCAGAGAGACTAAGGCGACTACAAAAAAATAGTCTTTTAGTGAAAAGATAGCACTTCAGTGGCGAAGCGTCCATATAACACGATTCCTGCCGGCTTCCCTTTTAAAATATGTCCTGACCTTCTTATACACATCACTGCTTGCGTTTCTACTCACAGACTAACTAGCCTTCAGAAACTCAAATTTTTTTAGTCGCACCGGCTTCCCTCCTCGGAAAAGTGACTCTTCGCTGCTGTAGCACTTACTATGATCATCAGCTAAACAAAGTATATGTTCCTTGCGATGTTTATCTCCATCCAATGGCGGCGCGTGACGCATCCAGGTAGACACGCTGAAGGATCCCACTAATGCATGAGGTAACACTGACTCTGGAACCACGGCTGCAGTGGTTTCGCCGTCGAATTCGAACATTTGTTCGCCGTCACGACCTAAGAAGAATGTGTTTAAGAATAGTGAAAATATTTTTGTAGCACTTTGGAAGGATTGGTAACATTATACATATATTGCTAGTAGTAAAAATATTAATTAAAAGTAATGGGTCGGTATCATTTTTTATTTATTTTAAAAAGCGGTATAGTTACAAAGGGTTTTATTCAATTAAAATTTTAATAAATGTCTTACTTATTTTTTAATACGACAGATGTCGTAATAAAGGCAATATATATTCTTTGTAATTAGTAAGTATATAAACTCACAAGTTTCTGCTATCCTAATACTTCTTTTTATACAGCAACTACACTAAAATATACCTGAGTCTGGTTTGAGTGATTTAGCCCATTCGTTGCCAGCACCAGGGCTTGGCAGTAGATCGATCGTCTTAGGGTCCAGTCCTGGAAATTTAATGAAGAGTTATGTTAAAAATGTTTACTACGTGGATTTGGGTACAAAAGAAAATGACGACGTAAAAGTATAGACGAGGCCAGACCTTGGTTGCTGCATCACAATTTAAAGTGCAGTGTCTGGCAAGTTCAGCTGATCCGACAATGCTATTTTAATTAACTGCTTAGTACACCATTATGATCAAAATTTCTGGCGACAAATATACGCTCTAGTATAGATCTCAGCTCAGCACAGCTCAGCTTTACAGATCTCAGCTCAGCACAGCTCAGCTTTACAGATCTCTTCGACCATCTAGCACTCTAGCCGTTTTATTCTCAACTAGCTTGCCGTGGCGCGGTTTCACCCGCGTCTTTACTTACTGCTCTGCATCTATCGCCAGTAGCGTGATGTTACATAGCCTATAACCTTCAACGAGAACTGCGCTATCATACGCTAAAATTTTTTTTTAATCCGACTAGTATTTCTATAGATTAGCGCGTTCAAACAAACAAACTCTTCCACTTTATATAATAGTATAGATTGATGGAATTAAACCTTTTCAAATCCAAGCGGAAAGTTTATTATTCCTAAATCCGAAACTTAGTCAATTCTTCCCCAAAACGAACACCATTTGAGTTTCCTACAAAACTCAAAGCATTTATTTCATTTGGATCATAAAATATCGTTTAGGTGCAAAATGTCCAAATTGCAAAATGTCCAGTGGTTGGAAAATGTCCAGGTTGCAAAATGTCCAAGTTGCAGAATGTCGAGGTTGCAGAATGGCCTGGTCCCAAAATAGTAATAATACGAACTTCTGGATCTAAAGAAAGTATACCTTATGCTGCCGAAACGAAATACACACAAATCAAATTAAAATTTCTTAACGCATCTCAAAAATATTACTGATTCGAAAACTGTTAAGTAAATTGTAACCTGGACATTTTGCAACCTGGACATTCTGCACCTAAACGTAAAATATGATGCTTATCAGAATTACATGAAGTCATCCAATTAACCTACAGCCAATTCGCTGACGAGGAGGAGTCGTGAGAAGAGCTGGCAAGAAGCTCGGGTCACTCTTTCAATCGCCAGATAATTACATTGTTTGTATAAGTTACAATTATTGACTAAATTTCTAAAGCGCTCTGAAAATGTATCGGATCTGCAACCTGCATTGTAATCAGTATCAAATACGACGCAAACCTTCAGGTTACGAATATGACAGCACAGTCATTCATTATTTTGCCGCCACATTTATCACATCTTATATCTACCTAATAGTTCACTTACCGCAAATAGTTCTCTGTGAATGTATCGAGTATGTATCTCTGTCGCAACCAGATCCAGCACGGGATGCTTGCAACGTGACAGCAGCTTGTATGCGAGTCACGCCGGGACATCTTTCATCTGATGAGCAAGTTTCGAGCCTCGCTGCCGGGAATAATGCAAGAGGACCCGTGCCAGGGGCGTAATCTACGCGTTCAGCAACTCCTAGAATGGAAAATATTGATTTAAGTAGTGGTTGAAAGATATTTTCTTGGACTTGATTGTTTCTAACAGAACTTGCCGGTTGAACTTATACTAGACTAGCTTTCACCAGCGTTACGTTACATGTTTGGTTACTGCTCTGGTCCCGTCGCCAGTAGCGTGATGTCACATAGCCTATAACCTCCCTCAAGAACAGAGGCCCTATCACAACCTCAAATCTTATTATAACCTTACTTTGTCTCTTTCCTTGTTTTTAATGGTACAAAAGAAAAAGACATAAGACAAAGTAACATTAAAATAATACTGCAATAAGAGGTGATGGGAGGCCCTCTGGGCTATCAAACGCAAAAAGAAATATTCAAATTTACTGGTAGTTCCAGAGATTAGCGCGTTCAAACAAAAAAACAAACAATAGTATAGATGTTTTGTGCTAGATGATTCTTCTGTCACATTTGTACGTGATCATTTGGTTGATTGTTCATGCAATCATTACGAGCATGACCTGGGACCGACTCATGTCCTTTTATGCTAAATATGGAATTAAGTGTCATCCCTAACAATTTTCAAAGGCATCAAATTTAGTTTTCTGTGAATATAACCAACTTTGTTCATTATTAGAGCGACATAATTATGCACAAGTAAATTACCCACTTAACATCCACAAATTACTTACTCATGTTTTCTTTGAGAATAAGAAGAGACCCTGATAATAATAAAATGTTAATACCAGTCTATTACAGACTGGTATTATCATTTTATTATTATCACCGCCATTAGTTTATTTGTTTTATTTTCTTTGTAAGTTTAAATGTTTTTGTTTTTTTTCCGTGTGTGCGTCACTTTAGTGTTACAAATAAACTACATTTCTGTCTACGAACTAACTACAAACAGCTTACCTTTCCACCCAGCTCTGCAAGGCTTGTTGACTTTGATGGTGACCATGACAGGCGCTGACTGCATCATGCCGCAGTCGTAAGCTACCACTGATAAGATGTGGTTGTGTGACTTCTCATAGTCAAGGGCTTCCGTGTTCCTGATCACTCCTGGAATGGCGAAGTTATTACATATAATACGTGATATTTTTGATATATAACACAAAAGTATGCATAATTATAGCTTGTGGTATTGAAAATTGCGGATACGTATACTTTTTTACATAAATATTATACATATAAATACCCAGACCAACGCAAACAGTCATGTTCATGTTCACAGAGCGGGCATCGAACTTACATAGGTAGAACGATAGGCAAACAATCAAACATACGACCTATCTAGTAAGTGATTACCGCCGTTTAACCGCAACCTATGGACATGGCTGTGTTCTAGAAATATTGCAAAAACAATGCAATATTTCTAGAACACAGCCTAACAACTATACCTGGGTAGTATGTCGGTAGTAGATCCACGCTGGTTTCAGCATGAATGGGCCGGAAAGTCCGGGGAAGTACTATCCTCTCATAGAAGATCGACATAAGAGTATTAGTATCCGTACTATTGCATTTCGTTCGGTGAGTGAGAGCACCAGAGGCCCAATTTTCCCCCTTTCCTCAGTCCCCACTTCCCACCAGCAGTTTAGGACAATTAAATTTTGGTATGGTGGCCACTACTTCTGGACTCCACTGACTGCTTACCATCAGGCAGGGTGGAGTCACTTTGGTACGCTAATATAAAAAAAAAACCTATCCCTGTCGTTACCGGTAAAAGGATAGGGAAGAACAGAGCAGAGGGGATTATAGACCTCCGGCGCTCTCACTCATCTAACGAAACGCCATGGTATGGAAACTAATACTTGACGATATATGAGAAGGTAGTTTGTCGATCAAAACGATTCCTATTTAAATTTAATCAGGTTTAACTTTAACTTAACTTAAGGTTACAATAAGTAAGCTGCGGGAGTGGCGTACACAAAGCTTTTTGGGAAATAGAAAATTCTAGTAGCCTTTTTGCATTATGCATTAAATTAAGCATTTTTTCACAAATATCTTAAATTTTAAGAAAACTGTAAATCCCTGCGATCCTGAAACGATATTATAGGAGTATTGCAAGTGGTCCCCACTCTCATGTTATCACTTTAAATAAGAATTTTTGCAACAGAAAACCTTTTAAGTGCAAATTTATGTTGAACTTGACTGTTGAGTATATGACATAGAACACACATTTAAATATAACTATTTTGCAAACTTATTTCGATCTATAATCAGCTTACCATTATGTTTAATCCCTTGGGTAGACCCTACTTCCTATGTGAAATTCCCATAGGTTGTTAAAATAAGAATGGCCAACTAAACAACTGACAATAAGCCCCATGTCTTACGTATTTGAGAAAGGTTGTGCCTCTAAAACAATTACGGTGCCGTATGATAAGGGAGAAAAATGCCACTTATCATTTTCTTTGTAATTCCTTTGGGTCCTTTGTGGATTACTCTGTCGTGTTTAAAAAAAAAACTATTTATCGGTCTATAATAAAACAGACGAATACGCGAATTTTAGTAGAAGACGTATTACACGAATAAAATCACATGACACACACCAAAGCCATTGGTAGGAACCAAAAAAGAAAACATAACCTGTTAGTACAGTTAAGTAGTTTTTGCGGAAGTAGATAATAGCAGGTTTTAGCATAAAAAAGCAAAATTTATTGGCAAAAACGACTACTAACGCAGAGATTATCAGTTTAAGGACCAATTTCCCCTGCAGTTCCCTTTATTCCTTCTGCTCATTTTCATTCACGATCGACAACGGCTTTGTCATCTGAGCCTTACTTCTACAATACCTAGAGCACATAGCTATGACCATAGGCCGCGGTTATCACTTACTCATATACTTGTTTCATAGGCACCTAAAACCACTATAGGTAAGCCATACGTTTGTATACCACCTAAAAGCTAAAAAATATCTCCTTTTTATTGCCTATAATAGTGTCAGGCGAGCTAACAGCCCACCTAATGGTCGCCTCACCTAACTAACTGTCGCTTATGGACTTCTGCAATGCCAAGGGCGCCGCGAAGCCGCTGCCCTTACCGTGATAGTAATGCTCTCTTTAAACTCCGTTTGAAGAAGGGCATGTCATAACGCAAAACTTGTATTTCTTTACCTTCATTATCAATAGTGAATGGCTGACTTCTGTCTGTGAGTATCTCGTACTTGCAGACGTCTCCATATCTCGGCGTGCAGTCTCTGTCCGTAGCCTCTACTCGCACGATCTCGTCGTATATGCGGCCTTCGTCTACAGCCTTCACGTATGCCGCCTGACTGAACACCGGCGCGAACTCGTTCACGTCTGTCACTGTTATATGGACTGGCACCCTGGGAATACAAAATAAAAAGTTTTACCATGAAATCATTACTTACAACAATAGCTGAACGGACAAGATCTAATGGAACCAACCGAACCTAAAAAGTATCTGCATATGTCGGTTGGGCTTCAACATATCAGCCAAAAGATGTCCACTGCTGGACATACGCCTCTCCCAATTTTCGCCACTGTGGCCGGTAGTTTGCCGCCCTCATTTATCGGTTACCCGCCATCCGATAAAGTCGTAGGTCCACCTTGTGAGGGGTCTGTCCACGCTACGTCTTCCGGTTCGTGGTCGCCACTCTATACTAGGACTTATAGATCGCAGAACTGACGGCCGAAAAAAGAAGAAAGGGCAGAAAGGTTCTTACCTTTCTGCCCCAACGGCCGTCAGTTCTGCGAGCTATAAGTCCTGCCCATTGCTACTTCAGAGAGGCAACTCTGCGAGCCACATCGGTTAATTTGGTTCTCCTGTGGATTTCTTCGTTTCTTAAACGATCGCGCAGGGTGACGCCTAGCATGGCCCGCTCTATCGACCTCTGAGCGAACACAGAGTTGGACCTATACGCCAATAATCTCTAAATATCTAGATCATACTGACTGCTTACCAATAAGCATCAGGCAGAGTGGAGTCACTAGTAGCAGAAAATAATGACTTTGCTTGCTATTATTTTCTTCTGGAAGTTATATTGTTAGCAGTAAGTTTTGAACGAGTGGTAGGAAAAAGTTCATTATAATCTCCTCTTAAAAATATAATGCATGCATAGTTGGTACCTATAGTAAAGGAAAATAAAGAATTTTAACAAATTGTAATCATGTAAAAAGCGTAAACGCACTCGAGCGAAGCCAACGCGGATCGCCTGTGTTCAACAAACCTTTGTTTCCATATTAAACTTAGTACAAGTAACCTGCATAGCGCACAAAACCAAACACTATACAGATAACAAACACTGGAGTTCAAGCACTAGAACTGCTGGCCCGCATTCAAACTTAGTTGAAAACATCTCTTTATGTTACATATAGTCTGGATTCTGGATATAACAAGTAGGAAGTAAATGAGAACACGTTATAACAATTTCTTGACGCTAGTTCTATGATGGGTCCAAAATAAATATGCGGTGCTAAAACTTTTGTATTTCAACTGCCTTAGTTTCTCAATTTCTCAGCCAGTTCTTCTCATGGCTCTACCCTACGTCAGCGTACTGGCTGTAGGTTAATTGACTGACATTTTGTAATTTTTAACGTTCATAATTATGTGTTAATTCAATTAACCCAAATGTATCTTTCGACTTTGACTAACTACCCGACATTATATATTTTAGATATAAATAAAAATCAATGGTCACACACAGTACTTACCATTACCACACGACCGATTTGACAATTGTCGGACTGGTATAAATGATTTTTTTTGGAATTGGGCCCGACACTGTTGCATGGGACCCAAAATAAAAAATGGCGGAACGTTAGTGGTAACTACCTCTGCCTACCCCTTCGGGGATAAAAGGCGTGAAGCTATGTATGTATGTGTATTTAAAGGCCTACTTCACAAGCTGTATTATTTACATTAAGTGTTACTTACGTATTAGAATAGGAGCCGTCACAACCGACCGCTGCTATGTCGAACTTATAATTACGCCTCTTCTCACAGTTAAGAGGGTAGCGCACGCGCAGCCGGGCCTCGTTCTCGTCGATCACCATTATCTGTTGACAATACAAATGTAATTATTAAAACTCTGTTGGTACTTTTGAAAAAAAATAATGCATACATTGTCTTTTTTATTATCTTAATTAAGATTTTCGTTGCCAGCTATAATTATCAAGTTATGCGTATGGCCACCGCTACAAATTCATATATACCTACATTACCTAGTTAGAACTAGTGTGGCGAGTTCTTAACCCTCCAGTAAGGCCGGGACTCCACCAAAGCGGAGACGAGACGAGCGGAGAGGAGATGTTTTTTAAACAACCAATAGAATTGAGTTATTGACACGTCTCCTCTCCGCTCAGCTTCAGTGGAGATCGCTGTGCGGAGATGTGTAATATTTGTATGTCGCGATGGAAGCGGAGATGTGAGCTGTGCGCGGACGACGCGCAGTGGAGACGAGAGATGTGAGCGGCGTGCAGTGAGCGATGTCACCCTCCCCCCTCTCGCCCGCTAGCAACCCGCAGAACCCCGCGCGCGCGCCGGCCGGCCGGCCATCTTGCTAGTACCGTGCACGCGAGCACACGCTTTTATCGTGAATAATTCGTGCAGTTTGTATTTTTCAACGTAAACAATTAGTTAATTTAAATAAAACGTAATGGATGAACAATTTATTGAATCAGTAAAAAAATATCCATGTCTATGGAACACATCAATAGATACCTATAAACTTACTGACGTCAAAGATGCAGCTTGGGAGAACGTTTTGAAAGAAACTCAATTATCTGACGGTAAGTGCAATTTATTATACTAAGTATTTCGTTCAAGTAATATTGTAATACGAGTGTCTTGCCATGGAACGGCGCCCTCGTTGTTGAAATAACTACAGAATTTTTCTCGAACTTGATAGGCATCCATATTGTCATTCGATAATAGATTTTCCACGTTTGTGTCGTTAAACATAGTCGTGGCCAAACCCGTTTCATTATTATCTAGATAGCCAGGCATCTTGTCAATTAAAAAGTTGTGTAGAACACACGTTGCTTTTATCACTTTTTCCACTGTTTCTATTTTACATTCAAATTCTTTACGGTATACGTACCATTTCCGTGATAATACACCAAATGTAGCTTCCACAATACGACGAGCTCTTGAAAGTCTATAATTGTATGTTCGTTTTTCGTTATTTAAATTATCGCGTGGATATGGTCTCATTAAGTTAGGCATCAAAGGGAATGCTTCGTCTCCAATAAAAACAAACGGTACAGGTTCTCCATTTTGGTACAAGGGTTGTGGCTGTGGTAGATTTAGTCTGTTTTCTCTCAAACGAATTCCGAATATACTATCAGCAAAAATACCACCATCGCTGAACCTTCCCATTGAACCTATATCTACCATAATTATTCTTCGGGTAGCGTCGGCTACGCACATCATTACAGTTGAAAACCTGTGTTTATAACAGTAATATGAGGACCCAGATTTTGGGGGTGCAAACATGTACACATGCTTGCCATCAATGGCCCCGACGCAGTTTTTGAATTGCCAGATTTCTTCAAATTGCTTTGAAATTTTTTTCCAATCATTTTCATTAAGTTCTGGCATAACCAAAGGTTGTAATACTGTCCACAAGGCATCGCAGACATCTTCTATAATTCTTGGAACAGTCGATTTTCCAATCCTAAAATTTTCAGCTATTTGTGAAAATTTTGAACCAGTCGCCAAATACCTGTGATAATTATAATATAGATTTATATTTGTGTCGTGGTTTCAGTTAGAATAGAAGGGTCATTTCAAAATAATATCTTAATCAGTGTCGTGTTGTTTCCGGAACTATAAAAGATTAGGCATTACTGAAATTATGTATTTACAGAATTTTCACTCGTTCAAAAGTTATAGCCATTTTTAAATAATAGAAAATAAACAATTAAAAGTCTAAGATTCACACGAGCACAACACATTGAAATCAAACAAATAAAATGGATTTATCACTCGTTATTTATTAACATTTCAAATTTCGACGCCGCCGTCTGCCGCGACCACGTACGAGAGATACAATCCGTTTTGTATGTTTGATTTCAGATATTTTTATTTATAAATTGGTTTCCCTTGAAACTCTGGTATTTTTTAAATATTTATAATGGTTATAAATTCTGCATGAGTGATAATGCGGTAAGTATATTTTGACTATGGCAATGTCAACATTTAATATTTATAATGATTTCAATTATTTTTATTTCAGTAAAAACGGCTAAATCTAAGTGGAAAAAGTTGAGAGACAGCCACCGGGACGCATTAAAAAGCAAGAATGCCACTAGAAGTGGACAGAGTGGTAAACAAATTCGTGAATGGAAATATGAGAAGGTAATGGAATTTTTGATACCATATATGACGAATAGAAACAGGACTACAAATTATACCTCACAAACAAATATAAATGAACAGGAAACAAATTCATTGGAAAGTAATGTAACCGATGAGTTTTTTGAAACATCAAGCAATCATACAAGAAGCACTCCAGAAGATCGTCCATCTGTACAACATTCGCCGTCACCGACATCAAGCGTCTCAGCCTCGACATGCAGAAATGCAACAAGAAAATCGGATGAAATAAGTAATTTACTTATACAGCACCATGCAAACCGTGAAAGAATACGCCAAGAAAAACTAGAAATACAATCATTGATAGAGAAAAATAATACCCTTGACGAAATGGACACTTTTTTTCTGTCGATATCAAAAAGTGTAAAAAAACTTTCTCAATATATGCAGCTTCAGGCTAAACGTAAAATTTTCAATGTTCTTTTAGAATTGGAAGAACTTGAGCTACAAAACACATGGTATAACACAAATGAAAATAATTGGTATTCCCCCGGTTACACTTCAGCACCGGGTCCAAGTTCGACACCGGGTCCTAGCTCAACACAGGCACCGGTTCTTACATCAACACAGGCCGGTGGTCCTAACTCAACACAGGCACCGGTTCCTAGCTCAACACAAACACCGGGTCCAAGTTCGACACAGGCACCTGTTCCAAGCTTGGAAGATACGCACATGACCGATGAACAGATAGAAGAAGCATTCAGAAACGAAGAAGACACATATGATAATTTGTAACTATATGGAAAAGAAAGCAATATGGCTCATGTGATTTACTGTTATAATTTTTTTGTACGTTATGTTTCTAATATAACCTTACGTTTTTTTTGCTACTCCCAGAACGGCAGTTGATTTTTTTGTTTTCTTTATGAATAAATAAGATAATATAAAAATATATTTGGTTTTTACATAATATGCATCACTCCAGTCTCCCGGAGGGGTAGAAAGAGACAACGGATCTCGATTTCTCGTAATCCTTACATACCTCAGTTTACATAATATTTTTCATGTATTCTCGTACTTCTTGATTCTCGTTTTGAGTACTTCTCACTTAGCCCTTATACACAAAAAAAAACAAACACTCAAAAAAGACTGATCTCATTCAAACGCAGATAACACACATAAACACAAACACACATTAACAAAAAAATAATTAGGTAGGTACTTACTTCAAACATACTGCTAGCCGCTCTTGGGTGCAGATAGATCTCCTGTAGTTAGTATCTTGCTTAAATATATGCGGTTTAATTAAGTTATGTAGTTCATAGAATATATTCCTCGGTAGTCTGTAGGACTTGGTAAAACTTTCATCATCTAACTCATTAAACAGAGTAAAAAATTCTCCATGACTGGTATGGTAATACAAGTGACTTCTTTTCCAAAACCGATGTTTTCTTTTGTTTAGGTAGTATAAAGCTATCAATTCTGCCTCTTCAGACTGTAGTTCTTCTTCAAGTAAAAGAAGATACTTTTTTTGTAATAATAGCGACATCGTCTACCTTTCGTGTCAGAATGCGTACTGAGCACTCAACGCCTCGCACCCGAGCTGAAAAACATCTCTTCTCGCACAGCACACAGCACACCGCACACATCTCCGCTTTGGTGGAGTCCCGCGAGCTGAAAAACATCTCTTCTCGCACAGCACACAGCACACCGCACACATCTCCGCTTTGGTGGAGTCCCGGCCTAAGTGATTCTAATGAACTGGCGAGGCGAGGGCTAAAACTATACTAAAATCTCGGCGTTTTAAAAAGTAGGTAGACTATTTGTTTCTATGGACTACAACTGGAACATGCTGACGAGGCAATAATTTAATTCCAACAGATGTTTTTCTATGAACAGATTAATCTAAAAATGTGCTTTCAAGAAATTAATCCTTATGCGAAGGGTATATTAAAGAAATTTAAGAAATATATACATTTTAAGCATACGTACACAAAACAAATCACATTCTTAATAACCTCCTAACATACACGGTCCTTAAGAATGAAAACCCATCCAAACCACTTGAACGGGAATCGCAAATATTTCGACTTATGTGCATTTTTTTCTAAGCATTATATCTACAACGGTTTTACCCGCTTCTTTGCTAACTGCTCTACTCCTGTCACCAATATCGTGATTTTACATAGTCTCTAACCTTCATCGAGAACTGAGCTATCATACGCAAAAAGATTTTTTTAAATCCAACTGGTAATTCCAGAGGTTAGCGCGTTTAAACAAACAAACTGTTCCGCTTTATATAATAGTATAAATATAGATAGATATAAATAATGTTACAAATACACACCCGATGCCTCTGCTACGGTGAAACTATATGAAAAGATCGAAGGAACGAGAGGGTAGTTTGATAAAATACGTTCGGAAATTAATTTAAAAAGTCTAAGTTCGGGAGTCGGAACATCAATCTTTACAAATTCTTTGACAAATCATCTTGAATACACTTCCACGTCATCTACCCTCATATTAAAATTTATTTTCTGGAATGTTCTCAATAAATCTATTGGCAAACGGTATGAAAGGGAACAACAATAAGTCCGGGTATTATCGTTATAGGAATCTATCCCATCCGGGCATACCCGGTCCTATCGGTCTTACCCTCACATCAAAATAGAAATAAAGTTTTCCGGGTATCATATGAAATATTTGCAAATGCGTAATGAAAATAAGGCGATCTACACAGTGCCCCACACTCAATGCTGGGTGCGTGGCGAAGGAACATTTACACCGCGCGTGAATACGTTTTCAGTGTGTTGCACCACGCGTTAATTGTGTACAAAGATAGATACGTACAAACAACTCAAGAACACACACGCCCGCACAGCACTTAGTGATGCGGGGCAGTGTGAGAATCGTCTAAGGTAGGGTTATAATTGGTTTGTTTGCAAGGTTAGGTTCGATATGATTAATGTTTACGACATCTATTTTGGTTACAAATGCCGATGTACCTTTTGCTATTCGATAATGTTCACGCTATGAGTGCAGCAGATAAATGGTAAATCACGGTTTGTCGAATATTTATAGCCGGTCTATAAAATGACTAGCTTGCCGCGGCGCGGTTTCACCCGCGTCTTTGCTTACTGCTCTACACCCGTCGCCAGTAGCGTGATGTTACATAGCCTATAACCTTCCTCGAGAACTGGGCTATCATACGCAAAAAGATTATTCAAATTCGACTAATTATAGAGATTAGCACTTTCAAACAAACAAACTCTTCGGCTTTATAATAGTATAGATATAGATATTACGTTAGCAGACTTGATTAATTTGATTTTGATTTGATTTGAGACTTGGTATACAAGGGCACTCAGACATGGTCAAAGTAAAGCTTGCATAACCACATTTAGTAGTGAACCTCTTCCATTGTATATTAATGGTTCTATCATAATCGTTCGATGCGATCGCTAATCCCTATGTCAAGCGTGAAATTACGTAACTATAATTATTGTAAAACGGGTCCCGTACCCATACCCGACGTTTCGGTCGAATTACACCGACCATGGTCACGAACTGACTCAGTCAGCCTGTTGGGTAAAAAGAACTGCGGGCAACAGCTAGTATTAAATAATCATGCAAATCCTCTTAATATTATAAATGCGATTGTTTGTGTGTGTGTGTTTGCTACCACTCAGCGCCTAAACGGCAAAACCGATTTCGATGGATATCGGTCCGGTTCCCAAGGGGTACAACAAAACATATTTTACGAGCGGGCGAAGCCGTGGGGCGCAGCTAGTACTCATATAATTTACGAAACAGTTTTAATAATAGATATTTAACATCAGTTAGTCCTTGCTAACTACAAGCAATCGATTGGCAGTCAACTTCGGAGATAGTGTTGATACCGGCAACACGTCAAACGTGTCGTGTTTCACTTACGGTAAACGTGGTTGCTTACGTGACTGTGACTAACCAATAGTTTAGTATTTAATTCTTGTAACACTTAGTAATATATAAATAGATTATTATATTTGCATCATTGAGCCCAAGTACCCCTCGGGCCTCTTCCGTTTCCCTTTTCCTTCCTCATCCCCTTTTCCGTGGTCGGCAACGGCTTGGTTGTGTTTTCTAAGCATTATTACTTCTGCGATGCTTGGAAAACACAGCCATCTCTATAGGTTACGGTTACCACTTACCATCAGGTGGACCGTATGCTTGTTTGCCAACAAAGTGACATAAAAAAACATTATTGTCTGTTACTCGACATTAGTCACAGACAACAGTCTCTTACGACGCCTAAAAGAAGAGAGTTGAATCTACATTTCTATATTTTAGCCTGGCAGACACCATTAAAAAAGTAATCGCGTTAAACTGTTAGTAAGTGGAATCCACTATGGCTTTCAGCTTTCTTACGCCTCCCTAAGACCCGGAATGAAAATTGGACAGAAACATACCTATCAGGTTACCATACCTATAGGTGAATTACCTTAGATTGGAGTCCACACAGTCACTGTGACTATTTATACAACAGCCCTTGTAAAATTTATTACGATACAACTGAAGAAATAGTCCAAAAACTATTACAGAGGTCAGCAAACAAGCTGACGTTGATTTATTGTAGTATTGAACTTGAACCATTATTAACTGTTCCACTGTCTGTAAGAACAGATTGTATTGACAGAACAAACTTGTATCACTTAGTTGATTCTGTGGGCGTTAAGTAAACTTTGGCGGCAAATATGGTGGCTGTCCGACCGTTACATAGATAGTATTGTACGAAATGGCTATTTGTTACCTACCTATCTTAGTACGGGATTGTCCATGGCTATCCTCAAAGTCAAAGACAATTCATTTGGGGTAATTAAATTAACACTTATGAACGTTAAAATAACAAAATGACAGCTAATTAACCTACAGCCAGTTCGCTGACGTAGGGTAGAGCCATGGGAAGAACTGGCAAGAAAGGCCACTATTTTTAATCGCCAGGTTATTAAAATTTTGTAAGTTACAATTTTAAGTTGCATGCAAAATGACGCAGGCAATACACTTAATTCTAAGATCATTTTGTTCTCCATTTATCTGTCTTATCCTGATAAGACAGATAAATGGAGAACAAAATGATAACCTAGAACGCTGTTCTCTAAGATTTTACTATGGTCACCAAGTACAAATCCCTCTGCCAAAAGTGGTGACAATGATGGCAAATACCTGCCTTAATTACCTTATTTCTAGTATATATTAACTGCGACGCCTCAACAAAATAAAGTTTAAAATATTGAGAAATTATATTTTGACAGTGACAGGAAGAGCAGAGGAACCTTTGATAACACAGTCGTCACTGTAATCGCATATCCACCGAGCGTGACTATTCTAGAAACGGCAAATCTAGCAGTAAACATAAAAATTACTATATTTTAATCTTTCATTATTGACTGCCTCTGTGGTTCGGCGGTACCGTGTACGGAATACCACGCAGAGGTCTCAGGTTCGATCGAAAAATTCTCAGTATTAACCCGGAGTCTGGAATTGTGCTCGGCAAATGACAGCAGACTCGCCCCCTGTTACTAGGGACTAAAATAAAAATGGCGAAAAGTGGGTGGTTAAACACTTCTGCCTGATAAAAGGCGTGATCCTGTGTATGTATGTATTTATTATAATTATTAAGGTTTTATACCTTTTTATTAATCGACGTTTCAAATTCACCGATAGTGTTCATAGATAATACACTATAAACTGAGATCGTGTTCACTACTTTAGCACTTATTTCGATCTAGTTCATGGACTGACTGATAATACCGGGCGTTGTCACGTTGTCTTCGTAAAGCGCGGGATTTGGCTACTACCCTCATATTATTCTGTTCCAAACTGGCAGTATTTCGTAATACTACTACAGATAATAGTTCGATATTACACTCATTAGTTCATTATTTGTAGCTACTTTGTCTTAACTGCGACGTTTACCTGCTGATTACCGGTTTGCAAGATGGTGATACGGTAATTTAGTCTTCCTTTTAAGTATTTCTTTAGTATCTATATTATACATATGTATATGGATATGAAAAATAGAATAGAATAAATATTTATTCCGAAACTATTTTTATTGTTCCGTATCTATATTTATTATTAAATGATAAATTAACCCAATATGATACATAAGTCATAAATTTTCATCTTCAAAATTACATAGAGTACAAAATCTTTTACAAAACAATCTCTAAGTATTTTTGTAATATGTGGTGTGCAATAAAGATATTTATTTTATTTTATTCTCTACAACTTTAGTGTAAATTCTAGTAATAATTAAAGTTTCACACCGGCTAAAGTACAAGGGATGTACAGTACTCGTAGTATCCGGTGACAGTTTAAAAGCTAACTATCTCCTTTGTGCGACTTTACAGCCTTTAGATAAAGCCTTCTTCATTGTATTGCAATATACCTTCTACTTGTACAAGTTGCAAAGCGAGGGTTGTCTTGTCTTTCTTACCCTCGAGAGTTAAGTGCCTGTTTGTTATATCGTAGTCGTAGCTGCCAAATGGATCAACTGTACCACAACACTATAAAAAGAGTTTATTTTTAACTAGGTTATGAAAAAAAAAGCTAAAATCAAAATACTGTGTAACGTGCTCATTGCTCAGAATAAGTCCAGATATCTATTTTAAAATCTTATAGCAAGGATCTACCGTATTTTTATTTATTTATAATACCTTACGTACCTTACGTACATTGACGACCCTAATGACATAATCCTGCGATTATTATTTTAATATTTAGTTAATTTTTTCGACTGGCCTGTTGGTCTAGTGGTTAGCAACCTTGACTGCTAAGCCAGAGATCGTGGGTTCGATTCCCACCCAGGACAAATCTTTGTGTGATGAGCATGAATGTTTGTTCTGTGTCTGGGTGTAATTTATCTATAATAATATGTATGTATTTACAAAAAGAAAATGTATATAAGTAGTATATCAGTTGTTTAGTACCCATAACACAAGCAAATATAATTGCTTAATTTGTGGCTAGATGGCGCTGTGTAAATGTGGTAGAATATTATTATATATTATTATTTCCGAAATGTAAAATGAAACAACAACATCAATATCTGAACTGCAAACTTAGTCAATTATTTAAAAACAAACGTAGCATTAAATAGTCTGAACGTAGCAGCAACACCGCAGCGTACAACTGCACTTTATTGCAGGCAATCACAACTTTTTCCATTTATAGTTATTGCTGGCACTGTATATATATTCTCCACGTACTAGTTATTGCTTTTCGAGGCTGTATGTACTCTGTCTACGTAATATAAACTGGGTACTTGACTTCACTGTATGTACTTTGTACTGTTCAAATGTTTGGATCTTGCGTCGGCTGGTAAACATTGGTAAAACAATTTTTGGATTATTACCCGTGTCCCAATCGCGAAGTTGCAATAACACTTTGTTTGGCTGTGGTTCTATCAATCAGAATGTGGACCAATATCTAAAAAGTGTCACCTTTTCAAATCTTAAGGGTTTCGAATAAAACGGTTCTGTACTTCATACTTCTGTCACACAATCGCTTTTTAGATAGTATCCACCCCTTCTGGACTCCAGGCAGAATCTCTCTAACTTTTGGTTTAGTATTCTCACGATGTTTTCCTTTAAAGATTTTATAAAAGGCACCTTCTTTGAAGTTCTCTACTTTATACAGTAGGTAACCATTACCTCATCATTACATAAGCCAGTTTATTATATACTTTCTATCGATCTGCAATACAGGACCTTGTAGCTGTAACTTTTACTGCCGTGACGGTTATATCCCATTGAGTCAAATACATTGCTGCGCTGGTACATGCAAATGGACGTAGTTTACGAGTGTAGTCAGCAATGAACAGTTTGTTTATTTGCAATACTCGTAATTGTACTGTTTTATACGATGGGAATTTAAACACTATGGTTATTTGAGGCTGGTTTCCAATCAAGAATATGGAACCACCCCTATCTCTTTCGTATCCTAAGAGAAATATATGAGAATTTCTATAGCTAAAGGGCACCCTTCCCTACCACCCCAATAAGTGAAGTAGATGTTTGGCAGGCAAATTAGCGATTGCAGTGTTTACAGTTTTATTACAGGACGCTGCTGCCTGTTTTTGTAGCATTTTTTTTTATATATATTAGCCTACCAAAGTGACTCCTCCACCCCGCCTGATGGTAAGCAGTCAGTGGAATCCAGAAGTGGTGGCCACCATACCAAAAGCTATCGTCTTAAACTGCTGGTATGGTGGCCTCCACTATGGCGGCTAAAAATGGGGTTAGGGGAAGGGAATGAGGGAGGTGAGGAAAGAGGAAAGAGGGGAAATTGGGCCTCCGACACTCTCACTCACCGAACGAAACGCAGTAGTAAGGATACTACTACTCTTAAGTCGATCTTCTATGAGAGGGTAGTACTTCCCCGGACGATCCGGCCCATTCATGCTGAAACCAGCGTGGATTTACTACCAAAAGCATCATTTTCCTGTTGTCTTATTATAAGATAGTTTGCATCAAACTGGTTGACTGATAGCCCTTGTGAAGAATATAAAACTGCTACATTGGGTATACTAAATTAGCGTGTGACACTACATAAAAAAAAAAGTTGAACTGCATGCGTTCTGGATCCGATTTAGTAGTGGCACTTTTCCATCTTCCGTCTTTTCCGTCGGCTATCACTTCAAGATCCCACTGAGTGCTTACCATCAGACAGAGTGGAGTAGGTAACTTTGGTATAAAAAATAGACTACCGTACAACAAAAAATACTGACCTCAAAAGGCGCTTCTCCATGGTGCTTGTTGTTAAGAATGAGGAAGGAGCACAGCGGTCCTCTTGCCCTGATAGCAGGAGTCACTTCCACCAACGTCTCGTTCTCCTTGATCAAGCCATGGTAACCCTCCTCAGGCTCCGCCAGCTCCAAGTATGGGATATCTGCTGACAAATGAAAGGTTCTTGTAAGTTATAAGTCTAAGGGCCTGTTTCACCACTTACTGATAAAGTGCGTGATGATCTATTTGAAACTTAACTGACAGTACTCAAAAATCAGTTCCACCAAGTGCCTGATAACTTTTAAACCCTTTAAAAATATTAGACAGATTTGTAGAAGATGTTTTATCTGTGCGCTGAGTGGTATCAAACACACACACACACACACAAACTTTCGCATTTATTTATTCAAATTTAAGGATTTCCAACAAAGGCTGTACACAAGTGTAACTCAAGAGTAAATAGGGCACAATCATCTTTGAGTGTACTCCAATTAAAGGAAACCACAGCATGCAAATATTGATAAACAGTGCTATTAATTAAATCTATGTATTACATAATATATTATTAACAAAAATTGGAAATACTAAAATAAATACAAATTATAAGTATGTAATATGTATATACATAATATTGGTAGGATAATAACAAAGGTACTAATTTGTTTTCTAAATATAAACAACCTTATTGCTAAACCTCCTATAGAAAATTGTACAGATACAAACTGTTCTTTGTAATCAAAGCGTAACGAACAGTATACTCAAAGCATTAAGATTCAAAATCGTACAAAATGATTTCTTCATCTGGGAGAATATTCAGCTATGTTTGACCTACTTCCTGAAACGCGACATTCAACAACAATAGAAACGATTCCATTATGAAAGGATGTTCTTAAATATCTCTAAACAGTATATAAAAGTCGTTTTTGTTCGTCCGTTTGTCTGCTAATTTCTTTTAAATACGCAACAGATTTTGATACGGTTTAAAAGAACACTTAGAGTATTTTTTCATAAATTTTACAAGTATAATACATGCATATTATCATTAGAAAGACTAGAATTTCAGCCATTTGTCATCATGCCGAAAAAACATATTTATATGTACACATATTTATGTATGCTATGTATCTGTTTACAAAAAAAAAATAAAGAACTAAGTATGTTCACCCGCATTCTAGAACATATATTAGAAACTATAACATGCTTACTTTGGGTCTAGATAGCGTTGAGTAGACGTGTTACTATTAAACTAAAAGGATATTAATAAACACTAGACGTCCATCTTCGCTTCGGTATCAAATTAAAGTTTCATTTGGTTTCGCCCACGGAAAATATCATAGCAATAGTGACGTATTGCGTCATTAAGATTTACAAAAATGCTTAAAATATTAAAATTTTGAAAATTACTAAATAATATGTTAAATAAAAAAATATAGCTACCCATCCTAATTGTAGCTTTCTAAAGGTGAAATAATTTTTTAACTCGGTTAATCAGAACAAACAAACAAATTGACAAACAAATATACAAAAACTCTAATCTTTTCTCGTTCTAATATTAGTTTAAATAATCATGGGAAGCCAGGGTGAATCGCTAGTTCACTTACAAAATTTAATAATTTGTTCTGAGAAGACTCTCTGAGGCTTTGAACAGGCCATAACCGTAAGGTAGACGATTAGACTCTCCGGGCTATCCGCAATTTTAATGAAATGCCCAGTCCATTACATCCTATGCACTGTGAGTGGCTATTTGAGGACTTTAAATGGGTGCTTTTTGGAATAATCTGCTTTTATAGTCGCAGAAGGGCAGAAATTAATGATATGGTGTTATTTTTATAGAAAAAGGAAAAATAGATGAATTTATTTGTTACTAGCTGTTGCCCTCAGCTCCGCCCGCGTTATATCGCTTTTTCCATACACACTTTCATCCCCTAATGTAACAGACAGACAGACAGAGTTATTTTCATATTTATAATATTAGTATGGATTGATTTATATATTTCACTATTATGTACTCGTATTAAACACGAAAGTTTGTATCGATGTTTTAATAATGATATTTTTATTGCATAATACCACTCCACTGACTCCAGTGACTCCACTCTAACTATGGTAAGCAGTCAGTAGAATCCAGAAATAGTGGACACCACATTATTTATTTCATATAAAATCACACACATGATAATTATAAAAGTCGAAATTTGGTAAGAACTTATCATCATTTCTTGGCACAAAAAAAACAATACAGCTATGTTTCATTAACACATGTTAACGCCTCTAAACATGTAAAGCTATCATATAAAATGTGCTTGTAAAACACTCACACGGGAATCGAATGCTACGTACGCTAGTTTACGATCGTCACATCGTGCATTCTATTCTGTTCAAAGAGTCATCAATACATAGTAAAAAGGAAGACGCTGGAAAGTCTGTCTGAGTGTTTTTGCAGTTCTATCTATCTATACAATATAAAAAGCGAAAGAATTTGTTTGTTTGTTTGAACGCGCTAATCTCCAGAACTACCCGTCAGATTTGAATAATTCTTTTTGCGTTTGATACCCCAAGTCTTAAGGAAGGTTATAGGCTATAGGATCACGCTTTTGGCGACGGGAGCTGTAACCAAAGATGTAACTAAACGCGAAACGATAGGCTAGTTAGTCACATTTGACAGCTCTTCGATTTAGTGGAAAAGCAGCTTGATTTGTATGCAGTTTTTACTGTTACATTATGCGTTTTCGGAAAAGGCTTTAGTAGGTATAATAGATTAATCTATTACCTATAAGGGCCGATCAGCGACGATAATAGTGAACCAAAACTGTTTGATACCGATACAAAGCGAAGGCAGATAGCTTGTACATAGTTAGTACAAGCAGATCAAAAAGCCCGCCTAAAAACAAACTGAAAAGAAAGAAACACATTTATTTTTCTCGTGCTGATGCTACATTGAAATTTTATATACATTATGTCACTCCCACAATCAAGACGAATCTAATGACACCTCATACGGTAAAATCCGCCATTTAGGCTGTAAAGCGTGCCAAAGAAATAGACATGCATACATACGCTTGAAAAACATTACCCTTCTTGACTTCGGCAGTCGGGCAAAAAGTTAGTCACTAAAAGCGTCTTTAAAACCGCTATTCTCGCAAACCACTTAATGGATTAGGAGGCAGTTTTCACTGTTATGTAGTGCGTTTATCGAGAAAGGTTTTAGTTATAATTAATCTGACACCTATAAGACTAGCAGCAACGATAATAATAAACGAAACTAGGGCGAGACACTAGTTTTACTAGGAGATTGTTTAGCTTTTCTTGAAATATCTCATGATCCTACTTAAGGCCCTTAGAAATGTTCCGCGGACAATTTGTCCGACTTAGCTCAATTCTAACTTTCCTGTTATTCTGAGAAGGGTAGGGTGTTTGCTTTGCTATGTAAGGATTTGCTACATGCAAATATGTACTTATGTGATTTTGAGAGGTATTTTGGTATTTTTACCGATAAAAGAGTAAAGAAAGTTTGCTTGAATGTAAATTTAAGTAATCTTGGGATACAATGTACCGCCGGCGCCGTGGACATACCATACGTTGTCGAACTAAATCTGAAGGCATTATGTTTCTTATATTGTTCTTATGTTTGTTTGTTTAAACACGATAAACTCTGAAAACTACCAACTGGATTTAAATAATTCTTTACGCGTTTGATAGCCCCTTGAGGATGGGTATGGCCCATGTAAGATCACTACGGGCGACGGGACCACAATAGTAGCCAAAGATATAACTTAACGAATAAAACCGCGCTGCGGGAAGCTGGTCATATCTAAAACTTCTCCGTGTTCTTTTCTATTCCCATCTTGTTTACTCTACAAATGTGTCATCTAACTCGCATTGGATTTAAAACAAATGACTAATTTATTAGACTGCACCGTTGGTCTAGTGGTTAGTGTAACTGACTGCGACGCCGGGTGTCGTGGGTTCGATTCCCGCGGAAGGCAAATATTTGTGTGATGAACATTTGTATTTGTCTTTAGTCTGGGTGTTTTCTATGTATTATAAGTATGTATTTACAAAAAAAAAGGATGTACTTATATGTATTATATTTCAGTTATCTAGTACCCATAACACAAGCTCTGCTTAGCTTGGGACTAGACGACAGTGTGTGATAGTGTCCACATTATTATTATTATTATTATTAACGTCTTTATCATTTAATTTTCTAGGTTTCACCTGTGTCTTTGCTTTCTGCTCTGCTCCCGTCGCCAGTAGCGTGATTTTATATAGCCTATAACCTTCTTTAGGAACTGAGCTATCATACGCAAAATAATTATTGAAATTTGACTATCTATGCCGCTTTAGATAATGGTATAGATGATTTGTATTTTTTTTTTCCGAGTCGATAGCAAATCTTTTCATATTGTACTGTACTGATTACTCGTGTAATTAATTCTCAACCAAAGATAATATTTGCCGACTACTAATTGAAATTACATTATATAATATTACCAGTTTTGAAAATTGCGTGTTCAGCATATCAATGTTAATAGTTACCAACTCGCTTCAGTTTGAAACTTAACTCCTTGAGACACTCATTTGTGTTTACTGATAAATTTAGAATTATATCAGAGAGTATACTAATTTAGTTACTGTAGTATTTGTGCTGTGTGTGGTGTTCAATATATAACACTTTACTGTTCACTGGCTTGATACTACATGATATAGCTAGCTACGTATAAGATATTGGTGCACACGCGCACCAATACGTGTTACTCGGTTGACGGTCAAGGAGCGACTGACTGTTCTATGCGCGCACTGTAAGGAGAGTGAGTATCCCCTCTCCGCCCGTATACACTATAGCTACTAATGTCGAATCATAGATCAAAACTAATCAAAATCTCAACTAATGATTAACAATATTGATTATTATAATGATTTATCATCATATCAGCTAAAAGATGTCCACTGCTGGACATAGGCCTTCCACAATTTTCGCCACCTTAGCTGGTTGTGAGCTGCCCTCATGCATCGGTTGCCAGTCACCCTTAACAAGAGTGATTAGAGTATTTATTTTTAACAACAAGCAAACTACTCTCATTAGTATATTGGTCGAAGGTAAATTTTAACGTTTATACTTAATCAGAATTGAGTTTTAAACACCTACGTGGTTCGGTAGATTGACAAAGTTAAGCTTGCTTGCCCAGGACATTTATAGAAACAATTAAGATAAAATTTAATTATAAACATGAAATTGCTTATGGTTTACTAAAAAAATAAACAAAAGCATCTTAAAAAAATACAATAAGTATAGTTGAGATCGATTTCACAGCGGAATATTTAACAAAATTTCAGTTTAATTAAGCCTGGTAGTTCCCGAAATGTCGCAAAATGTCTCATTTACCCGTTTATGTTTTATTTTGGACATTTTTAAATTGTGAAATACTCAAGTGCTTCGTTATCTTATTTGAATTAATTAATTAGCCTTAACAAGGGGAACGAGGAGCGTCGGAAGAAAAAAATAAAACCTTCGCAACGAATTAATAATGGGAATAGGTACCATTCAAGTATTATAGTACCATTAAAGTTTTGATAGTACAAGAAATTTGGCATGTGGTTTTCGATCAAGAATATGGAACTACGCCAGTTCTACATGGGTGTCGTAAATGGCCACTTTCGCGATGTGGATATTTTACAGTGACCATAATGTGTTTTGACCTGTTTATGAGCGGACTCTCCAAAGTACAATAAAAAATGTAAAGGAAAACGTACGTGTAATCACTACATGTATAAAACAAAGTCGCTTCTCGCTGTTTGTCCTTATGTATGCTTAGATCTTTAAAACCACGCAACGGATTTTGATGGTTTTTTTAATGAATAGAGTGCTTCAAGAGGATGGTTTATATGTATAATACGTGCATAATATAGTAAAGAAACACTGATAATTTTAGAGGTTTCTAATGTAATGCAGAGAAATAGCGGTTGCGGCGGTACCGGCTGGGAGCCGCCGGCCTCTAAAGAAAACATATTTGTATTGTCTAATGACGAAAAAGCTGTAAACGTTGTTTAAAAAGACATTTCGTAGTATGTTTAGTATCAGCATAATACATGTGCGAAGCCGGAGCTTCATTGCTTCTGTAATTCCAAAGTAAAAAACTATAAATATTTGAAATTTTAAATAATTACTTCTTTTGTAACAGCAACGCGAGTTATTCCGATCGGATACTCAGATCTGATCCTTCTATGGTTTTTATTATTTTTTAATTTCGGTCCGATGCACTATAAATTTAGTCATTCCGGTCAGATTCCCTTACTCTTTTGACAGGTATTTACACAGTCAATTTTTTTTTTTAATTACTAGTCAGTTAAATTAACTAAAATAGTATATTATTATACTTATTTTATCTGCCATAATCTATGGTTATAAAGCTTTATGGTGCACGCAATTTCACAGTTCAGCGGCTATGGTATTTAGATCTATTGCTTCTTCACAAAGGACGACGAAAATATTTTAATCACGATGCATTCCTGGCTTTCTCTTCTGAATTGTTCACCCTACAGCGAGTATATATCTCCTTACACGTATAAATACTAGCCTATTATTCTTCTAAAGCAAGGTAAAATCTATACTATTAGTTTGTTTATTTGTTTGAACGCGGTAATGTCTGAACCTACTAGTCGGATTTTAATCATTCTTTTTGCGTTTAATAGCCCAGTTTTAAAGAAGGTTATGTAACATTACGCTACTCGCGACGAGAGTAGAGCAGTAACCAAAGATCTACCTTCGCGCTTCGAAACCGCGCTGCGGATAGCTAATCTATACATATAATAAAATTGGAGTGTCTGTTTGTAATATTGAAATAACCGTTTTTTACTACATGTATATGAATATATACGGTATATACACCAAAATAACATTTTTACAATTTTTGTCTGTCTGTCTGTTTGTTTGTTACGGCTAATTTCTGAAATGGCTGGACCGATTTTGACGGGACTTTTATAGGCAGGTAGCTGATGTAATAAGGAGTAACTTAGGCTACGTTTATTTTAGAAAAAATCGTTCATCGACATCGGCGGAACGAAGTCCGCCGGGTCAGCTAGTCTAAACTAAAATTATAAAGAGAAAAGATTTGATTTTTCCGATTTGAAAAATTCATACACTTTTAGAAATCAATAAGTTTAGCGAGTTACATGGGCTATATTACATAATTTTAAAGTAGATTTAGATAAGTCTATACACTATTGTATTAGGTACGAACCTGTAAAAATAGTTGTATATTGTCTATTCAATAAATAGATTCAATTTTTTTAGAATTTTAATATTTTAAGCGCTTTCGTAAATCTGAATGATGCAATATGTCACTATTGCTATGATATTTTCCGTAGGAGTTTGTTATGAGACCGAATGAAACTTTTGATAGCAAAGCGAGGGCGGACCTTTATATAAAAAGTAAGCTAGTTTTGTTTCGGATGAATTAGCAATTATACACTAAAGTTTGTTGTATAATTCGGAATTACTACCAAAATACAAATTGCTGACGTGGGCTACAATTAAGTGGCACTGAATAGACACGTCACTAACATGCCACTGAAGCACTGAAGAAAAACTAATCACACAGTGGATCTCATAGTGCAGTCGAGGGCAGCGCGTCGGAGATTGTAGCATATCGGTTCTATTAAAGAGAATTAGCTGAACTAGCTTAAGAATAGAGAAGGGTAAGGAGAATAGATAGACCTGTTCTGGGCAGTAGGACACACAATGAACTTACAATAAATTTGTCCAATTACCCTTTTAAGATATTTCTACACTTTTCAGTGACTAGAGGGCCTAGACAAGTGGCACAGATTTCTATTCTATTTATAGAATATATGTATACTATTATATAAAG
This sequence comes from Parascotia fuliginaria, assembly GCA_963082885.1. Classification (NCBI taxonomy): domain Eukaryota; kingdom Metazoa; phylum Arthropoda; class Insecta; order Lepidoptera; family Erebidae; genus Parascotia; species Parascotia fuliginaria. The sequence continues at coordinate 9,481,704 of OY720196.1, read as the reverse complement.
CGGAAGAGTTTGTTTGTTTGTTTGTTTGAACGCGCTAATCTCTGAAACTACCAGTCGGATTAGAAAAATTCATTTTGCGTATGATAGCCCAGTTCTCGAGGAAGGTTATAGACTATGTAACATCACGCTGCTGGCGACAGGAACAGAGCAGTAAGCAAAGACGCGGGTGAAACCGCGCCACGGAAAGCTAGTAGATAATATAAATAAAAACCAGATTTTTAATCTATTCTATGAAAATAATGTAAATCTATGCCACTAGGGCCTCAGATAAACTTAGAAATCGCTAAATACTTTTCTCGTGATACACGTTTACAACAAGAATAAAAACCAAATTTGCCACTACATTAATTAAAGAAGGTGACATTATGCGAGACGAGAGTAACCTTCACAAGAGGGCTTCAAAATATATTTTTTATTTTCCCTCTGAGTACTTACATCATCATAGCTTACTTTGTATTCACGGACGTTGCTGCGGCACCGTTGCGGTAACGCTGCAGTTTCGTCCGTATGAACACACCTTATTATGCCTTATATATGAGTTATTGCGACCTTTGATAAATAATTTATGTTACTTATTACTTTTTTATTGTATGCTATAATAAATTGCATAATAATTATGTTTATGTAAATACAGCTCAGTAGAGTCAGATATATTTTGTTAAGACGTATTTTTTCAAACAATTTTAATGACAAATATTTATACAGTCCATTGTAATAGGACCTCCTATTACGAAAGGCAATACACATACTTTATAAGAATAATTCTATACAGCGGTCTATGGTATTTTAGTAGATCAATGTTGGTGTCTGCATTGATATGCCGTATCTACCGATCCATAGAATATTTAAATTAGTAGTAAAAAGATTCAAAGGTACATTTAATTTCATAAGCTAGAGCGATGGATGCTCTATCTCTTTAGTCCTTTACTTATTTGCTCCCCACGGTACGGTCGGAACGATATGGTTTTAGTTTCTATCCACAGTCAATAATTATCAGGTGGATAAAAAAACACGCATTTAATAATCCCAACACTTCATATATTAAACCACTTAAAATCAGCAACTGTAAAACAAACCACAATACGTGTTATTAAACTACTACACACCGCAAAAACCGCACCGCTTCACGCACGTGTGGATACACCTTTATTCTGTATAAAATAATGATGAAAGGATATCATGACTATAATACCTTACTTCAAAAACATCACAAGTACAAAAGAAGCTAGCGAATATAAACCTAAACGGTATTTACATAAGAGTGTTTTTTCCAAAGTGAATTTTAAGTTGTTGTGTTACCTTTTGTTACCTTCGTCACAAATATACAACAGTAGCTTGAAATATCAACCTAAATGGTATACACAAAGAAGTGTTTCTCCAAAACTTGCTTCAAGTTGTCCTTACCCTATGTTAGACAGACGGACTCGCTAAACATACGTGTAGTTGGTGATATTTGTGTCACCAGTATATGTGTCAGTAGTTAAGGCTGTAGGGCACTGTGTATGGGACGTAAAACCCAGTGTTATAGTACTGGCTTTTATATCAGCTCTCCTTAAAGAATGCTTTTTATTATTAACAGCCTTATTACTGGCTGTGCGGACTAAGTTCTAGGAATCACCTATAGAATATAAATAAGAACGCCCGATCTCTTCCCATTTTTGCCTTCGTAGCCCCAGTTACATATTCTGGAGCATAGTACAAATAATTTATAATTTAATGCTGTATAATATAGAATATTTTATTGTTACATTCAAGAGGGTTTCTAATAAAAAATAAAACAATTTATTACCAAAATTAACACAACTTGAAACACGATAACCCCGTTACACGAAATCGGCACATCACAAAGCCACAGAAATGAGCCTAATTTATCAAAACGTCGACTTTCCACTGACGGAACCTGGCCGATCATTTATTTCAATTACACATTTATTTGAAGTCCACATAAAGGTATTTTTTGCGTAACGATCAGGGTAAGCAAACATTAATCTTTGCACCGAATGTCAGTCAGAAAGGGCATATAACGGGACAATTACGAACGTCAGGATTTGAATAACATTCGGACCAAGGGTCCTCAAGACCCTTACACTTATGGAATGAAATTGCTCATAAATGCTGATACTATGATAAAATCGACGGTAGATTATTTAAAAGGACTGAAAAAACTCGGATTCCATAGTTTTGGTTTTGTCACTTGAGAATTTGATGGTAATTCTTGTTAGTCGTGGTTATGAGTGGATCACAAAATGGTGCTCCTTGCTATGATGGTATTACGTAAAGAATATTATGCTTTCTCAAATATTAGTTTTAGTCGAATGTTATAATATGATGTCCCACACTATTCATCATTTCTCTCGCTTCACGCTCAAATTCATATTGTCCAATAATATGATTAGTTTTTGATGTAGTTTGCCCAATTCGAAGAAGTTACTTTTGCTACTTTTGCAGCAACTTTGGCGATATACTGTCGAAAAGTGAAACATCAATTCATCTTTCTATTGTAGGTCTAGCTAGACGTTACATCTGGTAGAAGATTTAATCTTCAAGATTACTGTTTGTCCTATACTCACGAATGCACTACACCAAGATTTCGAGGCCAAATTGGTATAACCTAACTGTAAACACACATTTTTATATTGCAGATTAAAATAGCTTAAAAAACAGTAAGATTTTTAAAGATGTTTGAGTAATAACATCGCAGGGAACTATTTTTTTATTATACTGCTTTTTTATAGGATAACAAAGTCTAATCAATCTTCCTTCCATTACGGAACTGCTTAGTGTCAGGCGGGTAATTCAGCAAAAAATATAATCAATAACTTTACTACATGCCATTTAATTGCTATATCAATCACAAAATTTTCTCAACGCATACTAAAGCCGGATTAAAACCTCGTTTGAAGCAAACTTTGAGTGAAGGCGTCTGCGAAAAAATGCCAAGAACCTTCGGTTACCCTTATTTTATTAGTTTTATAGACATTTTGGCCTAAGTGTCACAAAGTTCAATAGATGATCTAAGTTTTTACTGCCAACCCAAGAGATAGGACACGGTACTTTAACGTCACCTCTGTTCGGCTATTTCGCTAAACTACCTGGCAAAGTTGCATGTTCTACTAAGGTATATAAAGCCCATCCGTTTGACTTAGACCCCAAAGTTATGAGGTATGGGATTTGAAAGATTATGAACTGAAATCTCAAGAGATGTAAAAATATTTTCGTCTGCTTTGATGCTATTGTGACAGTTGTTTATTGCTAGATGAGTTTACTTCACGGTAGGTTAATGTTTTACGGTAAACCACATTTGAAAGCATTTTAGTAGCCAGGGATAGTTTAAACGTGCGCAAAATGGAAAAGTTGGTACAAAAACTATTAAAACTCCGCAAAACATTAACATAACTGGTTACTTTTGCACCAGCAAACGTTGCAGGCGTTATAATAAAAATGAAGTAAAACTGCGTGTGACACACAGCAATTTAAACTCAATATCGTGGTAGTAAATCACATTTTTGCGTCCAAAAACTTTAAATCCAAATCTGAATTCTACACTATGGCCCTAATTTTGCGACATAAATTATTCATGGCGCTGTAAGTAGCATGTTCTTCGCTGGCACGTGTAGTATTGATTCTAGTCCTCACGCGATCTCACTAAACCATCACCTGTCTCTTTCATTTATACCGTGATCCATAAAGAGTGAGCAAGATGGTGGAAGTCGCTAGCTGCCCGAGATTTGGGGAATTGAAAGAAACGATGGTTACTCCGGAATGACTGTGTAATGGCCCTGTCGTTGGGAATTGAAGTATTTTGCGTCACTTTGAACTCCAATCGAGTGAGTTGATAGCTACTTAAATACATTGGAGGCGGGTATTCACTGAATTCTGTATTTGCTATTTATTTAGGATTTAGAGAGATTCAGGTATATATACCTTGATTTGAAAATTTTCCAAATTAAATAAGGTCAAGCGGTTGGGAGCTAATACTGCGTAATATAATTATTAAAGATTTTGAAACTTATGGTGGTCTCCTGTCTAAAATAGTGTTGGTTCCGCTCCATCGCTGTTTGCCCGCAAGGGTGGTTAATAAAGCAAACTCCTGTTGTATTGTTCGCTGTTTTCTTCTTTTCTCTGATTTTCTTTATAGATTATTGAACTATTGAGTATATTTCTTGCATACGCCATCAGCCAAAGGCTTACATTGCTAAATAGGTACTACCTCTAATAGGCTTCAGAATCGCCAATACATGTACAATTATTTATTACTCTGAAGCTTTCTTTAAGAGCTAGACAGAATTCCAATGAATTCTGTCTAGCCCTATTGCCACTATTAAACAAAAACTTCAAACCTTCTCAAATGTTTAAGGCAGTTAAACATAAATTACTTAGTGTCACACATAGCTATATTTCATCCCACAAATTGTAATCGAGGTTAGTCTTGTACTCGTGTCATACAAGCATGTCACTCGTAACAGACATCTGTTCCAGACAGCATTTGTAAGTAGCTACATGTTTGGGAATAAGGAACATTTTGATATTACTGCGTGTCGTTTTGTGAATGAGACCAATAAGGTTAACACCTCAAATTCACTGATTTCCTTCTCCTCTCTCGTTGACTTCTCACAGGTTGTACTTCTTTTTTGCGTTGTTTTGTAACTCGTAATTCTAACCTAATGTTTTACAACTAAGCAATCGTGAATCGTAAAGAGAAGAAAACAAGGTAGAAGAAGTAAAAGTAAACGAGGATGTAATTTGATTCCGAAGCTAATACTCACCAAATGAAAGGCACGCACTCTCACGTAGCAAACAAAATGTAGTAATCTTAACTAATACTTACATCGATATTGAAGTAAAAGTATAATAATAGTTTCACTGCATCCAAGCACAACTAACTCTCGTTTGATAAATAGCTAAGAAACTCCACATACAGCCAGTTATGTCAAGTGAATTTTTAACAAGGCCGTAGCTCAGACGGCATTCGGAATGGCATGGCTAACTTAAACTCAAACCGAAGGAAACTGTTCTTTATTTTTTGGAAGTGTAAGTTAACTTTACATTGTAAGTTTAAAGATTCGTAACTCAAGATTAGAGACTGGTATTTTAAGGCTATTTTTCTGTTAGGCTACCTATTGTATTGTGCTTTGAAGCACATAGGAGTAGCTCCTACCTTATCTGTAAAATTATAGGTAATTTACAAATATAAGGTCTGAAGAGTGGCGGGCAACCGATGGATGAAAGACGCTAACGACCGGCCAAGGTGGCGAAAATTGGAAGAGTCCTATGTCTGGTCATAGGACTCTTCCAATTTTCGCCAGTGAACGTTTTTCGGCTGTCATGATGATGATGATAAAGTTCTAAATATGTTGGCGATAAGGCCGATTATTGTACAGTACTTAGGTATTTCTCAAATTAAAGATGTTGCTAGGGTATATTATTGAGTTGGTGTAGAAAGGTTAGTGTTAGCTAAATCGATTTCACGAATTTGAAGGTTACTATTTTTATACCTACACATATGATAATAAAAATTAATAATTACATAGATACCTACTGCTAAAAACAGTTCCCACACTATCTACTTCCAACAACATCACTTATAACAAGCGCTCAACTCAGCCTTAAAACCCTGTCACGTAAAAAGACGTCTCGTCCAGGGTGATTTTATCGACGTGATAATGCGCGGGATAAGGCGGGACGTGCTTAGCTCCGAGTGACGTGACTAGTACATTACTTTTATAGGCAAGTTACTGGCGCGAGTTATAAAATGTATTGCATGTCTGATTGTTTGCAAATTTGTGTCCTGAAGTGCGTCTTTAATTATGTATATTATATCACGTGTATCTTATTAATGTCATTGTAATGAAATTATACTGAACCAGCGTCCAGCCACGGCTTCATACAGATACAATTGAACCTCCGTGGATCTCCATCCCGTGGTGATATCGGGATAAAAAGTAGTAGTAAGTATGTTAGTTCAGTGATAATCGAGCAGTCTATTTTTAAAAGTTAGAACTTAGACTCTTGTCGGTAGAACATGCAATCCCGCACTTCACTCGCTCTAGATCCACTTCCTTAACCACTCTATAAGTGACAGAATTTAAAAACTGGTCTGATAGTTTTTGAGTTTACTCGTTACAAAAAAAAACTCATGTTTTATATTAGAATAGATTCATATCAAGTGAGACGCACACCAAAACACCATCCTTGATAACGAAATTTCATATCTAAACAATTTTGAAATATACAAGACTAATAGAAAATAGAACACCTGACGACAATAAATCACACAACAAGTATCTTACACGCGACATCCCTAAACAATACACTTGAGGCCACAATAGGCACTGTAAACAATTTGTTCAAGCTTCGCCTCGTGCTGTCAAGCCGTGCTCTATCAAAATATTAAAGCAAACATCGTGTATCGAAAATCTATGTTTGATCGGTAAACGTGCTTGTCTTAAGGAAACGTTTACACCAAACTAGATTTTGTAAATAAATAAATTCCAAATGGCGTTCAATAGTATCTACTTACCCGATCAATAGGAGACAGGCGTGAGGTTATGTATGTATTTTGTAGATTATATTAGTACGGGTAATGCGTGAAAAAAGACCTTTACGACAAGTTGTTGTTTGCAAATTTTAATGTTATGCTTGCAGCATAGAGATTAAATTTGCTAAGTACTTTTCACCGATAGAAAAATGTACATATATACGACATTTTTCTATCGGTGGTCTTTAAGAATACGGCATAGCAAATTTGTTTTTAGGGCATCAGTCTTTTATTTTAACGGTGTTCTACAAAAGACTAGAGGTTACTTATTATTTGTATTTGCATGACTTAGAGAAAACAAACGTCTATAAATGATAGCTGAGGTACTTTCAGGTTACTCGAATTTGAGATTTTTCCCGTACAGAAGATTCAAAGAAAAAGCACACTACTTAGCTACTGAGAGTGTGTAGCACTGTGCTGGCAGTAAAATAGATTGGTTCTTCGGCTACACAGCCTTCGTCCTACTTGAAAATGAAAATCAGATACCACCAGTCATGAAATAATATTTAGTTATATTGAGTTTTATAGGTGATTAGCTTCCCGCGGAGCGGTCGCGACTTTAGCTACTGATCTGCTCCTGTCGTCAGTAATGTGATGTTATAAAGCCTATAATCTTTTTCGAGAACTGGGCTATTATACGCAAAAAGATTTTTCAAATCCGACTGGTAGTGCCAAAGATTACCGCGTTCAAACAGACAAACAAACCCTTCTGCTTTATTCAATAGTATAGATAGGTGATAATCGCTGTCTGAGCATGTCACATCTTTTTATTTATTTATTATTTTATTTAATCTTCTTGCACAAAATACAATGTAAATGTACAAAGGCGGACTTAATGCCATCGGCATTCTCTACCAGTCAACCTTTGAGTGATGCAGAGACAAAACTAGGTAGGTGCATTCCATAGTAAACAACGAATAAAAGAAAAAAAAGAAAAATATATATATTATTATATATATACATATATACATATTATACGTAAATAAGTATATAAATATATCAATATACATACATGACTTATAAGTAAACATAAATAATTACATAAACTTATTAATATATTTAAAATAAAAAGTAAAAAAAGTTAAGATGATTCCGCCAGGAATTTGCCATAAAGCTGTCGCAAGAGTGCTTCTTAAATATCTCACGGTTAGTGGACGTCCTGATTTCGAGAGGGAGAGCATTCCAGAGAAGAATAGCTTGAATGTTGAAAGAAGAATGAAGAAGACTAGAGCTTCTGCTTCTTTGTCCCCCTCATAGGGGGACAAAAAGTAAAAGATTGTTAGTAGAGCGAAGATGCCTATTATGGCTTGAACAGTGGTACTGAAAACATCTTCATGGATTTTCATAAATATCGTTCCTGGGCGTTTATTATTTAAGGCCGCTTTCGTTATCCTGATTTGGTCGTCAGTCGATCTCGTCATAAATTTTACAAAGAGCCCAATATCAATGACCGTAGGTAATGTGTTTCTATTTGTGTATTCTGTAGTAAAGTTGCTTCATTAAACTCAAACTCAAACCAAAAATTATGCAGAGTTCTTCACAATAGACTCATACTTAACTTATAAAACATGGGTGTACCTCCTCACTCCTCTACCTACTCCATAAGGCACTTCATAAAGTAATAGTGTAAATTGACATTATCGATAAACTTCCTTCACAGAATATTTCACGAGTTCAAACAGAACCTTTTACAAGTTTTAAATAACAGTTGTATTTCAAACAGGAAAATCTGCGGTAGCAAAATATCTATAGTAAGTGAGGAAAATGTAATAAAATTATACAAATAAAAAAGGTAGGCCGAAAAAAGCGTAATAAAATCTTTTCCTAATTTACTCGGTGTAAAAACTCACCAAGCATAGACACATATATTATATAATTTAAATTCTCCCATAACATCTCGTTTCCTATTCGCACAAAGTACACTTCCTTTCATTAATATTAAATTTTATTAGATGCTCGCAAATTGTGTCAATAATATTGTCCGACAGTGTACACGAGGAAGTTGGAATTGTTAGGGCTGGCACGAGCGACAATACTTGCCATTTAAATATATAATTAAATTTAAGTGAGAATAGTTAGTGTTATTTTGAGCTTTGATTTTATTATATTTTTATATAATCTAAGTGCTGAACAGCTAAATTGAAATTAATTTTAACAAGCCTTCCCTAGTTACAAGAAATCCAACATAGGTGGAACGTGTTTATTGACTCTTTGGGGAATAGGCAGGACAATAATACATCCCCCCAAACGGGGTTCTCGCCTTGTCGCGGCGGCGGGGCTTAGTAACCGTGGTTACCAAGAACCACGGTGAACCAAGAAGAATCTCAAGGAGGCGCCGCCCGCTCCTCTGGGCTTTGGAGATAAGCCCACGATGAAGCGGCTCAGGAGGGTTGCGGTGCTGTATGGGCGGCACCGCAACTGGGTCGGGCTGCAGTGTTGCTTCGGCGACACTGCGGCTGAGGAGTGGCGAGGCCGCGGCGGGACAGGAGTGCCGGTATAACGGTGCGCCGCTCTCCCTACTTTCCGCCTCGGCGGGGCCGCAACCGCCAGATTGCGGACGCGGTGGGGCCGCAGGGGAAGAGGAGTGTCGGTATTGCGACGCGCCGTTCTTCCTATCCTGTGCGGCCGAGTTAGGAGGTGGCCTGCGGGCGGCGATTGGGCAGTCGCCGCCCGCGCCCGCCCGCCGCAGCGGGCCGTGCCCGTCGGGGTCGCGGATGAATGCGCGAGCGTCTCCCGTGACCCCGACACTCTGGCCGTCTGGAGGAACACAGTGGGTTTTAGTCGGTATGCCGACCGCGCTTTGAGTGCGGTCGGAGAGTCTGACATAACCCCCCCGCCTTGCCCGGGCGGGTGCGTACGCGTAATGCGTTTCCCATGAAAAAAAAAAGGACAATAATACATAAATATATATAAAGTTTGTTTGTCTGTTTGAACGCGCTAATCTCTGAAACGACCAGTCGGATTTAAATAGTTCTTTTTCCGTATGATAGCCCAGTTCCTGAGAAAGGTTATAGGCTATGTAACATCACGCTACTGGCGACGGGAAACGAGCAGTAAGCAAAGACACGGATGAAACCGCGCCGCGGAAAGCCAGTAATACATAAATACAAGTAAATGTAAATGATGGTAAATGTTTCTGTCTATGTTTAATAAACGCTAACTTTTGTTATGTGTTCTCACAAACTAGCAACTACAAAATATTGTTCTTGTTCGAGACTACTTTAATTTAAAAAAGTTCATAACCGTGCTTTATCTAGAATTATTTAACCAACTACCTATAATTTTCGTGCACAGTAAAACAGTTTTTAATATGGCTAAGAGCTGAAAAAGGCTGAAGTATTTTCATCCTAGTATCATTTAGTAAAAAGCCTACTTTATTGTTCCAAAAAAATATCTAGCTGTAAGCTGTAAATTATTACTATGCTTACATAGGTTGTAAATAGCCTTGTGTAATTGTTGTTTTATTATTATTTACTGTCGTAATTTAAATTGTAATGTTTATTCTGACTGGCCTGTTGGTCTAGTGGTTAGTGACCCTGACTGCTAAGCCGGAGGTCGTGGGTTCGATTCCCACCCAGGACAAATCTTTGTGTGATGAGCATGGTTGTTTGTTCTGTGTCTGGGTGTAATTTATCTATAATATGTATGTATTTACAAAAAAAAAATGTATATATGTAGTATATCAGTTGTTTAGTACCCATAACACAAGCAAATATAATTGCTTAATTTGGGGCTAGATGGCGCTGTGTGAATGTGGTAGAATATTATTATTATTATTATTATTATTATTATTCGCAGGCTATATTTTGGGGTTAGATTAGGGGGCCTACCGTCATCTCATATAGCAGTATTATTTCTATGTTACTTTGTGTTTTGTCTTTTTTCTTTTTAACCATTAAAGACAAGGATAGAGACAAAGTAAGATTAAAATAAGATTGCTTTAGGAGGTTGTGGCAGGTCACACAAGTAACTAAAAAGTAAGCAACAACGTGCAAAAAATGCGTTGCGTACATTTCTTTTTAATTTTGTCGAACTGGTGGATCATCCTGCCTATAGCAGCTTTATGAGATGCTTTTTCAGGATCTGCTTATAAAAGTTATATATGTATTATAGGAAATTTAATTACTTATTTTGAATATAGCTTGCTGTAGTTAATATCTCCTAAACATGCGTGGGCGAGAGAACCAGAGCGTAAAGTACAAACAGTGAAAATATATGTACGTTTACGTCGTTGTTTGTACACTGATGTCTAGATTAAATATATTCAGTCTACATATTTTAGTCTGTGTAATTAAATTCTGAGGAACATGAATAATAAAATATTTGTGTTACAGATAAGAGAATTATTATTGTAAAGATATATATATATATATATATATATCTGAATGGTCATTAGAACGGGACCACATTTGACTACGAAACGCAAGTGTGAAGTTAGCGCGCTTCGACAGAGTCTGGCATGACGTTCGTACGCGTTGGCAATAGGACTGGTGGCTTTACAAGCAGCCCATTCCTTATCGAGACTCCTAGCGGACAACACGTGCTCAGAAACTGTCCCACGTTTCGTTGAGTGTAACCTACCTACTTGTAAATTTGATTATTTAAAGAAGTCAATATAGTATATCTAATTGTCATAAAACGTGTACTCATTTCTTATACTTACATCTACATCCATCAAAATGTTCGACGGTGAAGATACTAACTGCAGTCGGCCTCCCGAGACGACATATATATATATCCTAAAGATTAAGCACTTGAAATATACTTACACTAGCTTTCCGTGGCGCGGTTTCACCCGCGTCTTTGCTTACTGTTCTGCTCCCTTCGTCAGAAGCATGATGTTACATAGCCTATAACCTTCCTCGAAAACTGGGCTATCATACGCAAGAAGAATTTCAAATCCAACTAGTAGGTCCAGAGATTAGCGCGTTCAAACAAAAAAACAAATTCTTCCGCTTCATATAATAGTATAGATACGCAACTTTTATTATTTATCTTATAACAAGGAAAAATACTATTCTACTGCACTTTAAAAACAGACGTTAACTTTGTAATCATCATTTGTAATTTTAGCTGAAAACGTCTAGTGGACATGGGGCCACCCCAAGTATCGCTATTTTGACCGTTCATGAGCTGCCCTCTCATTCACAGATTGTCCCACCACTTTTACAAGCTTCTCCAAAGCTGGCCTGAAACTTGCTTGAATAGGTAAAATAGAATATTCGTTATTGCGAGTTACTCCGGTGGAATCCCCCATATCCAATTCGTACACCACATATTACAAAACAAATAACAAAACAATATAACATTAGATAGCTAAAATTGGCGATCTTATCGCTAGAAATGATCCCTTCCAGACGAACCTTTAGATGCACTTAAAAATAAAGGAATATATCTGTAGGACAAAAATTCTATCTAAGCTGTTAAACAAACCAATAGTTTAATTACTTAATACCAATAAAGCCAAAGCCTACAGATACAATTAAGAATCAAAGTATATAGACGAGAATAATTTAAACGTTTACAAGGGAATTTGCATAGTACAACGTTAATCCCGCCTACAAGATCATAGTATCGAAATACCAAAACTAACACGAAGCTATAAAGTTATATGTATATAAGGCGGTGTTTACATAGCCTACTATTAGGTTTTATCATACAATTTTGTTAACAAATACAGTATGGTGGTAGATAACCTACATGTAGATATATCTGTAGGACAAAAATTCTATCTAAGCTGTTAAACAAACCAATAGTTTAATTACTTAATACCAATAAAGCCAAAGCCTACAGATACAATTAAGAATCAAAGTATATAGACGAGAATAATTTAAACGTTTACAAGGGAATTTGCATAGTACAACGTTAATCCCGCCTACAAGATCATAGTATCGAAATACCAAAACTAACACGAAGCTATAAAGTTATATGTATATAAGGCGGTGTTTACATAGCCTACTATTAGGTTTTATCATACAATTTTGTTAACAAATACAGTATGGTGGTAGATAACCTACATGTAGATATATCTGTAGGACAAAAATTCTATCTAAGCTGTTAAACAAACCAATAGTTTAATTACTTAATACCAATAAAGCCAAAGCCTACAGATACAATTAAGAATCAAAGTATATAGACGAGAATAATTTAAACGTTTACAAGGGAATTTGCATAGTACAACGTTAATCCCGCCTACAAGATCATAGTATCGAAATACCAAAACTAACACGAAGCTATAAAGTTATATGTATATAAGGCGGTGTTTACATAGCCTACTATTAGGTTTTATCATACAATTTTGTTAACAAATACAGTATGGTGGTAGATAACCTACATGTAGATATATGTGTTCTAAGTACAGATATACTGCTTAGAAACCACTAGCTGTGCCGATGTGCGATTTTCGGGATAAAAAGTAGCCTATGTTCGTCTCCGGCACCAAATCTATCTACATATCAATTTTCATTGAAATCGGTTCAGCCGTTTAGGCGTGAGTGGTAACAAACACTCACACACACACACACACAAACTTTCGATTAATAGGATAGTCTTTGTTCGGCCGTTTAGAAAGAAGGGGATGAGAGAGGAAATGAAAGAAGATTATTGTAGGTAGTAGATCCACGTTAGTTTTAGCATGGACGGATGGACCGGGGAAGTACTACCCTCTCATAGAATATCGACGTAAGAGTAGTAGTATCCGTACTATTGCGTTTCGTTCGGTGAGTGAGAGCGCCGGCGGCCTATTTTACCCTACCGCCATACCAGCAGTTTAAGACGATAGCTTTGGTATGGTGGCCACAACTTCTGGATTACACTGACTGCTTACCATCAGGCGAGGTGGAGATACTTTGGTAGGCTAATATAAAGAAGGACCGAGAGGGTTTTTAGGTCTCCGGCGTTTTAATAAAGGATTCAGAGACATACGTTACTCAGTTTTAGCTCTGCGTTTTTCTCTAATATGTGCAAAACGCATAACTATATTCCCGTTGTATGTACAACGCCTTATAATATTGACGATACCTAAAACACCTAGATTTGTTGTTTGTAGAGGTCGCTCTAAGGGATTAGTTTAAGACGTGGTTGCAATGTTTATATGAAAAGTTTAACAACACGTTAGTAATATAAATAAAATTATACAATGCTTTTATTTATTCTTTCTTTTTTTTATACAACTTTGGTGGCAAACAAGCTTAGGACCTACCTAATGGTAAGTGGTAACCGTAACCTACAGAGATGGCTGTGTTTGATAAACATTGCAGCAATAATAATGCTTAGAAAATAGAACAAAACCATTGCCGACTACGGAGAAGGGAATGAGGAAGGAAAAGGGAAAAGGAAGAGGATCGAGGAGGTATTTGGGCTGCCAGCGCTCTTACTCACCGAGCGAAACACATTAGAATGAAAACTAATATTCTTACGTCGATCTTTTATAAGAGGGTACTTTTCCAGTCCATTCCGCCCATTCATGCTGAAACCAGCGTGGTTGGGCGTACTACTTTCGTATAATATCTGCGATTAGGTATTAAAATAACAAAGTAATCTTTATCTTTAGAAGTATGAAGTAAAGTCGCTGCTGTTTTCAGTCTAAAACAGAAATTCTTTTTTTTTAGTCCATTCTTTTTTCCACCGCTAACTTCTTCTAAAACACGCAACGGGTTTTAATAGAGTTCAGAGAATTTCTTACTCTCGAAACATATTTGTACATCAACTGTTTGTCCTAAGTTTCTATTTAATGAAACTAGTGATTGTTAAAATTCGACCGTAATTTTAATTAAATTTATTTAGTCAAACAATATAACAATGGATTGGTGGAGTTCTGGGAACATGCCAGATAATCATACTTATAGAATTTCTTCACATAATATACTATAAAGTAATAGAACTATGATTTATTATTGGCCTCTACGTGTCCTAGTTCGCACTACGTACAATATTCGGCGCTACTAATTCGCCGACAGGTCCACAAACTGCTCGTGTTCCCGATGTTCCCCCGGGTCTCGTTAAAAGCCAAAATGGATTATGTAGCCGAAAGCGATTAGCCGCAGCCTTTTATTTACCACATAAGCCATTATTATAATCTATTTTATTCTAATTAGTGAAGAACAACCGTTTAGATCCTTTGTTTTAAATAAGGCGTCACGAGCGGGTTTAAAGTAAATTAGAATCTTTGTTAACAGACTTTAATAATCATTTTTTAAAAGATGTAAGATTATACATTACAAGACTTAAATTTTCTTTCGAAAAGATGAGGGATATTATTGATAGAAGTTGAAACGTCGGCACAGCCAAAGTATACAATGAGACACCATAATCTTATACATCTAAACTAATATTATAAACAGAAAAGATTTGATTTTTTTGTATGTTTTTTTTCAACGATTTAAAAAAACTACTTTACCGATTTAAAAAATTCTTTCACCCTCAGTAATCAATAAATGAAGAAGGTAACAGTTTTATTTTAATATTTCAAAATTTCAATTAAATTTTCAATACAGAAGACAGCAAAAGTAAATTTAGATAATATTGCAATCATATTTTATGTTTGTTGTGAGACCGAATGAAACTTTGTATCCAAGCGAAG
Source organism: Parascotia fuliginaria (assembly GCA_963082885.1). Classification (NCBI taxonomy): domain Eukaryota; kingdom Metazoa; phylum Arthropoda; class Insecta; order Lepidoptera; family Erebidae; genus Parascotia; species Parascotia fuliginaria. The sequence goes on along the minus strand of OY720196.1, from coordinate 9,466,585 downwards.
CGAGGGCGGACGTCTAGTATTTCAAATAGCAGACAGCCAAGTCCACAAACATATTTTTTATATTACGTTACTAAAATGACTCTATTCCTGTTGGTAAGCAATCAGAAGAGTCCAAGAGTTGTGGACACCAACCCAGTTATAAAATACTGTTAAGAAAGGACTATTGATTGTCGACAAACAACCTGGTCCTTTGATGACAATCATAGGCAATAAAATATTAACAATAATGTTTGTATGATTCCAAAAATGTAATATTCAAATATTGAAAATGTGGATACTTCTAGATTGTTTAAAACTTATTTGTGTCATTATGCGTGTAATGGACAAAAGCTTGCATTATTTTGTTATTTCTAATATCTCAGCTAACTGGCAACAAACCTGAAGTTACTAAAAACTTAGGCCAGTGCCTAAGTTTTTAGTAACTCATAGCTATGAAGTTATGACGCGAGTGCCTGCGCCACGAAAAAGTTAGCAAACTCTTGCCAAGTCTTGCTAAGTTGCCAACTTGCATGCTAGTTAACTTGCATTTGACAGATCGCTCCGGGAGCCGTGAATTACGAACGAATTTTTCCAAAGTAAAATTTTAAATGTGAGCAATAGTTCAACTAGTTTTGCGAATCATTGCGGGTGTATAAGTGGATTACTTACAGAAAAGTTGTTTATATGTAATATTCCTTAACTGAAAAGTTAAATTAGTCCTGTAGATACTTCGAGATCTTTTGGGTAAAGCTATGTTCGTGTCTGGAAAAAGCGCACATCCTCGGTGCGCGAGTCATACTCAAGCTTCTAGCTTTGTTACAAGAAAGCATTGGTGGAAGGCGACAGGAACATTACTGCAAAATCTGACCACTCTAAACCTTTATTTCTTGCGTCCTAGACTCAAAATAAAAGTGAAATTAAATTCAAACTTCTTAATTTTTTGTTTCGTGATTTAATTTATGTGAATGACATTTATGAACGTCAAGATCGCTAAAATAAGATTATAGCCAATTTGCCTACGTCTATTTGCTGCCAATAAATAGATACGCTAGGATTCAGTTACAACTTGGATACAATCTGATGTATTGCATACAAAAGCTTACAAATTAATTATAACCATCCACAATGCGTATACCAAAAAAAAGATAATCACAGAAACTTACAGATCTTCGAAACCCAATCCGACCCAACCGCTCCTAATATTCTGAAAGGAAGTTTTTGTGCGCCACATATTTATTGAAGCCTTCGAAGACCCGACATAAGTAAACTGATTTATTTCTCTCTCAAAGAATAAGGGTAGCCGTTATATTACGCCAGATGACGGTACAACTGAATTAACCTTTTTATTTGCTGTTTCAAAACTAAAACCGATCACATACTAAAAGAATTTAAAAATTAGAGAACAGATGTTACTTAAAAGACGGTTTATTTCCATCATCCTTCATTCGGGGGAAGACATTGTTTTCCCCCGAATGAAGGAAAATGGAAATTTTCGTGTCATCTCCCCCGAACTTGTAATCGGAGAAATTCTTTCACAGTGCATCCATCGAATGGCACGATTCTAATGTAATGGTCATACCCGTGCAAAACTACAGTAATAGTACCGTGAAAACGCATTACAGCTAATAATTCGATTGAAGTGAAGATAGGCATCCCGGGTACTGCTTAGCTACTTACTGTCTTGGACCCACAACAAACTTAATCTTGAAGAGAGTTACTAGAGTACCACACCTATTAATATATGATGCCGACTGAATCGTACAAAGTATATCAATAAAACTTGTACTAATAGTTTTATCCACCAGGTGTTACAGTAGCAAACACCTTCAACTTGGACCATTTAGACACGTGTTAATTCCGCCAATTTTGTTGCTAAGCAGTCTAAGTTTTTACGGTTATTTCGCTTCAGGCTTCTTGGAATGCATTACTGTAGGGGCCAAAATAAGGGGAATGTTAAAAACAAATAGTCCTGCAATTAAATAGTTTACTTATCACGAAGGCTTTTAGTTCCCAATTTGAATCAAATAATTACGTATAAATTTAACTGAAATTTCCTAAAAGCTTTATTTTACGAACTACCCGCGCGTATTTGGTACAGCCGGTTGGTTGCCACAACGCTTCCACTATGATTATGCCGCCGCACAAGATGATTAAACTAATTAACTCCACTTTCAAGGATTATAACTCCCAGGACGGGGAACGCTGTATAAAATCGGTGTAAATATTTTCTCCTCAAGTGGTAAAGGCCGCTTCAGAAATTATTTACAACACTATTACATTACATGTCCCATTTAGCCGCTATTATAGGCGCCATTTTGAAAAGCAAGTAGAATTATATTTTACTCGATGTAATAGCACGCTTGGTTGATCCGATGTTTCAAGCGTAATGCTTCACTGAAGTCGTTTAATAAAATACACTACGAATTTATTTTAAAGTCCCATGTTGGGCGCCAAATTAAAATGAAATTTGAGCGAAATAGATACCTTTGATACGAAGATATTGAGAAAATATTTCACAATTTACATTATTAAGTAGCTAGGATTTAATTTTATTTGCAGAATTGTTCATTGATAATATTTATTGTAGCGTGTATAATTAATTCATAGTCAAGAAATTCTATCGTACAAAAAATTCCGGCAAGAACAAAATTATTAGTGATTTTATGTGAGTTTCCTATTAATAACAAAAACTTTAATTCATAACAATATTACAAAGCAAAGTATGCTAAAAGAGGAGCGATGCACGTTAATACGGCAAACAAGTGTTTCATATGATAATGGTGATCCTAGCTGGGTAGAGCATGGTTTAGCGAGCCGAAGGCGGTGGAGAGAGGAAATTAGGGGAAAACGTGATGTCGCGGGGAAATTGATACAGATATACAACATGTTACTAATATACGAGATTTGGGCAAGTAAGCCGAACGTTAAAGGATATTCTTATTTACGAAACGTGTGGATTATACTCAAAAATTTGTAATGGGAAAGGAAAATAATTTGTATACACTTTTGTTAGAAATGAGGTTAAATGGGAAATGCGAGGTTTATTTTATGTATAGGTACATAATATATTTTTTACATGTCTTAGATAGAAAACATGCTGAACTGTGACCTATGGACATAGTTATTCTTGAAGAATACTTCAGAGACGATGCTACAAAACACAATTAAGTCGTTGTTGGCCGTATGCAAGAATTCTATGAGGGAAAAGAAGTAAAGAAATGGGACAAAAAAGATAATTAGGTCACCGCTCTCACACACAGAGAATAGAGAAACGCAAAAGTACGAATACTAGTACTTTCATATTTTAAGAGACGAAAGACTTCATCGATTCGGCTCCATTCGAATACACATTGGGTTTCATTGTTGCAGTTATCACCAGTTTTGATTATAGGGACCGTTTTCCTTCAAGTCCAACTACACTAAAAAAGTTTTAAGCATCTCTTGCAATTATAATTACTGAAACAGTACTCAGTGTACCTACTAGTACTCCAAAAGGTCTACCTGTGAACTTTTGTGTAATTAATGTACGGTAAATACGGTACGATAATAACAAGACATACTCGTACGTTAGCTACTGTGAAAGTAAATTTAGAGGGTAGGCAATAAACTTACATGTAATAGTTAAAATAAATTGTATTTGCACTACTGTAGGGTTAAATTTTGTGCGGCAGGTTAATTTATCTGATGTGATTTCTGAAATGGTGATAGTTGGTCATACCTGATGGTAAGTAGTTAAACCCTGTACATGGCTGTATTCTGTAAGCAGCTGAAACAACGTATAAATACCACAATGAAGTAATTTCTGACAGTAAAGCCAAAAAATGAAAGAATAATGAAGGACGAAAAGAAAAAGGAACAAAGTGTGTAAACGCAGTATTTTTTTATAATTTATAATTTTTTTTATAATATGTGGACACTATCACACATCGTCATCTAGTCCCAAGCTAAGCAGAGCTTGTATTATGGGTACTAGATAATTGAAATATAATACATATACATACTTTTTTTTTTGTAAATACATACTTAGAATACATAGAAAACACCCAAACTGAAGACAAATACAAATGTTCATCACACAAATATTTGCCTTCCGCGGGAATCGAACCCACGACACCCGGCGTCGCAGTCAGTTACACTAACCACTAGACCAACGGTGCAGTCAGTATTATACATAATTTACGTCAATATCCTTTAATATGGCTTTTCCGGTTTATCTGGTCTATTTATGCTACCCAGCAAGAATCTACTACCATGTAAAATCTACACTATTATATAAAGCGGAAGAGTTTGTTTGTTTGAATGCTCTAATCTCTGGAACTACCAGTCGGATTAGAAACATTGTTCTGCGTATGATAGCCCAGTTCTCGAGGAAGGTTATAGGCTATGTAACATCACGCTACTGGCGACGTGAGCAGAGCAGTAAGGAAAGACGCGGGTAAAACCGCACCGCGGAAAGCTAGTAATAAATAAACTACAAGCCGCGAGGGTGGATTCACGTTGAATTATGAAAATATGGAAATTGTATTCTAAATTCTTACATTAGGATTTAAATTCATAGACCATGGGGAGAAGAGGAGCGACAAAATCCATGTTTTATGGTTACGACCCCACTTAAAGTCAATTTGCAAGGCATTATAAAATTAAATTTAAGGAAAGCGCCTGTTAATATGTTTAATCTTATAATAATGAAACTGATATTGACTTTAGCCTGACTAAGATTGGGTTTTTATATAGAGCGCGCCCTGTTATTGCTTCGGTCCACTTCTTTTTCCTTTTTTTCCCATCTCCCTACAACGACAACAGCTTGTTTGTGTTTTTTATTTCTGTAATGCTTTAGAAAACATAGCCATGTCTAAAGATTACAGTTGCCACTTACTAAGTAGACCATACGCTTGTTTGCCACCAAGTTGTATAAACTTTTTCCCCGAAGAGTCGGCAGTAGTATATAACACTCATCTGGCATGGGACTCCCATGTAAGCGGAGAGACTGCTGTGATTTACCGTGCGGACTGGATAAATACTGGAATTTGCTAAAAAAATCCAAACTAACCCGATCTAGAGATCGAATCTTTTTTTTTTTTTTTTATATTTATTAGCCTACCAAAGTGACTCCACCCCGTCTGATGGTAAGCAGTCAGTGGAATCCAGAAGTGGTGGCCACCATACCAAAAGCTATCGTATTAAACTGCTGGTATGGTGGCCTCCACTATGGCGGCTGGGAATGGGGTTAGAGGAAGGGAATGAAGGAGATGAGGAAAGAGGAAAGGGAGGGAATTTGGGCCTCCGGCACTCTCACTCACCGAACGAAGCGCAGTAGTAAGGATACTACTACTCTTAAGTCGATCTTCTATGAGAGGGTAGTACTTCCCCGGACGATTCGGCCCATTCATGCTGAAACCAGCGTGGATCTCTACTACTCTGAGACATCTGTGGGGCGGTCCGTACAAATTTTAATTCGCTGCCATGCGAATCTAGTGCGAGTCGCTAGTGCTAATATAAAAGTAATATCTCTAAAGTCTAAACTTTTTAAAAGCTCTGGGTTTTATTACCAGTCACGTTCGTAGACAAATTTCCCAACTAAGTTACGAGTAGGTACGTTTAAGGGTTGGATCACATCTAGCAGCACAGACCAGCATATTACTATGCTTCTAACTTTTCTTTCACTCAGTATAGTCATTCACTAGAGCGAGAATAAGCGATGGATCGCGACAGCACGATACCACGCGCTGCATGCTGTGTAGTCCGTCGTTATTTCTCTAAATCACTATACTGAGTGACAGAAAAAGATAGGAGCACAGGAAAGTGCGCTTCATCAACATTCTCATATCAGCCAAAAGACATCCACTGAACATAAGCCTTCCTCAATTTTCACTACCTTGGTAGGCCCTGAGCTGCCCTTATCTATTGGTTGCCCGCCATCCTTATAAGGCCGTCGGTCCACCATAAGAGGGGTATGCCCACGCTGCGCTTATCCACGGTGCATTGCGGTTTAAGTGCGGTTCCATGCTGCCAGATGTGGTCCAACCCTAAAGTTGTCCGTCATTATACATAGTTGTGATGTGCACATCAGTGACATGTTTCGCTAACTAACCCCTTTTTGGGTACTACCTTATTTAAATTTAGGTGCTAGGGTTAGGTAGTTTTGTTTAAACGAGTTATTGCTGGAGACTGAAAAACTTTTTAGTATGTTTAATATTTGGATATATTATGATATGCATCTCAGGTTTGATAACTAGGTGGAGCAAAATGGTATTGAGTTATTCTTTTCAATAATAAATACTCAGCATCAAAGTATCAAAATCAAATAGTTTTGTCTACTATTAAATAGGACTTAATAAAGTAGACGAAACGTCTTTCAAGCAAAATCGTCATTCTATCAAAGGGTCTCAATTTTGTATAGTTGACCATAATATTGCTTTACCACCCTTAGAGTAAATGTCGTTTGCATATCACAAAACAATAATGTCTATTTTTGCTTGCAAGTTACCTCAGTACTGTAACTGTCACTGAAGTTATCACTGTCATAATGAGTCTTATTGAAAATTAATTTTTATGAGAATTTTTGTAAAAAGAAAACGTAACGTGGGTAGACCTCTCACAAGGTGGACCGACGACCTTATAAGGGTGGCGTGCAACCAATGGATGAGGGCGGCAATCGACAGGCCACGGTGGCGAAAATTGGGGGTGGCCTATGTCCAGCAGTGGACGTCTTTTGGCTGATATGATGATGATGATGATGGAAATTTTTGTTAGACCTGGTACAGCAAATATAAGGTCGACTATACATAATAATTACCTTTTATTATTGATTATTTTGGTTAGTAATAATTATGTACTAATATCAAATTTTTATAAACATTCCTATTTTTAAGTTCCAGGAGATCATTTTCAGCCTTAAGACTACCCATTGTCTATTGTTCGTTTTGTATAATTATGTGATGTGCAATAAAGTATATTCTTTCTATTAATTTTACTATCTATCAACCTATGTTTATAACCGTCTATGTATCGAACTCTGTTGTATATATGTTATGGGTATTCACTTACCAGAACTTCGAAAAAAGGAACTCCATAACATTTACCATAAATAGCTATAAAATGTATATTGCTTACGAATATTTTCTCTTTTATGTTCTGATATTATCACGTCCTTGGAAGTCACTCCTGTTGCCCTGGGGACCTACCTTTGATATGTTATTAAATATTGTATCTGCTACTGGTAACTGCTTGCACATACCTAAAACAAAATAAAAAACATATAAGAAATATTATTGTTGTGTTACCAAATATGGGAAAAAAATTCCCATGGTTTTAGAAATTTTGAAAATGTTATAAACCTCTACTTGTTTGGTTTTAATTATAAATAAATTAGTACAATCGGTAACTCAAGTAATTGATAAACCAATATTAAACAACAAATCAAATAATAATCGATACACTTGAACCGAAACATCAAAAGGATACCCGTAAATGATTGCTTCAGGCCCCAAATCTGAGGGTCTGAGGCAATCAGACCTTAAAGAGGTTTAATGTGAGCTACTTGACGTCGTGTGCCACAAATTGAACAAGGACTTATATAATAGCTTCCTACAAGAACAATTAGGTCAAGTATAAAAATAGGGAAACTCGTATTAACATTTGGGTATTTTTATGCAACGTTGATGTGATAGCTACTCTTATGTTATTTATTGTATCGATCTATTCTAGATCTCAAACAATGAATAAAAGGTGTTAAATGCAACCATCTATTAAAAAACCAACAATTTTCTCATTTTATAAGAAAACTCTCACATTACAACCGCCGTGTCAAGGGTTACTTTACTTACACACTTCTTCTTCTGGTGCCTCTCCATTATTGGAGGTTGGCCGTCAGCTCAGCGAATTTATTTCTGTCTTGTGCTAAGCGAAATAGTTCTTTTACGCTTGCAATACTGGTCCATTTTCGGATATTTCGCAACCACGACTTTTTCTGCGTCTAGCACAACGCTTTCCCTCGATTTTGCCCATGATTATTAGTTGGAGAAGCTCGTACTTATTTAGTCGCGAGACATGACCCAGGTAGGCGACTTTTCTTCTCTTGGTGGTTTGCTAGATTTCGTGTTTGCCTATGCGCTGGAGTACTCACACATTGGAAACCCTCTGTATGTATGTACTAACATACAACGGACACAAAGCACAACCAGACTCTGAATAAATATTTGTAAATCATAGTTTTGTTATGTGGAAATCCACTATATTTTGCACAGTCAGCTTAAGAAATCCTGCAATACGGTTGCAGTTTTTGTGCCTAATAGCTCTATTATTTAAATGATCCCCTCTTGATAGGATTGCAGTAATAGCGGGAGTTGTTTTGAAAAGAGTTAAATGCAGATAAAATATAACTCGGTCAATGAGACAACGCATGATGTACAACATAGTAGTTATGACTGTGGTCAAATCTGTTATATCCAGGGACTAATTTGGTCAAAACTGACGTTATCACGGGTCACTTGGACCTTATATTTATACAGCTAACCATAGAATTGCGTCCGAAGTCAGGCTACACTATTGAACAACTTCGGCAAACATCGGGAAGGTTCGAGAAACATCGGCCAAGATCGGCAAACTTCGATACGGGCACATAGGTCTTTGTCAACAAACTCTTTGAAGTTTGGCAAATTAGGATTTTATTGGCGAGAAATTAAATGCCGCGACGAAGATTTAACGAGGGTTGTGTATACTTAAATTGCTTATAAGGCACTTAATTATAGATAAATGAGCACATATGTCCGTTGAGGTGGAATAAGTTATTTTTGGAAGGTTCGTTTCTTTAACTCTGCGAAAACGGCTCATTGATTTGGACTTAAGAACACGCGTACACTGTGTACGCGTGTTCCTAAGTAAGAAATCGATAAGAAGCATCTAAATATACATCTAAATAGTCTTCTCAGCATTCCAGAATATTAATATGAAAAAAATTTAAGAGTCATTGCCGGACTTTGAATTAATCCCACCCTTTCCCTTTTTATCCAGAACGACACGTGCGGGACAAAAGTGCCACCCTTTCACAGTAGAATCTAAAGGGTCTCTAACCAAACGGTTCAGCACTTCATACTTTTGTCGCTCGTTCCCATCTAATTTTGATCCTGGGTCTTTTAAGCGGGGCGTGAAAAAGCATCTCACTAAGCCGCCATAGTGGAGGCCACCATACTAGTAGTTTGGTTTTTGGAATGGTTTCCACCACTACTGGATTCCACTTACTGCTTACCATCAGGCAGAGTGGAGTCACTTTGGTAGGACAATATAAAAAAAATAAAAAATCACGCTGATTATCAGCCCCGAAATGAGAGGGTAGTTGTAGTTGTTAAGTGTATTATCCAGTCAATCCAGATCCTTTATGTTTTAAGATCTACTATCGTATCCAGCTTAGTTGCTCTTCCTTAATTAATCAGATCATACACACAAAAGTAGTACACAACTTACTAGAATCCAAAAATCTAACAACTGTCGTAGTGATGGATCTTCACAAAGATATTGGCTTCAAAATTCAGGAGATACAAATATCCAGTGTTAACTTCCACGTCCTAATCAAAGCAGCCATTCCGCTTGACATTTACGAGCTCCGCACAACGTTATCACTTCGATATTTTTCACCTCCCAATGGTAGAAATAAAACCAGTCTTAAATGATTGCGTCTTATACATTGTTTTATTTTTATAAAAAGAGAAATATAGATCATCAGCAACTTGATTACTTGATGTGTTTTATAACGTTCACCCATCCAAAGAGTGACATTAACAGACGTGCTTAAGATTCTTTAAACGGTCACCAATCTAAGGAACGATCTCAACAAGTGTGCTTAGCCTCGTAGATTTACCAATTCGGTCACCCGTCTATGGAGTGACCTCAACAAGCGTGCTTATCGTCATAGATTTATCAATCTTTTAGTGGTCACCCATCTAAGGAATGATCTCAATAAGCGTGCTTAACCTTGTTTACGAGGTTAGGCACGCACCATTTGGAGATTAAACTGAATGAATCCACTTGGCGGTCACCCACCCGAGGATTGGCATCGCCAGCCGTGCTTAATTTTATTGATCTATCTGAGTGGCTATTATAATATGTATAGCTATATAATAGCCTTTCGACCAAAACTAAAACGTTGATTAACCCTGTTATGTTGATGCGTTTTTATGCATAACAAGCATAAAGCGGACTTAATGCCAAAGGCATTATCTACCAGTCAACCTATCGGGTGATGCAGGGTTGAAACGCAGTATGTGCATGACAGTTTAATATTGAAAACTAACTTTTGCTAAATCCAATAATTATTTTACTAAATAGATTTAAATATATTATATAACTTATTACAAAAATAACAATAAACATACACAAAATATCATAATAAATATACATATTATATATAGTTAAATGTATATACATATACATATAGATATATACCATTAGACATAATTATTTAGCTGATTCTGCCAATTTATTTTTTATGGTTGTTGTTTAAAGTACAGTTGGAAATCAAAGAGAAAATCTCACAAATATTAATAGTAATACAACAACTACACAACGTTATCGAGACTCAAAATAAGCAATTAAAGCTTGTGATTTGAATTCTAGGATGTGGATAAACATACTACACTTTATAACTCAATATTTAGTGATCCTTTGCTGTCCTTGTCGCTTCAACATTTTAGCGACATAAAATGTATTTATGAAAATGCCTTCCAAACTTCAAATGATGTACTTGTACACAACTATGGTAATTGTCGCCGATGTATGCAATGTGATTGCGTATTCTGTTCCACGCGCGCTTCAGAGTGGTTTGGCTTTACGCTTCGTCTGTTATGTCTATGTGTGTTTAGTCTTAGTTCGTACTGTGTTGTGTTAGGAAAATTTTCACTATAGGTGTTGGGAAGTGACCCATTAATCCATTAGCAAAGTTTAATATACTCGTAGGTAAATTACCTAGTGTTTGTTGGTAGTCAAAGTATCACATAAAAAGGCGGATTAATAATCATTCAACACCAAATAGCGACCTGAGACTTCACTACGATCGTCAGTCTACCTGACAAGCGTGGCGATTATGACAAAAAAAAACATTGTCTTTGTCTAGCAGCACGAAAATAATTTTTGTTGATAGGTCGGTTTCTACAGAGAGTCACCGCCGAGCAAAACCTTGCAAATATCCGACCAATCCATTACCTAAAAGACTATCGATTTCCTTTCTACTACTGGTGCCTACAAATTTATTTAATTTGTATTAAACTACTCAAACAGTTTCCACACTTTCCTGTTACTATGAATAACTTAGATATTTGATAAAACAAAGTTCTAACCTGACAGTTTCGAAATTCAAATCGGTCGGCCATCTTGGCTCTCAACCGTCACTCTTGTTTGGCGTCGATTTTCGAACACGGTCTCGAATGTTCCATTGTTTTATTTGCCCACCGTTCGACAGTACGAACCAGTATCAAGTGTACGATGTAATAGAAACGGTTTACACTTGTATTTGAGTGTTAGAATACAATAACCAAAGCAAAGGAAAACATGGGTATTTGGTTAGAGTTTACACGCACAGACTGATTTTAGGCAAATATTCATTATTTCTACGTAAATGGAATAACAGCCTTACTAATAAACACTGACTAGCGACGAAACCATACAGTGTTTTGTCCCTTTTTATTAAGATTAAAAACGATAGAAAGGAAAAGAGACAAAACACGAAGTAGCTAATGCGTAGCTATTTTACATTTATTGGTAAGAGGTAAGAGGATTTTTTTATAGTCTACAGTGACAGACGAGCCAACAGCCCACCTGATGGTATGTGATAACTGCTCATGGACTTCTGCAATGCCAGGGACTCCGCAAAGCCGGTGCCTACCGTGATATTAATGCTCTCTTTAAACCTCGTTATGTTAAATATGACATATTGTATTCTTCAAAAGTACTAATAAATTACACTGTGTGAGTTGTGTGACTAATGTCTTGTTGGTCTAAAAGGCAATGGAGTGTGGAAGGAGAAGTAAAAGAGCAGAACTAAGACAGTAATTGGCCAAGTGTGGTTTCCCACACTGAAAAAAAAGCAATAGTTGGGAATACTTTGACGTCAATATACCATCAAATCAAATATCAAGTTGTAGTGGTCAACCTAGTGTCAAGATTTGTTGAGGTCACCCATCATTCATTATAGAGGCATCCGACTTGATCTAACGACTGATATCCACATTGTAACAGCTGAGACCGACTTTTAACGTGCCCTCCGAAGCACGGAGATGCTTAGATCAAATACATGCGGGACACATCCATGAGCCAGCCGCACTCTATGTCGCACCCGCTAATCGTTTACCGATTAGTGAGCGCAACGAGCTATGAGTGCTTTATTTATTCCATGAAAAGATACACACGTCCCAGGTTGATCCGGGTAATTCATGCTGAAACTAGCAAAGATATTACCATAACAATGGCATAGGTATCGATGCTTGACGTGCTTGGTACGGAGCGAAGGATGCTAGGTGTATTTTAGAAAATGGTTATCCATTGGCTAATTTTAGCAGATCTCTCGTTTTACATAGCTGTTAGGTACTTTAACTACTAGCTCCTCTGAATTTTAATTAATGAGTATAATACGCCATTGAATTTTAGTACTTTTAATATCGTTTAAATTTCGTAGAACATTCTAGACTCTTAAAGTTATGTTCTTTCGACGTTCTATTAAAGCTAGAAATATTCTTCGCGAAATTCTGATAATCTTACGCTTCTAATTTACATAATATTTGACTGCCTCTGTGGTTCAGAGGTACTTTGTACGGATTACCACGCAGAGGTCTCTGGTTCGATTCCTGTATCGGGTAAAGTGATATTTGGTTTTTCTGTCAAGAAAATCTCTATATTAGCCCGGAGTCTAGAATTGTGCCCGGTAAATGGCAACAGGCTCGCCCCCCATGAGCTCAAATAAAATGCCGAAACGTGGGTGGTTAATTATCCCTGCCTACCCCTTCGGGGATAAAAGGCGTAAAGCTATGTATGTATGTATTTACGTAATTTTTATGTATCATTACTATGTTATTACTTTTATCTCGACCCTCATTTTCATTACCCGAATTACCTGAAAAATAATGTTAGACCAACATAATAAGCACAAACATGCGTTCCCATTCACAAAAAGTAATAAACTTTCAAGTTAGGGCGTACAAACTCTTCTGAACAGCGGAGTTCTTAGTGAAAATTATTGCGGTCGTAAAATTCCAGAACACAGCAGAATGCATATATAGCACTGTTAGTAGAAAAAGAAACACAATGAAATTTGTTGAGCCATTCTAAACTTTAAGCAAATTCAAATAATACAAAAATTTGCGTATAGAACCAGTTTATCTTGCGTCGTTTTTCTACTGGAGCTGGTACAGGTGCTTTGGCACAGTAAATTGTGTATGCGTTGAAAACAAATATTTTTTGTTGTTTTTAGCCACGTGGGACACATTTCAATTATAACGGTTGAACGAGAATAGTATTTGAATTCATTGATTCAGAAACTGATTGTTTTATATGTTATCTATTAAATACAGAACTACTGCAAAATTAAAAAAAAAAGAGATTGATTGATATTACCTCTATTAATAAAAGAGGGATTTAAATATTACAGATATAATATCTATGCATTACCTCTCTCACGCTTATCTAATTCGCTTTTTATTTTATTTCGCATTAAATTATTGACTGGTGTAGAGAATGCCTAAGTCATTATTTCTGCGATTTTACATGAATGCATTAAATTAAATAAATCTATACTATTATTATAATGCGTAAGAGTTTGTTTGAACGCGCTAATCTCTAGAACTACCAGTTGGATTTGAATAATTCTTTTTGCGTGTAATAGCCCAGTTCTTGAGGAAGGTTAAAGGCTATGTAACATCACGCTGCTGGCGACGGGAGCAGAACAGTAAGGAAAGACGCGGGTGATTCATGACGTATTTTGCGAAGTAACCTCTTAATGTCACTGGACAAAGACAAAGCATGATGATACATAAATAGATGCAAATCATAACTTTTCTGTCGAAGAGTAAAGTTTTTGTCCCTTATCTTACATAGTCCATATTAATAGAGACGAGACATTTAGCATTTTTCAGGGACAATTTTAGACTTTTGGCATAGTTATAATAAGGGTATAACCCAATGTGTATAATTGTTCACGTAATTTAAAAAAATATTTCAGCAACACATTTATATCCACCATCACTGCTGAAGCAGTTAAACATAATTTAGTATTCCAATATGTAATCGTAATGTATTCGTAATTACAAACCCAAAACACGCTGCGGCCTAATATGTTATAAACGCAGCCATTATTACGCAACGCTGAATGTAATTACAGACAAGAATCATATCTAAACATATTTGCTTCAATCCCACTTCATGTGCTAAATCAAACTTGGAAGCAAACCTTAATTACTTTCCTTAATCCAAATACACGAAGAATTCACATCCTCATACTTCGTTCAGAGGTGTAAATGTTAAGACAAGTTGGACGTTCGTAATCCAGCTGCATCCAAAGAAGGCCAGGATCGAAAACGGCATTAATTGAAATAGCTAGATAAGAGTTTGAAGACCCGCCTTCAAGCGTGACTGTCAGTCGTAATCCTCTCGCTTACATAGATAATCCGCCGGATTTCAGTGGAACGTTCGCTGTTACCCGTTAGCTGGCACTACGTACAGAATCTGGTTGGCTTCCAGTTTTTGTGGGCGGATTTTACGTTGACGCGTTCCGGTATTTGCGTGAGACATTTTCGTTTAAAAGGTGAGAGGTTAATTTATTTGGAGCTTGTTTTTGCAGAGCTTTTGTCACGGGGTTATTTTGGATAATAGATGTCCAAATGTTAAATAAGATAAATTATGCAGAGCCCAGTTAGTCGTGACAGCATAAAACATTTCGCCGATAACTCTCGAGTTTTAGAAAAGTTTCGACGAGAAATGGAATTGGAAAACTTGAACGTTGAAAGCTGGTGTAGAGATTCATTTACACAGTTGCCGGTTCTGCAAGGTAATTTTTATTGTCTTTTGTTTTGTTTTGTTTGCGTTGTTATAGAGGTGATATACGAGTTGCCTTCCAATGGGTACTTTGGTAAGTAGCTGTTAGAATAGCTGAAAAATATTTATTTTAAAATTTAAGATTATGACAAGTTTGCAAAAATAAATTGTATTGCTTCTTTTTAGTTTTTATTGATTAATTTACTTTAGCTGTGTATTCAGTAAATTAGGAGTATATTAAGATGTAACGATTGATATTCCTCGAAATTCCTAACAACAATAATAATAATAATAAATAATAATAAAGCTTTATTTAATTCCACATTAATTAAATTAAATTACAAAAATCAAATGTTGATTCTATACATTTCTATAAATTCATTAGTTATGTAATAAAATTATTTGACATAATAAATTCGTATGTAATAATAAATAATAAAAATTAAAACAATAATTAATTCATTCATGTTAATTATTTTGATAATGTGGACCCCCTTAGGGTAAAAGCCTCCTCCAAAGAATTCCATTTAATTCTGTCCCTGGCGGTGGACATCCAGTCTCTTCCTGCGGTGGCTACAATCTCATCCTGCCACCGGCCACACGGACGACCTCTACCTCGCCTGCCTAGTGGGCCTTTCCAGTTGGTGATATTTATTGTCCAACGATTGTCCGTGTATCTCGCAACATGACCGGCCCACCTCCATTTTAAGCTTTTAGCGAAGTTTAGAGCATCATTAACTTTGGTAATTTTCCGAATTTCCGTATTTCTTACTCTATCTCTCAGCTTTAAGTTTAAGCAGCTTCTTTCCATTGCTCTCTGAGTTGTCTGGATTTTATGGTTTGCTTTCTGGTCGTAGGTCCATGTTTGGCAGCCATAGGTGAGACAGGGTAAAATTGTCGTGTCTAAAATTATTCTTTTTAACTTAGTTGGTAATTTTGATTTCAAAACCTCTTTTTGAGCCCAGTACTTTTTCCATGAGATAGCTATTCTTCTGTTTATTTCCTCTATATTCCGGTCTTTTCTAAATGTTTACCAAGATAAACATAACTCTCTACGTACTCGAGTGTTACATCGTTGACCAGGATTGGCTTTAGCTCTCTGTTAGTCATTACTTTGGTTTTTTCTAAATTCATTTTCAGTCCTACTCGAGCGCTCGCAGTTTGAAGTTGGTTGATCATTTTGTTGAGTTCATACGGGCTTTCAGAGAAAACAGCGATATCGTCCGCAAAACGTAGATGGCTTAAATATCTCCCATTCACAATGATTCCTTGTGTTTCCCATGGTAGGTCTACTATTACGTTTTGAAGTACGGCTATAAATAATTTTGGTGAGATAGGATCACCCTGTCTGACTCCTCGGCCAATGTTGATTTTGGTACCCACTCTGTCTAGCCTGACTCTACTTGTGCAATTAAGATAAATATTTTTAATGATGTTAATATACTTTGCATTAATATTTTGT
This sequence comes from Parascotia fuliginaria, assembly GCA_963082885.1. Lineage (NCBI taxonomy): Eukaryota > Metazoa > Arthropoda > Insecta > Lepidoptera > Erebidae > Parascotia > Parascotia fuliginaria. The sequence goes on along the minus strand of OY720196.1, from coordinate 9,450,129 downwards.
ATGCTTAATGCTTCCCAGATGCTAGTATGGTGTATAGAGTCGAAAGCCTTCTTATAGTCAATAAAAGCTATGTAGAGCGGTTTTTTGTATTCTACATACTTTTCGATTATTTGGTCAACAGTATGAATGTGATCAGTAGTGCTAAATCCGCTACGGAATCCCGCTTGTTCTATAGGTTGGCATGAGTCTATTTGTGAGGATACTCTATCTAGTAAACAGGATGCGAAAAGTTTATATAAGCAAGACATGAGACTTATTGGGCGATAATTGGCTATGTCTTTAGGGTCTCCCTTTTTATATAGTAGAATAATTTCCGACTCGGTCCATTGCTGCGGCACAGACTCTTCTTCAAGTATTTTATTAAATAATATTGTAAGTGGTGTTAATAAAAGTGTTCTGCCTTGTTTGATGTGTTCATTATTTACACTGTCCGGTCCTGGGCATTTATTCAGTTTTAATTTATTTATTTGTTTTAATATTTCTATTTCATCAAATTTTTGTACAGTGAGTGTATTTTTCGGTGGGTTTTGTTCTCTAATTGCCAAAGAATCCGGAGAGCTATAAAGGCTTGCATAGAAGTCGCTGGCTATGTTTATAATATCAGTTCGTGATTTACAAATTGTAGAGCCACTTTGTAGAGACGGGATCCATTTTTTCGATATGTCCAATTCCTTGTACGCCTTTTTAGCAGATCTTGTTTTTTCTATACATCTTTCCAGTATTTGTAATCTATGGTTTTCATAACATTTTCTTATTTCTTTATTTGTTTCTTTGTATAAACTTTTCAGATCATCTCTATCTTTTTTAGTGTGGTTCCTTTTGTTTTGTAGACTGCTTCTTTTTTCCATCAATTTTATTGCCTTTTCCGATAAAACTGTTCTTTTATTTACTGTTTTCATGTTTTTCAGGATTGTTAATATAGAGATTTCTATCTTTTTGTAGTATTCCATGACATTATATTTTTTATGGTTTTCTAATAGTTCTGGTATAAATTCTTCTAAGTTTTTTAAGTACATATTTATCTCTTCTGGGGTTTTGAGTGAGTTTCTGGGACTAGTAAAATTTCTTCTGCTCTTTTTTTCACTATCTAGGCAAAGAGTCACTCTCAAAAGTCTATGATCGGTGCCAAAGGATAGAGAGTTCAGTACTTCGTATCTAGAGAATAATTTAGGTTTTGTTGTAGTTATGTAATCAATTTCTTTTCTAGTATTTTTGTCAGGCGAAATCCATGTCCATCGCCTGTTAGCTTTTGATTTAAACATTGTATTCACAATTTTCAGATTATGTTCGTACGCGTACTGAATTATTCTGTCACCTCTTTTGCTTCTGTCACCGTAACCATGAACACCTGCAACTTTATTCTCGTAGCTCTTCAGTTGGCCGACTTGTGCATTGAAATCTCCCATGGTTATAATATATTGTGTAGAGATCAAATCATGAGCTTTTTCTAGGTCTGAGTAGAATATATCTAATTCTTCTTGTGTAGAGCATCCTGTTGGTGCATATACCTGAATAATTGCGAAGTGTTGTTTACCTAGGTTTATTTCTAATATGCATACTCTTTCTGATAATCCAGTAAACTTTATTATATTTTGTTTGTATTCTCTTTTGATCAGGAAACCCACTCCATAGAGACCTTTTGTTTGTCCTATATAGTACATAATATAATTTTCATCCTCTATTATATTTTCACCCAACCGGCGCACTTCACATAGGCCCAGTATGTCATGGTTTATGTTACGGAGAGCCGTTTTTAATTCTAGCAGTTTTTCCGGAGTAGATAATGATCTCACGTTAAGGGTACAAATGTTGATTGTGTTAATTGTGTTTCTTTCTCTTAAAATATTGTTTTTCCTTGGAGGGTTTTGGTCTGACGCTCCCGCGGTGACCAGCCGTGGTGGGAGGTAAGTAGGGAGTAGAGGGTCCGACGGTAGTTGCTATACTAAGTTGTGCTGTGATGTATTTGTTTGGTTTTGCGGAGTATCAGTTTGAGTGTAGATTACTTTCGGTTTTTGAAGTATATAATCTCTCATATTGGATGCTTTGTTTTTCTTAGCTGGTTGTTTATTAATCTTTATTGGTTGTGAATTTTGCACTATATATATATATATATAATATTTTGGTTCAATTTGTCTCGTAAAAGAACAGAATCGTATCAGGACAAAGTCTTCAACATTATTTTACACAGTACTGATTAACTGTTCATTTATATAGTTCGGTCGAAGCTCATTTGATTGACAGACCATTTTATTTGGAGTAGAGTCGTGGAGTTTCTCTTTATACCCAATATGACGGGATGTCTTTTGTGGCCGCTATCTTATTGTATATAAAACAATGATATACAATGGCTCAATGAGTAAGGTTCATTTTCTGCTCCGAGGACTCTTATTCGTTGTGATTGGATATTATTTTTCTTATTAACTTTTATACAACGCTACGGAGCGAAACGTTTTTTGCCTTCGTGTAATTTTACTGCTTTGTTTTGATTATTTTGTATAAAAACACAAACAGTGGTTTATTAACAGCAGCCGTATTGTGTGGAAGTATTGCTACTACTACTGCTAGCAACTGAGTTTAAGTTTTTTAGAAGTATTGATATAGCCAGAGATAGTAAATCGCGGTGGCAAAAAGATGATATGCAAAGCTGGACGAAGAAGCTTTTAGTATTGAATTTATCTAAGCTGATAGAGTAAAAGTTTGATTTAAAGTACCGTTGATATCACAAAAGGAACGTAAAATCAAACAATTATAATAACAAAGGTTATCCTTTTATCTATTGCAAGAATAAACTCAAACGAAACAATATATCGCATACAAAACCAACAAATCGTTTCGTCTTGTTCGCAAATCTGAAATTGCTGTATATAATTCGTTTTGTCCTTTTGTAAGGGCTTTCGTCCTTTATCTGGAATCTGGACAAATGGTCGATAGAAGGTGGGTGTTGCATTTGGACATTTCAAGTAATGTTATGATAAATCCTTTTTATCGCCACGAAAATGGTATAAATTTTAATAAAGGAGCTTTGAATCTTTATTCTAGAGCAAGACAAAGTGTGAAAAGAAGTAACACTCTACCTGAATGATGTATTTACAAGCTAGCGGTATAATTTATTAGCGCAACCAAATGATGGTGATCAAACTATCCCGTGAGAAGACAAGAGATAAGTCCATCCAACACAGAGCAGGCTCATGCCTATCGTGCTAACTATCTTGGAAGACGCGTGGACGCGAAGTTAGACGGTTCAGTCTCACGGTAAAGAAAGAAGGAAAGAAAGAAACATTTAATACAAGGTAATACATTTGAAGAAAATAAAAACAAAGTAGGTACAAACCACTGGTACTTCGTTTTTGCACCAAACTAGTGTCCAGTTCAGCATGTGCTAGGCCTAGGTAATCAGGGCGGTACAGACGGCTTCAGCAGTGGATGTCTTTGGATACAACCGTGAGCATCCCAAGAAGCTTTAAAAACTTTCAAATCACGACATACCGACTGTGGTGAAATGAACCATTGATATAAATTTTAAATATGCCAGGTATACGATGGAAAAATGGAATTGTTCGGTGAGACCTCCTATAATACACGCATTTCAGCTGAAGTGATAATAAAAACTTTAACCACATAGAAAGGTGTTTCCTACTATTATTTGACGCACGAGGTAAATAAAAACCAGGCATGTGTGACAGGTGTATAGATAACCACATGGGATAATCCAACGCTGTCAATCGACGTGTAAAAGCGTTTCTGTTCCCCGGACACAAAATATGGGGTTTCTTAAGCCATCCCGGTTAACCTTCGACCTTTTGTGGAATAAAAGTAAGTGGATATAATATGTAAGACTGACTTAAACGTTACAATTCTTTACAATAAAAATATTCATGCTTTTGTGAATGCTCGTTCTGTGAATTCTTGAAGAGTTGCATTCCGACGCCCACAACCATACACTTCACATAAATAAAATAGTCTTTTGATTTATAATATTGTATTACGAAGTAGGAGTCGACACAACAACCTGCTTTGTGCTTAATTAAAATATGTGTTGCGATACTTATCAAATATCAACTTACTACAAGAAAATAATAAAAAATCACTGAGTATTTTTATCAGAAAACTGATCACTCACTCGAAGTTTTGTACACCACTGTTTACATTGCCAATAAGAACCCAAATATATATAAATCGGATAAATGACTAATAAGTAGTTCGTTCAAAAGCGGGTATGGCCCAATGGCTCGGAAACGCGTTATCAGGATAGTCAAAGGACTCAGCGTTTATTATTTACTGACAACTCACTGGAGCCCGCGGTAATTTCATTTACTCTGTGGCCTTTAATTTGTAAACTGAAATTTCGGCGCGATTTCGTCAAAGCACGTGTATTTGTTTGTCTTTTTATAGTACTTACTTAGGGGACAAGTTGCCGTACACAACTGTTCACTGCTGTATTCTGTCCATTTCAGGTATATTAGTAAGAAAAACCAACCAAAGCAGTGCCGAGTAAGATAAAGAAGGAAATCAAAACAATAATTAGGTTTTCGGTACTCCTACTCGATGCACGGTGGATGCTTGCTCGGTTTATCAGACCCATTGCATGCAGGAACTTACATCAATCAGTTACAAGCTTTTAAACTCTTTTCAACGTTTTATTGTTTAATACTACGAGTAACCATTTAGTAAAATGGTTCCAACGATTCCATTGGATGACCACAAAACCCCTTATCTAAACTAATATTATAAAGTGAAAAGAGTTGATTTTTTGTATGTTTGTTTGGTTTTCAGCGATTTAACTAACAAGCTATATATAGTATTAAAAAAGGCCCACCTGCCTAAAACAAAGTGAAAAGAAAGCAACCCATTTTTCTTCTCCTGCTAAAGCTATATTAAAATATTACTATGTCACTCCCACAATTCAAATCAAATCTACGTTATCGATTTGAACAATTCTTACACCTTCAGAAATCAATTTATTCAGCGGGTAACATAGTCTATATTTTATTATGTTTAACATATATTATTATTATTTTCAGTCATTTTTAGAATTACAATATTTAATGCACCTTCTAAAATTTTTTTTTTTTATATTATAGCCTACCAAAGTGACTCCACTCCGCCTGATGGTAAGCAGTCAGTGGAATCCAGAAGTGGCGGCCACTATACCAAAAGCCATCGTCTTAAACTGCTGGTATGGTGGCCTCCACTATGGCGGCTGGGAATGGGGTTAGGGGAAGGGAATGAGGAAGGTGAGGAAAGAGGAAAGGGGGGAAATTAGGCCTCCGGCGCTCTCACTCACCGAACGAAACGCAGTAGTACGGATACTACTACTCTTAAGTCGATCTTCTATGAGCGATAATTGATGCAATACGACACTATTGCTATGGTATTTGCCGTAGAAGTTTGTTGTGAGTTCGAATAAAACTTGATACCAGAGCGACTAGTTTTTTATACAAACAGAAATATAAATATTTTAGTTCGAGTTCACGTCGAACATTCCCAAGCTATCCGATCGATAATACTTAACCTTCTGCCCAACCTGTGGCGTAACAGTCATGAATCAAAGCAATGACGTGTCGGCAGTAACTGTCGACTAATGGTGGATATACATCATGACGCTTTTACCACCATTAATTTTATATACTAATGATGTATTGGTAATGTGCGGTTATAAGATTAAAATATAACGCAGAATGACGCTATTTAGTTGTTGTCTGCACTTCAGGTCTGCACATATCAATATTACATAACTACTGTTATTTAAATTAAGTCCTGCTTTGTAAAGAGTAAAAAACGCCATTTTGGGTTAAGGAGTGCGGTTTGTTTAATCGGTTTAGAAGTAATACCTAATAGAAAAGCACGTTAAAAGTCGGTCTGGGCGACTCCCATGTTGATAACAGTCGTTAAGTCAGGTCGGATGTCTCTATAATAAATTATGGGCCACCTGAACAAATCCTGACACTAGGGTAAACCACTAGGTAAGAAGAACAGAAATTTGAGCATTGGACTTGAATTCCTAATTGACTTCCTTAGGGACCCCTTCATGCTTTTCTACTGCGATCTCCTAGGGGATCTTAAAGCGAATCTATGAATTATAAAGATTAACTGTTTCTGGCGCTTCCACGGTTCATTAGCGACAATACTTTTTTATAGTGCTCCAAAAAGTCTCTGATGAAAAACGGCTGATGGTAAGCAGTCGATGGGATCAGCATCCTAATCGCTATTATGGTAAATTGCTTTTCCATGAGATACTAAGAGCCGATTGCTTACCCACCACCGTTGTACAATAAAAACAAATAAAATATCCTCAACTTCCAAGAAAAATATAAAGATACCGTAGTATCCACAGCATCTCACAGTATAAATATTTAACGAAATTATACCCAACGTTTTATGTTTCTTCACTTATTTATGACACATATAAGTTAAACTTTTGATCTTCGAATGAGAACGGAATTCTAATTCGCACCCAGGGGACAGATAGACGTGTGGAACACATGTCCCCTGTCCCTCAAGGATGCGTACCAGCAATAATACCCGAAAAATATGTGTAGAACCTTCTCCTTGTGTATCTTGTTTATTTTGAAAGAAAGAATTTTTTAATGTTTATTAATAAACCACAAAGAAAGATCGAAGAAACCGAAACGGTGTATTGGTACTACCTTAGTGGTTCAATGATACTATATGCTCTCACCCAGAGATCTCAGGTTCCATTTCCGAGTCGATCATTGATATTAGATTTCGATAAATTTCGGTATAATCGGATTAATCACCACTCTGCCTAAAGGTAAGCAGTCGATTTAGACTTGAGAAGTGATTTAGTTCCCAATCTTTTTCAGGCCACGGCGCATTTACAATTTTAAAATTTTGTTACACAAGCTAGCAATTTGAAATAGATGCAGTAGATATAAAATATAGGTTTTTAAGTGCGTAGGTACTTATCAGCTAGTGAGCGACGACGACGCGAAATGAGTACTTACGATGCGAGTGCTTAAATTATTGTTGATTTATTGGAACGTGCGAATACTTAAGGTAATAACAGAGGATCGACTCACGCGCACCGTGCCTAGAACCAACCCCAACTATAGTGAGAAATGGTATCCTGTTGGCGTCCACTACGGTAGCATTGTGCGATGCTTTTTCACGCTTCGCTCAAAGAATGCGGTATCAAAAGTAAACATGCGTTGATAAAGGTTGGATAGATTACGCTGTGAAAGGGTAATGTAGGGTGGAAAGGTAATTTAGTCCTGCACGTGTCGTTTTATATATGAAGGTTCAATGCGGTTTTGGTTAATTTTTAACGATTGCAAAGGACGGAAAGGATTCGGATTCAAGTTTGTTCAGCCTCTGAATATTTATTTTTTGAAAGACGATTTCCTAGTAAGAGAATTTTGGAGTGTTTTAGACATACAATTTTCGGTGGGAATCGACTAAATTATATGCGACGTAATTATAGTAACATGGTAACGAGCCAGAATGACATGCAACATACGACATAACAACAACGTAACAAGTCGAGCTATCAATGCAATGATGTTACTGTCAATAGACATAAATGCCTAGACAAAAAGAATAAAGAAAATTAGCTTAAACATCTAAAACCGGCAGGTATGCGCACTTGGCTTGTCTTCCGTAAGTAATAAAAAAACTTCAAAAATACTCATCCAATACATATTTTATGAACAGTGCCAACTGTCTTCCCCATTTCATATTTACACCCTTCCCAAATTTTCAACCGGTACTGCAATCGTAAAAGCAAGTATCAAATGAAACGAACAAGAATATTTAAAAACTCGTCGGATCAACGTCAAACCGTAAAAATGCACGCCAAGTTGTTTTACAACAACATTGCTTTAACTTACTAAGGTTAAGAGTGTTCAACGATTTCCCTTAGGATGTTTTTAAAATCTTTATTTTATTATATTAATTTTTTATATGGTTTACATAGTAAAAGTGGATAAGAGCGGCCACGACCAGTCAGAATTGTTTATGCCTACAGTTTCATATAACGGCTCACGATAAATAACGCTGCTTATGGGATTCTGCAGTGCCAGGCGTAACAAGTTACTTACCTTGAGAAATTATTATTATCATCTCATTTAAAAAATACAATGCTCTGGAAACATCACATGTTTTCAGATATTAAGCCTATGTTATTAAGCACTTATATCTAAGTAATTAAAATACTGATAATATTCTTTTAAAGCAGGTTAGTAAAACTATTTCAACAAAATATTTTTTTAAGAAAATATCCGTTAACAGTTTACTCTCTTTGAACGGAAGTTGGCGGGCGCGCGTCATCCGCCACTAATGGCGGGCTGTCATGGCCGCCGGCACTTCCGTTGGAAAGATCCGCAACTACTTGATACCTCGCTAAAATCTTGCAGAATATTTTTTTTACACGAAGTTAGAGCGATAACGAAAAGTACAATTTTTAAAAAACATTTTCACTTTGAATTTTAACGAGTGTTACATGACATTGCGTAGGCAGTAGACACGTTTTGAAACCTTTGAATCATATTTAGTCATCAGTTTTTCTAAAGGAAGATTATTTGTGCTGTATTATCTTGACGTCACGAATCACGCAATCACATCGTGGTGGTTTAATAGTAGGCACCTCCTACACACGAGAGTTCGATACCGTACAAGGACCAATGCGACCTGAAGTTGAAAGAATAAGAGTTTTTTGAAGTTATAAGAGTACTTTGTTAAAGAAAAACCAGTCAAGTGTAAGTCGGACGCACACACCGAAGGTTTAATATAAATGACATGAATAATATATTTTAATTGCGTTGACATAGAACCTTCATTTTTCATAGCTTCAAGGGGTTGTACAGACAAACAGACAGATAGACCGACAGACAAACAAACATACGGAAAACAAATGCTGTAAGGGCTATCTCTTGAGGCACGGAACCCTGAAAATCGTGAGAAAACCTGGAATATGAATAAACAATAAACGCATCACGAAAGATTCTCCAAAATTTCTTCAACCTCGCCGAGAAATCAGGTATATGTATATTTAATAAGCTTATGCCTATCGTTCAGAAACTTTCCACATTTAAACTAATATACGAACACGAATAATAACAATCCAACTATGTATAAGATGAAAAATTACAAACATCTAAGTGGTCAAGACAAGCTCGCAAACAATTCAATCTCCACGTGACAACTACTGTATTAATGTTAGCAAACATTAAGCGTCGACCTAGCCATCCGTCTGCGTCCGCCATTGTACCTACGTCATCACTCACCGCGCGGAGTGGGGGTAACGTGTCAGTTCATGTCAGACGCCCGGACTGGAATGTCGTTAGTTACTGTTATAGTGTAATAAAATTTGGTAAATAATATATCACTGTACAAATGAAATACTAGGAATTTTAACACTTAGTAGGATATCTCGATTAATTTGTGCACCTCAATTTTGCTGACATACTTGTGTGGAGTTTTTAATGTCTATATTTACGCAAACCTAACTGCAAGTTCATGTTGCTGATTGCTGACGATGAATCAATAATGCTTCCAAGTAAATGACGCTCTTGAATATAATAAACGTTTTTTACAAACTGAAATCACAAGTGGATATATCATAAACTGACATAATATGGATATAACGATCCGCCTTGTGTACCCATAAGTAGACCTATTTAGAAGCCGCAACATGGTGCGTTTTCTGAATTGTGGTCGACTGGTCGCCACTCCAGAACTTTTCTGTCCCTATCCCTTCAGTATTTTTTCGTATAAAAACGATGAAATGATAGGACATAATAGCTCGCTTGATTATGTATAGTCAGCGTAAAACCTAATTTCTGCCAAGGCATATATACATCTAATACTATACTTAAACCGAATGATTTTTTTTTCATTTCCAATTCCACATTCATTTACATACATATAAGCTTATCTCGGTGCAACACATGTGCAAATGAGGGTGGATCACTTAATAGTACCCCGGTCATGGTGAACCAACGACATTATTTGCACATTAACATAGTCTTTAGGGTTACTAGGATTATATCGTGGGTATGTCTGGCATTTATATTATAGCGTTGAAGATCTTGGCAATATGTAACTGAAAGTGGTTTATACTCACATTAGGAGTCAAGCAAGCTCTGCAGCTGTCTATTCAATATATTAAGCTGGCTCTATAGCATCATAAGCAGAAAGTTCATTTTCTCCAATTCTTTACAGATTTGACGAAAATCAATTAAATGGTAGGAAAAGAGCATGACTTAACGCACGACCGATCACAGCGATTTACTAATTAATTTACACATCATTATTACTAACATAATTAATATCTAACAAAGGTGTTTTCAATACAACACCTTTTCTTTATACAATTAAGAACGATATTCGCTAGCAAGACCTTGCGAACTTACTACAGGAGGTATTGTGTTTAATGAGATAATTAAAGTAGACGCGATGATGAATTGCATTTTCGCGAGACGCTCAGGTTTTGTTGGATACAAAATACTTTGCTCAGAGTAAACCTTTACAAGAAAATAAGATAAACACACTTCAGAGTTATGTAGTGTTCACGTTAATAGATGCGAGGGATATGTATTTCAAAAAAACATTATAAAATCCGTAAGTAATAGTTAATAATTTAGTTTTCTTTACAAGCACTGAAAGGTATAGCCAAACGTAAAACGGTTTTGTTATGGCTGGCATGGCTGCGGACTGCTATAGGCTGGAGGTACGTCTCCAACAGAACTGCTTCAATTTGAACAATACCTATTTTTTACAGTTTATTAAAAATCAGCACTCGAATGTAATATCATAAGCATTGTTAGTATTTACACTAATTTCTTAACAAGGCACAGCGTCAGAAAATTACAATTTACAAACTTGGCAGTGTAGTAACAATGTCAGATAACTGAAGCGTATATTTGTAAAATGTATTGTAATTTCTACATGGTGCAGTGAACCGGTTGGTATAAGCGGATTAAAAACAGAATGTAGCGCAAAATAATTCAATAACATATTTACAAACTAAATTGAGATATATTTGATAAAGTTTATTATTAAAATAATTGAAATACTCAGTTTTGAGCACCAATGTTTAGAGCAATATGATTTGACACAGGTATCTCTTTTGGGTGATCCATGTTTTGGTCTGGTGCTCAATGATTCCTCATTGGTTTTATTAATTTTTTTGTTTTACCAAACAATTTTTTGCATGTCATCATTTTAGTTCTAAAACGGCCATACTACCCCTCTAACATTTGCTATAGACGCCATGCTTGGCAGTGTTATTACATGACGCTGAATCTTGTGTTGGATGCTGTTGAAATAAGGTTAAGACAATGATTTACTAACAGTCACACCAGTGTGACTGAGCAGTGTGTAGGTAGTCGTACGTAAGTTTTTCTCGTACCATATTTGATAGTTTAACCGACATCACTTGATTGATTGCGCTAGTGATATACGACCAGAGGTAGGCTCGTTTACCTTTTAGAACCAAGTAGCACGTGGGTTTGGCGACGATCATTGGCAACAACAAACAAAGTAATAAACCAACATTTGCCGTATATCATGCTGCGGTGGCCATAAAATATCTAATGGTTAACCATTTATTAAGATGGAGAGATTAATAGAAGTATTGATTTCCGAGTCCCACGGTGGGCGCCAACTTTCTTAAGTTAATTAACTTAAGATCGAGTTACAGCGTTAAATTATCGGTTTATTGTTTACATAGATTATTATGTGCGATCAAATTAAGAATTTTCGATGGATCAATATATGTTTATAATGTCATGTCATGTTTAGTAGAATGGTAGTTTATATTTTTTTTTATTACAAATATTTACGAAAGAGGAACTACCTATATTTTTATACATGTAATTTATATATTATTCAAAAAAATACACAAACATTTTAACAGATATGTTGGCTCCCATGTAATTGAGGGCGAGTGTTTTACAATTTACCAGCCGGAGTTAGGGCCTTTTTGTTTCTATACTTTATAATGTTCAAATAAGTTAGGATAAACTAACCTGTATGAGAACAAATAATTGTTTTTCTTTTTTTCTTTTCTCCAGAATTTCATTTCTAATACTAAACCCAATATCACGTTACCCGGGCGTCGTAACTCTACGTGACAGCCTTGTACACAGAACCACCGGACCACCCCGGCCTCTGTGGTTAGACTAAACTGCCTAGTCTTGCCAGTATATTGGTTTGTTCTGGATTTATAGACAGGCATCTCTCTCTATATATATATTTAATAATACGTCGTAAGTAAATATCATAAAATGTGCCATAGCAGCAATCTGAATGTAGTAATAATATTTAGCGAGTGGCAGTTCCAGCTTTATGGGAAAATTTATGTCTTATTGGTTCCATAAAAATCAATCATATTATGAAATATTTTGACGGAGATAATTTTATATTGTTATTTTGTAGCCTTTTGGCAAAAAATTATGCTGATGAAAACACATGTACATAGAGCCTTCAGAACATAATGGAAATTTGTCTGCATGCGTTTAAGACATGCATGAATCTTTTCATACGTACTTTTCTTGTTTTCTTATTGTCGTCTTTCTTTTCATGCATGCATGCTTGAAGTGCGCTATCTTACATATGTGGTTGAGGCACGCATGCGGATAAAGACTTCTGTAAAAATAATAACCCGTAGTTTAACTGGTCGAACCTTAAAGCGTGTAGGAAAAATACTAAAAAGGAAGCAGAGCAAGTGTGTCCATTCCAATTATATAGGAGGCGTAAAAAGGTATCATAGTGACTGCCATGATGTCAACTACTCCTGGACGACATTGATTGCCATCAGAAAAGTAAAATCATTCTGGTAACATAAAAGAAAAACAAATCACAAAAATATAGGTACTGCAATTAAATCTTTGCAGATAATTCTACCCTGATTTCGTTTCACATTTGCTATCAGCCTATTACTAGGTGTAAACGTAAGCACTAATCTCTAGAGATTGTTTCGTCGTACGTGGAATGCTTATCAATTGTCACGCCTCCGTAATATCATCAACGTCACACGTGAGAACAATGGTAGGTTATAATATCAGTTAAGAGATTTCATTTTATGGTCAATTTGTAGGTATTTGAAAAACTTTCATTATAATCATCATATCAGCTAAAAGACGTCCACTGCTGGACATATAGGCCTTCCCCAATTTTCGCCACCGTGGCTGGTCGTTCACCGCCCTCATCTATCAGTTGCCCGCCACCCTAATAAGGTCATCAGTCCACCTTGTGAGTGGTCTGTCTTCGCTGCGTCTTCCAGTTTGTGATCGCCACTCCAGAATTCGTCTCCAGTCTTTCTACCCCTGAATTGAAAAATGTTTAAGGTGCCTTAATTGGGAAACCCTGAGGGGAAAACTGTAGCAATTAACAACAAAAGAAAAGTAATTATTGAAAAAAGGGGGTTTCTGACTCTAATCATATGATTCTTCATACTTATTTCAGCCCAATAAAACTTAAAAGTAAACAGTGCATACGTTGCCTTCTTATGTTATTTTAAGTGGGACTTGAACATTATAAAGCCATCATAATGGGAGCACTATACACCAATTTTCCATGATAGCAATTGGATGTTATCCACCATCACTGAGAGAGTGAGTTTTACCGAATAGACTCTAAAAATAGACGCCGCTTAAAAAGTCCGAAATAAAAGTTAAGAAAGAAGCACATGCGCTAGTAAAGAGTTTTACTAGTTTTAATTGACTGACACAACTATGAAGTACTAGCTGTTGACAGTAGCACCACCCGCGTGAATATCGGTTATATCGCATAATATGTTATTTATATATTGATGATTTTTATACAAACTTTCATTCCTTATTTCAACCCCTTCAAGCCATGTTTTCGCGACAAAATATGTTGGTCTCCAAGGTCTAGTATATCTCTATACCAAATTTCCTCAAAATCGGTTCAGTGGTTTAGGCGTGAAAGCGTAACAGACAGACATAGTTACGTGGTTGCAAGATTCAGTTTTTCAAAAGTTGTACTGGATACAAGTAGGGTGATATCAATCAAGAACCATTTAAATAAGTTTCCAGAACACTCTTTTTAGAACACTCTCTTAGGTTATAAATTTCATAATTGTGTACATAAAACATATTTATAATATAACCTCGCCTCATCTCTTAACATTATCTTTTTAGCGTAAGGTCTCGCCGTATGATACAAGACATCAATTCCCAAGGGTGCCGTAAGCTGGAGCCAGCGTTACATAAGGGTTGATAATATCAACTTGAAAATATGGTTTAAAAATAAGTTTTGAAACACGCACTGGTTTCAGAGTAACTAGGCTCCATCGACCGAGATAGTATCTAATAGAAAATTAATCGAACCATAGAAAATAGCCGTAAAAAGTCATGGACTGGTCTTGTGTTTTTGACAGATACTAAATATGTTTAGAAAAAATGATTAAAAGATTAAAATTCAACACAATTTAAAACCTGAATTTCGTCGCATAGGTAAGCTAGATACGCCGAACATACAATTAGATAGCCATTAATATATCAAACAATGCAGCTATCACTGATGCAGACAGATCGATCTGCAGCGAATGAAACACCCAAAATATATCAGTTTAGAATTTTTATTCTCGTTGTGATTTCGTTCAAATGTATTTCTGATGAGACTGTTTTGTGCATTTAAACTCATATAGGGTATTATATATCATTATAAAATCGTTCGCAAAACATTTTGCTTCAAATGGCGCAAAATCATATATGATTTTTCAATTGATTAAAATATACGATAAAGATCAAATTATATAATAATTTTTTGGATGCAAAAAGTTGGTTGCAATCAGATGCAAAAACTCGTATGGTGTGTCATTGCATATTGGTGTAATAGAAAACACGGCTTCAAATAGTTCATAAGTAACTGTTATCAAAAACTAAAGACTAGCTCATCGCTGGCTGTGGGCAGCAGCACGTAAAAGCCAAACTAGCGGCTCAGGCATCACCATGAACTTTAACGTCTTCCGGACCGAAAATGTATTGAACATTTGGAATGCAAGTTGGATTGCAGCAAGAGACCATACTACTACTACTAGTTTCTTATACCACATAAATGCCGAAGAAGCTCACAGCCCGCATACCAACTGAATGAAACTATTCTATCTATTCTCCGGTTGTCTTGGCCAATTCTTGATGATACCAGTATATATACTTATCACTTTACTCAAGTACCACGTTGTATCCTACCTCTATTTATTCAGCCGTTAATTAGGTATATTTCTAAAAATTCAATATTTGGAGAATGTTTCATAAAATCCATAATTATGATGAGCAAAAACTTGAACTACACGGTGACAGGCTGCTCAGTCATAATATTTAACGAGTTCGTAAAGGATAATCGTTGTTTAATAACCTTATTAGCATAGCACCCACCCGGCCATCGAATATCAAAGCACAGATATAAAGGTAAATATAACCATGATATTTGCATAGTACTCTTTTTTAATCACTTTTGTTTATACCTATAGATAATGCCCATAATGATTACCTACTTTTTTATATACTAGCCTACCAAAGAGACTCCACTCTGCCTAATGGTAAGCAGTCAGTGAAATCCAGAAGTGGTGGACACCATTCCAAGAGCCAAAACTACAGGTATGGTGACCTCCACTATGGCGGATTAGTGATTAGATGGGATCTACTATGATCAGAGACTAGGACTAAGACTATCTTGACTAGCCGCAATTACACTATCATAGAAATATGATCATAGATGTGTGAGTCATTTTTAAATAAAGAACATATGACGGTATAATGACTACATGTGATTCATATTATCTATGATCATAGTTAAGGGATCCTTTTTGACAGCTAGCGTACAAATAGGATCATACTCAACACAGTAGCACAGTCTGTATGTAAATAGAATGTGCGTGTGTTGATATGATCCTACTTGTACGTTAGCTGTCAAAAAGGGTCCCATATCTAGACTGTGATACTACGTAGCACCCATAGCAACGGAAAACACGGCTTGGTGGTATATGACGTTTATATGATCATTAGTCTAATTAATAAGGAAAAATGAAGAAGATATAATACCGGCCTAGTGACAATTCACTGAGTAAAAAGAAGCAGTTCCAGATAAAAGAATTAAAATTCTTGCACTTAATCCTTTACAAGGTTTAAACATTAGTGATGTAGAACCTTCGACAACTATACTATACTATGCCACTTTTCAGACATCAAAAGTACTGTCGTGTCGTAATAACTTAATTTAATTAAAAATTCAAATAAAATTTAATAGAGTTCACAAAGGATCTAAATAATGCAGATTCAAAGAGCCTCAAAGGCAAAGGTCGATCAACATGAAGGAACGATCACAGCAGGAAGTCGCGTCGCCATAACGCCTCGTTACGAAGGTTTCGATAAACCGTTTCCGGTTCCGGAGGTCACCTGCCTATTGGATTTGCTTCACTAATGCGGGTAGTTGTTTTGTTGAGGATATTGTGTTTACCTGAAACAAATAGAAAAGTTCGGTTAGATAAAATCAGATTGTTTTCAACCTATGGCGTATTGGCTAAGCGGGCACTTATTTATTTATTTATTCTTTTTTGCAAAATTGTAGGATAATGCATAGGAATATAGACAAAACATTTTTAGATGTAAAATACATTTTTGTCTGCGGATGTCCCTGATATTGAAGGACTACTTGGACATATCAAGGTCTTTCGGATTAAATTCGCAATCCTCATTTTAATTTAGGACAAATGGTATCCTCATACGCCTCTCCCAAGCATCTCTGACTGGGTGTGTGATCCGCAATCATTCATCGATTGTTAGGCAACTCGCTTACAAAAATTTGTATTAACACGAAATATTTTTTTGTTGTTAACATTATCAATGAAGTCAAAAAGTATCCACTGCTTCACGTAGCTCCAAACCTGATCAAAATGTCAGAATGTAGATGTTTAGGGAAACAAGGATTATCACTGGAATTTTAATTTGTTTTATATTAGCTTACCAAAGTGGCTCCACTCTGTCTGATGGTAAGCAGTTAGTGGAATCCAGAAGTGATGGACACCATTCATAGAGCCAAACTATTGGCTTTCACTATGGCGCCTTAGTGAGATGCTTTTTCGCGCCCCGTTTAAAAGATGGGTCATTTAAGCGGGGCGTAAAATAGGTCTTTTAAACGGGGATCAAAATCAGATGGGAACACATGCGATGGTAAAAGGAGAGAAGTGGTTGAACGTGGTCGTTTGAAACAGAAAAGTTCTGCAATGGTGTCCACGAAGAAGAAGAGTGGATTACAATAACAGCAACGATCAAATATTTATTTAAGTACCTTTTTATATAAATAATAATCCTTAAATCGTCAAGTCTTCAAAAAGTGACGGAGATTTAATCCTCACATCAAACGTTTTCCCATTAACTCATAAATGATCACATAAAAACAATGCTGAGACTACAGTAATGTGTCATAAAAAGTGAAATTACTTAGTGCATTACAATTTAAGCGACACGAGCGATTTAAGCGATTTACGCTCGCTCTGTAAGCTTAATAGCGCGTGTTGAATGTTAATTAAATGAGCATTTAATATTAGAGATAAACTTTTGTGGGCATCAAATGGATTCTGTATATTGAACTAATCTCTAGAACTGCCAGTCAGATTTGAATAATTCTTATCTCATATGATAGCCCAGTTCTCGCGGAAGGATATAGACTATGTAACATCACGCTACTGACGACGGGAGCAGAACAGAAACCAAAGACGCGGGTGAAACCGCATAATATAATTAGCTTCCCGCGGCGCGGTTTCACATGGTAGTTTTATAGATTAGCGCGTTTATACAAATAAATAAACTCTTCCGTTTTATATAATAGTAGATTATAATCAAATAATCTTATATACTTACTAACATGTTACATTATCAGTTGAATAAAGAGTTTATATTAATATTTATCAATATTTACTAATATTATAAATGCGAATATAACTCTGTCTGTTACGCTTCCACGCCTAAACCACTGAACCGATTTTGATTAAATTTGGTATAAATATAGATTAGACCTCGGAGAACAACATAGCTATCTTTTACCGCGAAAAAATGGCTTAGAAAGTTTGAAATAAAGGGATGAAAGTTTGTATGAAAAATTGTCAATGTAAACAGGGATATAACCGACATTCACGCGGGCGGAGCTGCGGGCAACAGCTAGTATTTATGTAACCATAAATATAACCTTCACGTTCAGTCAACAACCTATCCAATTTCTCTCAAATATCGTTCTTCCATGTTTACAAGTATCCCCAAACTTCTCAATTTAAACAATTTCTAAACTATCAACCTTTTAAATCTACCTCCATTATTTACTGGCTACCTAAATAACGGCGGGTATTTCTCACCCGGCGTGAGAAACAGGCAACACCAGAGTACAATTTATATGTTAATCAGTGAAGGTTTGGACCCAAAGAGGTTTATTTAAGTTAAGGATCGACCTCTAAACACGCGGTTTAAGTAAAGAGGTGCCGAGATTTCGTTCTATAGAGGTACATTAAGGATTCGTGGATTTAACGAGTAAGAACATTATTGGAAAGATATTTTTGATTAAATATTTTATTATAATTGCTTTGTTGGTTTCATAGCGTACGGACTTTGTCGATTATAGTGATATTATACTATTATATAAAGCGAAAGATTTTTTTTTACACGACTAAGGTGACAAACAAGCATACGGCCCACCTGGTGGTAAGCAGTTACCGTAGCCTATGGACGCTTGCAACTCCATGTTGTAGTCTCTCGAGAAAACTTCGACGGGGAGCTCATTCCACAACCTTATCGTACAAGGTAGAAAGTTTCTCTGAAACCTGACTGTACGGGACCTAAGAGGTTCTAAAGTGTGAGAATGAACTCCCAGCCGGTGGCGGGAGGGAGTTTGTTTGTTTATTTGTTTGAACGCGCTAATCTCTGGAATTACCAGACGGATTTGATAAATTCTTTTTGCGTATGGTAGTCCAGCTCTCGAGGAAGGCTATGTGTCATCACGCTACTGGTAACAGAAGCAGAGCAGAAGCAAAAACGTGGGTCAAACTGCGGAAGCTAGTTCTTAATAATTACCTTTTTCTTAATAATTACAGACTTAAGACGAAGGAAGACATCGTATTATGAGTAAAAGTTCCATTTTTCGAACTCCTAATCGTCTTCATAAAAGACAGATACTGCAAATATAAGATACTAGCGGCGCCTCGCGTCTTCGCCCACGCGGAAAATGATATGGAAAATAATTAATGTAGACGGCTCCTTTTTTCACTAAACCATTCGGTTAAACCTTAGGGCTTAGAGATAAGTATTGCAATAATGGAATTTATTTCCTGAGATGTCCTATGTCCTTTTTCAGCACCGAATCTATAGACCTATTTTTAACGAAATCGGTTTAGTCGTTTAGGCGCTGAGTAGTAACAAACATACACACACTCACAAACGCACGCACACACACACGCACTGATACACACAAACTATCGCAAATATTAGATAAAAACAATAATTAGGGAGAATATTTGCCATTCTGATGACTTTAAACTTTTTTTATACTCCAAACTGTATGCGTAATGACTTGCGGGTTTAAAACTTCTCCATCACGTCAAAAAAATCCAAACAAACCAAACAAAGTTTTTGAAATTCTTCAAAGTCCTCAAACACAAAATAAGGGTATAAAGTAGGTATGTATTATGCATGACCCTATAAAGGCACGTCGGGACATGAACCCACGTCCCTCACGGCCCGAAGGTTAGTGATGATGTAATTCATGCCTCTTTTAACATTCACACGGCGGTGTTACAATATGACATGTTTTAGCACGGTCTGAAGATTTACATACACTACTATGTTAGAAGCTTCCCAAGTACTGCATTGCATTGAATGGTTTATTAATTTATTATTGAGGAAGGTTTTTGTAGATGAACCGAAGACAACAAGCAAAATATATTATTAAAAAACTATTTTTAGAAAAAAAATGAAAACCGACTTCAAACAATACCTACATGTTCAACCCTTAGCTAAAAAGTAGAAAATAATATTTTAATTACTTCATAGCAAATAACATTAAAGGGAAATCAACGCAATCCTTTCAATCCAAGATTTCAGAGTCTACCTTTTCAAATAAAAGAAGAATTTTTCAAATTGGTTTATTAATGACCGAGTTCTGTTTTAACAAACATACAACTACTGAACCATTTCTTATAATAAAAAAATGGGACCAATTTCAGAGTATACCCTTTCAAATAAAAAAAAAATTTTCAAATCGGATCATAAATGATCGAGATATGAGGTAACAAACATACAAAAAAAAATTAAAAAAACATACGACCCGAATTGATAACCTCCTCCTTTTTGAAGTCGGTTAAAAATAAAAAGCCCGCCTGTTTTAAACAAACTGAAAAGAAAGAAACCCATTTTTTTCTCGTGTTGACGCTACATTCCAATATTATATACCCTATGTCACTTCCACAATTAATACGAATCTAATGACACCTCATATGCTAAATCCATTACGTCATTGAGACTGTAGAAAGCGAAATAAATAGACATACAGAGCCATATACATACATACATCGGTAGTCGTGCAAGAAGGAGTGTCAAAGCGAAAACAAAGTACATACTCCTTCAACACGCAGGTCACATATCTCGTAAGCTAAGGTATATTTTTCCTACAGTGAGAGGCTACTTTTATGTAATAAAATTTTCATTATTTTTGTATGAGTACACAATTTTAAATATAAAATAAAATCTACAATATAAATAGTAATTATCTCATTAAGATGGACCGATCCCAATTAGTTGAGTGTGAAATTATAAAAAAATAGTAATTAATTGAACGCTCAATCGATCAGCCGGGATGTGTACGAGATAACCTGTTTTATCCCTTGTATCGTAATGTCGAATAACGGACAGCATTATCCAGGGTTAGCGCTAAATTAAAAATAAAGCCCATTTAATCGCTATTCGTTTAACAACTCACGTAGATGTGAAAGTAATGTAGGTAGGCTGCGTTTGTGGCCCGTGGTACTACTAGTAGTACAACGGCCATACTATTTTTACTGTTAGTACTCAAATATGTCCTGCAGTTCACACTATGACGCGCAGATAACTGCGTTCTTCATCGAGTCGCGAGCCAAGTGATCCATCGTCCAAGGTAATAATTTTAATTATTATAACATGGATAAAATATTGTATATTGGCAACTACTATAGAAAAATATTCGGCCTGTGGTACTACTGGACTTAAAGGATGACATTATTTTTGATAAGCTAAATACATTAAGCAATTAGGTTGGGACAGAAAAGTTCTAGAATAGCAACCATGGACCGGCAGAGGCAGGAAGTGGACAGACTTCTCACAAGACTTATATCCGGTAGTAGTTGACGTCATTTCACTGAAATGAGCACTCACTTGTGCTGCCATACCATCATCTGCCAATCCTTATTTAGTTGTTTGTTCAAACAGGAGCGCTTCAAGAAATACTTTTGGTGCGCATCATTTGGTACTTTTCAAAGTTGGTGCGCTTCGAAGAATATCCAGAATGATTGCCAGCCCTAGGTTTAAACCTCAGTCCATCGGCGCGCACGAATTTCGTCAATTTGCTCCGTGGCGCGTGTAAAATTAATAAAATATTGTATCCCACTTTTAAATTGTTACCTTAGCGAATTTTAATAAATTATTATTTATTTATAGCGAGATTTATTTATCATTAACGAACCTGTAACATTTACATCAGGTGGCATTTTGCTTTTGCAGCGTTGTCAGAACACTAAGTTTATTTTTTAAGATTTAAAATGAACATTCTGTGCATTATTATTGCGTAATAATAATTTTAATATGTACAAAGTAAAATTACACTTAGGAAGGACATAGATTTATTTGGAAGAGATCCTTTCCGTTGATCTCTTTAGACCGTGAATGACGATGATGATAATGTAAGAAACCTTTTGAATTTTTTGCGAATCTCGAGGAGAACCTCGGACTGTACACAGCCTGATCCACCACCAAGACAGTTAAATAACTAAATATCAGCTTAAAGACTCAAACAATGTCAAACGTTGTGAGAAGGTTTAATATCTGCACAGTTAACAATTAATATCGCTGTAATAACGTTTATAGACGGCGACACGTCACGAAGTTATCCCACTAGTGGGCAACCGCACATTATGTTATCCGCGAAACGTCGCATACCGCTGTTCGCTGTTTGTAACTCGTAATGAACGTTTTGAGCTCGTAAACTGTGGCTAGACAAACAGCGATTTACGTAAGCATATCCCTCGAGAACCAGGCCAATTTTCGGAATAAGAAGTAGCCTATGTCCGCCTTCTGCACTGAATCTATCTACATACCAATTTTCATCGAAAATGGTTCAGCCGTTAAGGCGCTGAGTGGTAACAAACACGCACACAAACTTTATAATATAATTTATTTATAATAGAAAGATTAAAAAATGTATAGGATTGACTTATGCTAACGACAATGTTCTATTTTATTAGCAATAATGCCACGTGTCTAATCTACGCCCTCAGCTCAATTTGTAAATATCAATTTAAATAATGAATGACCGACAAGCTATTCAAGCAAACATGAACAACGAACATGGCCTAATTCCTGTCTCATTAGACATAGCGCTTTAGAATCCTAACAAATGACCGGTTAGTGATGCTCATAGCCCAAACTCGAACTAGTTAGTTTTTAAGACTAATATTAATCTATGTCGTTTCTCGCTGACTTCAAAACCATACCTAGTTTTCGTATATTGTATGATTTATTTTCCCGACTGCCGAAGTCAAGGTGGGTAATAGTTTTTCGAGCGTAACTGTCTATACTATTATATAAAGCGGAGATTTTGTTTGTTTAAACGCGCTACGCTCTGGAACTGCACGTCGGATTTGAAAAATTCATTTTGCGTATGATAGCCCAGTTCTCGAGGAAGGTTATAGGCTATGTAACATCACGCTACTGGCGACGGGAGCAGAGCAGTATGCAAAGACGCGGGTGCAAACGCGCCGCGGCAAGCTAGTGTATGTATGTATGTGGATATTTAGGTCTATTTCTTTGCACGTTCTAAAGCATAAATGGCTATATGGATTTTAACATAATTATATGTGATGTTATTAGATTCGTATTTATTGTGGGAATGAAAAAGGGTATTTATTATTGCAATGTAGCGTCGGTTCTTTCATTTCAGTAGTTTGTTTTAGGCAGGCGCAGGCGGGTATTTTGTTTTTATTAATATATTTTGCTTGTTCATTCAGATTCTGATTTTTGTTTTGTTGTTGGTGGCAAATTGATCCGGACGCGTCACGAGCAAACGACAGCGCAAGAAAAAAGTTAGTGGTAGTATCTAGGCAGGCATTTGGCAAACAATGAGACAGCACGCATTTTTAAATGCATACTAAAACCGACAATCTATTACTATTTAGTCTTTTAAAATAAATAAACTTACGAAAATATTAAGAACAAGCAATATATTATAAAAAATCAAAAAGCCCGTCTGCCTAAAACAAAGTAAAAAGAAAGAAACCCATTGTTTTCCTCGTGCTGACGCTACATTTAAATGTTGTAGACCCTATGTCACTCCCACAATCAATACTAATCTAATTAAACCTCATACATTAAAATCTATCAAGCCATTTAGGCTGAAGAGTGTGTCAAAGAAATAGACATACATACTTACATACATACATAAATACATACATACATACATACATATAAACATACATACATAAATCATACATACGCTCAAAAAGTATTACCGCGTCAGTGGGGCAAAAAGAAACATCCAAGAACAACTCGTCTTTCAACATAATAAACACGTCAAATTGTCATTCATTCGTAACCTCACATGTTTTCTAACGTGACATTTTGTCACGAGACTTTCTAGCGTTTAAGCTGTTAGCGTGTTGGCAAATTCGTGGAACACGTACATTCAAATTATCTAGTATACGGCCCAAGTTCTAACGAAGAGTGTCGCGAACGTGCCAAAAACTATATTATGTACTTGGTCGTATAATGTTATGTACTATATGTATATTCCCATGTTACTGTGGTTATGTAAAGTAAAACTGCTGGTCATAAATCGATTTATAAGTTATTTTTCCATAAAGAAAATTCAATTAGACGTCTACTGGCTAGGCCTAGGCTTCTCACAGAGTAGGAGTTTGTTTAGATCACGGTGACACACTAATTAGTCACAGTAGCACAAAAGTAAAGCATTTGTTCATTTCCACATACTCTCGTAGTCGACTCATACGACCCCATGACCATTATATGAGGTGGTAATATATTTTAAATTGAAGACTACACGACAAATGCAATAGCAGACTATGAAGCTAGAGCACAGCGATATTATCAACGTTTCTACTTAGCCGTAAGCCTCGAAACCTCTAAGCTTTGAATAATACAAATTGCGCAGCGGTAAAATCGTTCAATTGTGGCAATACTTTGCGAAATCATCCTTAAGATAAGCTATTTCAATAGGCAGCCTACAAGTTTGTTTACAATCTTTTTTATTAAAAAACGATAATGATAAAACACATTTCCTTAATCTCGCTCCGTTCATTTCCCGCACCGCTACAAAGGGATCCTAAGCTAACAAAGATGGCGTCGTGTCACGTTTCGTCACCAAATTAATTTGCCTTGCTTGTAACTGGTTAGCGGTTTGTAACTCCTTTAAACTTTACACGAGTAATGCTTAGTAATTGAAACTTCCTGTTTTAGGGTTATAGTTTCCGGAGTTCTAAATTTAAGAAGGAAATAGGTTTTCTAAGAAAATGGTACGTACGGACGACATAACTAGTCATTAGAATAATATTTAAATTACGTTGTACTTACCTGATGTACTTACCGTTTGTCCGCTTCCGGAGTCTGGAGAGGCTGGTTATCTGTCATACAGGTCTCCTAGTACAGAAAGCAGTCTCTCACATAGACTAAATCTCATGTATTTGTACACAGTGTAAGGGCACGCTTTGCAATCTCCAAATACTATAATAACTAGATCGCTCCCTCTCTTCCCGTTCGCTTATTTTGCGAACGGTGGGAGTGCATTGGGATCTTCTACCTGGGGCCTATTGGGGATTGTAGAGCGGTCCCCGATTGTTTTATTACATGTATTCACCAACTATTGTATTTTTACCGCTGTATGTATCTTTTCTATGTGAGAGAAAACAATAAACTCTTTATTATTATTATTATTATTATATTATGTTTGGTTCTAAGAAGCCTAAAGTCGGTGCTGCAACCATAGGTGCTCTAAAATTTGTGCCAAAAGGATTTTTACATTGGTAAGGACTCAGTCAAGCAAAGACTTGATCAATGCTCTTTTATACTACCTACTTTTGAATGAAATATAGCGTTCGGGGAATACTATAGCAAATAATTCTGAACCTTATAAAATGCTGACTATTGTCAACGTTCATTTCTACCAAAGTATAATCACTGCACTAGCATGCGCACTACTGCACGGATGGCTTTATTGTATGGGCTCTGATGCCTGAAATATATGATTTATTATAATTATTACAATATATATAGGTTCTTGCTAATTTTAGGATAGATCGACCGAATCGTCTAGACTGGTACTGTGTAATAATTTAAGCATGAACTAAACTCACAAGAATTGTGACAGCGACAACAGTTCAGACTTTAACTTCACTTTCCAATATTTAAAAACCAAACCCAAAAACCATTAATTTCTTGTAAACTAAGAACGTTCAGCCCTACATACTCGCCGTTTGATAAACAGCCATTCTGATTTGATACATACAGCTGAAACATAGTGTCAGGGTGTCAGATGACCTTCGAACTGAATTAGTAGATATTACAAATATCATATTTATTGAAATCAAGTAATAAACAATGATAAATTTTATTCTTTATGTGAAAATTAAGTACGAATATTGGAATTGCTAAGAAAATGCGATATTTAGCAATTTCATTCTCTTTGTCTATCCGATATAGGTACAAATTTCGTCGATAAAGCTGAAGCAAGTCTCGATCTCACGCAAAGCTTTCGAGTTCGATCCCCGAGTCAGGTAAAGTAATATTGTATTTCTCTGTCGAGAAATTCTCAATATAGAAGTCTGGAATTATGCTCGGTAAATAACAACAGGACCTTTGTTACATGGTAACTGGACTCAACATTGGTAGCAAAACGTGGGTATTATACACCTACCTAACCCTGTGAGGATAAAAGTCGTGAGGTTATAAAGCTATGTAAGTTTTTGTACAGTAACATGAAAGTTTCTACAGGCGATCGATACATGGTATCTTCAAGGCCGTCTATAGAAAGTTCGTTACCCCTATTATATATATTACGGTAGTTTCAGGTTAAAATTTGTGGACTGTTTATAACATAAAAAGCATGCTTAGGTATGGTGGTAGACATTGCGTAAGGTATTGTAGCCTGGGCCGGGTCTACCATAAGGCTATGGCATATGGTAGATCCGGCCCAGGCTCCGTGGTTTCCCCAGCTAAGTCAAGTCAAAAATAAACGCAAATATTCATTATTTATTTAATTTTGTAATTAGGTGGGCTCCTAAGTAGTAATAGCCCAGGGCCCCCTAAACTTACGGTCCGGCCCTGATTGTAGCTCGTTTCTCTTGGACAAAAATGTTCCAAGTCTGGTTTTGAATTTGTGTTGTAAACTTTAAAATCTCGGGGCATTTCTCAAATCGCACCATCTTTGAAACACACCAAAAGTATTTTTCGAAACGCACCAGCAATCTTAATATTTTTGGTATGGGAGCATTACCCATGGTTCACCTGGCAAGTTCACTGGCACTTGTATACCGTATTACTCTACGGGCACTTGTTCTGGCCCTGAGAAATACCCCAAAATCATCTGCGATGTGGGGATTATTTTATAGTTAATGAGTCCATTTTTTGTTAATAGGCGTTTACCTACAAGGATGGATTAAGCTATAATGCCTTCTATTTATGTACTTACAAATTCGATATTGTTTTAAACATTGTAACTTTCATTAAACATTGCTTTAATGGCTTAGTAGCTTGAGCAAAGTTGGTAATAATTTTTGTATAATGATTAACTATACTATAAACAGAATTTAATCTTCTTAGGGTTATACCTAATAGAAGGTATGAGGGCTATTATAGGATAGTGTGACACGTATGAAAAAAACCTTATATTTCACACTGGTGTGATAAAATCGTCGTAAAGGTCTCGTCGGTAGTAATAGCAGTAAAAATGTGGGAGCTGTAAGTATGAGGTCGAGAATCACTGCTTAGACAAATCGTTTTACAAATATACAATTAATTTCACTACGACGTTGCACGTTGGTTGTATTTGTTTATAAAAGTACAATCTTACGGTAGTAGATCCACGCTGATTTCAGCATGAATGGGCCGGATCGTCCGGGGAAGTACTACCCTCTCATAGAAGATCGACTTAAGAGTAGTAGTATCCGTACTACTGCGTTTCGTTCGGTGAGTGAGAGCGCCGGAGGCCCAATTTCCCCCCTTTCCTCTTTCCTCACGTCCCTCATTTCCTTCCCCTAACCCCATTCCCAGCCGCCATAGTGGAGGCCACCATACCAGCAGTTTAAAACGATAGCTTTTGGTATAGTGGCCGCCACTTCTGGATTCCACTGACTGCTTACCATCAGGCGGGGTGGAGTCACTTTGGTAGGCTATACTATAAAAAAAAAAAAAATCAAAAACAATTTTTATAGGCCACATAAATTTGTCCTTCTTTCCTTATTTTTTTTGAGTTGTCATTTGTCCCGTGTAAGAATAGAACTCAATCTTACACAGCAAGTCAAGACACAGTCGCACTCACAGTCACTACCATTATCTGAGGCCCTACCAAAACCTTTTAAAGCAAACTTATAACCTTACTTTGTATCTATCCTTGTTATTAATGGAACAAAAGAAAAAGACAAAACACAAAGTAAGAAAAAAAAATACTGCTCTATGAGGTCGTGGTAGGCCCCCAGTATCATTGACCAACCCACATTTGATTCTAAAAAAATAAAGCTGGTATTTGTAGCAGCATTATTTATAGAAACGGACATTTGATATCCAGCCGGGACAATCCGAATAGAACCGGGCAGGACAACAAATCAATCGACCGGATAATAGC
This sequence comes from Parascotia fuliginaria, assembly GCA_963082885.1. Classification (NCBI taxonomy): domain Eukaryota; kingdom Metazoa; phylum Arthropoda; class Insecta; order Lepidoptera; family Erebidae; genus Parascotia; species Parascotia fuliginaria. The sequence continues at coordinate 9,422,061 of OY720196.1, read as the reverse complement.
GGATATAGCAATTAGTCCGGGACGATGTAGAATATTAATGACTAACATATAGTAATTTCGTACGAATACGCGTGATTTTTCTATTATTTAGCTTAGATTAAATACAATCAATACCTCATTTAGTTTGACTTACTAGTTGGAGCGGAGCGCGTATTGACGCGTATGAACAGTATTGACGCGTGCAAATACTGTTCGATTTGTGAAATAAGCCTTCAATAACTTGATTTTATTTTTTAGTATTGTTTCTGCGATGCTTGCAGAACACAGCCATGTCCAGTGGTTAAGATAACCACTATACAGCTTAAACTGCTTTTGTTTCGGTTGGGAATTAAACTCTAAAAGTCTATCTACACACGTGCCCAAGACGTGATCCGGCCGTACTACAAGAAGCTCCGTTGCCAGCACGGGCACGGACATGAATGATAGAGAACTGACAATGTATGCACCGATGTTTTTTTTCACTCCTGACAGAGCACGACCGGGTCACGTTTCGGGCACGGCCCTGATATATGTGTAGATAGAGTTTTAGTAGTAAGTATATTCTTATGGATATATGCAGCTGTTTCTTTTCTGAGGGCACAAAACAGACATACGTACGACGATATTTTGCAAGTTACAACAATAATTAACTAATAATTAGTCTGTCTGTCTCAAGCCCGCCACGACAGCACGTCACAAGTTCGTCTACACAATGAAAACGTACGCATCTCTATATATTATACATATGTATGTATATGCAAATTAATTAAGAAGACCCAAGGGATTCTGGACTTCATTTAAAATACTCTTGCCTCGATACAAACTCTTTCGTTTAGAAAAAAGAATTATCCAATAGTTTATGACTTCAGATTGATGACAATAACGTCCCTTAATAATATTGTCGTCAGTTTGCATTTTCAGTGGCAGGTCTATGATTTGAGTTTGGGGGGTAGAGTTAACCATAAGCTAAGATAGCGAGCGGGGATGGCAGAACAGTGATGAGTTCAGAAAAGAATTTGGATTTGGGGTGTCGTGACGCCACCTAGTTAGGGTTTTATCAAGATAAACACTATAAGCACATACATTTTTAGAGCAAACAGCAGTATTTAGGAGGACTTGGGTCCATAGCCGCTTCTTCGGCTGGCAGAATCCGCCACAGGCAGCTACAATGCAAGGAAAACTAAGCCGTTGCAGGATATAGAGAAAGACCAAGAGACTAAGTGAATAAATTTAATGAAGTTGATACACCGATTTACATGGCTATCACTCTGCTGTAAGTTTCCTTAAAGGTGCGTTTCCATTGACGCGGAGCTGGGCGGGGTGGTTAGAAGCGGACGGTGAATTGACCAATCACAGCATTTCCACTGATGCGGAGTGAAGATTTTGAACACTGTGATTGACCAATTCACGGTCCGCTCCTGTCCACCCCGCCCAGCTCTGCGTCAGTGGAAACGCATCCTAACTCTCTTCCCAAAAAGACAACGACCATTTCCAACAAAAACTAAAATGAACAAAAAGTGGGACATATATAAATGTATACCTACTTCTACACATTTAACAAAGGGTCGTCAACAAATGGCCATCGAAATCCCTCATATAATAAACCTATAGATATATTATATAATATCGATATATACTTCAATGGATGCATTGTTTTCAGCTTACAACAATGGTGTGAAAGGATGGTGTCGTGTGGTACAATACATGAGCTTCAATCAGGAGACGCCTATTTCTAGTACTGTGATACAATGTCTGGACTGCGATAGGCGAATTGAGAGAAAGAGATAGTATTAGGCATGACGATTCATCGCACGTTGTAAATTTTCTACTGACTTATTTTATTTATACCCAAAAATATATATTAAACCTCTTTAAGATCTGTCCAAAATTATCGAAGCGGAATGGTCTTACCGCCATGCTACTTAGCCATTTAACATTATTTTAAGGCCACAACGGAACTTTATAATTTATAATAATATAAATCATAGCAAGTCATATTACTACATATATTTTCTATTTAAATTTTCGAGTGACTTGTCGATAGTATGCAAAATATACCGTAATATACTTTGCTCCGTCTGTTGTGGCCTTTAAGTGGACATGCCAACCTGATATTGTTCTTACCCATGCGTAAAAGTTTTGCTTCGTATTAGATGTTGATTCCAATGCCGATTACGGATCCGACAGAATCGAAAACACGTTTCTCATTGAAAACTCACAAAGACTTTGTTTAGGATAGCACTGTCAAATTCAAAGTCAAATTCAGATTTTTGGTTTATAAACTCTTGGATTAGAAATGGACTGTTTTCGATGACACTAAAATCTAGCAATAAACAAAAAAGTAACTACTAACTCTTATCCCTTGTACCCCAGGCTAACATTCCAGACATGATTATTGGACACAAAAGCCTGTTCTCGCTTCTGTCCTAACATCACTGATCACAGCGAGCAGAATATGAATTACGTTATGATGATACGGATTCTAAATCTATACCATTATATAAAGCGGAACAGTTTGTAAGTTTGTTTCAACGCGCTAATCTCTGGCACTACCTGTCAGATTTGAAAAATTCTTTTTGCGTACGAATAGCCCAATTATCATGGAAGGTCATAGGCTATGTAACATCACGCTACTGGCGATGGGAGCAGAGCAGTATGCAGATGGGAGTAGGGATTTGTAATCTTTTACCTATTAATATGTAAGTACCTTCATTATATTAGCCGAAACACGTCCACTGCTGGACATAGACCTTATTAGGACCTTATTACGAGTTCAATAAGGTCTACACATCGTACACTGTTAAAGTTTGCTAGATATCACTATAGGATTGCATTTGCGAAATATTGGTTTTAAAAGACTGCTTGTATAGAGGAAACAAATACCATGACAGTGTTTAATTGTTGTGTTCCTGTTCGTTTGTTTTGTTAGATTATGTTAGTTAAAGTATTAATAAAATCTATACCATTATATATAGCGGAAGTTTGTTTGTTTGAACGCGCTCATCTCTTGAACTTTCAGTCGGATTTGAATAACTCCTTTTGCGTATGATAGCCCAGTTCTTGAGGAAGGTTATAGGCTATGTAACATCACGCTACTGCCAACGGGAGCAGAGCAGTAACTAAAGACGCGGCTAAAACTGCACTGCGGGAAGCTACGCTAAGCTACGAAGCTACTTATAGGTAACACATTATTGCAACAGAAGCTAGATAAAATAATATTCCGACTGTTTTAGTAAAGATTCAAATACATACAATACCTCTTTATTAAATACCCATTGTCTTCACACGTGGTTGGTGCCCATTGGCCCAGATCACCCCCTTTTCACTGCCCACACCCTTCTACCCCCTCTATATAAACGTCAGCGGACAGCTAAGTGTGTTAATTACAAACCAGGTAAAATTTACCCTTTCAATCATTAGATTTTAATCATTTTCCTTTCATCAGATATTTGGTTTGGTTTTGCACAGAATTTAACGAAAATAGCTTGATGATTCAACTAAGAATAGAAGCAGGCAGTAAACAAAGGCTTTAGAAGTTGGAAAATTTGTGAAATTTCAGCTTTTTAGTTTTAGTTTTTTAGAGAATTTAAGTGTTATTAACTGATGATTTAATGCTGAAAATATATAGGTAATTGAAACTACATTTTTTAATTAGCATTCAGGTCCTATATTCGAGACTAGGCTTCGAAAATAGCTCTTAGTAAACTCAACCCTAATTTACTTGATGTAGGTATGTATGTCCGTGATGTCCGTGATGTCCGTCGAGCTCTCTTAGATATTTTTTTAAAGCCATGTAATAAAAGCATTTTAGAATAAAACATTCGATATCCTCATACTAGACTTGACTGTGCTATCTATTTAAGAAACTCAGCAAACATATGCTGAACCGATCACCCTCCTATACCCGAGAATCTTTTGAATTCCTTTTTATTTGTACACTCCTACATATTGCGAGGGTTTAACTTTGAAAAATATTGCTCCGTCTTACCCTCATTTCAATATGTATTTGTATAAAGTTGACTTTAGCTGAATATATATATTACTGCATGCAGTATCTAACTTATTAACGTCGATTAATAATAAAGAATTTACGTATATTGTTGATTGAGTTAGATACAGAAATATTTACAATACAAAAAGTTTTACTACTTACAGATATACCATATCAAAATCGTAGTATTATAAGATCAAATAAAGAATATATCACACAGACATGCAAACAATTATAACATTTTGTACAAACATACTAACACCTCACATATCAAATTTACTACCGTTAAACAAATCCAGCAAATTTAAAAGTTAAATAAAACATGAAAACATAAATCCAAAACTGCCGAGTATATCAACACTAACGAAATTATTACCAGTCGAATGAAAACGTGTTGTGTCGAGCGATCCTTACTTACGGAATAGCCGTACGTCATTGGTTGAAATAATGCCACGATACTGTCGGCGCGACCATACGGGGCAAATATTGCATATTGTTAGGATATCTCCGCTAAAATATTGAAACGCTCCTAAATGAAAGTGTATGTGTACAGTTAATGGATGCGTAACGTTATAAGGAAAATCCATCAGTTATAAATAAATGAGTAATGCTTTAATGTTGGGTCGATATATCAGGTACTTAGCCTGTGTAAATTGTGACGTATTGTAATATTTGGAGAAATTTACGGACGTTGCTTCACACAACTTGAAGATAATGTTCATACAAGTCTTGTAGAGCTCTTTTTTGTTCGATTTGAGCAAGATTAGAGAAGAACGTCGTCTTTTCAGGGCATCACTCCCACAGACAGTAACTAATTCTGATTTTTTAATAATTTTATACTTAACTTTATTAAAAAATCTTAAAAAGCTTCACGATATTGTAAACATGTAAAAATCTGTTTCGATTAAATATAACTTTTGGATCATATTGCGGCTATTCGCATAAATAGTTTCGGTACCTCGTTCTAATAGTTCGCTTAGGAGTCCAGCAGGCCCAAATTCAATGTTAGAGTAAACTAAATTTCTGCCAAATGAAAGGGCTCAAAGAGCAGTTAAATTTGTAACAGATTATCACCTTTGTTTTCAATTAGTTTCGAATATAGATACTACAATACAAACTTAAGCTTATACTAATAAACGTCAAATGGAGCTGGATTAGCTACTCCTTGTTTCGTCTTTTTTCCTAACTGTCATTTTTTAACTTAATAAAAAGAGATAGAACACAGAATAATGACTCCGTTTATTAATAAGACTGTAATTTAATACAGAAAAGTAAACTATATTACATAAATCTTTTGCAAACTTCTAGAAAAGCTTGTTGCAAAGATTTTGCATCCAAGCACAGGTATTTATCGTCTTAAGTTTGAAAGCAAACAAAAAACGTAAACAAATTACTGAATTAATTTCTGGTATTTTAATAAAGAACTGCATGCACACGAAAACTATTTAAATGCGCTTCCACGCAAATTAACAAAGTTTAACAGGAATTAAGTGAATTGGAATAAAACTATTTATTACAGATCCAACTTGGTATACATGGTAGGTGTGGTTAGGTGGAGCGACTAGCTTCACCAAGTAAGATGGTACACATCTTTGCCTGTGGATATTGTAAAAGGGCACTAAGGGAATTTCAGGCAAAGGCCATAGCGTTACAAGTATCACCACCTCGCTCGTCAAGTGAGCAAAGCTATAATAATAATACTAATATTTGGACACTATCACAAACACAAGCTTCGTAAACAAAAGGTCGGGGATTAAAATCCGGGCAAGTACCAATGTGATTTTTCAAATCATATATACTGTCTATCTGGAAATTTCTGACTGATGGTGAAGGAAAACATCCTTAGAAAACCTGGACTTCTGAGGAAGTCTGAAATCGCCAATCCGCCTTAAGCAAGCATGGCGATCAACGCTCATGCCTTCTCTTTATGAGAAGAGGTTTTTCCCTGCAGTGGTATAGTAACGGGCCGATATGATGATAAATATCACACACCGTCATCTAGTCCCAAGGCTAAGCAGAGCTACTGAAATATAATGCATAATGCATTGTACATACATACTTTTTTTGTAAATAAATACTTAGAATATATAGAAAACACTCAGACTGAAGGCAAAAACAAATATTGCTAACACAAATATTTGCCTTCCACGGGAATTGGACCCAAACACCCGGCGTCGCAGTCTGTTACACTAACCACTAAACCAACGGTGCAGTCAAATCTATGATGCCGTCAAGCTATGTGATCATCAGCGTCACTTTATTTTTAACTAAGCGACAAAAGTATGACCTACATTCAAATTTACCTTTAGCTCTGACTGTTGTTGCTTTCGTTTGATGCGAAAAACAAAAACGAATACCCAACAAAAATGCCCCGAAGCCAATAAAAACAGAACACCGAATATACTAGACGAAAACGTATTTATACGGGATCCCGAATTTCGTCATAAACACCAAGTTTCGAACACAAAAGAACGACAGTTTTGTTTTTCGATGGTAGTGTGACTTCCATACTTTATTTCTGTAAGTATAGGAAACTGGTAGGTATTGTACAATTTTATTTCGATCGGGTATTGGTTTTCCATGTGTTTTGTATCGTTTGCTGGGTAAGTTTGTGTTGTTCGGGTGAATTGGCACAGCGGGCAGGCAAAAGAGGCATCCGTTATGGCATCGTCGGCTCAATGTATTGAAAATTGCTATATTGGTATTGCTAAGTTAGAAAAAAGTTTTGTTTGATGTCTCAGTATTCATAGTTCGGATTGATTAAATATAGTTTTTAGCAATTTTAAGAATCATCTAAGCTATTTTTTGTCACACCGCAGGCAATGTTTTTTCTCACGGATAAGATTGGCACCAGATTCATAATCTACAGTCTTTGCTTACCCCATGAATGGCAGACAGGCGTAAAGTTATGCATGTTTTTAATCGCTTGTAATATGTATGTCTAATCGCAAGCGTAACTAATAAATAATTGGAATATTCTCAATGTCATTAGGTAAATAGGCTCCTATTTAACATTAGCGGTATACATATTTAATTAGGTAATTAGAGAAATTTGGGTCTTGATTTTAAGGCAATCTAACTTAATAAGTTATTTGGTTGCTAAATTAAACCAACTCAAACGCAAACGGGCTAAATTGGTACTAATATTTCAATTAATTATTACGTTTATATACTGGGGTGGTTTAGAAATTCTTGAAGTAAAAGGTCGTAATGGCTAGGTCATGATATTGATCGGTGCCCTTTTATACACTGCGGATAAAAAGGTTTAGGTATAGTAGGTACGGTACCTATGTATTGATTTGAGTTATTCCGATCTAATCCCCCAGATCGGATCTCGAGATTATTATTTTTAATTCCGTTCTGATCCCCTGCATATTTAGTTATTCCGGTCTGATCCCTTGAGTCTTTTTGACAGGTAACAGTCAAGAGAAAAACAGTTAATGTATTATTTAATTTAAAAAATAAGTATTAAAACGCATTTGTACAATCTCTGCTTATTCCATTAATGGGACAGGCATGAAGTTATGTATGTAAACGCAGTAAATATAAACCTAAATTCCTGGCTCACACAATAAAATACAAACGTATAGAAACAAAGTAAATATATAAATAATAATAATAATAATAATAATAAATCATTTAATTTTCTTTTCGGAGAAACCGAAGGGTTTGTTTGTGCAATTGCTGATGAAGTTATCAAGACGAACAACTACCGGAAATATATCTTGAGAGACGGCACTATCGACATATATTATGTCGTGCATGTCATCGCCCAGGTGAATCTCTCAGGCATATTGTTTCCGGCTGTTCGCGTCTTGCTAACGCAGAGTACTTGCACAGACATAACCAAGTGGCCAGGATCATCCACCAGCAACTTGCTCTGCGGTACAAACTTGTGGACGCCGAAGTGCCTTACTACAGGTATAATCCTAAGCCAGTTCTCGAGAATGGTCGTGCGACATTGTACTGGGATCGATCTATCATCACTGACAGGACTGTTGTTGCCAATAAGCCTGACATAGTGGTGATAGATCGATTAGAGCGCCTTGTAATGATCATCGACGTCACCATCCCTCATGATGATAATCTCGTGAAAGCTGAAAAGGACAAACAGATCAAGTATTTGGATTTAGCTCACGAGGTTGTTGACATGTGGGATGTGGATTCGGCGATCATCGTTCCGATAGTGGTTACAGTGAATGGACTTATTGCTAAGAGCCTCGATCAACATCTTAAGAGGCTCGCGTTGGCTGGTTGGGCCAAGGGCCAGATACAGAAGGCGGTGTTGCTTGACACGGCCCGCATTGTGAGGAGGTTCCTATCTCTGGAGCCCTAACCGCCGGTAGCTTGGTCCCTGTACCCGGTGCCAGTGGGTCTCCAATTTTTATATTTTTAAATGTATGTGTTTTTTTATATACTTATATTTAATCATTTAATCTCAGGTTGCATAGACCCATAGCTAAATACCTTATAGACTAGCATACATAATTATAATATAAAATAAAATATAAAATAGAACACTAGCTCGTAGCTCTGCGTATATGTGCACAGATGCTCCAGATATTAAGTTCGGTTTAAAGAATTTATTTATTTCTCAAAGAACATTACATTTCACTTATATGAGAAACTTAAACTAAGTTTACAATTTTATTAGAAACATGGCTGTCGATCTTCTTTATATAATTCTATTTTTAATTAAATATGTTACGTACTAAGTAAGTGTGACATCAATCTTTTTTTAAAAATATTAAGTGATACGTATCTTTTATATTTGAAGGCAATTAAAAAAAAAGTTATATAGTTGGGCTCCCTCATACTCTATAGATTTCTTACCATATTGGGTTCTGTTCAGTGGTAGTTCTATATTACTTCTATTTCTGGTATAATAATGATGTGTTTTATGTTTAAGAATAATTTGTGAGTGAATGTTATTAGTAAGTATTTTCTTTATCAGTATGCATGTATGGTATGTATATAGTTTATTTATATTGAGAAGTTTAGTTTTGCAGTAGATTTCTTTAGTAGGTGTTAAGTATTTGTAATTAAATAGTACTTTAATGAGTTTATTTTGTGTTAACTGTAATTCACGTAAGTTAGTAGGAGCAGCCTGTCCCCATACCTGTATTAAATACTCTAATAATCACTAAAGTGTTGTACACTGAAGTTAGTCGTGACAGACAATACAAAAATATTATACGTCCTTTATTAACCGGATTTGGAACTGCTGATACATGAAATCTGTCTAAGGTAGAATGTCTAGACACCATGTCGTGTAATCGGCACATTCTGGTTACAGGTGATATGGTTATGTAGACCACATAGCGTATACTACATCTCTAACTAAATATAATAAAGTCGCTGTTTTTTCTGTCTAATTCAGAGGTTCTTCAGACCTACTTGAAATATGAACTTACGTACAAAATTCAGGAGTGGTTTTGGCTAGTTTATGTTTAATATTTACCTGCGGACAAATAATAACGGAATTAGTATAAAGATCTAATAAATAAGTAGTATAATTTTGATCGAAGCATGTGACAATCGAACCTATAACTGCAATTTTTTCGTAGCAGTATTACGCACTGTCTTACCAAACAACACTTAAGGCTCGCTAATTACTGCGAGCCGTACCGCATCGCATCGCATAACAAAAAGCCTCCTACGTCACGTTTAGTACATTTTATATGAACTATTTAACACTACAGGCGGACCGCATCGGGCCGCATCGCAACGTGCTATGTGTAAGTACTATGTGCTTTGACGCAATTTTGGAATGCGGCCGTTTGCGCTATCCTCTCCTCGTACAAACAAACACTAGTAATAATAATAATAATAATACCAGCCTATTTACTGTCCCACTGCAGGGCAAAGGCCTCTTCTCATACAGAGAAAGTATGAGCATTAATCACCACGCTTGCTCAAGGCGGATTGGCAATTTCAGACATTTATATCCAGGTTTCCTTACGATGTTTTCCTTCACCGTTAGTCAGAAATGTCCAAGATAAACTTAGAAAGTACATATGATTTGTAAAATCACATTGGTACTTGCCCGGATTCGAACCCACTACCTCGTGTTTACGAAGTGGGTGCCTTATCCACTGGACCATTTACCACTAGTAGTTGATAGTTATTAAACATTCTGAATCAAACTATCACAAAACTATGAAGTAAAATCTTTCTAGATATTATTAATTATAAAGCAGAAGAGTTTGTTTGTTTGTTTGTACGCGCTAATCTCTGAAATTACCAGTCGGATTTGAATAATTCTTTTTGCATATGATAGTTTGTTCTCGAGGAAGGTTAAAGGCTACGTAACATCACGCTACTGGCGACGAGAACAGAGCAGTAGCCAAAGATCTAACGTAGGTGAAACCGCGCTGCGGCAAGCTAGAATTTGTATAACCGAATCATTAACAAAGTCCTAATACGGCAATTAATTTAATTATCAATCAAAACATTTCTGGTATGGAATAGAGCTTAAGGGGGAGAATAAGAGAGGACCGGGGATACCTAACTAGACGGTCTAGACGTGCGTGACTAGAGTAAGTATTGATATGAATGAGGTACTTACTTTAAAATAGGGACTTTCAGGACAGGGACTAAGGGATAACAGGATTTCGTAAAGTAAACAAAATATCGTCACAAACACTTACACCATAAATTTGTTTAGATTTGAAAACCTTAAACGTTGAAACTAAAATATTGTGTATTATATTTCAATAGCAAAGTTTGGCTGTTACCTAACAAACACGAACAGAGTGGAGGCGAACAAATATTAGTTGATTCAATCGACCCTTGGTCTCGACGCCCACGCGAATCGACAAATATAGCACTATATTTGTATAGAAATATTTCTGGTATTTATTTATTGTATTACAAAAGTCTTGCAGCCTTAAATTGTAATTAGAATAACAATAATTTAGAAGAACTTGGACTTGTTGCTGTTAAGTAAGGTCGGATAAGGTTATTATTTAGTTTTTCTGTTGTAAAATTTCAGTGTTAGTCTAGTCTAAATGACTACCTAATAAGTATGTTAAATGATAGCTTTATTTTTTAGTTCTTATTGTAACATCGTGTATTGTAAAAACAACCGCGAAATATAACTGTGGAACATGATAAACCTACCAATTTGTAGGATTAAAATCACGCTAATCACGTTTTTTTGACAGCGTGAAAGAAAGCGTGATATACGTGACCTCCATTTCAATTACAAGGCGAAGGTTCCTTTAAAGAGCATGTGCCTATCACAAACAAATATTTGCTTAAAAAGTTACTCCAACCACAGAATAATTAATAGTATCTCCAACGACGAAAACGATTGCTGTTACTGTAATCAAAAGCAAATATTTTACTCAATAAGTTTTTCTATTCTGAATACCATAAAATACCAACATCAAACTTCAAAGATTAAAAAGCATTTAGCATTCTAACATAGTCATTATTTGCAAACAACTAAAGTACATTTTTGCCTCTGATGTATCATGTTTTGTCTCTCATGGTGCAAGCTAGATGCACTGGCCTAACCACCCACTTAGCTAATGAAACCACATGTCCCAGATTATTGGACCACGATCCGGTTGCCTTATTTGAATCACATGTTGCGAATTTAGTCTTTATAAACTTACATAATGGTTTATATGAATAAAAAAATCCCCTTTGTACAACAACTGACTTGACTGGCCGGTTGGCCTAGTGGTTAGTGACCCTGACTGCTAAGCCGGAGGTCGTGGGTTCGATTCCCACCCAGGACAAATCTTTGTGTGATGAGCATGATTGTTTGTTCTGTGTCTGGGTGTAATTTATCTATAATATGTATGTATTTACAAAAAAAAATGTATATAAGTAATATATCAGTAGTTTAGTACCCATAACACAAGCAAATATAATTGCTTAATTTGGGGCTAGATAGCGCTGTGTGAATGTGGTAGAATATTATATCATTATATTATTATTATATTATAACTATGGTGAAAAATAAGCATACGGTCCTGATGGTAGGTGTTAACCGTTACATGGACATGGCTGTGTTTTCTACGCACTGCAGAAATACATAATGCTTAGAAAACAGAATCATGCCATCGTTGGCGACCTTATAGGTACGGTTTTTTATTCAGAAGCAAGGGAAAAGCAACTGAGAGGGTGATTAGGCTAGCGGCGCTAAAAAGTTCCTTAGTTTATATTAAACCTAGTGAATTAGATATACATAAATGGAGAGAATGCTAAAGATAGTTTCAAGATGCTGAGTCATCTAGACTGGAAGTTATATTGACAAGTGACTGTCCAATTAATGAAGTTCCCGATCCCAATTGTGGGAGTTCGAAAGGGTACGTAATATTTCAATGTAGCGTCAGCACGAGATAAAAATGGGTTACTTTCTTTTCACTCTGTTTTAGACAGGCGGGCGGTTTTTAATTGTTTTTACCCAAGAATACAAACATGTGTATAATTGTTATAAATGTTTTCAAATGGTGCGAGCGCGCGTTATACATCGGTAATACGATTTGTCGGTAATAGCTCCGAGGTAGGGAATTACAAGGCGCTTTATATTCAACTCTTCCCTGATAAGTTTTACGAACATTGTATTTATATTGTAGCACTGTATATTAGCTATTTATTCTTGCCTTGAAAATTCTTCAAATACTTGGGTAAATAAATTTAAACTCTAGATGTATGTATTTTAGGAATAAACTAATAAAGTTCATATTAGGAAAATGAAACAAAATAAAACTACAATTAATTGCAGTTATAACGCCATCTGTTATTCACTAATAAAGCGTTAGTTATGCATTAATTTCGATAGATGGCGTGGCTGTGAAGAATATGTACATGCGGTATGCTATGATAATATTCTATTAATGTTTAAATATTTTTTACGACTAAGAAATTTTCTTGATTTTTAAGCAAATTGGGTACGTTTTGCCAAAAGTGTTAAGACTTAAATTTTGGTAGTTTTCAGATCTACTTATACATAGTTTATATGGAAGTCGCTGAAAACCGTCTGCTTGTTTAAACGCGCTAATCTCGAGAACCACATAATTAATGGATTTGGATACGGTTTTCACTGTTATATTGTGTGATTCTATAAGAAGGTTTAGGTATATCAACCTTAAAATATCAAAATTCAAAATATCGTTCTTAAAAAAGTTATCGTTCGTTTCTTTCTTAATTTTCGTTCTTTTAACACAACATGATTAAACCCATTCTTTTTAAAAAGTTGAGATAATGTATAAAGCAGGTACCTAACAACAAAAGCTAAATATACGGTTTTTCAAACCCATTATTTATTTACATATAGGTACGTCGCTCAGTGTCGCTGAATAAATTATATAAAGCGATTAATTGGCCCACCGTCAACGCCACCTGGCGGGAGTAACACGACAACTGCCTTACACAGATTAAATATTCAACTTGCGACTTGAATTGGAATATCTGAGTTAAACTGGTAACATTCAGAATAAAACTGAAGTTTGGAAAATATCAGCGAATTTAGTATTCAATGTATTTAATTTAGAACTGAAGTAAATAACTATTCTAAATATAAACCAACGTGTCTAATAGACACGTTGGTTTGGCAAGACAAAAAAGATAAAGAAAGAATCACATATTTCTTATACGTTTTTAATAACAAGTTCAGAAAATGATAGACCTAAATAAATGTATCAAAATGCATTTCATAGAGTAGGTACTAGGTAGGTATTTTTAATTTAATTCCATAGCAACTTTAATAATTTCTTAAAAAAAATAATTAAACAATAATAAAATTTTCAAACATTAGTCTTCTTGTATATTATTATTCAAAAAAAAAAATTACGCAACTTCAGTTTCGCAGATTACTTATTACGTACACAAGTAACACTGCTGACCATAAACAGCTAAATAAAATTAATATTCCTTAGCGAAAAACCTCTTGAAAATAGATTAAGTAATAATAAAAAATTCCATTACACAGAATATAATAAAAACTCACAATATTAAAACCTTTATTAAATTCTACAAAACGATTCAATAAACTCTGCCCAAATTGTTTTCTTAATTGATTTTATTAAAATTCTAAATTATATTCCCTACATTTTAAACAAATTATCTTTTTATAATTTTAGAGTTTACATTTATTTGTATCTAGTTTTAACTGGCAATGAAACTAACAACTGGAGTAAAAACATTTAATTTAGACTTTTCTAAGTTTAAAGATTTAAATGGATGAGTTTGTAACTAATATTATTAAAATGAAATAAACAGTAATCTTTTATTTAGATTTTCAGCCTTAAGATGTCTATTGCTGGCCATAGGTCGAACTCTTCCAAAGAGAGATGTTCTGCTAACAGAACTACTCATCATAACAGGTGGGAATAGACGTGTTTGCCAAAGTCATAAGTTCATCATCATCACGCCTATCAGGCGAATTGGTGACCGGAGTAAGTAATGCAAAGCCATAATATATGTTTATTACATTACTAGCCTTTCGCGGAGCGGTTTCACCCGCGTCTTTGGTTACTGCTCCGCTCCCGTTGCTCATAGCGTAATATTATTTAACCTATAACCTTCCTCAAAAACTGGGCTATCAATTGCAATAAGAATGACTCAATTCCGACTGGTAGAGTTCCAGAGATTAGCGCGTTCAAACAAACAAACTCTTCCGCTTTATATAATACTATAGATATATAATATGTAACATATTAGTTTTTATGTACTTTATCATAAAGTAAGAAGCTAATAAAATAACATTCCTTTTTAAAAAAAAGAATATGAAATTTATCAAACCTGTAAAATGCCGAGTATTATTAATTTATTAATCACAAAAAAAATCATATTCAATACATACATAATGTAAAATTCTATTAATAAAAATTACACTTTTTATATTTATTAGTAATATTTTATGCATTATTTGTTATTTTATGCCAAATTAGTTAGTAAAGTATTTTATTTGAATGTAATATCTAAACAAATAAAATATTCCGCAGCTACAAGCTGGCTAGCGGCCATATTTTATAAACATTAATGAGGCTATGCATGGTGCATGTTTAACTATCTCATTTAGAATTCTTTTAGTATGGCGGGAAAATAATTACATGTTGCAAAATTTTAACTAAAATATGTGGAGATGCATCATCGTTTTAGTAAAAAAATCTTACGAAATAAATGTGTTAATTTTATATGGCACAGGTACAATTTGTAGTACTTTAAATTACTTTAAAATTCTAATTAAAAATGTAGGAAGTGTACACAATCTCAACTTTCGTGTATGTCAGTTGAGCAAATTTCATTTCCAGTTTATCTTGCATGTAGTTGCAGATGAGCTGACCATTAAAGAGTCGGCTATCTATGCGTCATGCTAAAACTGAGGATCGAACCCACGACCCACGTATCGTAAAGCGCACGGTGTACCGGTTGGACCAAGCGAACGAGTTGTACAATAAGCTCAATTTTATGAACGCTTGTCTGGCGTGTGACGTTTACGCAATGTGAAGCGGCGCGCCGCCTAGTCCGGCCGTTTTTTATGTAGTAAGGCGCACACTGTAAATAGAGTAACACCCTCCTAATATTGTAATAAAAGGTACTTTAATTAAAATATAATAAGTGTGTTATTATAGGTAATATGCTGTTACGTATCCTGTTTTGAGTGTTTGATTCTACACATGCATGCATTTAAAATTCAAACTAATATTGGAAGCATAATATTAAAAATATAATATTAATATTATTATTATATTAATATTATTAGCGTGGGCAGATCCTTAACAAGATGGACCGACAACTTTATAAAGGTGGCGGGCAACCGCGCACACTGTAAATAGAGTAACACCCTCCTAATATTGTAATAAAAGGTACTTTAATTAAAATATAATAAGTGTGTTATTATAGGTAATATGCTGTTACGTATCCTGTTTTGAGTGTTTGATTCTACACATGCATGCATTTAAAATTCAAACTAATATTGGAAGCATAATATTAAAAATATAATATTAATATTATTATTATATTAATATTATTAGCGTGGGCAGATCCTTCACAAGATGGACCGACAACTTTATAAAGGTGGCGGGCAACCGATATAAGAGGGCGGTTCAGTTCACGACCGGCCAAGATGGCGAAAATTGGGGGAGGCCTATGTCCAGCAGTGGACGACTTTCGACTGATATGATAAATATAAAAAAAAAAAACAAAACGCAATATAAACAAGAAGCAGCGAACCTCTCAAACTGTAACCTATATAAATAAAAAGTCGGTATATACCTTTAAGTCTACAAAAACTACTACTTATACGTGAAGGTAAGTAGTCAGTTTAGGGATTAATGAACAATATCTCAATTGCTGTCCGGTTTGTGAGAAACTTTTTGAAACCCTGCTCTAAAGACCCCAAATTAAAATTAGAATAAACTACAGGTTTTAATTGGCCAACATTTTTACTTACGATGTACCCAACAGATTAGTCTAACACTCTTTAGAATGATTTATTGTGTCTCCATCAACCAATATTTGGCACAATACAATTTTCAATAAAGCCGTCCAAAAATAGCTTTTGTCAAGGTTTAATTATGGAAAATTGGAAAAACAAACTTCATTTTTTAATTACAACAGATATGAATTTGTATTTATTTACAAAATTGCTTGTTCGTCACCCTTATTTAATTATACATGGCATAAAATTTAGCGTAAAGGACACTCGATAAATCTCAAACTATGAATGTTAAAATTCTCCAAGTTTTCAGTCGAGAGGCCGTGAAGCTCGCTAAGTTTTTCAAATTGGAAAAAACTCGGAAACTGGTAACTTCATCCCTTCAGCGGCTTCACAACTATGAGGGTTTCGATTTGAAAGGTTCGCTGAAAGTAAGCCGCGTTCAAGTAGCTCTGAGTATTTGACTTGACTTGATCATTGAATTGATTAGACTCATGATTACTGAGTCAAAACTAGCTCTGTGCCATTCAACAACTTTTTCATTTGTCTTTTTGCTATTCTAACGGCTTATTCTTGCCATATACGGTAACGGCTTTAATAGTTTATAATAATACCTTCATGAAAGGTTTATCGTGTCTATAAAATAATTACAGTGATTTGTGAGCTTTATATGATACTAAATAATAATACGTCTACTCTATTGTAATTCCATCTAGGTACTGTAGAAAATATATTGTATACACTGATGATTGAACAGTTGGAAAACTATAAAAAAATATTACTGAGCACTTTATAAGTAAACTGAATGATAAGAAAACTACGTGAAAATAAAAACCAATTCTGAATATAATAATAAATCGCTCTTCCTCATTTCTAAGAATTTATTACATGGAGAGCAAATGAAGATTTTCAATAAAGAACTGTCTATCCCGTACCCATCAGAGATATTAGAAAAATGTCACAGTAAACCTTCGAGAGGTCAATATCGGATATTTTTGGCCGAGGCGATGATAATGGCCCTTGATTCACCCTTCTACCCTTTCGAGCAAGGGTCAAGATGACACTTTAACTACTGTTTTGAATATATTAACTTTTGTCTCAATGTTTTGCTATGAAATTGGAGGGTTTATGACAGACTATTAGGTAATACGTGTATTTATTATTGTAGTAATAATCTTGAACAATTTATGTTTTGATCTTTTATTGTTATAAGAATTTAAATTAGACCAGATTAATACAGCAATTTTACATGTATAACAATACAAATAGGTACCTATTATTTTTCTTCAAAGCCTAAGTTCTTGCTTGCAGGATTATCACAATTACAGTAATTACTTAGTAGGTACCAGTGGCGAAGCGTCCATATAACACGATTCCTGCCGGCTTCCCTTTTAAAATATGTCCTGAACTCCTTATACCTACCTATCACTACTTGCGTGACTACTCAAAGACTAACTAGCCTTCCGAAACTCAAAAGATTTTAGTTCCACCGGCTTCCCTCCTCGGAAAAGTGACTGTTCGCTACTGGTAGGTACACCTAGCTAGTATTAATTTAGAACTACACAAGATAAGTATACAGTAAAGGCAACTTCAAAAACTATAAACGCACCTATCTACCTAATAACAAACTATTACATAACCAAAACAAATGAATCCCTCGTGCCCTTAGTGGGAAACTCGCAGAAAGCAAGCCACGCGTGCTTACATTTACAACGTGCGTCACGCGATTAGCTCGTTACGCGGTTTGTACGTTACCGTACGTTACGACAACGTGACGGGCACGACATCAAATAACAACATTACTATATTTGTATTTTTTGTACATTACACGTTTTAATTAAACTTTATTAATGAAAGCCAGGTATCTGCCCTCAATTTTTACAACCGACATATTTTATCATAAAAGCATATTTTAGAATAGAAGCATATAAAAGGAACGTGCCGAGTCAATAATAATATTAACTTTATTTTATTTCTGTTTTATATTTTTGAATATCACGCGGTGTTTGTAGTGTTAATATTAAATAATTTTGTGCGACATAAAGCATTTCGTATTCTATTTCAATAATTCAACCACATCCTGTTTCGGTAGTAGTTTAAAATATAAATTACTAGCTGCTACCTGCAGCGCCGCCCGCATGAATGTCGATTATATCGCATTTTCCATACAAACTTTCATCCCCTATTTCAACCCCCAATATCTATTCTATCTCTATATCAAATTTTATTAAAATCAGTTTAAAGAAAAGAAAGAAAGCAAAACATTTATTTGTTCTCAACAAGTTAGTTTAACCTATGAACATTGCATTGTAATAAGAAAAAGTTAAAAAATATTGAGATACAAAATTCGATTTCTATTCAATTTGCCAATCTGTGTTTGATCTAATTTCAAACTATTCCTATTAGCACAAGTAACCGGTTGGTATCTTGGATGCTAAGTGCCAAGACTATAGTTGCCACTATTTGGCAAACACCGATGCCAAATAGTGACATGTTAGCCGTAAATCTGTACAGACGTGTGGCTTTCTGGTTAAAACTCTTGATGGTAAGGATGAGTAGTTTTTGAACTAAGACAAGGAACACATTTGTACTAATTAAGTGCCTACGCGATTATTTATATCCCTACTTAGTTCTCTTCTATTTGAATGTCCTCCTGGATGGATGTCTGTTATGTGGTCCCGTGAATTACCCGGACGCTTATAAAATACCAGCTCGACAGATTTTGTACTAGTGATATTCCGTGCCCGGGAATGTTTCGAATATTGAATAATAGTGACAATATTCCCAGAGAAATTGTCGGTTTTACAACTGAATATTTAATAAAAAGTCAGATATTTAGTATTCCATCAGTTACTGCTGAACCGCATACTTACAGCAGATTTCTATTCATATCAAAAAAAGTTAAAATCACCTTTGCAACAAACGTAGAACGTAGTATGGTCGAGCAGGTTTTTACAGGAAGACAAATGAATAAAATAGTACTTTTGTATATTGACGTTAAGAAGTTACGTCTGCGTCTGCGGTAAATTGTTACTATCAAGCAGTCAGTAAGTTTGTTAGCCACTTTTACGTCATAAACAATTGTTGCAGCGACAGATGGAGACGTCAGAAAATAATAAATATTGCTTTTAGTGCTTCTAAAGACCATGAGCAGAAACCACACATCATTAAGTAGTCCACTTCTCTTTTCCATCCAAAAACACCTTATAAAAATAGAATAAGGACCTTCCTTCATCACGACCAAAAATACCTCTTGATGTGCAGCAAGGCACATAAAATCGTTTCTGCCCTAGTTCATCGTATCTCCTTGAAAGTTGGGACACGTTAGACTTCGTGATGATTAATGTACAAGTTTATATTGTATTTTAAATAAGGGAGGTTCATGACAAGTGTAAGGTCAGGACAAGGATCGATATTGCTGTGACCTACTAACAAACTCATTTGGAATTTTGTTACTAAACACTCGCGTGTTTTAATCTGATGTAAAAAAGCTATAACTTTTGAACGGTTGATCACACGAAAATTTTGCTTAAACGTATGTAATCTGTTTAATCACTACCCTTATTTAAGACTGCAGCTAAAAGTAAAATCGTCTAGCACGGTTCGTTTCCAGCGTTCATTTCTCCCACGTACGTGCAGGCTCTGGAACAAACTACCAGCTGCGTTGTTTGCCAAGCGCTATGACATGTCCTTCTTCAAACGAGGTTCAAAAAGAAAAAAGAACTATGATTGCATATATCCTATGATAAGACTGCAGTTACTATATGCCTAGACATAGGTATCTAAATATATATATTCTCTGTACTTTTGTTTGTAATTTCTGTATTTTTTTCTTGTTTTATTGTATGTCGCCTCTCGGCAAAATAAATACTTATTCTTACTTTCTTTCTATATCTACTTATCTTACCCAGCTAATCGAATGTTGGCTGTCAAGCCATCACTCGAGCATAGTGACAGCATACGGTTAGCAGAGTACTGTGACTTACATATCACAGGACTTCTGCTCTTGCTGACACTATAGAAACTTGCTATTAAAGATACTTACAGAACGTAGAAGTTGTTCAGAATAATTGGAATACATACCTGTAATAAAAAGAAAGTCGTGAATTAGCTTCGTAGTCAGTTAACAGTCTAGCATTGTCATAACGCTAGCTATAATTTAAGCTTACTTTGGATCTAGATGGCGTTGTGTGTGTGTAGCTAATGTTATATGATATATTATTGATTAATACCTAAAGAACACACACATGTACATAGGCTACATCAAGATGAGCTGGATGCTTGTTTGCTTATAAAAATATACATATTACTAACAACAAAATTTACAACTATATTTAAAGACACAATAGAAAAGAATTTTGCATGGTAACAAAACATTGCATACATGCGTTATTATTATTAAACTTATTAACAACACAGTAAAATATAAAAATAACATATTTTAAAAAGTAACTTTTATAACATAGCAATAAATCATGAACTTACGTAAAGTGGCAACTGTTTGTGTTTTATGACACGTATGTTTATGTGTGAGGGTAGCCTGGAGCCTTAGGCATTGACCTGGTCATTGTTGCAACCATTGGAAATCGCCATAACATTGCGTAAAAATAACTCAAATTACTAAGTAAAGCGCAGAACAGGCCTTTTTTTAAAGAGAAATATGCAATTGCCCCTACGTACGGCCCTATTCAAAACAAGTTAGTTATGTCAAATTCGCTGGCCTAAGACCGACTAAAAACCCCTAGGATGTGTATCTACAACCCGTCTAAACGACAATGGGCCGCCACGTCCACCAATAAGAACAGACGCAGCACTCGACATAGACAAGTTTATTTTTCTCGTTGTAATATTTTTGTGTTGTATTGGAACAAAAAATAAATGAAATTATTTGTGATTTCGATATGAATATATGAACAACCGGCATCAGATTTTTGGTAGTTTAATTGGACACTTCCGTTTGGATATTTCCGTAAGTTTGTTGTGAGATCTAATGAAACTTTGATAACGAAGCAAAGCGAGGGCAGACCTCTAGTCGTATATGAATGTAACAAAAGCTGATTCAATCGCCCTCCCACTCTAAACCCTTTGACCTCATCGTATCCGATTCATACCTACCTACCTATATAAAGTATAATATAACCTGTGTGCTGGGTGAAAGGTGAGCGAATACTGGCAGTGTGCTAACGGTTAACGACCTACATTTATACTAAACCTTGCAACAATTACAATATGTAATTATTGAAACTGGAAAAGACCTAAAATAAATAATGGCGAAAAATGGGTGGTTAAACACTTCTGTCTGCCCCTTCGGGGATAAAAGGGGTGAAGCTATGTATGTATGAAACTTAAAAACTACATAGATAATTTTACGCCTGTCTCCTATTAATGGGGTAAGCAGAGACAATAGAACGCCATTTGCCACGATCCAAACAGACCTCTTTTGTCTCTTCAACATTCATTAATCTTTTCATACACACCGGAGTGGAGTCACTTTGGTAGGCTAAATATAAAAAAAACGTAGATATGCCCAAGTTGTTATTGTGCTACTGTTAGACAAAAAGCCTCATTCCATAAATATTGATTTCAACCTTCTTTATATCTCGCTAATTCTAAATTCTCAGTCTAGAACCTGAGAAATGGCAAAAACCTGGTCCGCTCTTACATGGAATGGGACCCAAAATATGGATCGCCCGAACTTTTAGTTATATACCTACGTATTATTTCTCTTAATTAATAAGCCTTTACCATTCGCTCCTTATTTACAATTAAAGCAGTATTTAATTAATAAATGAAAGCAAATTTATATTACAATTTCGTATTTACTGCGATAAAGTAAATGAATGTTATTGAGTTATCATTATTCAAAAAGATATTTGCAATAACACTTAAAAGCGACCAAGTTTGTTACGTCTTAATTTAGTTTCATTAAGACTAAAGTTCGTTTATAAGGTGAAAGGTATTCAAATGAATAAACTAATACATTAAAGTTTTAAGTAAATTGTATTATTCTAAATTGTACTACGAAGAACTGTCGCAAGGATCGGTATTTCAAGTCACCGACAAAGTCAAAGTAATTTTTAACCGACTTCAAAAAAGAGGAGATTCTCAATTAGTCAAAACCTTTTTTCTTGATTGTTAAATACTTTACAGGGTGCTTTGGTTACGTTGCGTATTAAATTGTAACTCATATTAAAAATTATATTTATCTAGCGATTAAAAAAGTGTCCTAAGTTTCTTACCGGTTCTTCTCACGGCTTTATCAGCAAATAAACTGCAGGCAAATTGCTTCTACTTTTAATATAACAGCTTCATGCTGTAATTCCCGAAGGGGTAGCCAGATATGTATAACATGACTTATAATCAAATATACTTAACGAAGGACCTCAATTCCACCTACATTATTCACCATAAACTGAAAGCTGAACTTTAAGCTAACATACACACGAACCTCGTCAACGAAATACCCGCTGCTGACAAATGGGCCGCAGTTTATTTCACACGGTCAAAGATTGCGGCCCACTACCAAAACGACGGTACTCAGTCAAAATGTTATCTGATGAATGGCCCTTACAATGTTTGTTTACTAATGTCTAGCGTAAATAAAAGAGTATAGTACAAATACAGATCATTTTAAAAATAAAACATAGGAACAACCAAATGCTTCTCAGAATAATAATAACCCAAGGGGATCAGATTTGGGGGATCATACTGGTATAACTCGACTAATCGAATTCGAATACAAGACAGTGACAACTTAATACATCATAGAAGACATGGATTACTCTATTCACAGGAACAAGGCAAGCTCGAACATTAGTATGAAATTCTAACTTACGGTATTAAAGTTCTCACCAATACAGTGACCCAGCAGGCAAGATTACCTAGCGTAGCCGGCAGATCCTCCGTTCTCCCCCCTATCGTTGGAGGTATGCGATAGTTGTATATCAACGGTGTGAGAAACGCGTAATAAATGTGTTATAATAATGTGTGTTTACATATAAACTTTAAGCAAGCAGAGCCTACCAAAAAGACTCCAATTGTGGGTAAATTGTCATTTAAACAGTGTTTAAACCATAGAAAAGTCATGGCATTTCGTTTCGTACTTACAGACAACATAAAAATCAATTACCAATATGGCCTCCTATTCGTTTCGGACATGTTTCATTGCCTATGGCGGCACTCCATATGCCTATGATAACCTGTACACACCATAATGTTAACCGGTAAACGGTAAACGTTTACAGATACAGAACACAAAGTCGAAACAACTGTGTCTCGCCTTAGGCTGTTGGCATCTAATAAAATATTGCCACCCCTAACTCATTAAGTCATTACCCTTACAAAAACAGTATTTTATTGATCTGGTCTTCGTACACAAAAGGCACGCATTGCCGTAATTTAATGGTATTATAAATAGAATAATTTACTATTGGCGTGCATTGATTTTTAGACAAGGTACCGAGCCAACTCTTTACTGAACCACCTCGAACGCGACAATAAGGTTTTATTACTCTGTAAATAATTTGTAATGATTGTAATAACCGTTTACATAAGCTTTAAGCACGTGTAAATGTGGCTACATTATGAGAACGGTATAATAATTCTACCCGTAATTTAACCAGAGAGCAGTGTGGAGTCCATATTACTTCTCCATTTTAACAAGTGATACAAATGATTTTCATTTTAATTCAAACAGTTCATATTGTCGTCGATGTTTAATTCAAAACGTTGAATGTCTCTGCTGACCCCTAAACAATAGGTGTTGCTATTGTGTGCTCGCATGTCAAATTGTTAAAACTAGACAATCGTAGCCGCAACCTGCATTGTTCAATTTGAAGCGCCTACAGAAACTATTTCTATTCGATGTTTTGTCAATTCTTGCTAGGATATTTCTGACAGGCGTTGAATAGAGATTTAAAACAATATGTCTTTTCATCTATTTGTATGTGATGTAGTATTGTATTTGATGAAAATATGATAAAATATTATATTTTAGATAATTATCCTAAATAACAGGTAACACAAATTTTGTCAGCTTTATAAAATAATGGCTATATTACTTATCTTAACCACTTTTGGGTAGTTTTAATGGCAATACATAGAAAGGAAAAAACACTTTAGAACAAGAAAGAAATAAAACCAAAACAATAGAATTTTATTTTCATTTTTTTATTTTTTTTTATTGCCTACAGTGGCAGACGAGCCAACAGCCCACCTGATGGTAAGTGGTAACTGTCGCTCATAGACTTCTGCAATGCCAGGGGCTCTGCAAAGCCGCTGCCTACCGTGATATTAATGCTCTCTTTAAACCTCGTTTGAAGAAGGACATGTCATAGCGCTCGGGAAACACCGTAGCTGGTAGTTCGTTCCAGAGCCTGCACGTACGTGGGAGAAATGAACGCTGAAAACGAACCGTGCTAGACGAGGTCGTGTCCAGGTAGTATGGATGAACTTTGCTGCGATGTCGAGTGGTGCGATGATAGAATGATGATAGATTCATGCGAGGTTACGAGGTTTAAAGGATGCTCCCAACATAATGCTGCACCTCTTGCGAGATATGCTGAGCTGATATAGCGTGGCGTGGTTTACAAGAAGAGAACAGACAGAAAACTAACAGACAATCTCTTCTGCTTTAACTATACTATTATATAATGCTGAAGAATTTATTTGTTTGTTTGTTTGACCGCGCTAATCTCTGGAATTACCAGTCGGATTTGAAAAAACCTTTTTCCGTTTGATAGCCCAATTCTTGAGGAATGTTAAAGGCTATGTAACATCACGCTACAGCGACGGAAGCGGAGCAGTAACCAAAGACGCGGGAAAACCCGCGCTGCTGAAATCTAGTACTATCTAAACAACACAGTAAAATGTGTAGCTATTACATTTCAGTTGAACAACCTAAACCATAAAAGCTATAAAGATAATGCTTAATATCTTCAAGCTTGCAAATAAAAGGATTTAGGCAGATATTATCGCTATAAATTTTATACGTAAGCAATATCAAAGGGATGACTTTTTTCTTTTATGTACAAGTACAATTATTAGAAAATTTAACAGCTAGATTGTACGATTTAGAAGATTTCTAGCTTAAATGATTTAAGGAAAATAAAAATAAATAGAAAGATATTGAAAAGTATTTGAGTGTACGAATAAAGAGTTGGGTTAAATTTCACAGGTCCAGTGTATTTAGTCATACAAAAGATATATCTGTTATGATCAGCAATAAGAAAATGTGGGTTATCTAGCTTATTTAATTTATTATTACGCCTTTTCCCCGAAAGGATTAGCAGAAATGGTTAGTTCTTTTCGCCAATCATGTTGAATCCTATAAGAGAAGAGGAGCCCGTTGTCGTTTTTACGGACCACAATTCCAGACTTCGATCGAATTTATTAAAAATCAAAACCCAAAATCACTTTACCTGATCCGGGGATCGAATCTACGACCTATGCGTAGCTGTTTGTACACAATAGCACTGAAAAACAACTAGTAGAACATAAGGGAACAAATAAGCATACCTGCCTGATGGTAAGCAGTTACCGTGGCTAGTCGCAACACCAGAAGTATCACTTGCGCATTATCACACTATTGACATTAATGAGCAACAACGTGTACCTTCAATTACGCGACCTGCGTACATGGATATTACTTAGACAGCGGATGCTAATTAAAATTCATCACACAATAATAGATCCTCGATAATTATGATGTAGATACACACGATTGACAGCGGAGAGATAAGCGGAGCGGGTAAAATACAACTTGCAATACAACATTAAAATATTGTAGCAAAAAATTGGTTTGTTGACTTTGAAAAAGGAAATTAAACTTGATAATGATGTCGCTGTTTACATAGATTTCAGTGTTACTGTTATCGGAGTTCTAAAAATAATTTTAAAATTTTAATACGGCAACCATATAAAAGAAAAAGTTGAAATTAACAATATTGGGGTTGAGCAAGCGTGGTGATTAATACTCACCTTCTCTAAATCGGCTGAATCCTTTCAGTCTTCAAAGAGTTGAGTATGTTGAGTTACCTTGATAATAGCGTTAAATATAAATTTCATACCTAATAATTTTACTTCAAATATAAATGTAACCAGTGCAACATGGGGGCATCCGTAGAAAATGTAGGCTGTTTTGTACAAAAAACAATGACAGGTGTTAGCTTAATGATGACATAGACGGTATTGATGTCCCTCTTAAAATAATAGGAAAAGTCATATCTTTACGAAGGGACAGTGACACGGGATCTTCAGTTTAATCTGTAGAAAACTAGTTGCGGAATAGGATATGTGTACAGGCAGAGTAATCAACTTAAGCAATCATGTAGTAATGTTATTTAAACCTGCCACGTACATTCGATTTAACATTATTTTAGTCGAAAGACACCCACCCACTTCGGCACATAGTCATCCTCTAAATACTTTGATCGGTCCTCATTCTTATTCATCAGTCGTCGGTCCACCTTGTAAAGCCACAGGCACACTCCGACTGTAAATTCTTTAAACTTTTCTGTACTTAGTTATGGATGGCCTATTCCTTTCCCTAATAGAATTATATTCGTAAAATAAATGAAATCATATGCCACTCATGGTTGTACCATCTCACGAGTGATGATTAGCGTATTAGCATGAAATTAATGTTGACCAAACATATATTTTATCGCTCTGTTCTCGCTACTCAATCTATTTCTGTGACTGAACAAATTGGGAGGTCCACATACACACACATAGAAAGCATTCGCCAATATATAAACCCATGCCTTTGTATTGTGGGCGCGTTAACGGTTGAGAGCCTTCTGCTCACCGACAGTCCGCGTAAGGTTGTGAAAGCCATCAGAGGCTAACAAACCCACACCAAACAAAAAAAAATTGAGGGCGCGATTAATTCTACATCCATCATACTGTTAAGTTAGCGTGAGCTTGCCACTGTAATTTCTTAAAATAAAGTATTTTTATATAAAGTATTCGGTGTTAATATTTGACTACCTACAGCCGTCAGGTTATACTAGCTATGTGGGACACATTGCCACTATTTAATTGTACCTATTCATGTTATTACCCAGTATTATCAAATCATAATAAAACGGGTTTCACCCGTGGTAAGTTACATCTTTGGTTACAGCTCCGCTCCCGTCGCTCGTAACGTGATGTTACATAGCCTATAACCTTCCCCAAGAACTGGGCTCAAAACGCAAAAAAGTAGAATTTTCAAAATTAGTTTAGCAGATCCAGAGAAACCCCGAGATAGACGAGACCCCCATAAAACCTCACAAACATTACCTCTTTATAATATTAGTAATTAAACTCGCTAACAGTGGAGCTGCACTCTAAATGAAACAATACCTTCGATCGATACCACCTAATGGATGCGGCACTTCGTGCGCCATCTTTGATACATAAACTTCAACAATATCTTTAGACTTTCAAAATATCATAATACTTATTGTTTTTGTTTACTGTGAAGTCAGGCGCTTATTAAAATATGGCTGTTTGTAAAGATGAGCTATGTTTATTTTGTTACTTTGGTCTGCTGTTCGGGGAGCTATATTTTGGTTACCAGTCAACCTTGTGTTTCGACACTGCGTCTTCCAGTTCGTAATGGTTTTTAGATATTATAGCAATTAGCAAAGTAGGTAGGTACTTTGCGTTATTACTTCCCATTACAACATAAACAATTAATAACAGCAATGTCTTAGAATCGGTATATGTAGTAAGTGTTCCTCTGACTAAAATTTACGGAACCTACAAATTAATTTAAGTATTTTCTCTAAATAAATTTCTCTGTAACTTAAACTTGTACCCAAAATCATTAAAAATATACGCGACAGCATTAAACAATCGCAACACGCCTAATAACTTAGTAAAATAATTAACGAAACAAAATAATTTAAAGGAAAACATTTCACAATCTGCGAACAAAGTTGGTAGTAGTAAGTTGTAGATTGTTAATGAGTTTCGAACTAATGTATATTCGATAATGTTCGCTAATGTTGCCTAATGAGATACCTCGCTTAAGTCAACAGGGCTGCGGAACTGCAAAGGAACTGTTTACAGAGAACCTATATACCTACATAGTATAAAAAATCGCTGACAAAGCGTTTTACTAACTATTATATAGTGCGTTTCTCGAGAAAGGATTTGTATATAATACAGTAACCTATCACTTAACGGAGCCGAGCAGCATCGTTATTAGTGATCCAAGCCGGGCAAGCGCAACTTTTGATACCGATGCGAACGAGGACTTGTTACTAGTAACATAAAACATGTTAGCTGAATAAGATCTAATCCAGCACGATGTGAATACTTTTAAAATAATCGTACGTGGCAAACAAATGACAAAGATATTTTTTTATTTCTTAACCCCTTCATTCTACTGATATATCTATATAGATTTAGCCCACTAAAACACTTTAGACATACTAAAGTGATTACAACTCCTACCAAAAATATCGTAGCAATGCTTTTTAATGCGTAATAGATTCTTTTTTCGTCAGGCTCAAAACATTTGATATATTACATTTAATGTTTAGGTAACATCTGATTTTTATTCAGACATAAGGTTCTGAAATAAAAATACATACACAAAGGGATTAAGGTTTAAAGGGCCAATTAAAAATTTCGGTTATCAACGACTGATCCGCGCATTAGGGTGTTAATTACAAGACCCGAATGAGCTCTACCTATAAAACGGTGTAAAACGTATACCCTCGTCTAAGCTTACGAATATACCTACTTGGCAGTTTTTTGTTGTCTTCTACTGATTGTTCGATTATGTATCTTAAAATCAGAGAGTACAGTTTCTTTTAGGATGGCTGTTTATGCAGAGAGCTCTGAACTTTTGCAGTATGAACAGGTTACTGCGACATACTTAATGCTTTTTTTAATTAAATTAATTATGAAAATTTAGAATATATAGGTTCAATATGGATGGAGTCTAGATGGAATGGGACATTGTTATTTTTAACCGACTTCAAAAAGGAGGAGGTTATCAATTCGGGTCGTATGTTTTTTTTTTTTTTGTATGTTTGTTACCTCATATCTCGGTCATTTAAGAACCGATTTGAATTTTTTTTTTTATTTGAGAGGGTATACTCTGAAATTGGTCCCATTTTTTTATTATAAGAAATGGTTCAGTGGTTGTATGTTTGTTACAACAGAACTTGGTCATTTATAACCCAATTTTGAAAATTCTTCTTTTATTTGAAAGGGTATACTCTGAAATGGGGTCCCATGTTTTTTTTATAAAGAATGGTGTAGTGGTTTGGCTTCAATTTTATATTTTGTAACAAAACATATGCAAGAAGTGAAGATGTGTAAAGCAACACGTCGATGCCTTTTGCGACGAATTTTCTGACATTGACATGTCCATGCTACAAGTGCGAAGTGATTTTTTTTCATTTTTTGTTAGAAACGAAGTGGCCCTTGGCAAGTGACCATTTGTGTCGTTTCATTTTCAGCGTTCTCATTCTTTAGAGGCAGTAGACTATGGTTATCACTATAATTAGGTAGTTGTTAAACCAAGTTGGAGATCTTATGGTCGTGAGAAATTACAACAGCAACGGGTGGCTTTGAACCTGCCTTTACAGCACCACTGTTTATTTTTTGTAAATCTGTTAAGCGATTGCTCGGTCAGTTAAATTATGATTTTTGATGATTCTATATTGTTGGTAGATCATCACTATTTTGTTTTGATTTGTGTTTTCTGGGATTCAGGGTTTAGCGATCGAGAAAGTGTTGACAAGGACCTTATATATTTACAATCCAAGGATCATAATGACCTTCATAAAAATAACCTACCTACTAGCAAAACAAGACTTCTTGATTAATCTATTAATATATGAATGAAAAATATAGATTTAATACAAGAAATCGAACGGAATCAGATAAGTACGCCTCAATTTTTTTATGTATATCTGAACACAACTATCAATGACGTCTGCCTTCACGAGTATGACCGCGTTCGAGTAGTGCACTCAGGCATATCCCCCACGCGTGCCATTACCGCCCCGTGCATTTGAAAAGTTTGTTGCAAAGGCAGAATTAAAGATCCTTCTTGGCTGGCACCGACTCCAAAATAACTGATTAAAAACTATAAATAGTAAAGTATTATAGGTATCAAGGATTGCGTTGAGTCCCCTTTAATGTTCTTTGCTATGAAGTAATTAAAATATTATTTTCTACTTTTTAGTTATCGAGAGTAATGTTTATTTTTAGAATTAGATAGGTACGATAAAAATTTATGTTCAAACGTCGAGAATTGAGGACTCCAACGACCACTAGTGAAGTATACCTATAAAGATACATACAATACTTATTACCGATCGATAATTGAATCATTATGAAATTTTTTGAACTATAAATGTCTTGATTATTTTATCGTATATTAATATCGTCAAATATAATATTAATCCCAAAAAAGACCCAACACAATTTTCTCTCATATAATCTACAAGCACATAAAATAGTCGACATAATATATACTACATGTATTACAGTAGGTCCTCAACTAAATAAGAAGGCAGGTAATTAGGTTTGCTATTCCGGTCGCTCGGAGACAAATGTGTAAGTACACTTTGTGTAAGTGCACCTCCAATGTTTAATGTTTATACGAGAAAATGCAGGTTGTACTTTCATTATTTCTTTCTAACTGTAATTTAAGGAAATTCTGTTTGTACTAAATTACTGTAGTATAATAATGGTCTTTTATATACCAACGTGTCTGTATGAAAAGATTAAACAATGTCGAAGAGGCAAATCTGATGGCAGTTCAATAGTGTCAATGGAAAACCATTGGTCTTAAATTATTAGCAGAAGACCATTTAAACGTTTTTTAAAAATGTGATTCAATTGAGCTGTTTGTAAATTAGCAGACTTGGGGCCCAGGTATGTTTAATCATCATCATCCACAGCCCGGATCTACCCACTGATAGGTATAGACCTCTAGTTTGTGCCAAACTCCACGCTCTTGTGCCAGTCTCACCCATGTTCGGCCAGCAACGGCTGTGATGTCATCCGCCCATCTTGCTTGGACGGCTGTTACTTGGATCGCAGCAAATGGCGTTCTACAGTCTCTGCTTACGAAATAACTTAGTAAAATGAAATGAAAGAAGAAAGAAAGAAAAAGTATTTATTTGTGCAAAAAACACGACGCACATAGAAAATAAAAAACAATTAAAAAAAAAGGAAATGCATAAAATATCTTATTTCCAAATACTTAATAAATAATGATAACAAAGGATGAAATTAAGCAGATCATTCTTAATTTTAGTTGAAAACTAAACTGTGGTAACACAATAATAATGTGTTTTTGAACGTACGAACGTAAAGCTGTCAAAAAGAGATGAGATGACTCAAGACTCATGTCTATAGTGCTTAAAATATAGCTTGGTGCCTGTGACGTCTGTCAGTGAGATGTGCCAGTGACGAGGACAATCTGCCGTAATTATCGATAAATTTTGATATTAAAAAATGTATAACCGAAAATTATTTTAATGGCTTTTGTTATAATAGATGAAATCAAACAAGAAGAATTAGTACTTAATTTAAAACTTTTATTGCCTTAAAGGTGTACAATACAAATTATCATCATAGTCAAAATCAGATTCATCACTGGAGCAGTCTTGTAAATTAATAATTAATTCTTGATCGCACATGTTATCAAAGTGAACATCGCACTCCCAATCTTTCTGAATTACAATTTATTAGTGGTCCACCATTTTGATTCTCGCGCTCAAAATAATCCCGCAAACGGACCACAAACTCGCGACATTCACTGTTCACAACAGTTTTTTGTGTTCTTTTTGGCATTATGTAACCATTAACAACAAACACAACAAATAAGGAAATAACAACAAAACTTAAAAATAATAATGTAACAATAATAAAGACAGAAGAATAAAAACACGTATTCAAGACGATGCCGACGTTTCTGCACTCGTACTGCTGACACAAACAAGATGATGCCGCTGGGTCGTGACACTACTCACGCAGTACTAGCAGACTTAAAATAATACGAGATTATTTTGAACGCATTAGCATTTCTTTCTAAATAAATTCATAATTTATTTAGTAATACATTTAAATTATAATTTGCATGCATTTATTTCATCGATATTGTTTATGTCAGTCGATTACGCATCTCTAACTAGTATTCAAAAAGCATTTATAGAGTTAGCTACCGTAAATAAAAATATTTTATAACACCGTTATTGTTCTGCAATTTATTATTAGATATAGTTATATTAACATATTTTTGTAAAAAACAGTATATCTTTTTATCTACACAATTAAAGAAGGTCTTAATAAAAATTTTATACTCGAACTTTTTAACAGAGAATTTACTATAGCTGTCTTTTAAAACGGAGTAGCTAATGTCGCAGGCACCAAGCTATATTTTAAGCACTATAATTATTTGACGTGGCACCTCGTGCTACTTCTATTTAATTACAATACAGAATGTAAGAAATGCGAAATTACAAAATAAGTGAGTACGCCGCGATTAACACAAATTGGTAGGACACTCAGCAAATACTGGGCTAAGCAATTACTTACCCAACCCAGAACTGATTTTCAGTGCCAGCCACAAGGAGTGTCACCCAGACGCAGACGCAGACGCCGACCTGACATTAACTTCTACATTAATTTGTAACATAAATTCGAACATAATATCAAATGTGTTCATTTACTAGAAATGTGGTAGTTACAATAATGCTATTAAATAATTCTTTCGGCACATTCTACCACAACGATATTACGTAAATATTTACCTTATAGCTGCAGATACCAATAGAAAAGAGAATAAAAAATCGTGACGGAAATTAGGCCGGGTAATTAAATTTAATGGATCGACCTACCGGAACCACGGGTAACGACAGCCCGGTAGTAGCTACCTAAATCACACCCAAGTATTGTTTTTATTACGGACAGTGCTGGGTAAGCAGCAAAGTACAGGAGAGCTAGACGTTATTGTGGCAACTGCTGACATTGTGGCTGCACTATAACAGTTTCGTGAGATGTTTTTTTACGTCCCGCATACAGATCCGTATAGATTAGTTTATTTATTTGTACAATAGAGTATAGGGTACCAGTATAGGGTACAACAATATTTATGTATACGTGTCGTGGGTTCGATTCCCGCGGAAGGCAAATATTTGTGTGATGAACATTTGTATTTGTCTTCAGTTTGGGTGTTTTCTATGTATTCTAAGTATGTATTTACAAAAAAAAAGTATGTATATGTATTATATTTCAATTATCTAGTACCCATAATACAAGCTCTGCTTAGCTTGGGACTAGATGACGATGTGTGATAGTGTCCACATATTATTATTATTATTATAGTTTACTGGTTTTTTTTTTCTCAGCTTAAAGCTGGTGGATGTGAACCTATTACGGGCTTATGCCAAGTGGGTTGGTTCATTGTGTAATGTTGTGGGTGTTTGTGTAGTGGATGTGAGGAATCGCCGAACTATGGAGCATGTGTCTAAATCACTGATTTTTGTAGTGATATGAATGCGTTTTTATTTAGATCTAATTCTTTCAATGAAGTGTGTAATGACTTGGGTATGAGTCCTGTGGATAAGATTATAATCGGTATGATTTTTACTGTATGCTGATGCCACATTTGCCGTATTTCGTCAGCCAGAGGTATATATTTTTGAATCTTTTCTGTATACTTTTTTCTAATGTTATCAGAATTAGGTATTGCTATATCAATTAAATATGTTACCTTTTCATCCTTTAATGTTAATGTAATGTCAGGTCTATTGTTTGTTGTGGTTTTATCTGTAATAATTTCTCTATCCCAGTAAAGTTTGACGTTTTCGTTATTAATTATATTTTTTGGTTTATATTTATAGTAAGGTTCTGCTTTATCTATTAACTTATATTTAATAGCTAGTTGTGAATGTATTTGTTTGGCTACGTTATTGTGTCTTTCAGTATATTGTTTATGAGCTAAAAATGGGCATCCTCCTGTAATGTGGTCTATTGTTTCCTGGTTACTGTTACATAATCTGCATTTATCTGAGACTACAGTAGGATCTTTTATTATATATTTTTGATAACTTTTGGTTTTAATAATTTGATCTTGAATTGCTATTATGAATCCTTCTGTTTCCTTATATACGTTTCCTTTACACAGCCATGCGTTTGATGCTTCTCTATCTATATATTCTTGTTGTAGTTGATTGGGATATTTTCCATGTAGTGACTTCTGCTTCCAGCTATTTAATTTCTCTTCTTCTGATATTATTGTTTCAGTCTGGTTATCTATAGCATTTAGTTTCAATGGTGTGCCTGATGTTGATATAAGTGTAAGTGCTTTGTGAATTGGACTGCTACTTGCTTATTATTATTATTATTATTATTATTATTATACATAGTTTAAATACAGTTTATGTACGGCTGGTACTTAAAATAGGAAAAACCTGAGCTATAAGTACCAGCAACCATCCGTTGTCACAATTTGTATACAAACTACTTATTGTGTTTATTAATAGGTTGAAATAATATAAATCTAGGATAATAATAAAATCTTAGGTAATAAATAGCTGACCCGGCGAACTTCACAACATTAATTTATTTTTCTAAAATAAAACATTTTTTCTAAAATAAACGTAGCCTAAGTTACTCCTTATTACATCAGCTACCTGCCAATAAAAGTTCCGTCAAAATCGGTCCAGCCATTTCAGAGATTAGCCGGAACAAACAGACAGACAGACAGACAAAAATTGTAAAAATGTTATTTCGGTGCATGTACCGTATTTCAATATTACAAACAGGCACTCCAATTTTATTATATGTATAGATGTAAGCAGTAATTAGTAGCAGGAGGCTGAATGTGACAGATTACTGATTGTGCCAATCTGTTGCCAAACGTGAGGAGAGAAGGTCCGCGGCCAGTATAGACCTCTTTCATCTTAAATGATGAAAATGTTTCTGCCTACCACCTCGAGTAACCGGCGTAACATTATTAACGGTTTTTACGGTAGTAGATCCACGCTGATTTCAGCATGAATGGGCCGGACCGTCCGGGGAAGTACTACCCTCTCATAGAAGATCGACTTAAGAGTAGTAGTATCCGTACTACTGCGTTTCGTTCGGTGAGTGAGAGCGCCGGAGGCCCAATTTCCCCCCTTTCCTCTTTCCTCACGTCTCTCATTTCCTTCCCCTAACCCCATTCCCAGCCGCCATAGTGGAGGCCACCATACCAGCAGTTTAAAACGATAGCTTTTGGTATAGTGGCCGCCACTTCTGGATTCCACTGACTGCTTACCATCAGGCGGGGTGGAGTCACTTTGGTAGGCTATACTATAAAAAAAAAAAAAAACGGAATAAAACTTCGTACTGAACAATGAGACCAATTAGAAATGTATTAAAAAAGCATGGTATTTTTCACATTGAAACAATGTATCTAGAGACAGTTTATCGCTAAATAACTTAATTGCTGGACAATTGTTTAATAGCAACTGACGCGTTATCCGATGTTAGCCGATCTGGTTTTAAAGAATAACTGTTTTTATTTGTTAGCTAATTGTATCGGCATTTTGATAAGTTTGTAGAGGTGGTCCTATACAACAAAAAGGGAGGACTATACAACCAGTCTAGCTTAAAAAGTTTTAATATTAAAATATTGTCTGTTTCGCCGCTGAATTCTTTTAAACTACGCAACAGATTTTGATGAGGCTTTTACTGTCTGTTAGATCATTTCTTTGGGAAGATTTATATGTATTATACATGCATATTATAGTAAAGATAAGCAGAATACTAAAAATTTGTAAAAAAATCTTACCCACGTGCGAAGTAAAGGTGGTCGCTAGTTTAATTATAACATATTTTACTCATCCAATAGCGCTTGACACTTTGTCAAATATTGTACCTATTTCGCCATGATTTATATAAAACATTCAAGCATAGACATAAAAGAAAAAGTAAATTTTTGCTTCAATATATTAGCAATACTTCGCTTGCAATGTACAAACAATAAAACTACTAATAGAGTGTAGTTTTGAAAAACATATTTTATACTAGCTGTTACCCGCAGCTCCGGCCGCTTGAATCTCAGTTATCGCATTGTTTCATACAAACTTTCATCCCTTATTTTATCCCCTGCTTTTGTCGTTTTAAGTCGTTTTTAAAGTGGTTTCAGATGTGAACAAATGCCTACTAAATTAGATGTTATGTAAATGATTTCAGCCAGTATAATGTAAGCATGTTTTTTCTGTATTATTATTTATTACGTTTAATCGCATGATGTAGCCCATTATATTCTCATTGCAGGATAAAGGCTTCTTCTCATAAATGCATTGATCACCACACAGACTTTTATGAGTTCGGTAACGCGCAAGAGATATTCTTGGTATTGCAAGCATCCATAGCTACGGTCACTGCTTACTATCAGGCGGGCCGTATGTTTGTCACCTAAGTAACATAAAAACCACAATGAATTTGCTTTTTTGTTTAACAACTTTGAATAAAAGAAGAAAAGCCTAAATACAATACACGAAACAAGATAAACGAGTTTAATGGCTTATATAAATCCTAAACAAATAAATACATGTCAAAGCTTGAAATATTTCTTTAGCTGATAAACCTACAGATTTACTTTTCAAATTTATGTAAGACGAAGAATTTTGTATATATTTTATTGTATTGAAGCATCTTTTATTGAAGCTTATGTTTAAATGTTATCTTTTAGTAAAGCTTATGTTATTGTAATTTACTTAGGCAAGTGCATGGACCCTGGATATATTTATATTTTCAAAGCAGTATTGAGAATTTCTACTAATAAATATAATAACACGTAATTAAAGATTGATTCAAATCACGACAATTTTAAAAATAACTCCCATGCCATGGCATACATAACGACATACCTCGGATAGGACGTAAACGAGACGGAAAAGTCACTTTCTTGTTCGCTTACACCTAGTTTCTGAAAAGCTGATCAACGAAAAATTTACTAGTCACCTGTTAAATATCATGTGAAGTACCAGTTAGGATGCTTTTAGATACTTCACATAAGATTTAACAGGCGATTAGTTAGTTTTTCGTTGATAAGCCTTTCAGAAACTGTGGGTCAGCTCCGTGAGTGCCACGTCCCGTCTCGCCCGTATTTCCGTGACAAAAGCTGTTTCATACACATTTTGTATGAAACGATATTTCAAATTAGTTTGAATTAGACTATGATAATATACTTACTGAACTGTAAATACTTTCTTTAATAAATAAAACAGAAAATTTCTTTGAATTATACGCTGTTGACAACTTCTTTAAAAATCTATTCCTTTTTTGTAATTGATACTTTTATATTCTAAATACCTATTTTCATAGGAAACATTAAACGATCGCGATTTAGATCAATTTATTCCGAAATATTTATCTTAAATGACCTTCAAATCTTAGTATTTAACGAATTTACAACAGTCCTATTCCTATCGGTGACGCACATCTACAGGCCCTTAACGGTCCCGAGTTCATGAGATTTATACTACAATATAAACAAACAGATCAAGGTTACTCATATGATTAATAAAGTAACTAGTTGCTTTAATTAAAACCGATTACTTAGAGCCGAGGAAAATGAGAAACTCTGAGTGATGGTAATCACTATGTGGAGTCCAGGAGGAACACCATCTCAACTGCCATTGTGGCAAATCTTCTCATAAGCCTGGCTTTTTAACGTCACATTTATAAGAC
This sequence comes from Parascotia fuliginaria, assembly GCA_963082885.1. Classification (NCBI taxonomy): domain Eukaryota; kingdom Metazoa; phylum Arthropoda; class Insecta; order Lepidoptera; family Erebidae; genus Parascotia; species Parascotia fuliginaria. The sequence continues at coordinate 9,383,992 of OY720196.1, read as the reverse complement.
CCCGAATTATGATTGGAAGGAGACACACAGAAAAAAGTTGTTATTAGGTTTTATTTGCCAAATTTATGCAATTTTTGCGTAGTGTCTGTGAACTGCCGGCCTGTCTTATACTATCATCCATACTATTATAATAAATGCGAAAGTAATTCTACCTGTCTGTTACGCTTGCACGCCTAAACCACTAAACCGATTTTGATGAAATTTGGTATAGAAATAGAATAGACTTTAGGGAACAATATAGTCTATAATTTATCGGCAAAAAATGACTTGAAAGGGTTGAAATAGAGGATGATAGTTTGTATGTAAAATGCGATAACCGTCACAATAGAGATACCATTGACACTATTAGCATTTTTTGACAAGATGCCTATAATTAGAAGTAAATATCGGGTTAAACTATAAAAGCGGAACAAAAGTTTTGTGCCCGTATAAAATTATTTAGCAAACCCCATTTGTATGGACGCTATAAAGTTTAACGTATAACGCTGATGCTCTAGTAAAACTTATTTGTATTCATAAGCACTTTGACGTCATAAAATATTGCTAATTAGTTAAATTTAAACCGCGATATCCATACTAATATTATAAATGCGAAAGTAACTCCGTCTGTATGTCTGTTACGCTTGCACGCCTAGAACTACAGAATCGATTTTGATGAAATTTGGTATAAAGATAGATTATACCTCGGGAAACAAGATAGGCTAGCTCTTTTATCGCAAAAAATGGCTTAAAGGGTCTGAAACATGAGATGAAAGTTTGTATGAAATACCGTCAATGTATAAACAGATATATAACCGAATATCACGCGGGCGGAGCGGCGGGCAACAGCTAGTATATAATAATTAAGCACCATATTAGTATATACGCAAACGTAGTTATATGGAATGTTTTAACGATCTCTCTTAAAGGAATAACCCCTGTATAGATTACGGAAGGTTTTAGCCAATCAAAATGACACAACTTTGTCTAATAGTAATAGTAGCAATCAGTGGGGTTCAGGAGCGGTAAACACCATCCATCATGACATAAACTGCTTACATGGGGGTCACTATTTCGGGATTTTGAGATGCTTTTTCATAGTTCGCTAAAACTGATTTATGAATCACAAATCATCACAAAATTTTATATTTTGACATTTTGAATTCCACTCACATTTTAACTGTGCTAGCTGGACGAACAATATAAATTAAACTCTTAAACACACATGCAGTCAAAAATATAATTAAACAGTGCAAGAATTTCAAGATCGCGACGATATGGCACATGGGGAAGCAAAACGGCTCCACACGTTGGTCCCAATGACACTTGCCTAACGCGTGGATTTAGCAAATATCATTTACTCTAACGCATGTTGGGAGAGCCTCGATAGTGCTGTTTTCTAGATCCACGCGTTGGACGACTGACATTGGAACCATCATTGGGGCCAACGTGTGCTTGAAAATAGCTTTAAATTCTTGCAAATTTATGTATATTTAACCTGCTGTCTTATTCTTTAACAGTTGTCGCATCTTATGAAACCTCTTCGTACAAAATCTATCTCTCTTTGTTTCTGATACCTAGGTACCTAAATCAGATCTGGAGTTTTTAGAAAGAACGTTTTCCTGACGGTTGAAAATAAGTCCAGCAAATTCGTCTGCAGTCTAACCAATGTCATCACATCTTAGTGTTTGTGTGAACACAAATCAAGTAAAGGAATCTGTTTAACCTGTAATGTCATTAAAGAGTATTTTTTGTGTACCCTATTTCAAGTACTTACTGCGTTCTTCCTTAGAGCAATATTTCAAAGCCCCGACAGACTCTAGATAGTTGCGTTCATTAAACAATGTCGACGTCTTTTTCTTGGGTTTAATTAACAAAAGCTGAAGAAATCCGCTTATTTGAAACCAAGAGGAGTATGTTCAATTCATTTCGTTTAATGATTATCGGGTGTTTTGTATTTTGGGGGGAAAATACCATTGTTTGAGGTTACGTCGTATTTAAAGAAGAAAATATAAATAGCAGCGTTAATAAATATAATTTGACGTATTAAATCAAATTGCCTGGTAATTCGATGCTGTATTGACGGACACGCAGAGATCTCATTCGATCCCCAGGTCGAATGAAGTACTATTGCGTTTTTCTGTCGAAACATTTAGCATCAAACATAGGTGTGCGAAACACGGGTGGTATACACCTCTGCCTACCCCTTGGGGTGAAAAGACATAGTGCTATGATATGTTAAATTAAATAACTAAGTAATCTTTAATTTCAAAGCTCCTCTTATACACGTACGCGAAGTTGTGGATTGAAAGCTGAATACCACTGTGACTGTTTAAAAATAATATCACAACAACTAAACACTACGCCATCTAGATCCAAAGTAAGCATATACGAATATAATATAGCTTGTGCTATGGGTTCTAGAATTTTGTAAATACATACATATTATACATAGAAACACCCAGACCAATGCAAATAGACATTTCATTGACACAAATGTTCGCACTAAGCGGGAATCGAACCCGCAACCTCTGCGTGGCAGTCCCGTACACAGTACCACCGAACGATAGAGGCGAGAGAGATATCATGTCAAATATTCGTATTATGTTTCCGTCGACGTTTTATTACGAGAAATAAAAAAGCCACCATTCGCGTTCACTTAGGTTTTAAGTTTCGCCATCTCCACCCTGATTTCTCTTAAACTTATTATCATTACGAAGCAATATTTAGAAATCACAATTCTTTATTTCTTTTTTTTTTTCTTATGAGAAAGACAACTCGCGCACCAGGGTACAAGCTCTGTGTCGCGCAGAGCTTTACAAACATACAATTAACGCACACAAAGTACCTACACCCAGACTCGGAACAAATATTTATGGATAACACAAAGTTTCATCCTGTGTGGGGATCGAACCGTCGCTTGCGCTCCTACTGCGCCACGGAGACAATCACACAATTAATGTGTATTGTTTACGTTAACCACTTGCCATCATGTAGGTACACCATGTTTGTTTGACATAATATTTATATCAGCACATAATTTTTACACCAGTTGTTACATAGTTATTTAAAAACGTGACCAATCACCCCATCTTTAATAAAAATTGACCATCTATCTTTAATACAAGAGTGAGAAAAAATTGGTGGCGTGTTTTATCAGGTCAAAATGAAGACGAACTGGATAAAGGGTTTATATTTTAATGATGCTTGATTATATTGTCTATTATTTTGGGATGGATGACGGCTGCTCACGACCGGCCAAGTTGGCGCAAATTGGAGAAGGCCTATGCAGTGGAGGTTATTCTGCTAATATGATATAATGATAATATTTACGGTACACGTCATTAATTAACAATATCTCAGTATCGAAATAATTGGGAAATTAAATTCGTCGAATTGACCAAAAACCTAATACCTAACAGGATTCCCCTGCCAGTTTAACCTGTAATGTCATTAGAGAGTCGTTATTTATCAATTAATGACAATGATACTTCACAGTATAAAAGTTATTGATTTATTCTATCTTTACTCAGTTGCAAGACCACAAAACACAATGAAGGGCTTGGTGAGTGTTTTATCTCTTTTCTTTGGCTAGTTTTAAAGTAAAAAGCCATAACTTAGTATTTCAGTGTTATTTTTTTGTGGTTAAGCATCGTCAATGAAATTCCGTTGCCAGTAGCGTGATATAGTCTATAACCTTTCTCGAGAACGCAAAAATAATTATGCAAAATCCGACTGGAATTTCCAGAGATTAGGACATTTAAACAAACAAACTTTTCCGCTTTATATAATAGTATAAATAGAGATTAGATAATAGGTATTTTCTATTTAGGTTTAACACTTTTAATGCTAAGCCACCAGACATAATAAAAATTCTACTGCTTGGTCACCAGTGACCATGCGGCGTGAGTATGCGGCGCTGAGAAGCAATAAGACCAGTATAAATCTCGGAAAATGTTTGCAATTGTTTGCTGTTTACAGGTTATCGCAGTGTTTGCCGTTATTGCGGCTACCCAAGCCTTACCTTTTGGTGGTGTAGGTCTAGGCCTGGGAAATGAAGAATTAGGAGGCCTATACGGCGCCGGTGTAGGAGGCGGAATTGGATCCGGTATAGGAGGCGACGTTGGGGCCGGTATAGGAGGCGCAATCGGAGCCGGTACCGGTTTAGGAGGCGGAGTTGGGTCCGGTCTAGGAGGCGCAATTGGGTCCGGTATAGGAGGCGTAATTGGATCCGGTTTAGGAGGCGGAATTGGGGCCGGTATAGGAGCCGGTGTTGGTGGTGGATACAGCAGTGGTCGCGGTTACGGTAACTCAGGATATAGTGGTGGCCGGCAGGGTTATGGAAGCGCAGGATACGGCCAACACGGTGCAAACGCTTACCACAATATTGGACACTTGGACAATGATTACAGCTCGGTAAGTTTTTACAGAATATGTTATTATAAGTAGGTTTCGTGAAAGCAATCTCCAGATCTGTCATCTATATGTGTCTAACATCGACTCTTCTTCTTGCCGTGATGTAATTTGGAATGTTGTTGCATGCATCAATGTTGTTGGAGAAAAGTTCTATAGTGGAGATCGTGACTCGGCAAACGTGAGGTAGGCCTCGTTCCAGCCAGGTCAGAAGACCTGAGAAAGGTTGCGTGCATAGACTGGATGTGGAAAGCGGAGGGTTGAGTAATACGGCATAAATTGAAAGAGACCTATGCCCAGTTGTGGACTGCGATGAACTTATTGATATCGTTTGCATTATTTACAGACGCTACAAAACTAAACCAGTAGTCCGATTTAACTGACAAGCTTTCTTTACAGGAGGTCCATCATCACGTGTCTGCTGGTCATAATGTCGGTGGTATGACAAACGTTGGTGGTGGAGGCCGTGTGGAAAACGGCTATGGAGGTTACGGTGCGGGCCATCAGAACTACGGCCATGGGTGGAACAATGGCTACAGCGGAATTTAGATTTGCTGTACAAGTTGATGCTCTTAAATTATGTAATTAAAGCAATTAATTAAAATGGTTTTTTATTGTTTTTTTTTTATTTAAATTCTCTTATAAAACTATTATAATCATTAATAACATTTAAGGTGGTAACGTGTAGGAATCTTGATTATTCATTTTAATAACTTGATGTTCTATGATTTCTTTTATTTTGTGGTTGGTAAACTGTTTTGATTTTTTATTCTTTTCTAGAGAGTACAGTGAAAAAGTGAATTTTTTAAGTTAAATTTTGTCCTTTACTATTTATTAATGTAGAATCAAATTGGTACTTATTCAGGTTAAAGTTTCAATTAGGCACAATAAACTGCTAGATAAGTAATAGAAAATCATAATTATTTCAAACGTGTGACAGATCGATCAATGATCGATCAAAATTTATTGATCGATTAATGTTAAATGCTTAATCGATTAAACGCTACTATTTCATTTTTGGCTAAATGATTTTAGTGCTACTCAGTTCAATTGTAATTTTGTTGTTTGTTTGCCGTAATTGGTAATGTTAGTTTTCAGTTATTGAGAATTATGTACAAAGGTACTTTTGACAAAATTGATTTTGCCGCAAGGTTCAGCGGCAAAAGGCCACAAAGGTAAAGGACAGGCTACACTAAAAAGAGCTTAACTCTTAAATAGAAAATAAGAAGGTCCCCAATGGCTACTTACCCAGCAGAGTGAGATTATTTTTGTAAGCTAATATAAAAAATACATTCATATTTAATAATATACTTATCATTATCATGTTTTGCTGCCGTTGTAAAGGTGGTGGAAATTGTATCTATACGTAAATTAATTACCTGAAACAAAAAAGAAATAATGAGTTTAATTTAATTCATGTAGCTATCAGTGTAGGTATATTGTGAAGGATTGTGTCTTTGGATGGAGCAGCAGAGGCTTCACCGCAGTGCAAACGAAGCCATCTATGCTCCATAGACATGTAAAAACTTTATTAAGGATCACATTTTTCAAACAATATCTCCGAGGCTCGATTGCCATGATGAACGAACTATAATAAATACAAGTTTTTAGGTACGGCATAATAAGCGACTCAAATTCGTATAGTAAAGCACAGATACATAAAAATATTGTTCCTTTTTTATATAACCGGACTAGGACCCTAACACTTGGACACAAAGTCAGCCGAGTAGTTTCGTCACCGTATGATGTCAACCTCACCATATAAGGATGAGCAGTGAATCATATGGACAAGCCATTGTCGACCACTACTTTTTGGGTCAATATGTTTATTTGGACCTCGTTTTAAGGTGAGGTTTAAATACCGGAATGGTTCAGTATTTCGTGACAATTTCTTTTTTCTTTTTTTTTTAATTATACAAAGGCTTTCGCATTAGATAACAAGAACAAGTAGTGTGCCACGTAGGGATTATTGCTAACCTGACCCGAAAACCTAACCCAGTTAAGGGTAGGGTTAGGAACGAGCAAAAAAAAATTTAGGAATTCCTACTTACTTAATAAACGTAAACAAATTACCAAACACAAATTACACCCAGATTTGGAACAATTATTTTAAATTATATTGGATTAATAAATCTTTCGGTACGTTTTATACATAAACTTCTATGTTTATTAAATTTTACAGTCCTTATTCCTCAGTGCACTTAATACGCCAAAAAAGGAGTACAAGGAAATTATTTTCTTCATAATAATACACAGATTACCATAAGTTTTTTTACTGTTACTGTCAGCCTAAATTATTCCACTGTTGGGCAAAGGCGTCTCTCTCGATCCATAGCAAGTGTGGGCCACGATCTATTTATTTTGTCCAAGGCATTTCAGCATCTTTTTGCCCGACTGCCAAATTCAAGGAGGGTAATATCTTTCAAGCGCATGTATGTATGTATGTATGTATGTATGTATGTATGTATGTATGTATGTATGTATGTATGTATGTATGTATGTATGTATGTATGTATGTATGTATGTATGTATGTATGCATGTATGCATGTATGTGATTGTATGTATGTATGTGATTGTATGTATGTATGTGATTGTATGTATGTATGTTATTGTATGTATGTATGTGTGTATGCATGTATGTAAGCATGTACACTATCGACCAAATCCATTTTCGGACAATGTAAACAAACAGTTTTTTCAATATTTTTCTATCAAAAATTCCATAAACGATGACACATGGGTTTATACACATTCTGTTCACTATATACTTCATTTTGCAACTATTTCTACTAATGATTAATAATCAAATCTAGTTTATTTAATAAAATTACGAATTACTTTTTGCAGTCGAATTAAGACGTCAAAATGATTGACAGTTTTATTTTTTCTGTACTCTATATTGTCTTTGAAAACCAATGTTGTAATTTATCAGAAGAAATAAGTTTAACCAATACATCATAGGTACATAATATTTTGTCATTTGCCCTCGCAAGTCTGAGTTCATTTGTTTTATTGTAATATAGTATAATAAAATCGTAACATACATACAAATTCCATATAATCAATATTTCACAATTTTTTATCAGGCGGGAAAATATTCAAAAGTATCCCAGTATTCCATTTCAGTCCGTAGTCAAATAGTTGTAATTAGAGGTCAATGCTTAATTTAAATTACACTTATTTAAACATTAGGTAATTGGAGTAATAAAAATAACAAATCAAATAGAATTAATCGATTACGCAAATAGAGTATTAGTAAACGTAATATTATTTAAAAATGTTAGAAAAAAAGAATGAGAAATTATTATTTAATTATGTATGATGAGTTGATGACATTAATTTTATTTTTATCATCCTTTTCTCCATCACTAGTAAATTCATGAAACCATAGACAATGGCAATATGGAGGATTGTTTACATTGTCCGAAATTAGATTTGGAATGGACTGTATGTATGTGTGTATGTCATTTATTTGGCACGCTATACAGCCTAAATGGCTTGATGGATTTTACCTATGGACTGTCATTAGATTCGTATTCATTGTGTTGTGGGAGTGACATAGGATACCGTACATTGTATTTCAATGTAGCGTTAGCATGAGAAAAAAATGTTTTTTTTTTTCATTTAACTATGTTTTAGGCAGGCGAGCTTTTTGTTTTTAATAATATTGCTTGTTTTTAGTTTTATTTATAAAAAACTTATGTTTTTATTATTATAATTGTTTACATAATAAAAGTTTGCGTTATGTAACCCGCAACTTTCTAACAATATACAGTACAAAGTTAAAGCTTGTCAAGTGAAGGTTTCTCATGCAAAAGCCTTGAAGCCGCAGCGTGTTTTATAGCCGCATTGACGTCGTTTTGACGTCAGCCTCTAAATAGGACAGGGCAGACAATCCTGCTGCCTTTGCCTACTTCGAACCGACTTTCATTTGTTTATGTTTATTGCTATTTTAAAAAGGTACTATGAAATTTTATAGTATACTAGCTGACTCGGCAAACTTCGTTCCGCCAGTCGATCAACATTACTTTATTTTCTAAAATAAAATAATTTTTCTATAATAAACGTAGCCTAAGTTACTTCTTGTTACATCAGCTACCTGCCAATAAAAGTCCCGTCAAAATCGGTATAGCCATTTCAGAGATTAGCCGGAACAAACAGACAGACAGACAAAAATTGTAAAAAATGTTATTTTGGTGTATGTACCGTATATACATATATTCATATGTAGTAAAAAACGGTTATTTCAATATTACAAACAGATACTCCAATTTTATTATATGTATAGATGTAAATTGTAGTAAATAGATATTGAAGTACAAATAATTTTAAGAAAATCTCACTTCAAACAGGATGACAACTAAAAAGTAAAAAAATGCAAGTGTAAGACTTATATTGTTTTCTCATGAATGCCACTGTCAGAACTGGACCAAATTGTAATGGAACCACACAAGAAGTACCAGCTTTCAAATAAAAAAGAATCATTAAAATCAGTTCACCCAGTCGAAAATTCTGAGGTAACAAACATAAAAAATACAGACGAATTGAGAACCTTCTCCTTTTCTTGAAGTTGGATAAAAATCAAGTCTTACAAGCAATAAACCTGTCACGAATTTCTCCACACCTTCGCATCAGTGGGACAAAGTCCAATGTCTATCAGTGGCGAAGCGTCCATATAACACGATTCCTGCCGGCTTCCCTTTTAAAATATGTCCTGACCACCTTATACCTATCACTGTTTGAGTGTCTACTCAAAGACTAACTAGCCTTCCGAAACTCAAAATATTTTAGTCCTATCGGCTTCCCTCCTCGGAAAAGTGACTCTTCGCTACTGATGTCTATTAAGCTATTATACATTTGCTGTATAATAGTCGCATTCACTATGTCACACCGAGTAAGTTATAATATTAGCTTCCCTAGCTTCCAGTGGCGTGCACTCCATATAGGCAGAAATAATTACCTGATATCACGATTTTATCAACTTAATATAATTAATAATAATAATAATAATATTTCAACAACTACACACAACGCCATCTAGACCCAAAGTAAGCATATTATATGCTTGTGTTATGGGTTCTAGAATACGGATATACATACTTAAATACTTCTTTTTTTTTTTGTAAATACATACATATTATAGATAAATTACACCCAGACACAGAACAAACAATCATGCTCATCACACAAAGGTTTGTCCTGGGTAGGAATCGAACCCACGACCTCCGACTTAGCAGTCAGGGTCACTAACCACTAGACCAACAGGCCAGTCAATAATAATTAATGCTTACCCTGTCAAAAATCTATAATGCCTACCCTGTCAAAAATATCTGTGCACGCCACTGCTAACTACCCACAGCGTGGTTTCACCCCCGTTAAGTTAATCTTTCGTTATTGCTCTGCTCTCGTCGCCAGTAGCGTGATGTTATATAGCCTATGAACCTCAAGAACTAGGCTATCATGCTCAAAAGGAATTATTCAAATCCGACTAGTGGTATCAGAGATTAGCGCATTCAAACAAACAAACTCCTTCGCTTTATAGATATATACAGATAAAAATAGCCTCAATGTTCCATCGATAGATAAAGATCAGATAATTATTGGGTCAATGCAGTGATACGATAGTATAGGTAGGTAGGTACTCCTTTTAATCATGATATTTGATTACAGTACCTTACATGTTTAGATATTTTGAAAGCGCTAGAGTCCAAGTTACTTTAATACTATTTACTACTACATAGTTTACTCCTCTTCTTTTTGCCCGACTGCCGAAGTCAAGAAGGGTAATGTTTTCGTGTATGTAGATAATAATGTGCTTACATATATTTCTTTGACGTGCTCTACTATTAAATCGAGTTTTTATATTAGCCTACGAAAGTGACTCCACTCTGCCTGATTGTAAGCAGTCAGTGGAATACAAAAAAAAAACAACAAAAAAAGAATCCAAAATGCTATGATAAAGGCATCCAAGCAAGAAAATTGTTATGTTATAGGAAAGCTGAGAATTTCAACGAATTGTAATGATGTCGTAAAAAGCATAATAGTACCGCATGCAAAGCGGGGGCGGATCGTTAGTAATAAATAAAATATAGAACAAACACCGTTACTGCTAAAACATTATAAATAATATATAGGTGAAGGCGATATGACCAGCTGCCGGTTCAAGGAGATATAATTATTGCATCGTAATGGCGTTACCTAGTTTAAAGTACACGTTTATCGGTATTGCTGACCTATAGTTATGTTTCATTGCATGTGTATTATTATGCATATAGATAAAAATAATAAAACTTCAAAACTTACCAGAAAAGACACACGGTCTTCAGTATTTTCTGAAGTCGAAAAATCACTGAAAAATACTTTGTTTTTATATTCTTTCAAATTTCTTTCATATAGATCAAGGCTTATTTCACGGGGATTTTACAATCATACAATTATAGAACATTAAATATCTAAATGATCTAAAATAAATATTTATAGATCATAAAAAATTTAGTTAATCTATCTAATTCTTCATAGTAGCTGCACGCACTTTCACTGCGCTACCGAGGTCGCTAATGTACTGCTGGAGAAAAACCACGTGTCTACATAAATGTTTAAAAGAAATTAATTTATTTATTTTAATTTTTTTATTTATTTTAATTTTTAATCTAACAAATTCAGTGATAACTTTTGACCGTGAACCCTGGTGGTGTCCGGGATACTCTCGTCGTGTAGGTGGTGAGCAGTTGCGTCTTTTGACACCTCTTTGCGCCCAGATCGGACGAAGGAATATTGAAAAACCTAGCCTCCTGCAGCGCGGTTTCAACCGCGTTAAGTTACATTTATGATAACTGCTCTGCTTTTGTCGCCAATAGCGTGATGTTAAACAGCTTCATATTATGTTACACCTCTCTCCTACGTTTGCCGTGCCCGACAGGGTCCATATTGAACTGTACTTATAATAACATCTGTATTACTATATGGTGTGCAATAAACGTATTGAGTATTGAGTATTGAGTATTGAGTACACAGATGGGCTGTCATGGTAGTTCCTGAGATTAGCGCGTTCTAACAAACTGTTCTGCTTTATATAATAGTATAAAGGTTTTTAGGAAGGCATATGGAAAAGGAGGACCGAGGGGGTAATTGGGCTAACAACCCTGCCTATTAACAAAATAATAGTAGGCTTGGCCAATTTTCTCTGGCATGTATACAGTAGTAATGTTTATCGTCAAGGTACATACTTTCTGAGTGCATGACGGTCCAGTTAACTGCTTAATGGCCTAGCAACTGTAGTACTTAGGCTTGTTGAAGAACACTATGTATTTAAATTTTATGAGTAATGTAATCAATTAGTAATACTATTACTTATTATTTATTTACTACATTCATTTTTGTTTGGGTGTTTCTATGTATAATATCAATATGTATTTAAGTATGTATATCCGCATTCTAGAACCCATAACACAAGCTATATAAATATGCTTACTTTGGGCCTACATGGTGTTGTGTGTAGTTGTTGTGATATTATTATTATATTATTATTTTTAACTGCAAAAAAGTAATAATTTTCTATTACTTCTTTGCAACTCTAGTAATAAATTAACTAATGAACTTAAAATAATTGATTGACAATCATAATGTAACTGATTATAGTGATTATAGACCCAATTATTCCTTAAATTCCCTCCTGTCGCTTCCCACATTAAACCCACCTACACGGTTTGCATTATTTGCAATCACTTGACTGTTTTTGACCACATATTTTTGTTATAAAAATATCAAATAATGCAGTTAGTTGTAAACTTTTTATATAAGAAGGTATATCAAAATAATTAATTTCTCTGGCTCTGGGATTAATTAATTATTTAATTAATGCTAATTCTGTTGATAAAACTAAGGCGCGACACCTGGGACTATCCGTTTGATAAATGTCTATTGCGATTTTCCCTGCTTTACTTTTAATTAGTTGTATTGCTGTCCCGCTCTAACAACTAGATTAGCCCTTAAGAATGTTGGAGAAAGAATATTCCTGATCGTTTTTTTTGTACAAAATGAGAAAAAACTTGCAGCTGGCTCCAGACAGTACTTATGCTTTGGTAATGTTCGTAGTATTTAGAAAGATAAAAAAAAGAATATTGGCATAACAAGACATAAACTTCATAAATAAAAACTTATATGAAACAGTCTACAAAAACCTTAACATTTCATAGTTTAATTGATCTCTTTCAATTTTTCTCTTCACAGCAATGGTATAATTTCTGAACATTATCCGTAACGAACATTATAGTACATGAATCATTTACCATAGACAGGCTGTACATTGGCTTGTTTCCTAAATTCTATAAAAACAACTTCCAATAGCTATCATTTGAGTTATACAAGAGGTGCTTCGACAAAAGCACTCGGCCTAGTGAGTCAGCCTTGCCCCGCGTCAATAGCATTCTATTGTGTTAGTTTTAGAACTGCTCTAGCTTAGTCAACGAGCTAGTTTTAATTGGGTTTATAACGGTATATAAATAGAACATATATAGGGCTATTTACAATATAATGCCTGGATGAAAAATAATTTTGTTTTGTTGTAGTATTCTGAAGATAGGCGTTATTGGTTTACATACAATAATTAACCTTTTTGTTAAATGTGCTTTTAATTTTGTCACTTCTCATTTTTATATCTGCAGCAACTTAAAAAAACAGTATGAGTTAAAATAAAAAAAAATATTCATTCAGATTATTATATAGCAAACTCATTAATAAAAAAAATGTGTTGAGCCTGTTCAATTAATATTATTATTAGATCGAACGTTGCGAGGTTTCGCACTTAATTATGTTAAATGCTATTGGAACAAAAGACATACCCACTAACTACCTCTAATAACTTTCTTTAGTAAAAAGCTTGCGTCGCAATCTTTGCCAAATTAGTGTTTCAAAAAACTGTTCAGACATTTTAACATAGCCATATGCTTATCTATTGTTTTGAATGTGGTGTTTTACAAATGTAGTCTTTTGAGAATGATGTTGAGCGACGAAGCGATCCATATAAATTACAAATACAACTGTAATATAAACCGAAAGAGTTTGTTTGTTTTTATGAACGCGCTAATCTCTGCAACTACCAGTCGGATTTAATAAATTCTTTTGCTTAAGATAGCCCAGTTCTCGAGGAAGGTTATGGGCTACGTAACATCAGGCTACTGGCGACGGAAGCAGAGCAGTGAGCAACGACGCGGATGAAACCGCGCCGCGGAAAGCTAGTATACAAATAAAACATGCAAAAACTGTGAAGCCTAATCTAATAAACAAATGTATTACGGAACGTACGTAATTGTCCACTTCCTTTTACGGTACCTACCCTATAAATAACAAAACGAAGGTTGAGACAACACTTCCATTATGACTGACGTGGATTGTATCGCGAGATATTTTTTGTTTATAGCATTTATGTGGCGAACAAACATACGGCCCACCAGATGTAGCGGTTACATAGCATATGGATTTGACTGTTCTGGAAATATTCAGGCACAATGCTTGGTTGTGTACCAAGAGGTTGCCGATGGCGAAGGATAAGTAAACAAAGTAAATCTGAAAGTTGGGCCACAGGTGTTCCCACCGAACGAAAAGCTTTAGTCTCCATAGCAGGTTGGCCTTGAAAGGTTCTGAGTAAACTAAGAAGAGTCCAAGTCTCATGTTTTATAATAATAATAATAATAGTATTTCAACAACTACACACAACGCCATCTAGACCCAAAGTAAGCATATTATATGCTTGTGTTATGGGTTCTAGAATGCGGATATACATACTTAAATACTTTTTTTTTGTAAATACATACATATTATACATAGAAACACCCAGATCAATGCAAATAAACATGTTCATGCACACAAATATTTGCACTGAGCGGGAATCGTTTTGTAATACATACTATTGATAACGTATAGCTGTTAGGTTTTGTTGTGTGCACATATTTCTTGCGTTTCGATCTGGTTACAGACATTGTATTTGTATAACGTTGTATTTTTATGATTGTAATGTGTTTTACTGTGCATTTTTATAAAATAAACTAGCGGCCCGCCCCGGCGTCGCACGGGTGGACATTTTTTTAAACATTTTGGGATAAAAATTTTTTAATTTTTTTTATTTTATAGCCTACCAAAGTGACTCCACCCCGCCTGATGGTAAGCAGTCAGTGGAATCCAGAAGTGGCGGCCACTATACCAAAAGCCATCGTCTTAAACTGCTGGTATGGTGGCCTCCACTATGGCGGCTGGGAATAGGGTTAGGGGAAGGGAATGAGAGAGGTGAGGAAAGAGGAAAGGGGGAAATTGGGCCTCCGGCGCTCTCACTCACCGAACGAAACGCAGTAGTACGGATACTACTACTCTTAAGTCGATTTTCTATGAGAGGGTAGTACTTCCCCGGACGATCCGGCCCATTTATGCTGAAATCAGCGTGAATCTACTACAGTAATACAGTAATATAAGATACTTTTGTATGGGAATATAGAAAAGTGGTTTTTTTTCTTTTCTTTGTTTCAGGCAATTTTTTAAATTTTTCTCTACGTAAGAACCAGAAAAAGAATTAGCGAAATCGGTTCAGCTGCTCTCGAGATTTGCGCTTAGCAACACATTCAGCGATTCATTTTTATATTAGAAATAAACAAAATCTGGATAGAGTTCATACTTTGTGTTGCTTTGATATTCATGAGATGCCTGGCAAGAATCAACAAGAATTTACTACTGGCGGTGGTCTGCGACCTGCCTAGTCTCGGGTTAAACAGTCATTACTATAGAAAAGACAAAACCACTTAACACCCAGGCAGTGGCGTGCACGGAGATTTTTGACAGGGTAGGCATTATAGATTGTAACAGGGTAGGCATTATTTAACTGTTGCTAAAATGCTTTTAAGCAATTATTAAGGTAGGCAGTGTCTTTCTGCCTTTAAGGAGCGCACGCCACTGCACCCAGGGTACCATGTCTATGTTTTTCTTATTATCTGTAAATACTCGTATGTAGTCATATCTTTCCTCGCTTGTTGCTTTGTAGATGGTGTATAGATCTTATAAACGACGCTGCAAGCACTCAACATTTTTGTCAAAGACCAATGAATTATTAGCCTTGAAGCTTGTCACCGTTAAATACATTATTAAATTATGTTGTACACTCATTGATCGTGATGTCATTTGCACGATGTAATTGCGTAACCTCTGGTTTTAGTACTGTGCTTTAACATAAATACTTGAGCAGATTTATGGTTTTAGAGTTATTGGTGTGGGTAGTTATGACTGACATGTAATACTGGACCTTTATAAGTGACAACATTCAAATTTATGAAATACCTATAAGGCAGCATATCACGATACTCGATCGAATAACAAGCAGTGAATCCATACTAATATTATAAATGCGAAAGTAACTCTGAATGTGTCTGTTACGCTTTCACGCCTAAATCATCAAACCGATTTTGATGAAATTTGGTAGGTACAAAGATAGATTAAACCTCGGGGAACCACATAGGCTATCGTTTATCGCGGCAAAATGGCTTAAAGGGGTTGAAATAGGGGATGAAAGTTTGTATATGTAGAAAATCGTGAATGGAAACAGCTAGTTATAAATAAATTTCGCACAAGCCCGATGTACTTTGCAAACATGCAGATACAAAGCACACTCAGGCCCTGTTTCACCACTTCCACAAGTGTCTGATTACCGTAACTGACAAATTTTAATAAACTCTTTAAAAATATTCGACAGATTTAACTAGAAGATATTTTATCCGTTAGATATATATCAGACACTTTAGCAGCTAGTGGTGAAACAGGCCCTCAAGACTAGTATTAAATATTTACGTATTATATAAAAAAAATTCCATGACAACCTCCTTCTTGCACAGCAGCTGCATGCACTTTCACGACATATTTCTTTAAACTTGTTATAAAACAAAATAACATCGATTTCGCTTCATTAATTTAAGCGTTACACGAACAAATAGACTTACGCGAATATGATGTTCCTCAAACAACCCCGATAGTTTGACTCAGCACTTCTAAGTGCTATAGTTACAAGTGCTTAGTTCTACATCATGATAAAGTTGCTAAAAGCGATGAACGCAAGTATCAGCAGTTTGGGAGTAATTGATTGGCCGAGGGAGGGATTAGGATAGTATAACCACTTAAGTGAGCGAATGCGAGGTTTTACCTATTATGCTGAACGCTAGACTTACGTGGTATTGTCAAACTTGATAAACCTATTAATATTATAAATGTGTGTGTGTGTGTGCGCGTGTGTGCGCGCGCGTGTGTGTGTGTGTGTGTATGTGTGTGTGTGTGTGTGTGTGTGTGTGTGTGTGTGTGTGTGTGTGTGTGTGTGTGTGTGTCTGTGTGTGTGTGTGTGTGTGTTTTACGCGCGGGCAACGCCGTGGGCGCGGTTAGTAATTTTGTAATTTTTATACAACTCATGTAGTTTGCGATGGTCTAATGGTTACCACCGACGTACTACACTTGGTTGTGGGTTCAAAATCGGATACTTCATCAAAATCAATATTTTTGACAACTACCTATGTAAAGTTAGCTATGTAGAAGATAAAACCTTATCGACACTATCCTCTTTGAAACAAAATATGAGGTATAAAATTGTATCAAATATTGATACATGAATTTTTCTATTTGCCGTTTGAAAACGTTGTGTTCATGTTTTCTCAGTATGAGAAGACGCCGTCATCTTACAGTGGAAATATTATGGTTAGGGATGAATCTCGTTCTCTTCATAATGCTCTGTCGAGAGACTATATGTTTGTATACTCTGCCTACCTCTTTGGGGACAAAAGGGGGTGATACTAATATTATGTCTAACGCATTATTAGATAATAACTTGTTATAGTATAGAAAAAACTAATTCTCAATTGTCTTTAATTTCGCTGTTGCACTATACACTGTTGCACTGTTGAAATCTATACCTAATACAAAAGCGACTAGGATTCAATTTCGATTATTTGTGCATTCGATTGTTGTGTTAATAGGGTTGTTAGTCGGGCAATAAATATCTAATTTAGAGATTAATCTGCTGTAGTGATAGGACAAATACAAAAGGTAGAGCCCATTTTCCACCAATGCATAGAGAAGCAGAGCTGTGCCAATATGACCAATAGATTTGACACTAAGCGGAGCGAAATTTTATGCAATTCTGTTAGTTATGTTGGCTTTTTAAAGCGGTGAAAATCGCAGCTACGCTTTTTACCGCTTTAAAAAGCACAAGTAGTATTGGTATAAAATGTTTTTTTTGTATATTAGCCCAACTAAGTGACTTCCCTTTCAGAAGTGGTGGCCACTATACCAAAAGCCATCGTTTTCAAACTGCTGGTATGGTGGCCTGGCGGCTAATAGTTAGGTGATGTACAGCTGAAGTGATGGGACCCATACGGCTTGTGTTTGTTGCTGTTTCGTGATACATAGATGGTATTCAGTTTAGCTGGCCCCCACCTTCCTCTATTTTCCTTCTATCTTATCCTTTCCTCTGTACACGGTCAGCAGCAGTTTAGATGTTGTATACTTAGCATTAGTTCTGCTATGCTTAGAGAAAACTATACCAGGTTAGAGTAAACACTAATCATCTTCAATTTATGTAATTTAAGTTTTACTGTGTAATCAGTGTAATGACTGTAATTTTGTCGTTCAGATTAAAAAGAAAATTCTATCAATCTAACTCTATAGCTGAACTAAATAATGTAACCTTAACATCTGTACTATTACCTATGATTCACAATAAAGAATACTATGACTATGACTATCTTCTTTTTCTCCTTTTTTTTGGCAACAGAGCCGACGATTGTGTCAGCTATTTCTGCCAGCGTCAAGTTTAGAATAATATATTCTTGTTGATGATATTAATGGTATATTACAATGATAAAAATAGAAAAATGTGGATGAAATTAAATGACAACCATCTTCCGTGAAAACAAAAGATGGCTCCCGACTGTGACTATGAATCTTATATCATCAGGTACAAAGAAGACTATTTTGACACCACGAGTCAAGATTTCGAATAACATAGTTGGCGTATACTGACATCGTTTTCCGTAGGAAGCGGGACCGAATCGCATATGAAATTTGCCGTCGTTTAATATCTTAAGAAGCAAATACTAAGTTAATTTGAAAGACTTCGAGTTTCCTCATCCCGGAACAATAGGACAACCCTGATGAATCCCAGCAAACGACACAAACCCGGTATTATCTTAAAACGTGTTCTAAATCACTGCGTGTACTGCGCCCCGGGGAAATTAGTTAGAATCAACTATTTATTATACATACGCATTAATGGTTTTAAACTCTATACAACTTTTGCTGTCGGTTAGTATCGAAATTTCTATAACTTAACATATTAGAATTAACACTGAATTAATTCACTTGATTTATATTGGGATGATTTCAATCCAATAATACACTTACACGTAATAATGTGATGAAAAGATTAATAATAATAAATATAAATATGTATGCTCAAATAACAATATTTGTCTATAATTGTACATAATTTATTACATCACGGGGCCGCTCCACGTAGTTACCTATCCAAAAAAGTCTAGAAATTTTGGTTTCATCACATTAATATTTTTATGGATAAATGCGTCATACAATGCAGGTATCACCACCACTCAAATTACTAGGCATAACTCTCCATCTACTTAATTGAATGAAATATTATACTCAAGATCGTGTTTTAGTTTTAATAAAAAAAAATCCAAACAAGAAATATCAGAAAACTTTCTTATAATTAATTCAACGTCCAGTTTATAGAATTTTCTTTATAATTAAAACAAATAACACTTTAAACTTAATAAAAAAAAACAGTAATGAAAACTAAGTACTTTACGACTTGAAGAGGCTGGCACAAGTTTATTCATGATTGGCTAATGTCTGTTATAGTCTAAAAATAAGTAATTCAGAAGTGGGTAAAGAAAAAGAAAATGGATACAGTAGAAGACTGAAGGGATAAATAAGGTGCTTTTACTCAACAGACGAAACGCATTAGTGTAAAAACTAATACTTTATTTCAATAATCTGTAAGGCTGGTTTTATTGTTGGTACGCGTTTCGGCAGCGCCATTGAAGCGCGCGCGTTCGGAAATGTATGAGGTAGTACTTGCGTTTTAAAGTCACGCGCTTGAGCAGCGTCGTTCGGTCAACGCGCAAGTACTATCTCATATCTTCGAACGCGCGCGCTCCAATGGCGCTGCCGAAACGCGTAGGTAACGATACAACCTATCCTATTACAAAATATTAGTACCTAGTACTTCGGTCAGACCTTTTTATGCTACTGTCATAAATAGCTGGTTAAATATAGATGTTATACGCCTCTGTCTACTCCATCGCGAAATATAGGCGTAATATTATATTTTATTAGACATTTATCGAGTTATTACATCGTCGATAATAATAGGGTAGTACGTTTTAATAGTATAATAAACGATTACAGATTAGGTTAAACGTGGTTTCAAATCTGTATTGGAAGCTGTATATCGGTTTAAATGAGATTGTGGTCGCTATTGGTATAATTAAACTCCGATTGGCGCTTGATCAAACGCAGTATTGGGGAATTTGTCTATTAAAATTAGGTGTATTTTGATATTTTCCCCCCTTTATATGCAAACGGGTCGCATCTCAGAATACCTACCACCTCTTCGGTTTAAGCTATTCTTAATAGATTTCTACGAAAATTAAATTCTAGTCTATTGTGCATAGGTATAGGTATCTATTTACTAACCTCTATATAACGAAAACCCTAAGGCCTATAGTCTAAGATCCGGCAATATAAATATAGTATACACACATCTGTTATTTGATGATAACAAAGATTATAATATGTTAGTTAATTAATATATTAATACATTGTAAATGGGTTGCCTAGCTAATTCGCGGACCAAACGGTTAATTCGTGTAAATCCAAATTATTTTTTTCAATTAACTTCCCCGGTTTGTTATTTATAAAAATCGACCATTATTTGAAAGAACATAACATATGGAGCTGGAAAATAAAGGTTGCCTACTTTCCCCTCAGCATAACTATGGAGTTGCCACGTATAAACATGCGAACAAGCGTTATTAATACTCGTATATCCCTCATCTCGTAATCTTGTAAATCTTAGTCGCATGTCCATTTCTGTGGTCCCATGTATGAATCAAGTCCACAACTCACCACGTCTCTTCTTTGAAAGACAAATTGCACTGCCTCTGCTGCTGTTAAATCAGCGATTACTATTGTACCTATATAAAAACGAATAATTCTGAAAGCTATACAAATCTAAACATTACGCAAATCAAATGTTTATTACTAAATGCAATATAACATTAATACCTTGCATTCATCCAACTAATGTATTCTATTCAACGCCAGGCTATAATACGACCACGGTGGGTTATACTTACGTTCCAAGAGTTATTGGGAAACGAGTACCCTTTCATATTTGGCCGCATTTGGCTTATCGAGCTTTATATTTATTAAAAGTACCAATTATTGGGTTTACTTTATTATTGACCTTATTTAATAGAAAATATAACAGTATTTAGAATCATAGTGATATCAGGTTTTAGCATGCAGGTTTACACGATAGCTTTTGGGATAATGTCCAATACGTAAGACCCCACTGACTGCTTACCATCAGGCATATTTGAGGGTTGAGTCATTTTAAAAGGCTAATATTAAAGTTTACTATATTCAAAATAGTGGGAAGGCATCCTAAACGGAAGTACACGGAACAAATAGGTGATGTGTTAGTGGCACAAGCACCCGTAACCGACACGTGTATGTATGAAAAGATTAATGAATGTTGAAGAGGCAAAGGAAGTATGTTTCGATCGCAGCAAATGGCGTTCTATAATCTTTCCTTACCCCACTAATGGGAGACAGGCGTGATGTTATGTATGTACGTAAAATCGACATCTGCCGCTGGGGGGTCCGCGTCCAGTCATCAACAACAGTTTTTTACGTAAAGAAACTGTCATCTGTTCTCCAAAAACCAATTACGAGCTCTGATATTTTTGTATTATGAAAATTGCCTAATCTATCATCGCCTATAAGTGACATACTGTATCTTTATATAATTTGGTAGCCTATAAATATTTGGCAGAATGCCAAAAATAATATTATATTGTGTGCAGTGTTGAAAGTGGTGTCTAGTAGAAACTTTATTTTTATACGGTGACAATAATAAATTACTTGAACTGGCCCTTCTGACAGTCCTTAATTGGTTACTGTAAACCGTAACCTATAAAAATTACTACTCATAACATTGCTAAGAAAAGAATAATTATCCTTCGTCGACGTGACTCTTCTCTGCCTGGTGTTAACCTTTCTTAGTCTTAGGATTACTAACTGTAAGGATATTTTGTAACGAATCTAGAAACAATACTCAGGGTTTAGGTCAGAAAGGCTATTGGAGACACTTTCCAGAGTCCACATAGACTATGCGCAACAATATCGTTTGAGGTAACTATCTATTGACTTCCAAATCGAATCTCGCAAGTTAATTTAACCGAATTTTCATTAAAATTATATTTACATAGTAATAATGAGGTAGGTAAACCAGGGCGCAATGTAAATTTGATAATATAATATTGTTTTAAATTTAATATGGCCATCCTTAGAAGACACGGCTTCCCTTGTCAACCCTCAACAGAAATAATGAGTTGACCCAAGCAAAAATAAACGGTGAAAGTTAGCTTTCAAACAGCATTTTTACATAAATATATTAAACTAATACCTTACTTAATAAACCTACTATAATTCCACCCTGGCCCAGTTTTAACTAACTAACTCTGCAACTCCAGGCTTGGCTTACCGTGACTAAAGCCTAAGCTTAACTAAAACTCCAATAGGAAAAACCGCCCCGCAATCGAAAACTATCGATAAAGAAAATCGATTATATCCGGCTATAAGCGGTAGTAATCCGGAAAATTCCAGTTTGAAGCGGCTCTCGGACGAATAAGCTCCGAACCTCCCCGAATAAAGCCGAATACGTCCGAAGAGGGGCATGAATATGCATAGCCTTTGTGATTTAATGCCTCGCTTAGAACAATTTCGATAATACGAAATGTTGTGCCCAAGACGATGTCGATAAACATAAAATTCTCGAAGCTTACGTAAACAAATGGTATTTGTGGGCAACCATGCGAATATCAGTAGAGTCTGGCTTTGTACGAATCGTTTCTTAGCTTTAATCAAGTAAATAAATGACTAAATCTGTGCAAAATTTTTGTGAAACATTTGGATTGGATAACTTGTATGGAATGGTGGAATGGTATAGAACTGGATCAATACTATGAAAATAGATGGTATTTTGTACGGTTAATCCATGCAGCAGGACTGATAAAGCAAGAACTCATCAGCAGGAGCACTACATTAACCAAGCAGTTTGGTATGGCTTGCGAACTTTTAAAAGACAAAAGGTCCTTTCTCGGACGGATTAATCTATATTGAGCAAGAAATCTCTCAAGTGTAATACAATCTCACAAACACGTTTGAACGTGTTAAAAATAATTAAGTAGGTATTGAATTTTTTTCTGACAGAACTAACTGCCCAGAAGCACACTTCCTTACTAGTAGCCTTGAGTCAAAACTCTTTTAATAAAAAAGTTATCCACGCAGGTAAGCCGTTGCCAATGACATAAAATTAATTGTATTA
This sequence comes from Parascotia fuliginaria, assembly GCA_963082885.1. Taxonomy (NCBI): domain Eukaryota; kingdom Metazoa; phylum Arthropoda; class Insecta; order Lepidoptera; family Erebidae; genus Parascotia; species Parascotia fuliginaria. The sequence continues at coordinate 9,360,947 of OY720196.1, read as the reverse complement.
ACCAAAAACTGCCAGTCTAGCCAACAGGTAAAATTTGCAGAATCATGTGAATGGCACAAAGGGTTCGACCTTTCCAGAATATTCGAGGTCTTTTCAAAAGCAAAAGAAAAAAGATTGAAAGCGCGAACGAAAAAAAGTGAATTTAAAATACTAAGGGCGTCTTTCTATTCGTGTTTTGATTAAACTGGAATCTGTAATTAATCCAACCGGGCAAAACGAGTATTTTTATGTTGATACCGGTTTAATCTAGTTTGCGGTGGCTAAAACTAGTATATGCCGTTTTTGCTTGCCAATAATGGTACAAAGTAAGTTCAGCTTTAATTGAAAAAGCTTAGCTAATTAATACTTTCGTTTGGGGTACAAAATTCCTTTCTATAGGGAGGTTCTCGCAATGATTCGAATCCATACGTTAGAGCTTTAATTATATAGAATAAATTATACAAAATTACAACTGAGGGCCTAGTGCAAGTTGTTTTTACGTTAACGTGATTGAAACGTTTATCGCGTTTGGCTCTCTGATTGGTTAAGAGCTAAAAGCGGGCCAATCAGAGCACCGAACGTCATAAACGTGTCGATCGTGTTAACGTAAAACAACCTCGCACTCGGCATCCAGCGCTGCAAGCGTTCAGGCGGTCTGTGACAACTTTTTGTGACGTCCTCTTCAGGATATGACTAATTCTTCAGTTTTGCCATTTTATTTTAGCATACATTCTCTTCTATTCGCATTTGAATTCTGTTGGATTGACCACATTGTTGGTAGCAGTATCAACAAATAGGAAACGTTACGAAAGATTCAGAACAAGGCAGCTGGATCCATGTTACTTGCTGACACAACTTGTTTTCCACGATTGTGAAAAAGCAGCGATATAGGAAAATCAATTTCAATAGAAAATTGACGAAGAACTGTATTATTATAGCGTATGCAATAAAAAATAAATAAATTTTAGAACAAATTTATAGCTCTGTATAGCACAGCACTACGTCATTTGAGCAAACTTTTGCGGTCAGTCATTTTATGCGAATATCGAGTGTTTAGCTCTAGGCTGCAATCGGATTTTGGACACACGCGGTTTTCGCACATAAAGCTATACCTATATATAGCTAAGCATTCGTTTATAACGAAAATTTAATCGCGACTGTAAAATTTTTGACGACTATTTTTATTATTATTAAGAAATATCTTAATCGAACTTATTATTTCTAACTACTAACCAAGGCATACTTATAAAAATCTAATGTATGTTATATAAAGACGAATTTAAACAAAATGGCTTTTACTTTGGAAAATTCTGAAGGGTAAGAACAACATTGCTATCTTTTAACGTTCAAGAGATTATTCTTGAATATTATAATAAATATCCTTGAGATTATTCTTCAATATAATACCGTAAGCTTAGTAGCTAAGCAGATTTATTGACGTAATTATAATACCGAGCTTAATATAAGGCTACATTCACACTAACGGACGAGCGACCCGTTTAGATCGCACTCTATTCAACATTAAATAATAATATACTACATTGAACGTAGGTTTTCTGTAATCTGTGATTGAACGAAGCGCACTGAGACTTAACCTATCGGATTAAAAAAGCCTTGGAGAAGTCGCTTTTAAAAAAAACTTACAGATTCTAGATCGGGCAGTGATAGAATGATTACATAATTATTTTACACAGAAGACAAGAAAAGTATTTGGTTCTTAATGACAACAAGTCATAAAACTAAAATTATCTATACATATAATAAAAATGTAACCGATCGCTGTCTGTACATGGAAGATATATGAGAAAAAATACAATTGGGACCTATATCAACGCAAATAGAACCCAAAACAATGATTTTTAAAATTTTTGTCTGTTTGTCTGTTTGTCTGTGCGTTTGTGCACGCTAATCTCAGAAACGGCTTATCCGATTTAAATATGGTTTTCACTAATATATTGTGGTAAGCTTCACTTAACATTTAGTGTTTATTTCATGTCAATCGGTTCATAAATAAAAAAGTTATGCCAATTTAAAGAATCACATCGAACATTCGTTAATTTACTACGAAATCTTATAGAAGCAGATATTTTAACAGGTTGCGGAATAGCTGATAGTGTTTTTATTCCTGTCATTTTAAACACTCTTTCATTTAGTTTTAAACGAGTCCAGTTTCCAGTGAGCCTATGTTTTGCGATGACTAATTAAAGTAATTAATTAATTAAGTAATTAAAGTAAAGGTAAGACACTAAAAGTTGTGGGTGTAGATCTAAGTATTAGCTGTTTTTCGGTCAGCTTTATGTGGCTCTATCACGTGTTAGCATTACTAGCAGCCTGTATGCTTTGATCCCTGATGGCTATACGTCTAATCCATACATCCATACATATTATAAAAGGCTTTGTCCTGACTGACTGACTGACTGACAGACAACGTAAAGCCTAAACCGCTGGTCGTAGCGACTTGAAATTTGGAGGGTGTGTTTGTCTTAATGTGTAGAAGTGTACAAAGAAAGGGTTATTAAAAATTCAACCCTTAAGTGTATGAAAAGGGATGAAATCGATTGTATGAAACGTCTTCATTTTTTAAGTTACAGCTTTGAAATTTTGTTTTGGAATACTTTTATTTAAATAAAAAATACGCTCATAATTTTTTTTTTACTGGGGTGGCTTTATAGGAGTGAAATAAGGGATGATATATTGTATGGAAAGATCTTTGCTTTTGAAGTTGGCGACTTGAAATTTGGAGGGAGGGGGAAGGGAGAGGGAGGAAGAGGAAAGGAAGGGAGAAGTGAGGGGAAAGTGCCGGGGTAGTTAGGGAGAAGTCAGGGGAAAGGGAGGGGAAAGTCAGGGGGAAATCGACTGCCTCTGTATTTCGGTGGTACTGTGTATGGACTGTGAGGTCGCGGGTTCGATTCCCGCTCAGTGCAAATATTTGTAGCATGAACATGTCTATTTGCATTGGTCTGGGTGTTTATATGTATAATATGTATCTATTTACAAAAATAAAAGTATTTAAGTATGTTTATCCGTATTCTAGAACCCATAATACAAGCATATAATATGCTTACTTTGAGTCTAGATGGCGTTGACCTCGCAGCATATGTGGGACCAGCTGAGTATCCGCGGAGTCATTGTGTGGGTGGTGTGGGTCAACCCGCAGGCCAGGGAGACCCGTATAAACGGTGGTGCCGCTGGCCGCCCGCGGCATTGTACAAGGGCCCAATTAGAGCTAACCAAAAAAAAAGAGACTGCCCCACCAGTTTGCGCATAATCTCGGAGTGGTTCGTCGTGCAGGTTGGTGACCGGATAGTGGGACCCGGCGACCATTTTCGAGACGGTACGGCGGCCTTTTGCGAGCAGTCCGTATCATGGAAGCCCGGAGGCCTAAGACCCTTGAGCCTTTACAGCTGCGAAGAGACATCGCCTCCTCAACGGCCGTCGCCTTTACCACGGAGAGTCTTCTCAACAGCTCTTTAAATTAATTCTACCCTCTCCCTTTTTATCCAGAACGACACGTGCGGGACTGAAGTGCTACCCTATCACAGTGCAATCTAAAGGGTCTCGAACCAAACAGTTCAGCACTTTATACTTTTGTCGCTCAATTAAAGCCTGGAACCCTTTACCAGCGCATGTGTTCCCACCTAACTTTCATCCTGGGACTTTTAAGCGAGGCGTGAAGAAGCATCTCACTAAGCCGCCATAGTGGAGGCCACCATACCAGTAGTTTGGCTTTTGGAATGGTGTCCACTACTTCTGAATTCCACTGACTGCTTACCATCAGCCAGAGTAGAGGCACTTTGGCAGGCTAATATAAAAAAAAAACTTATAGCGTTTTTATTCCCGGATTCCTTTCATTCCAAACAATTTCCCGTTTAGTTTTAAACGAGTTCAGTTTCCAGTGAGCATATGTTTCGCGATGACAATTAATGAGTGTGGATCTAAATATTAACTGTTTTTCGCATGGTCAGCTTTATGTGGATTTGCCACGTATAAGTAATCCTAGCAGCCTGTATGGCTTTGATCCGCGATGGCTATACGTCTAATATCGTAGATAGAGAAGCATTTACTATAAAGATTTTTTTTATTCACCTAAACGAAGATGTTTATAATTCAAAACAAACCAAAAGATATATCCAAAAAATGCTGCCCAAAATCACTATTCCACGCGGACGAAGTCGCGGGCACAGCTAGTATAGAAATATATAGAAAAGCGGCGATAGAAGAAGACAAGATTGCGGCGCAATATCACCTATATATCAGTACAAAAATAACTTGAAATACTAAGTGTACTTACTGAAAAATTTAATTACGTAATTTTTCGACATTAACAACAACTCCCTGGAAACCTTAGATGTTGAAAACATTGTAAAAGTAGAGCTTTAAAAAATATAAAACAATAACTCAGCTGTAAATTCGCTACCACTCCTCAAATTACTCTTCGTTTTATTAAAAGCTACATGGCAAAACGAATTTTGAACACTCAGCTCGCAGACATATTTCGGATGAAATTATGCTGACGAAACACTAAATAAAAGAAGTAACATTTAAGTTAAAAAATGGTATACAAAACCCGAAATATTAAACAAAGAATGCTTCCACCAGTTCGATTTGAATACCAAGTAATCCTCAATTCAATAAAACGCAATAAATCTGTACCTACACAATTTTAAAAAAGTTGGAAAAGATATTTGCCGATATGATACTTTGCATTTTATTGAAATCATACTAGAGGTCACAATCACATACATTTCCTCGTCTTATTCGATAAGATTTCGCGACATTATGTCCAGTATTGTGTGCTAAGAAATAAAACGCAGGTATTAGATAGATGTTACAGAAAAATGAGCCTAAATTGTAATAGCACATAAGCGATATTTTCATGTCTCGTGTATTTTACGTCTTTTTTAGTGCATCAGTATTCGCTAACATCGATGTATGTATGAATATCCTGCCTTAGTCATGACTACGTGTGCTGCATTCGAGTCAAGCTGATCTGCATTATAGTTGATGACGTCAGAAACCACGATATTTCCTTTATTGGCTTTTAGAAGGCTTTAATAAACCTGTTAGTATTAAGTATTTTATTTGTGTTGACTAAAACATAAAATAAAATTGACATAAAATAAAATCAAACATTATCTTACAGATAATGTTTGATTTTATATTATTTAGATACCTATATCTTATTAATTTGGTATGCCGTGCAATTTAAATGCAAATACATCCACTGCTGGACACCATGTCCATTTTAGCCGATCCTAAACTGCTCTCATTCAATCGGTTGCCTGTTACTTTTACCAGGGGGTCTACCATCACCTCTTATAGCAGTATTATTTTAATGCTACTTTGTGTTTTGCCTTTTTCTTTTGTACTATTAAAAACAAAGATAGAGACAAAGTAAGGTTACAATAAGATTGCTATAAGAGGTTGTTGTTATTTATGTTAGATAGTGAAATATCGAAATCTGATGCGTACGAGTAGCTTTGAAGTTACGGAGCAGCAGTCAGAAAATAACAGTGACTTTGCTTTATTCTATTTAGAGATAGGTGTGAACACCAATTTCTTTAATTATTTTGTACAGTGGCAGAAGAGCATACAGTCCCTCTGATGGTAAATGGTAACTGTCGATCACGAACTTCTGCAATGCCATGCTTTGCGAAGACGCTGGCTATGAATTCCCTGTTTAAGTGTACCTTTTAACAATACACGAGTATGTAACCATCCCTATAAACCGTCAATCTATCACTTAAAGGCCTCAGTAGGTATATGTCTTCCAATTAACCACCGGTCTAAAAGGCTACAATACAAATGACGTGCATTTATAAGGCTTGACCGGGTTACGGGTAAATTAATGAAGCCACTACTAGTGTTTATACAGCCGGACGTGATGCAGGTATTTTAAGACTAGAGAAAGAAGCTGTTTGTTTAAGATAAAGTAAAGGCAAGGCAAGGTTAAATGTAAACACGTGATAAGTAATTATGTAAAAATGCCCATCACTGTTACTCCTGTAAAATATAACTCTTACGAACACTGAGCTATGTCACTCGGGAGTCCAAGATACTGTTAAACTTACTGTCTTTAAACCCGCAACGAATTTGATCACTATAAAACAAATTAACTGGCCTGTTGGCCTAGTGGTTAGTGACCCTGACTGCTAAGCCGGAGGTCATGGGTTCGATTCCCACCCAGGACAAATCTTTGTGTGATGAGCATGATTGTTTGTTCTGTGTCTGGGTGTAATTTATCTATAATATGTATGTATTAACAAAAGAAAAATGTATTTAAGTAGTATACGTAGTAATATACGTATAGTTGATCCACGCTGGTTTCAGCATGAATGGGCCGGGGAAGTACTACCCTCTCACAGAAGATCGACGTAAGAGTAGTAGTATCCGTACTACTGCGTTTCGCTCGGTGAGTGAGAGCGCCGGAGGCCCAATTTCTCCCCTTTCCACTTTCCTCACCTCCCTCATTCCCTAGCCCTAACCCCATTCCTAGCCGCCATAGTGGAGGCCACCATATCAGCAGTTTAAGAAGATGGTATGGTGGCCACCACTTCTAGATTCCACTGACTGCTTACCATCAGGCGGGGTGGAGTCACTTTGGTAGGCTAATATAAAAAAAATATATATATCAGTTGTTTAGTACCCATAACACAAGCAAATATATTTGCTTAATTTGGGGCTAGATGGCGCTGTGTGAATGTGGTAGAATATTATTATTATTATTATTATTATTATTATTATTATTATTATTATTATTATAAAACGAGTAAGAATTCCCCACATGGAGTACTGCTGCCATCTTTGGGCTGGAGCACCCGGATACCAGCTTGGGCCGCTTGACGCGGTCCAAAGGCGTGCTGTAAGAGTTGTCGACAATCCCAAGCTAACAGGCGGTATTGAATCACTAGGCTTAAGGAGAGACGTTGCCTCCTTATGTGTATTCTATCGCCTGTATAATGGGCTGTGTTCTGAGGAATTGTTTAGGATGGTGCCAACGGCCACTTTTTATCATCGCACCTCCCGCCATCGGCTGGGAGTTCATCCTCACACCTTAGAACCTCTTAGGTCCCTTACAGTGAGGTTTCAGAGAAACTTTCTCCCTCGTACGATAAGGTTGTGGAATGAGCTCCCCGTCGGGGTTTTCCCGAGAGACTACAACATGGAGTTCTTTAAGAAAGGAGTTAAAAGGTTTTTAACAGGGTCGACAACACGCTAGTGATGCTCCTGGTGTTGCAAGCGTCCATAGGCTACAGTAACTGTTTACCATCAGGCGGGCCGTATGCTTGTTTGTCACCTTAGTCGTAAAAAAAAAAAAAAAAATTTTTTAAAAATTAAAGTATATCCATTTTGTAAGTTTAAGCACAAAGACGTCTACCTACTGCACGACATAAGCTCACCAAGCGTCTACAGTTAGACCGCAATGTTTCTACGATTGCCCCCATCTTTACATATTAGTAAACAATGAAAAAACTCACTAGATCGCTATGTACATGGCTGTGTTACTACCTTACTACTGTATAGAAACAATGCTTTAGAAGAAATCGAATCGCAAATGTGCAGATTTTATTACTTACATAACTTCGATATTTTATGATGAGAGATCAAATACTTTACCGGTCGATCTGGTCTCAATGCTGACATCAGCAAGAATTTAAACGTACCGTAGCTCCCTCTAAGTTAACTCCCCTAAATAATTTTTTTCCAGCAGATTAAATTCATATAATATTACTGTAATCACAAAAACTTACGAAGCAAAACATAAAGACCATAGCTTCGTATAATTTACAACACTGAAGCGATATCGTATACCTGAAACTCAGCATTTTTACACTACAGAAATTACGTTCTGGCTTACATCTAAGCTAATAATAAGAAAAAACATTAGATTTTTTGTGTTTGTTTTATTTATTTTTTATTTGCCTACTAAAGTGACTCCACTTTGCCTGATGGTAAGCAGTCAGTGAAATCCAAAAGGTGTGGACACCATTTCAAAAGCCAAACTATTGGTATGGTGGCCTCCACTATGGCAGCTTAGTGAGATGCTTTTTCACGCCCCGCTTAAAAGACCCATGATCAAAGTTAGATGGGAACACATGCTCTAGTAAAGAGATCCAGGCTTTAATTGAGCGACAAAAGTATAACAGTACCTAGTACAAAACTTTTGTGTGTAATGGTCAAACTTAAAAATTACTGAATCGATTTTAATCATTATTACACTAATCTAAATCAAAGACTGTTAAGGTCATGTCGGGAAACCTTTGTCCAGCACTGGGATATAGGCTAGTAGCAGTAGTATTAAAAAGTTATAAATAACATATTAAGCGGCTTTTTATCACGATATCTTTACGGGATCGGGATCTAAGCTATTCAGCTCACGCAAACGAAGTTGCGGACAAAAGGTAGTTTAACATAAAAGTTTTTCTTCCATTATCGAGTTACGAAGTGCAATTTAAAGTCGTGAAACAAACTAATTTTATTTGCTTGAGTGGAGGAACAATGGCGACAATTTCCATCTTAAAATTTTATTATTTCTTTATAGAAGGAAGGAAAGGGGCCGGTAAGAGCTGTCCACCCGAGGATAAGTAAGTAGTGCTTATTAGACAAGTGACAAGGGCTTATAGGTAGGCTTATCTACCGGTGCAGCGATGAATGCAATAAAATTTGAGCTTTTATAATACCTCATCTAAAAAATTTTAATCAGGTATTACTTTGCAGAAATCGATGGTGTTAATTTCGATAGGAATATGATAAGCACAAGAGGTGTAAGTTTGAGACCTACTTCTAGAATTATTTTAATGTAGTCATTTATTTACAAATCTAACATTCCAAAATTATATTTGACATCATATCATACTAACATCAATAGGACTAAATCAAATAAAAATAGGAATGCCATATCTACAACTAGCTACGCCCGGTTTATTCCCGTTCAGTCACACCCAGATATGTAACAGTGTGACTCATCAGGAATTAAATTCCTGCTGAGTGTTGTGACATATCTGGGTTATTTTTCTTCACTACCATAAAACTAAATAATAAAATAACGAAATAGTTAATCATACTTCTCACGTACTTAAGTTATTATTTTTCTTGTTTATTTTTTTGTTGGTAACCGTAATTCAACAGCGTGATCTTTGACTAAGAAGACCCTTGCAGGGATTCCGATTAGTGCACATCCACACTGTGTTGTTTTCTTTTCACGTAATAAGTACCTACTCATGTCCACCGCGAGAAGAATATTCCCACCTTTTCTTTTTATTAATACTAAATTATCAAAATTTTTGATGAAGACGCTGTGGGGTCCGCCATTTTAAGAATCGCGTGGACATACACTTTATTTATGTTCATTAACGGATTATTGTTGCCATAACAAAAAAGAACTAAGTAAAATAATAACTTAAATACGTGAGAAGTATAATTAAATACTTCGTTTTTTTATTATTATGTTCTAAGGTTGTGTTGAAAAATAAATAAAGAAATTATATCATAATACATATGTGGCGACATCTCCACGCCACAGATGAATTTACACCGCTGTAAAACTGAGAACCCTTTGCATTTATTAAAAATAGTATTTATAATGTAACGGTGTTACTCAACGAGAAAACAAGTGTCGTAGTGACAGAGTGTAACTCAGAGGAAATATTTTTTTTTTACTGTTCAGTCACACTGTTACACATTGGTGTAACAGTATATATATATGGTAGGTAGGTGGTATGGTATGTATATATATGGTGTGACCTAATAAGAAACAAAAAGTAGCAATTTGTCAAAGTGTTACTCAACAGGAATTTAATACCTGATGAGTCACGCTGTTGCACACGCATGACGAGTACGGCTGCTCTAATAAGAGCGTAGAACGAAGAAGAAGAATTCTTTAAATTGAAATGTTGAAGTCGTAGCATTCATTTACCTTTAACATTCTGTTTATTGTTAATAGCTTTTAAATGTGCTTAGGTATATTCCAGAGTAATGGTTCGAGATAAATAATGAGATTAAATTAGATTGAATTTCAATTGTTGTCCCTTAAAGAACGAAGAACGAAAGGTCGCTTAGTAACCGTAGTCCGTACCGATCGATTAACCTGTATTAGCCCTTCGGTTTATTTACAAGGACATTGTAAATTGAGTAATTAAAGGAAGGATATTTCTGGGAGATTTTTTGTTCAAGTTGCACACATAGAAAAGTATGTTAAATTTATAGAAACCACGGACTTACGGCAGATCTTTGTTGGTTTCAGGAAATATGTGTTTATATTATATGAGCCGCATCGAACGCAATAATTTCCATCTTTTTATAGAATATCGACGTAGGTACTTGAGTGGTATTAGTACTTTTTACCTTTGGTTCGGTGAGCGGTAGCGCTGGAAAACTAGGTACCCTTTCGGTATGTTTCCTTTTTTATTCTTCTGTTTCATTCCCTCTTCTCACAAACAGTCGTCGGCAACAAGTTAATTGTATATTGATGGCATTGTTTCTATGCAGAACACAACGATGTCCACGGCTACGGTAATCACTTAGGTAGGCTGTATAGTTTTTTTTAGTAGCAATGTGCTGGAAAACAAGCACATGACCCACCTGATGTCAAGCAGTTCCAGTACATAATCACATCACATAATCTAAGCCACTTAATATTAGAAATGTAAAAAATAATTCTTATTTTTTTATATAAGTCTTGATGTTTTTTAACATAACTCCACGTATCCACGTGTCATTCATAACCCAATTATCACTAACTTACAAGTGATCATCTGGCACGGTCCCAAGTGGTGTCTTCCGGCTTGTAAGTCACAAGTCACCTGCTTTACGTCATTCAGTGAAAAAAGACATGTGTAACGTTTACTAGTATAGGGTGGCGCAAAAGTAAAGACCCTATTTGGTTCAGCTATAACATTTTTTCTAAATTAGAAAACTAGATTTAGATTTTTTTAAATGTATATTTGTGCCATTAAATTTCGTACCATTAGGATTTAAAGATGATGTCTTTTAAATGGTGACCTCCAGAGTTGATACACATTTGAGCCCTATTTATGAGATTTTCCTTCAAAATTGGTTATGAGTGACGAAGCGCATTTCCATCTCTCAGGGCATGTCAATAAGCAGAATACTCGGTTCTGGGGCACTGATAATCCGCGCATTATTCAAGAAACACCTCTACACCCACTAAAAGTTACTGTATGGTGTGGCATCTGTGTTGACAGAGTGATCGGACCCTATTTTTTCGAAGACGCTGGAGGCAATGCGATTACTGTCACTGGAGAACGCTACAGAACCACGTTACGTGAGTTTTTGATACCCAGTTTGGACGAATTGGGGCTGGAGCACATCTGGTTTCAACAAGACGGCGCTACGGCACACACAGCGCGCGACACTATGGACTTAGTGAGGGACGCTTTTCCAGGCCGAGTTATCTCTCGTTTTGGCGATTTGCCTTGGCCTGCAAGATCACCCGATCTGACCAGTCCAGACTTCTTTCTTTGGGGTTTTTTGAAATCTCGGGTGTATGTGAACAAGCCACAGACTCTCGCAGCTCTAAAAGAAAACATTCGTCAAGAAATAACGAACATATCGCAGGAAGTGTTACGGCAAGTTATGCAAAATGTCATAAATAGGGCTCAAATGTGTATCAACTCTGGAGGTCACCATTTAAAAGACATCATCTTTAAATCCTAATGGTACGAAATTTAATGGCACAAATATACATTTAAAAAAATCTAAATCTAGTTTTCTAATTTAGAAAAAATGTTATAGCTGAACCAAATAGGGTCTTTACTTTTGCGCCACCCGTTATTTTGATCTTACGTCTGTTTAGAAGGGTGGTAATTTGTCGACAAGTTGTCTATTATTAGAGTGTGGCATAAACTTTTCTAAAGTTATGCTTGGGGAAGTATTAATCAGGACTTTGTCTTTTAGGCTACAAACACCTTTTTTTAGTTTAATGCTATGATGACGACTCTTTTTTCATAATTACGATCTAAAATTATTTACCATTACACTTAGGCATCAATGAAGGTTAATAGCCATAATCGAGGTTAAAAATCGTGGTCTGTAGGTAGGTATACTACGTTGAAACTAAGTTATCGTTATCTGTGTCTATAAATAATAATCCATTTTACTTAAACCGACTCTTGATTAAATTTGAGATAAATTTTCATAATTTTTATTTAATTTTGTAATACATTTAAAGGACAATTAGTTAGGTCACCGCTACTTAATATAAGGCTCAATTAATAAATCATTTTTGTTTTATTTTATTATTAGGATTTTAATCAAATTGTTCAATATTATTTAATTTGTTAAGTTTTAGTTCTTTTTTCAATTATGATATAGAATATAGGTATAATGAGGTTTTATTAGATCGTATAGGTTATTCATTTTGATAAAACTTAACTGGTTTATAGCAAAGTCGAGCTATATTTTTGTCTTTTTCTTCGCTAATTTATCCTACAATGGATTTTGATATGGTATTCATTTAGCATAGTATAGAGAATTTCATAATCAGCCTACGACAGTAGGAAGGCTTATGTTTAGCAATGGCTGGACATAGGCTGTCTCACCCCCAAAGCACGTCATCTTGCCCGATTTTGGGCTGACTGACAATTTGCACCAAATTTCGGCCGCCGCGAATCGTGAATCGTTGCTCCAACAGATGGTAGATTATGCCACTTTACGGTTAATAATATACTATTGATTAAATCTGTATAAACCGTCTCAGAGGTATTTACGTTACGCCACACCCTACACAATAAAGCTATTCGTGTCACTGAGGGAACGTAATATAATTTTCGTCATTACGACAAAGACCCCAACTACCCATAGGAGACATTATGCATTTATCTCTCGTTAATTATACCAGGCGATGTATGGATTATGCTGAAATATTGACATTAGATAAGTCAAAATGATAATATCGACTTTTATGTTTTATTTATATGGTTTGTTTTGGCTTTGTACTAATACAGAAAGAGGTCTGTTTGCTTTGTGAAGCCTATTGCAATACAGAGTTTATTCCCTAGTTTTATAATTATAACGTACAGCAGTTTACTACTTAGTGAAACTATTGCACCTACAAGATAATAAACTGTGAATGTGTCCATTTTTATCTATACTAGGTATTATAAAAAGCGGAAGAGGTTGTTTGTTTGTTTGATCGCGCTAATCTAAATACCAGTCGGATTTGAAAAAGTCTTTTTATGCGTGTGATAGCCCAGTTCTCGAGGAATGTTATAGGTTATATAACATTACGCTACTGACGACGGGAGCAGAGCAGTAAGCAAAGACGCGAGTGAAACCGCGCCGTAGAAAGCTAGTGTTTGTATATAATGTAAAAGCCAACTCGATTGTTCTATTTCTATCATAAATAAGTCGTTCTTAATTAAATTATGTGTTTGTTAAACAATTATATTATTGTTATTCATTCAGAGAAACTACTTAGCTATATTTTAATTCTTACAGTTGTTTTTGATACAAAAAACAAGAAATGAGACCCAAATGTTTTCTTTTAAAACAAAAGTGCTTTATTTGCAAACAAATATTCATTTGCAGAAAATGCATTATTGATGCTATTAATTTTCTAACGATGTTTCAAGCACGGTGAACATAAACCAAAATCCCTAAATCTATTTCTTGTATTTTTATAATGAAAATCGAAGTCATAGAACACAGCTAATATATTTTACTTCAGGAATACGAGAAGATACTATTTGAGTAAAATAGTGTCACAAACTATCTACAACAATAACATTGGCGGCATAATATACTAAGCAAAATCTTACATCAGTGACTAGAACGGTTATGCAAAAAAAAATAGTTGGAAAACTCGATTTGCACACGTAGAATGGCGCAAAACGACGTTCAGAATTTCAAGCATGAAAATGTGTCCGTGTTAAGTCCACAGAAAAAAAAAACATTTGTAGCCCCTACCATGAGTTAACGTGACCTTCTCACCCGATGGCATAAAATATTTGATTTGCCCAGTAGGTAGATAGTGCCACATAATGTAAAATGAACAGCCCCTTGGTATTTACATTGATCTACATTTTCTTGTAGGATAAGTTACATACATACCCTATATATTTTACGTGTGGCGAAATGCCAATGTTCATGCATATGTATATACTTTGCTTCACTGTGTGGGCAATACTTATAATAACTTACTTATAAAAACTAGTACTTATAATCTATTGTCAATTTTAAGTAAAGTATGGCAAAGTTGTAGTTAAATAAAACATACGGTAATTCAATAGACTTCAACAACTTTTTCCCATTCATTGTGTCACTCTGTTTCGTCTGAACTAATTTTCACAGTTAGAATACCAGTACAGGTGTTTTTTTTATTTCAAGGCATTGTTATACAAAATCTTTAAAAAAGTTTGTTAACTTAAAACTTTTGAGATAAAAATTCCTTTGAAAAGTTCAAACATTAAACTTTGTTACTTAAATTACTTTCGAAAATCAGTCCGAAAATATAGATAATTAAAAGAAAAACGGAAAATACGTAAAAATTTTGTTTTAGAAATGAAACGGTTGTTTTAATTGTGTTTTAAACAATACACCAATTTTTTTATGACATATAATTTTAGATTGAGATAAGGACTAAGTTTTTATTTCGTATAAGTTCATGACCCACCTGTCCAATATTTATATAAATAATATCTAATACCAACAAGGTCCATAGATAAACAGAGAGTTAAAAGTAACTTTGCGTGAGTGAATAAAAATCAACCCTTTAAACGCTATAGACGTTGGTAAATTGTCAAAATTTGTCGCGGATCTTTGCCCGCCTCGCTGGAAACAATTTCAGAGCTCAACTGTCTGGATGATTGCCGTCTTGTCAGTGATGAACAATATTACTCAAGCCAATTTATATTACATTTGTAACGTTTTCCTTCTTTTAAAATACTGAGCTATGTATGTTAGTGGTTAGAGCTTGTGAAATTGATTATCATGGGTGCAATATTGTTCAATATATTATTTTATCTTATAATTATACACGTACCTAACTTAAACCATGTTTGCAAAAAAAATATAACTTTTTTTATTTAATTCTGTTCTGATTGCAGAGGTAAATAATTTGATTTGATTTGAAAATACCTATTGGCAAAAAAGCAAGCTACAAAAAAGAGACGACAGTTGATATTGAATAAGCCTAACAGTAAGATAAAATCATTACATATCGCTATGTATAAAATATGTCTGTTTTTATTTTAAAATATCACTGAGTAGGTAGTAACTACTTACTTACATTTTGTTTAGTCTTCCAGCGTTGATTCATCGACACATGTTGAGAGCATAATAACCTAAGTGACGTCATCAGTCCGTAAGGCTATTTTTTATAAATCTGTAAAAACTGCAGTTTCTGCAGAATACGAATAATTTAACAAAATTTAAAAAGCTGACTCAAAAATTGAAGACTATCTACCTATTAGTACCTATTAAACAGATATGTTTGATAGTTTTATTACATTAGCTGTAAATGAGGGTGTTTAGAATTTTTTGCCACCAGATGGCGCCACTTCAACTTTCACATTGGGCCAATCAGGGGTTAACTTTCAAAAAGTGCTTGACAGCTAGACCTGACGCATCGGTGCTGCCACCGTGGGCGCCATTTTAGAAAACTCTCTCAGCAATTTTCTTTTGTTCTTATGCACGTGAATTACCCATTTTGTAAAAATTTCCGAAATGAACCTTTTACCAAAGCACCAACTAACATTTTCCTAAACACCCTCATTACACGATCATAAAATAACAAAGTGCGTATACCACCTGACAAAATTCAGATGTCTAAATGATTCAATAACTAAGTTCAGTCAAGTGAAATAGCATGTAGGAAGGAATACGTGCTTAACTTAGAAACTTCTAATAAAAACAAAGTAAAGATGAAATAATTATTGACTCTTTTTTAGACAGTTCCGAAACGTCATTAAATGGAATGAGACAAAACGCATTATTGGTACGAAGTTATGAAATAGGTTTTAATATATATTTTAACATAAAATGAATTTTTGGATGAAATTGTTATCATTCAGCTAAAAAGTAGAAATATGCAAAACTGGTTGCAGCGTTGAAACAAATAGTCAGGGACGTTTTGTACTCTACCAGATTATGCTAAGTTAGTTATTTAAATTTTTATATGGAAGCTGGCTTTATGGTAATCTATTAGATTTAGTATAACTTAAGCTTTTGCAGTCCGTAACGATGTTTTGCTCCTGTTTGTTGATGTACCTGTAACAGATAGAGATATATTTATAATAAGATACATTTTATAACTCATGTAAGTATAGATACAAATTTAAACAATTATATACTATTTACTTATAATAAAAGTATACAATGTGTAATAATAAATTATAAAGTAAAGAACTGTTACTTTTTTGTTTATAAGCCAAACTTTTGCACTAGAAAACAAGTTTAAACCTATGTTTAAACTCGCGTCTATACGGGATGTAGCAGATCTAAATTACACCGAGACTCAATCACATCTCACAAACGTCTCGAATAGGAATCAAACTCACGAATCTAGGCTAGTCAAGTTTAGTACGTTTAAGATTATTTTGCCTGTACATAGTTATTTCCTTGAAATCTGTATAGATATCTCAGACACTGTCACAACACAGTCCAATAAGCACAACTTTTATTATGTGGAACTAAACATTAGCAAACAGAACCGGTGGCCGTTGGGGCAGACCCTCAAAGGTAGACCGACGACTTTAAAAGGGTGGCAGGCAACCGATGGATGGAGGCGGCTTACAACCAGCCAAGATTGGCGGAACTTGGGATAGGCCTATGTCCAGCAGTGGATGTATTTTGGCTGATATGATGATGTTGATGAAACATTAGTGGGACAAGATACGTTTCTGACTATCACTTCGACAATGACATCCACAACCTTTTGATTCAACGTCTTCCATGATATTAATATCATCAGTATTCAAGCTATGTTTGTTTCACATAAAACTTCAGCAATAATGAGTAAATAACATGAGTTTATAATGTAGTAAATGCACGAACGCACATGAATATGTATACAACATGCATATGCAACTCGTCTCGTATTCCGCTACGTTAATTAGTATACAACCTTCTTACGAAACGAGGCAATAATTTACTCTATACGTGTATTGTTAGGTACAATCACTGCAAAATAACTTCAAATCACCGATTTCGATCGTCGACCAAACCAGTCTTGTTGAACTATGCAATTAGATACTTTTTAGCCATTTATTTTATTTATTTCGGTATAACAATAATAAATAACACAAGAATTCTATAATTTATAAATTTAATAAACATAGTAACTCTATCAGCTCTTGCAACTAGGACGTAGACCGCATCTAGGCTATATCAACGTCATCTGATACCGAACGAAGGAATAGGAATGTCACTTGTTTTGCACTTCGTGAACGTTATACCTACTTTGTATTGTAAGATTATAAAGCAATAAATGTTGGCGTGCATGGTAAAAGCTAAACATTCCTAGACTTTATTGAGTCGTGTGAGGAATAATTTAATTTAATTTTGAGTTGCATGCATAAACAACTATTCTAACCTATTTCTATTATTAAGTGCAGTTGACTAAATCTAGTTTTTCTAAATAATTTTATTAAATGTATCAGCATTTTGATATTTGAGTATTTAGTTTAGCGCTCGGATGTATTGATGATTTATTCTACCAAAAATGTTGCTATACCTAATTGAATATTTCATGAACTTATGCATGTCCGAATGGAGTATCAAGTCAATGGTCAGCAAGGAACAAACAGCATAATAATATTAAATGAAGTTAACACTTGCGATGCTGTTTCTAATAAATTATATCAACACTTTATTGGGATTCCACATCAGTCAATATTGAGTATAGTACTTTGCGAGAATGTGCCGTACCTGTAGTCAAGTACTATTCTATTGTGATTCTACGTTTATTACAAGAGCCACGCCCATAAAATACCTTGTGTTGAAAGATCAATGGTCCAATACAACATTCGCAAAAATTGCTTAAAAATTGCGTATTTCATTTACAACCAATATCATAATTGCCATAATAAAAAAAAGTTGTGATGACATAATCAAAGGATATCATAAATTTTTACTTAAAAGAAAATAAGACCAAGGAAACTCGCAAAGTCCTACCACAATCGACTGGTTTTGCCATATTCTTTGAAACTCTGTGCACGTGTCGGGTCAACGGGTTGGATATAAATTAAAAAGTAATAAAAAGTGTTATGAAACAAGGCCCATTAGCCCGCGTGATTTACGTGGTCAGATATATATTTTTTAAGGTTATGTTTTGTATAACCCTTATATCATCGTGTACCCGTGTTATCCATATCCATTGTTAATATAATTAATTTATGCAATATATTTTTTAAATTATTATCCTTTTAAAGATGACACTCAGCTCGGGTTCAATCTGCGAATGAGATATGTGAGATAGGATTATCAGTTACCAATTACTTATCTTTCGGAATATATAAGATCTTACGCCTTGTACGAGTAAAATGATATATGACAACCTTCTGGCTGTTCTAATAGTTGATTAGATATAAATGAAATAATCTCTGTCTGATTCTTTAAGGACCTAATGCTAAAGCTTGTCTTTGTACCTATGTTGTTTTTGTTTATTAAATATATTAAGATCTATGAGCCTATTAAAAAGCGTACCTAATGATAGCTTTTACGCAGGTCTTAATATTGCTAAGTTTGCTTGAAAAGCCAGATTGCCCGGAGAATAGTTATTTCGACTAAGTATATGAAGGCAACACGCGACTAATAATAGGTATTGTAAGTGTTTATATACTAAGTACTTATTATTACTACTCGTCAACAAGTGTGTGTGTGTAGTTTACAGGAGTTTTACATACTCTTTTAATCATCTACAAATCTTATTTTATTTTGACTAAATTGCTTTTTAATATAAAAAAACGTCTACTTTTATACGATATTTTGGCAGATAATTAATATCACACAATATAATAAGTTATAAAAGCCTAATGCCCATATTCATAAAAGCATTAATTATCCTGTTATCAATTTTAGTATACGCAATAATTATCACAGTTAAACTGAAAATAAAAATTATTCACAAAATCATAAGGAAAAAATTTCGGCTTCGATATTTTACAACTAAATGCGACACGGAAATGACACATCTCTATGTTAATAATTCTGACAGGGGCCATTGTCATTTTCGTGTGACAACACTGTTAACTTAAGTGTCATGGCGTCGCTCTCAGTTTAATTAATTAGTTAAATTGCGTGTTTTTTGCGTCCTTTAATTTCGCAATAAAAATTGTCATTATACAGAAAAAAAATGATATTGTTTTAATTAATGTTTTCTTATAATATTTGTCCTTTACTTTGGCTAAGTTGCTGACCTGTAAAATTACTTTCTCAAATCGTTTCAAACAAAGTGCTTGTTAACTGGACTGAAGTCTTTTTAAAAGTCGAGTGGATTTTTACTCTTTGAAGTTTTAAAAGTGGCAACGGCAAAATTAATTTGAATTCGTCCATTACTTTAGACTTAATAAATGTGCATAACGTAGCGTGGGAATAACTGAACAATAAGTTGACTAAATTTAACACATTCCTCCTAAACTAATTAGTATCTAACATTGGACTGGAAGAAATCGCTTTTAGCGATAAGGCCGCCCATTGTACCTACAATTACTGTACAATTAGTTATAAACAAAGCTTCTAATGGTGTACAATAAAGCATATAATAAATAAATAAATAATAATTGGACTAAGTAGTATTAGAACAGTGCCAAGCTCGAGTCTGATGTGGGGCAATAGAATAGACAGACTATCAATACACCTCTTGTTTACTCCTTTGCAAAGCGCTAAGATAAGGCCTGTCTACATAATGTTAACAAACAAAACCTTTAAACCTTTAAACATCACTAATTGTTTACCAGTCAGTTTTTGATATGCCATTTTTTATTCAACTAACAAGCCGAATGATAAAAACAAAAATACCTAAGATATACAAATTCCCTTTCTTCAAGTCACTTTTTCATTCGAATTCTACAATACTATTATAGAGAGAGAGAGCCCGTAAACGCCAGACCTACCTCATAGTATAAAGGCTGAATTTTTTTCTGTGCAAGAACCCTACAGCAGATAAGAAGGTTTGGATATTATGAACCTTGAACCGTGGTGGCTTTGGCAGATAACAAGTACCTAACAAAGGTGCGCATAATTGCTGCCTCAAGTTTTAGCATAAAGCATATTTTTTAGTATGTTCTACATTACAGGATACTATAGGAATAAAGAATATCAAACCATCCGCTGCCAGACACTTTGTAGGGTGGCAACCCCCCGCCAGACTACTAACATCATATATATACTGAGTTTTCTCTAGGTTACTTTGGAGATGTTTTCTAAACGGCCAGATAGGTATAAAAGTTCTAACATGCTCCCAGACATAGGTGAAGGTCTACTCTACGTGGCACTATCTACCTACTATTTTTATTCTGTTCAATATTGCACCTACATTAGGAATTTTTTTTATTTATTATCTAAAAACTAGCGCCCCACCTCGCTTTGCATCAGTATTAAAATTTGTTGCCCGGTTCTGGTACTAAAAGTTGTTACTGCTCAGTTCTTGATTGGGTGGTTCTCGAGATTAGCACGTTCAAACAAACAGACGCGTTTCAGCGACTTCCTTATACACTTGGATAGGCTAGGTATTGATCGATACGTCAATGAACTTTAACACTAAACGCGCCAGACCAAATAAACATTAAGTCTTCACTTTGCGAAGAATCAACAGTCTCATTTCATTATAGTTTGTGTACAAATTGTACTAACAATTTTAAAGAAGTTGTTGGATAAATCTAAAATGTATTGTTTATTTTATTAATGCTATATAATATATGTTTTTTGCTAACATTTAATACGATTCGAACATGAATACGGAACTCATCGATCGATCTAGGCTTATAACTACCTGCTCAAAGGAAAATAGCGTTAATTTAAATCTCTATTATGAAAATGATATTGTAAATTGAGTTTATTTATGTAGGTAGATGACGTAAATAACTGCTTACCTACCGAGTGAGTAGACTAAGGCGTCATAATAAAGAGACGTTTGAAACAGTTTAATAATTTTTACTTGCGAAACGAGAGATATTAATAAATAAAAATAACTTTTACTATACAGAATTATATTGACATAGTGGTGTGCTACTTGTGCATAGGTACTTTCCCTTAATACGTCAAATTTAAGTGATTCATATCGTGCTATTCAGTACACGTGAAATTTAGCATAAGAAATATTTAACTTTAAATTAATAATAAAACAACAGTTTAAATATTAACTTACTAAACGCAATAATAAAACACAACATAAAACTTAACCTATCGCATTTTCTACAAATTATGTCCGAAACATTTTTCGATCAACTCGAAATAAATTGGAGCATATCCGAAATTCCGGCACGGTCTGCGATTCAGATACTTAACCCACCAGAGATATTCGAGCGGATATTCGCATTATATAAAATATTTTGCATTTTTCAATCTTCTTCTGTATAACACTACCGAATATAGACGAAAATACTTGTATGATTTGATCTCTCTATAAAGTTTTATATTAGATACTTATCTCTTCAATGAAAATAAATTGCGAAATTTTCGATTTATGGATAAGGCACAGAAATATTGCTCGCTATAAAATCGAAAGAAGATCGCAATCGGAATAACCCTATCTGAATGTTAGCGTGCTCCTGTTGCAGAATACGGTTCTTCAAAAGTGTTGGTAAAGCCTATCTTGGCAGCAGATAACTGTTTCCTAGACTACCTGCTAAACATACGCAATATATGTTACTAGTATGCAAGCAATCCAGTTTAGCAATATCAAAAATTATATAACGTGCAAAATACAGTTTATATTTCGTAAAAACAAATATCAACAAAAATATTTGCGAAAATCGAAGTAATTTCCCCGTAACTTTTTCTCATATTTCACTTTACATTTAAAAAATAAGTACTTGCCGAAATATACGATATTCACAATGCCCCCATTTGTCGAGAAAGTTAACAGCGGACACAAAAGTAGCATTATAAATAATATCCAACAAAACAAAGGTCTCGCCAGGAGCGGCCATGCTTCCGACACTTTGTACGAATCAAATTAGTTTCGTGAAAATTTTGTAACGTTTTACGAAGTACGTATTTTTATTTTTTACCATTGCTACCGTTCAGGGTAAACGAAACAAGCGAGATCGCTGAATTGACGATCATGTCACTTGTTTTAGACAGATTTCTTTTCGCAAAATAATTGTGCTTGCCTTGGTTGAAATCCAAATGTATCTTCTTTAAGTTTAAATGTTACTGAGGGTTTTTAGGTCGAAACTGATTTTTTATTTTATGGTTATAAGGAAGATACCACTTATTCCACAATGACTAACTAAACTGTCAACTAGTTGTTCCGATCGGAACCCAGCACGTGGTTTTCTTTCTATCGAACCAACTATACTATTATTAATACAACTATTCAGCACTACTTCTCGATAATGAAGTTATGAACTTTAAATTATGCTAGCGCCTAATGTGTTTAACAAAAATTGTTTCTTCACGTAATAACATACAGATTCTAAACTATTTCTGATGCGCTGCACCATAATATTGACTGTTGCGAAATCTGTGTTGTCAACTGGACTTTGCACTAGAGCATGGCAGTCTTATCGTTCATAACATTCTCAATTTAGCAAAAAAAAAAAAATAGTGTCATGAGCGTGAAAATATCAGCAGCTAAAAACCATCTTCATAATACGATAGTAAGTAGTACCTAGGTATTGTCGAATTCCTTAAAAGCTAAAGTATCTAAATTTAATTGAATCAATAAACCAAAAATGTCTGGAATAGTCCATGCGAATGACTAACTCGATAAAGTGATGTGCCGCTTAAGTCGCGGCAGAACTGGATAAACTAAATAAACGGTACCTGAACGACCTCGTTTCGGGTTATCAATTAGAATAGAAACCGTTCTTATTTCAGGAAACGCTCACTACACATTCTACCGGGTAAAAAAGCTTAAGTAACTAAAAACTAACTGCAATTTACATAATTTTTGCACAATTAAGGTGAGAAGAAAGGTACGGTATTTTTAGGGGACTTCTTGTTTAAGTTCACGCAGCTCTGCTAGGAAAGGTTCATTCTACAGAAGAGCAGTCACCTAAATATTGCTGGCCTGCCGTGTATATACTTACGTTATTCTTAAACAAAGGTAATCATAAGTACCTACCTACCTAACAGAAGAGACCGGGTGCACCTTTAAAATATAAAATTTAAAAGGACAATTAAGTAGTTGTTCTTTTAATTTTTTAACCAAAATATATACTTAGGTAGGTAGGCTTAATTAGTTGAACCAAAATATAAAAAATAACAAACATCAAAATTGTTAGGTACTTCAGATTTTTTACTGGTACTTACCTAAGAAATATTCTCAATTTCCGCCTAACGTAAAATATACGAAAAATCGTGGCTTATTATTTTGCACAGTTGAGCCTCTCACTCAAGTGTGCAAAATATCGTTCGATTTGTAGGAAAATATATTTTTCACGAAAATAATGTCGTCATTGATATTAAGTCACTTTCGAGGCGACAGTAAATTTTCAACACGAATAATGTCCTTTAGGGCGCTGAAATTAAGTTATAAATCGAATAAAATGAAGTCCATTATTAATGTAGGTACATTTACACAGACAAACTACAAATCAAGTATTTAGTTTTATTTTTATGTTACTCACCAAAATGACTTGACTGTCTGATCATAAGCAGTCAGTGGGGTCTAAGAGCGGCAGATACTTTACCTGACATGTCTCTACTACGATGACATTGTAAGATATTTCAAAAACCCATTTCTATATTCAGTTAACTAACACATAACAACAAATTAAAGTGGCATTTTAAATACTAATAACATAGATTAAAAAAATGTATGGGATTGACATAAGCTAATGCCAACATTGTCGCCAATCTCATACATTTTTAATCTATTCTATTATAATAGCATTTATGCCACTTGTCTAGGCCCTCTGATTCTTTGCTAACACAGTAAAAACTTCTAACTTAATTCTGTTATCATCAACCGATGTGAATTACAGGAATCCATAAAATTAAACCAGCGAACGTTAAGAGCAGATGCTTCGGCGCTCGAATTTCGGACATTTCCCAATAAAATGCCCGTCGTTATACCTTCTCATCTCATAATATTAAAATTTCCTCGGACAAAGAAAGATCGAACATTTCAAAGTTTCGATTCCACTGATTACGTGAGCGTAACGCGCCACTACTGATAAGTCGTTTGGCCATTACGTTATCTATAATATAGAGATAACCCAGTCTGGATGTAAATACCAGAATATTAGTTCGCGAGTAGATAGACAGTGATTTTTGCGTTTATTTTGTACAAACATTTCCCTTAATTAATATTATTTACCGAACAAACGAATTTATTTTGTCTAAAGAATTTTTTCCTCGTGAGAAATCATTTTGAATTTAATTTATTAGATCCTACACTGCCGAATTATATTTCTAGAAATTTTGTTAAATTTTAATCAAGACAAAATACCTAATAAATTTAATTTAGGTATTTTATACTCGTAAAACCTATCCCATCAAGATATTCTATGTCACTAACAGTAATTAGGAACCTTGCTCTTCTTGACAATTAATAATTCTCATTAACCTGTATTTATTTATATTTGGATGGCAAGAATACAGTCCACCTGTAATTAGGTATACCTAAGTGAAGTGATTATTGGTATCTTGTGGAGTGCACGTAGCTGTATTTTCTAGAAATTATAGTAAAACTACTTGAAAACAGCTAAGCCAATGCAATGAGCGATAAAGGTAGTACCTCCAACTAGTACCTAAAGTTTTCCTTAAATTACCTACAATAATAATTTTAATATTCTCATACTCATATAAAATCATACTTTGCAACAGCATTCGGTAATAACTGTTGATAAGTACAATAAATGCCCAAGTGTTGCTGTTATAATTAGAAGCAGAGTTAACGTAAGATCCCAGCGGGGTGCTAATCAGGCCTAAGGTTAACCCAAACATAACCCAATTTAGAACCCTTGCGTACATTGCGTTGCGATTCACTGCACAATGAACTTTTACATGAATCGAATTACGCAAACTGGGGCTTAACATCTTTGGATTTTTATAATGTTAGGAGCAGTAGCTTACTACGGTCATAAGAAAAATCGAGATTTTCAAGAATCTTGGATTTAAGTTTGTTTAAAGAAAGCCACTAGTCGACCGATAACAGTGATGACTGAAAATCCTGTCTTTGTAATGCATGCAGGTAAATGTAACACAGCTCTTTAAGAATAGTGACAACAATGGGGGCCTTTCCTTAAGCTGTAATATACCACGTTTCCATTCCCTTACAGCGCGACATCCCTACTAATATTATAAATGCGAAAGTAACTGCCTGCCTTTCTGTTTGTTACGCTTTCACGCCTAAACCACTGAACCGATTTTGATGCAATTTGGTATAGAGCTAGATTAGACCTTGAGCAACAAAATAGGCTATATTTTTTATCGCAGTATAATTGCTGGAAGGGGTCGAAAAAGGGGATGAAATTTTGTAAGAAAAAACGCATAAAGAGATATGTTCATGTGCGATATAAGTATAACCGACATTCACGCGGGCGACGCTGTGGGCAACAGCTAGTTAACCTATTATTTAGAATAAACTAATCTTTCTTGTCATACTAGTCGATCCCTTATACTTTTTCATCTAGGTGGTATAATAAACACAATATTACTCTGTCTAATATATGGCGAAACAGAGAAGGTATTCGATTTTACAAAACATACAACAAGTAAATGGCCATTAGAAACAAAGTATAAAATTTCAATTGTTTAGAACACTTTACGTATTTTCTTAGAATTTTATTACGAGTGCCTCAATGAGCTTTATT
This sequence comes from Parascotia fuliginaria, assembly GCA_963082885.1. Taxonomy (NCBI): domain Eukaryota; kingdom Metazoa; phylum Arthropoda; class Insecta; order Lepidoptera; family Erebidae; genus Parascotia; species Parascotia fuliginaria. Next base: position 9,335,025 of record OY720196.1, on the reverse strand, counting down.
GCAAACAAATCTTCAAGACTGAGTCCACTTACATACAAACTTAACAAAATAGAATTGAAAATCTATTTTGTTAAGTTTTCTTATTTACTTCATTGTGGTAGGAATTAAGTTTTCTTTGTGTAAGTTCAGTAGAAACATCTACTTTTTATGAAGTAAGTTACTATCATGGAGACAACAAGATAGAAATAAATTGACACCTCACGAAGAAACTGCATCCTTTAGAAAAATTCTGCAGCAGCAAAACTGCCTAGGTAGTGGTAAGGAGTTCTAAAGAAAGCATCATACCTATTTATCAGAAGAGATTATGTCTTAACCTGTAAGTAGGTACAGCTTTTTTAACATGGAGTTCAACCAATTATGCTTTTGACGCTTCTGAGGTCCACGCATAGTAATTGAAACAAAACGTGTGGGTCCGTCTAAAAATGGGCGAGTACGTATAATTATATCTACTAAATCAATTAAATGTCAACGGCCAATAAGGTTGTAAGTAGGTTTTGAAGTACTACCTACATAAACTAAAACCGATGCCACTTTTAAAACATTATCGATTAGAGGGTAAGTAAATAGCAAACGTTTATTTATAGAAAAAGTTAAGCTTAAATCTATTTTAAAAGTTCTGAGTAGGCGTTCGTTTTATTTTCTTTTAGCTAAAGTTTAGTAAGTAGGTGTGAAAGTTTTTTTAAATTAACAAAAATGGAAATAAGTTTTATAATTATTCATCCAACCAAGTCTTATTTACACGTTGAACGCCAGACGAAAAACCATGTATAGCCCAGTGGGCTATACATCGGCTATACAAAAAATCTTGTGATTAAAAACATCCAGTAGTAGGTACTCTTAAGACTATTCAGTAAGACTGCTAGGAAACCTATTATCCTATTAATAACAGCGACAGTTTGTGTGTGTGTTTGTTACCACTCAGAACCTAAACGGCTAAACCGATTTCGATGAAAATTGGTATGTAGATAGATTCGGTGCCGGAGACGAACATAAGACACTTATCTCAAAAATCAGTCTGGTTCCCGAGTGATACAACAAAACATATTTTATGCGCGAGTGAAGCCCTGAGGCGCAGCTAGTAGATTCATATTTTAAAAATAGGCAAGAATATCATAAAACTTACCTAACTCGCCATCGGGGCAGTCAGCCAGTTTACGTTATATTTATTTATTTAAAACTTAATGCACTTAACGTACAATGGCGGACTTAATGCCAAAGGCATTCTCTACCAGTCAACCAAGGTAATGCAGAGTAGTGTAGGTGCAATCAAGTTATATATTATGATATGAGAAAAAAATAGGTTTAAATCATATCACGAAAGTAATAATAAGTACAAAATGAATAATACATTAAATAGTCTACTTGAAAAAAATACTAATATATAATATTATATTCATCACCAGGTTTCCGCGGCACGGTTACACCCACGTCTTTGCTTATTGTTATGCTCCCGTCGCCGATAGCGTGATATTAAATAGCCTTTAACCTTCCTCAAGAACTATCATACGCAAAAAGAATAATGCAATTTCGATCGGTATTTCCAGACATTAAGCGCTTTAAAACAAACAAACTCTTCCTCTTTATATATAGTATAGATTATTATTATACATAGACTGGCCTGTTGGTCTAGTGGTTAGTGACCCTGACTGCTAAGTCGGAGGTCGTGGGTTCGATTCCCACCCAGGACAAACCTTTGTGTGATGAGCATGATTGTTTGTTCTGTGTCTGGGTGTAATTTATCTATAATATGTATGTATTTACAAAAAAAAATGTATATAAGTAGTATATCAGTTGTTTAGTACCCATAACACAAGCAAATATAATTGCTTAATTTGGGGCTAGATGGCGCTGTGTGAATGTGGTAGAATATTATTATATTATTATTATTATTATTATTATTACCATCATCACCACTACAGCAAGAGACAAATCCAGACAGATCTAAGTCCAAGCATTTTGACTCTGCCATTTACGAAGGTTATATCTATCACTTAAGACTTCTCATTGAAATAAGAGCTTAAAGTTGTAAGCTTTAAAATACATTTTAAGTTTTTGTTAAGATTAATTACCACCTAGCTCGCTGTATGCCGCTAATTAATCTTCATATAATAAAATGTATTGTATCACCTAAAGCTCAACCTAAAGTTCTAATTTCAATGACAAGTCTGGGGCGTTACGGCAATGAGCAATGATGACTTAAAAAGCAAACGTATTAAATGTATTTATAAAAAAATAAGTATTTAAAGTGCCAATACGGCTTGGAACTGGAACTAAGGAAGTTTTATCGATCCGTAGATCTGCCAATGTAAGTAGGTACCTACTTGCTTAGGCTATTTCATAGAAGTATGACAGCCGCATAATCGAAAACTTACCGCGTTTTGAAGCCCGTTAAGAAATCAGTTCTGGTCGTCTAAATTACTAGCTTAAGTAGTCAGAAGTCTTGAGAAGCGTGTCTGAATCTAATTTTATTCAAATATCGGTAGCTGGAATTGAATTCTAGTAAACCTAAATTGGATGACCGTCCACGTAAAATAGGCACTGATATTACCTATATCACAACTGATTGGAAACCCATCCAATATAAAGGCTCATCAAATGATTGACAAAGCGCCAAGATACAGGACAGTCTCGAGCTAATGGAATTTCATTTTATCTATCTAACCACAAAATATCGGCAATATTTATGAATACGATACCCTATAAATCATATTTATCTACTTTACGATCGTTTCATAAAAACATATTATAAGGTTTTAGCTGAATATTTTTCAGTTGAATTTTTTTCGTATTACGTATTACATATTTTTTGTAATAACGTGGTTATATTTTAAAAGCTACTTCTTTGTAGAATGAATACCTAATTATCAGTATAGATAAGAATATTAATTTGGAGTATATCACTAGGGAATCCTCCCGATTCTCTGAGTCACAGAACTAAAGAAAAAAAAGCTTCCGAGAGAACTGGGCTATCATACGTGAAAAAGAATTTTACAAATCCGACTGGTAGTATCAGAGATTAGCTCGTTCAAACAAACAAACTCTTCCGCTTTATATAGTAGTACCTATAGATTATAAATAATCTAAAAATAATGGAAATACATAAGAAAGAAATACATTTATTTCTCTCTCATACAAGTCTTATCATAATCTCTACATCTAATTAAGAAAAGTTCACTGACCATGTAACTGACATGTAAACGCACATCAAAAACATATTAAATTTGATCGCATAACGGCTAAAGGTGCATAATAAAACGACCAGTTAGTGGATAATTTTATCTTTAAAGAAAACCTGTCTGCGAATCTGCCAGTTGCGTTGCAATTACTATCATTCTAAATTTAGTCTAAATAATCGATGTTTTCTTAAATCGATTAGCCAAACTAATCGATTCTAAGCTCAGTTGCCTAAATAAATAAAGAAAGAAGTTAATATTGCCTTGAAGCTAAATAAAATGTAGATAAAAAAAGAAGGCAAAATTTTTTAAACATTCTAAAGGCATACAAAAAATTCTAGTAGTTTCATCGTCTTATCAAAAATAAACATCAAGAAGCAAAAGTATCTCTGAGAAATTAATACCTATCATTTATATTATGCTAACTGTTGCAAGAACACCCAACTAATCTTAGGGAGTTAACAAATAGCTTTAGACTGATAAGCCTTTCATAGCAGTTCAATCTTGATCCGAAAGTTTTTCTGTTCGAAATGTTAATGATATTAGTCACTAACTATATTAGCTACTATTATTTTACACCATTAAAGTGGCAAACAATAGTTGCCACACCTAATAAGTAATTTTTAAATATATGTACCCTAACTTCTTTGTATGTCCTGGAAATTGGTATATTTGTTAAAAGACACCCTGACCTTTTTGAAAAAGTAACTGACAACAGTGCATATCACAGTAGAGACCAAACCAAATTAGTAGTCACAAAAACAAGTACTGCTTTATATTGTTACGTGTCAGGATGGGATTCGATGTAAAATGCCAGTTACGCGATGATGACTTTATTCAAGACTCGTACAATACACTAAAAGTAACAAAATAACGCATCAAACACTTATACTGCACTATCACGCTTCGTATATCGCTCTTCGTAAACTTCCGTATTACTTAGATGTTCGCTCGAGATCGCTGTATTCACAACTGAACGAAGTGCCGACGTTCGAATCCTTTTTATAGTCCTTCAATAGATTTCTAGAACCTTCCAGTTATTACTACAAAGATGCCGACAATTCTCGAAAACAGAACAATGAGTGTAGGTACTTAGCTGCGACGCGTAGGTATGCCTACCGCCGATGAGCTATTGTTATACGTGTAGGTAGGTACATGCAAACGTTCTAGCGTAGGTATTTGTCGTATACGTGTAGGTAGGTACTTGCGAATGTTCTAGAGCGTAGGTATTTGTCGTACACGAGTAGGTAGGTACTTCCGAACGTTCTAGAGCTTAGGTACTCGTTGTACACGAGTAGGTAAGTACTTGCGAACGTTCTAGCATAGGTAATCGTCGCAACAATATAAAAAGAACAGTTATAATATGTGTATCCAAATTTTTAACCAAATTCCTAATCATAAGAGAATTCCCTTATACACGATTTTCAAGTGAATTAAAAAAATAGCTAACTGACCAGTGTTTTTATACAATAAATGAATACATGACATGGAAAATAAATTGTAAATTTAAATAATAATAATTATTTATTAATATGCATTATCAAATTGTACCTTTTATTTAATCCTCTAATTAAATTGTTTGTAATTAATTGTATTTTGTTATTAATAATTAATGATTTATAATTATCTTATGGACTAAGTTTTACTTACTGACTTTTAAGCTGTATTTTAATCTCATCTCCAATCTTCTTCTTCTTCTCCTTTTTTTTGGCAACAGAGACGACGATTGTGTCAGCTATTTCTGCCAGCGTCAAGTTTAGAATAATATTCTTGTTGATTATATTAATGGTATAATTATTACAATGATAAAAAATAGAAAAAATGTGGATGAAATTAAATGACCACCATCTTCCGTGAAAACAAAAGATGGACTCCATCTCCAATCTTGTAATGAAATTTTATTATTATTATGACATAATATTATATTGACATCTGTAATTTGCACACCAGCCACGGTGGAACATGCTGTACCTATACATACACTTCTATAACAACTTGTAACCATGTTTCTCGCAAATAAATATATTCTATTCTATTTAATTACAGCTTGCGCGTGTGATATCCTATAAAAAAATACACATTGTTGTTTTCAGAAGTGATCATCGTTGGTAGTAGCTACATTTTTAAGTCACACATGACATTATCCTAAATATTATATTCTTTCATACATACACAACAAAGATTCACGCATTTTATCCCCGAAAGGGTAGGCAGATGTGTTTAGCCACCCACTTTCGGCATTTTTTTTATTTTTAGTCCCATGTAACAGGGGGCGAGCCTGTTGGCCTGTTGCCATATATCAACTGAACAGAATTTTTCAATAGAAAAACTCTATATCACTTTACACGACCCGGGGATCGAACCCGAGACCTCTGCGTGGTAATCCGTACACTGTACCACCGATCTACAGAGGCAGTCAGTTATTTTCTTTCAACGTAGTAAAATAAACAACTAGGTACGTACCTATTATTTATGAAGTGTATAAATATTTATAACACAAACACAGAGTTAATAATAACTCTACGAGTTTAAGTTATTTATGTTTGTCTATGCTAGCTCGTGATGGTTAGGTACTTTGCTTATTCCCGAAAGATACACCGGTTGCGTTGTTATGAAAATTAATTCAATTTACTATTTTGAAAACGAGCCCTTTGAAAATAGTTATTTAGTTATATTTGAACCATTTTAAACGTGACTAAAATAATCAAAGATATACTAATATTGTGAATGCGAAAATAACTCTGTCTGTCTGTCTACCTGTCTGTTAAGCTTTGACGCCTAAACCACTTAACCGATTTTGATGAAATTTGGTATAGAGATGTATTACTCGCCTTCTACAGCGACATAATTGTAAAATGCTTACATAATGGCGTCATTATAATGGTCTAGAGTAAGTTCGTAATTTAGGTGTTCAGGCAACTTTTCGCCACAAGTTGGCGCCACCTAGGTAAAAGACCTTCCATTCACAAAAATTCAAAATCAAAATTCATTTACAGTTTGAAATCAAGAGAATCGTTCAAGATTGATTGGTTAATTGAAAGCGCTTTGGCAGGTGTTTGAACCTGACGCCACAGTGCTGCCACCTCGTGGGCGCTATTTTAGAAAGCCTTCATTAGCTTACGTAAATAATGCTGTGCGATGAAAACTACACACTTCTCTTTCTAACAATAGATAGGTAGGTACGCAACGATGATGTAATATCTATATCGGTAGGTACTTAAGTAGGTAATAAATTAATAATTGTAATGACAAAGCCAAAAGACCACGACGACTAATCACAGAGATCTAGGTAATGCGCGGGAGATACTATGGTGTGCAAGTGTGCAAAGAAAACAATTTTCTTTCATTAACATCGTTCGTAGATCATTTGAAACAATCTAAGAGAAATGAGACATTTACGCTGCTAGGGCTTGCCAGGGGTTAATCATCAACTTCTAAATTTCGAACTGCAGTATACTCTTGACAAAAATTCAATAGGTACTTATTCGTTTTGGTGCGATCTGTGATACTATGATGGCAAGGTACTTATTCGTTTTGGTGCGATCTGTGATACTATGGTGGCAACTTGGCGCTTTTAAGGACTAATCTGGAGGGATATCTTATAAACCTCAGTTGAATGTGAAGTATCTTCAAGCTTTTAAAATGTTGATTGTATGCAAACAGTTTTATAACTATTGTTATACTTTTTAGTAAAGCAAAATAAGATCCAAAAATAATATTTATCCATAGTTAAAAGTCATAATAAATTAGTGAAATCTAACAATTTGTCACCAAATGATATAATTTACGATCAACTAAAATAGATAATGCGATTGTAAAATAAGATGCTACTAAAAAGTAGTATAAAAAGGCGGGAATCGAGTGATTTATCTGATCTGCGAACGGGGCGGCCATTTTGGGCGACCTCATCGGCATACATACGGCCTTCTTGATCAAATATTAAAAAGTATATCAATATGAACGGACAAGGTTTTATGATGTAAAATATTCGGGCAGTCCATTTATTCCTCAAATTTGATGAAAAAGCCTAAAATGTGTGTTGCAGAATCGCTTAATTACGTAGGTACATATTATATTATAATCACGTATGTTTCAAAGTTGTTATATATTAACGAATCGGCGCCTACCAATTTATTAATTATGTATTCACTCATTTGCCTCATGTATTTGTGCGTTACTCTGATATTTAGGTAAGTAGGCACTTTTATACAGTTTCCTATACTGTAAATACAAATAGAGTAAGTACTTACATCTATTGCTCCCAAATTGTAGCTGCCCGACTTTAGAAATATACCTTCAGTCAATATTTAACGATCGTTTAACAGGCATCGAGATTCTACTAGCCTATGTCTATAAAATCTGCAAAGCTTTCTTTAAATTTTAAACTAATATTTTTTTATCTGCACATAAAAGCGAATTTTTGTTCCACTCAATTTAGTCGGCGCAGCATTTTTTGTGTCTTCGTTACTTAGTAATAGAGCAATGATGCTTTGTTTTACACCTCAGCGACAACGCGCTACAAAGTGTACCTACTTAATAATTATCATCATATTTCGAAACAATATTTGTAATAATATATTGCTGACGCAAAATCAGTAACACATTTTAGTAGAAATTTAATATAGGTACCTACATCTACATTATTATGTGTTCGTGCTCTAAATTGCAAGCTCATGTAGTAGGCAATTAAGATTTTAAAGCAGTGAAACGACAATTATAAAACACGCCCAACAAAACAACGTCCATATGATTTCATTAAATGTTGATTTATTATTTTATGCACAAAAACACTACAAACGCAAGCTTAATGCCATAGGCATTCTCCAATCCTCAAGTTGCCTTACGTAGATAACCTACTTCATCTTGTCCTTCAAAGAAAATAGTTGAAAGTCACACTCGACCTGTAGACATCCATATTTAAATACTTATCACGCATCACACACACTGTAGCAATAAGATCAAAAGCCTATGCACATTCTAAAATAAAAATACCTTAATGTGATGCGCAGATTATAATAGCTTTGGAGTTTGAAAAGTGTAACTTAAAAAATGTTAGGTTCTTTTAGAAGGGTCGAGGTAAACCTACATATCTGTTATTTAGGTCAAGCTCCATGTTAGTAGGCATAATAGTAGCCCAGTCAGGTGTTTTAACAATGGCAGGCAAACGTGCATCCTTATGTTATTATACAGCAAATGGATGCGTCGTATCAGGTGTATCAATGACGATATGCCGATCTTGAGACATTCTGAGAATTAAACGACGCGCATCGGTTTCATAAAAATATACATAATGCAGACGAATTTTTGTCAAACAAAAGTCTTTATTCAATATTATATTCTGCTTCGCTGGCTACAAAAAGTTGAGGGTAGAAATATCTCAATTGAAATGCTGGAATCGGTTTGGAGAATCTTTTCCTATTCGATATATAGTAAAACTCATTCGATACAAAGTTAACATTAAAAAGTTAGAGATCTTGAAGAAACACTCGATTGCAATCAAGTTTCTGACGAAGTCCATCGTTTCGACTGTCAGATCTAATAAAGTTCGATAATATCGATGGGTTCGAAAGTCAAGTCAAAATACTGAAGTTTATTCAAAATTGTTATGAATGGTATTCGTTATATTTTTTTTTTTGCTGTTGACGAGATTCACTTGTAGTTTAACGAAATATGTGTTGTCCGTGTTTTTTTTGACGTAGCTTCCTCGTATTTTATGTGCATAAAAGCTTCTAATGATTTAACTGTAAGTTTTTATTCTGTGTTTCCTAAATGTACTTTGTTCTCTATTTGTGTATTATGCTGTAGATACTGTACATTGAAGAAGGCATTCAATGTGCAGTAAAAATCAATAGTTCGATCAGTATTATACTTACAATAGAAAAATACATATAATTCTAACAGAACATTTTCAGATCTACCATACGACGTTCACTATTAGAATAAAAGATTGCGCCATCATCTGTAAATTTCTACTTTGGCCTGTTCTAAATCTTTAATCATCTGTAGATCTCTCATCTTAGCTAATCTAAATTCACAAGTTATGATTAAAAACCATTTACATACAACATTACGTAGAACTGCAAACTGCAACCTGTAAGAGTGTCGCAATTTGAAACCTGACCACAGGCATTCCAGTCTAGAGGCTAGACCAAGCCACTAGTTGCACTGATTCACTCGGGTTATCTAAAACGGATTAAACACAAATATTTGCTTAGCTCAACTGCATTCTACAGAGCAGCTTGTTGTCTTATGTTTGTCAACTAGGATTTAGCAATGTGGATAAACTGAGCTGACACGTGCATTTATGGTTTGATTTTTAGAAGTTAGATCGCAAACAAGCACACAATACGATATAGCTATGTTCGAACATTTCAAATTGCTAATAGCACATAACCAAGCCGTAAAAGGTAAGAGAACGACAGAGAAAAAGAAAAACTCAGAGTACCGAGAAAGTATAGTGTATTTAAATCTTCAGCGCTATCTTATCAAACGAAACATATAGTACGTACCTATACTACTACTACTACTACTTTACTTCAAGATTCTATGCAGCAAAGATCTGATCTATAGGTACTTACACTATGCTAACCAATAAAGCTGTGAACGCTACTATTGAAAAGGTTTGTTAAAATCAAGTTTCTTATCGATACAACAAAGTCATAATGAAATTTAATTGCAAAATCTCAGGTGCACAGTAAAGTTATCTTACCAGGTCAATTATACCGAATTTATCATCCTAATTTTCTAAAGGACGCCAAAAGAAGCATCCAGCCAGCGATACAAAGCGAACGAGAGACGAAGAACAATTTTCTAAATATGATTCGATTCGTTCGTTTACTCGTTCATTCATTCGGTCTGCATTGAATTAAAATAACCATGTAATTCCATTCCAGCGGTCTCAAAGGAACCATAGCTTTGTACCAGAGTTTGTCTGATTGTAGTTTTAACTTCTTAACTAATTATATTGACTGGTCTTCAAAGATAGAAAACTTCGTTACTTAGGCGTTTCGCGAAAACGAGTCATAAATATACATTTTGTATAAAGTTTCTTAAATATTTAAATGAAAATTCTTTTTTTATTATCTAGATGTTTAGACTTGAGAATCCACTCTTTCTAATTGGTTTCAATGGAAGTAATTCGATCCAATTTCAATATAATTTGTATATTTATACTCTGTACATTCGTTTATTTTCTTTTTTACCATTCGAAATTAGTGATTCCCTCACGCGTTACCAATTCGATATAAAAATGATAATTCATAGGCATGACTTGTCAAAAAGAAAAATTATAATAATATAATTAAAGCCTAAGTAAACAAATTATAATATAATTTGTTTATTTAGGCTTCTCTAACATTATGTTAGTGCAGCCGCTCTGTGGGAGGTGATCATCGGTGTCCCCAAGATGTAACATCTTTGCCTGCAGTGAGCAATGGTTTGTTACACTGACTGGAGTACGTAAGTGGCATTTCTAAAAAGAAAACCTACGAACATTTTTTTGTCGATATTAAATCTGCATCTTGAGCTAAAACAGAGAAAATTCTATTTATTAACCGTATGAACAATAAAGCGTTTAGTAAGCATTCGCTTGACGCTTCGTGCGTACGAATCTAGACTAAACGCCAGCGGGCATAATAAATAATAAAAGTGCACAATTGCGCGGATGTGCAATAATTGTTGTTGCCTTCGCATCCGATACTGCACATGTCGCATACGCACGACATAAATATTAAAGACAGATCCGCTGTAGAATTTATAAGGTATTTAAAGATGGACAACTTAATTGGACCAAACAGAGGGATAACATTAACATAATAATATTTTATGCTAACTTCAACCAGACGCCGGGTCAGGGAACTGATTATACATTCCGTTCAGGTTTCGGCTATTTTTAACATTTGCACCCATCCCACAATAATTTATACATCCCATACCTTAAGGGATAATTAAACAGAATTTATAAGGGCTTAGATCAAAGGTGGGATCGGATGAGGAGTTCATTGATGTCGGCAACTTCTCATCGGTCTGGTTGGGCTCGGATTGATCTAGAGCGTAATAAATGTTTGACAAGACAGTATTAAAGTCGTGTGCGTAACGAAAGTGCAGAATTTGGCGTTTCTTTTGTTTGCAGTTAAAAAATGTAATACCAGCCTGTTTGTCTCACTGCAGGGCAAAGACTTCTTTCTTCTTATATAGAGAAGGTATGAGCATTAATCACTACGCTTGCTCAAGGCGGATAGACAATTTCAGACTTTTGAAGTCCAGGTTTCCTCACGATGTTTTCCTTCACCGCCAGTCAGAAATGTCCAAGATAAACTTAGAAAGTACATATGGTTTGAAAGATCACGTTGGTACTTGCCCGGATTCGAATCCACTACCTCGTGTTTACGAATCGGATGCATTATCCACTAGGCCATATTAAAAAATGTAATACTTAAAATAATAGTGTTTTGTCTAACTTAAGGCTGTGTTGTCTACTGGCAGCAGAAGTAACTGAGTTGTAAATATCACCTCACTAATGTCATCAACCCGCCCAACAATCGAGGTGAATATAGAACACAAACACACAGTCAAAATATAAAGTAAACTCATTAAAAAAAAAACCTTTATGCATGTTAATCATCATACCTATAACATCCATGAGTCGGTGCTAAGTGACTACAGCAAACACCACCGCAATAGATCAATACTTACTAACAATACTACAATTTTATAACCTCGGTAAAGTCCACCATTTATAAGACAAAGACACGCACATAAGTTAGGGACGTCCTTGAACCTCAAATTTGAATACCAATGTCAACCTAGATTGCTGTATCACGACGAATTACATTTTTCGGTGATTTGTCAGACATGTCAGCTGGAAGAAAAGTCATTAAGGTATTCGCAGATCATTTTAGCTAGTCATCTTTACAGTGCTCTTGTATTATGGAAAAAGGTCTCTCATCTTCGTTATTTTTTACTTTCAGATTACTACGATTATAAAAAGGCTATTGAGAGCTACAAGAATAGTTTTTCGTTACTAGAACAGACGTTTATAATTTACAGGGTGGCATTGCGTAATTTTCTTATGAAACTCGACAGCACTACCATAAAGTGTTTCTTTTAAAACACTAAAAACCGCTAAACAGTAGAAAACCTATGTCATTTTATTATGATTGGTCTTCTGCAAGGTGAAGATACTTCATAGGCGGACCTTCTTCAATTGTTTCCTGTTTTAATATTTAAAAACATAACCATTACATTATACATCATTATGAATTGCCCCGTCCATTAAAGAAAATGATTTGTCTTCATATTTATTCTCTTCTCGAAAAAAATTTAGGTCCTTTTCATTTTTGATTAATGTTGCTATAATTATACGGTAGAAATGAGAGTTGGCAGATTGAGAGCAAATATATTTTGTTTATAAAGAAAGATGGATTACTTCTTGCGACGAAGTCTTGTAGTATACTTGAAATATTTCGAGATTTTACCACCTCTTCTTAATCAGGGTCTTCGTAAAAAGCAATCCGAGGTAGGATATTATATAACTGCAAAAAAATAATAAATCAAGTCTTAATACTTTGCAAGTGACATTCAATTGGGAAAGCTTATTGGAAAAGATTTTCTCAAAATGAAACCAAACTCAATCTATATTTACAGTGCTACGTAAATTTTAAAAGGCATGTTTAAGCCAATCTCGTTTTTTTTTATGCGAGACTGTCAGTATTTAACTATTTTTTAGTTGTAGCATAAAACTTTGCACTTCAAGCATATTTATGTTACATGTTAAATATTGTTAGATGCTAAAAGGGTAACCGGAAAGCTCAGGGGACGGCACATCCACCAACAAAAAAAACAGCTGGCCTAATAAATGCGACCGGAAGACGTTGCAGGCAGCATGCAACCTTTCGCTTTGGAAATCGATGACAGAGGTATATATATATTCACGAATGGATGTCCTACAGCAGAGATGATGAAAATGATGATGTCTATATTACCAAGACTGCAACTAATTACTAATATTAACAATGCGGAGTATAAATAACTCTTTAATATCTGTCACAAAATCACTAAGTATAAAATTATCACTAACATCACTTCTGTTTTTATTATCTTCCGCCGCTCCTTGCAATGGATTAAATATCACACAGACGGCGTATCAAATTCAGTTTCTCCCTTTCTTAGAACAAATTAATGCTGCCTATGCCACACCTTTTAACTACACACAAGACAATTCCATTATCAGTAGTTTGTAAATTATGAAATAAATCATTCTATTGGTTCTAGTGGTTAAGAGTGGGTTTGGTTCTTCATGGTTTTTCTTTTTGATTACTGCCGTTCATGCCGTGCATATCAACTTGAGTAAATACCTAAATTAGAGTTGCAGCTTGAATTTGTGAACTTAGTATGCAAATTGTCTACTAAAATGTTTTCTTTTCAAGTGCTTCGAGCGCGCACTACAAGGCGTGCAATACCTAACAGAGCACCCGAGGCCAAAAACGAGGTGACATTCTTTACATTATTATGTACTTAGGTCCCAAGATAAAAGCTCCACTAACATTTTCTCTAACGTTTTCTCTCTTTCATGTAATTAATTTTATGTATAATAACAAACATGCTATCTGTAAGTATGACTCAATTTATAACATGTCTGCATTTACACCTGCAAGAACCTGATTCTAAGTCAAATGAAGTGCAGCTGATAAAACGATAGCCGTATAATTGACTTTAACAGGACATGTGCCATTTAGAGCCTTTATGTACAGGCAACAACAGTTCCGATCGTTTATCATACGGCGATAATCGCGTGTTCTCATATACCGATATAGCTGCAGAGACACAGCAAGATTTATCTTAAGAGATATTAGGCTTCAATTGGAGCACCCTTACTAGGGAAGTACATCCACTCTACAAAGATCGCAGTAAATAGTGCTGCTAAAAGATGCACTTTATTGGCAGCAGAAGAGATGTGTCTTCGTTTGCAAGTACAAATTGAAGCACCTTGCCTGGGGTAGACCTCCAACTTTATTTACACAATTCATAGGAGTAGAAGCAGGTAGTTTCGCGAGAAGCTTAAGTCAACAATGTCTCCAGGTCTAATAAACGATAGTTACTTACCAACTTACCATAGGCACTAAAGATTGCCGACAGGAAAAAGCGTTGATAAATACATACTTATGCGACTTTATGATTACCATAATCACCAGACGACGGCTATTATAAATTACTACAACTTGGAGCCTGATTATTTACAAGTATGTTAATATTAAACGTGACGCATTTCGCTTGTAAGGTACGAATCAATAACACTTATTTACTTAGATAGCAAGCTTACAGCCCATCTGATAGTAACTGGTTAATGTAACCTACGTACTACAATACTTTTATAAGAAAAAGAAAGACGACTGAGATGGAAATTGGTCCTCCGGAGCTTTCAATCACCTAACGAATTGCAAAAGTATGGACACTAGAGTGTAGATACTACTCCAGTTGACGCGGCTCATTTATGGTAAAATGAGCATAAATCTGCTACCATGCACATTTTAGTTGTTATGCATCGCGGATCTTCAATTGATCAAACAATAATAACGCGCTCCGTTTTACCACGTTGATTTTTGTACAATTTGGACCACGCCGAAATCCACTCTCATTCGCGCCATTGCGTTATGTGGAACTGCTATATTCTTTGGAACATACCACACAAATATTATTTGGAATATTTTAAAATCTTTTGATACTATAGACATAATCATTATTTTACGCTTTTGCCCTGCTGAGGGATCAAAATAATTTATCCAAAAAAGATATAAGCAGGACAAATTATGTGCCGTATCGTCCCAGTCCCTCATTAATCATTATACGTGTGTGAATCATCTCTGTCGACGTTTGTAACCCAAGACCTATAAAATTCGTAATAATTTATTCTTAAGTAAACAAAATTTGGTTTCTATCAAACAAAACCATGCAGCAAACACGTCCACATCTTCAACTTTTCTAAACATACCCTTTAAAACTCCCAAAATACACACAAAATCGAACAATGACCAGCATTTCGGCACGAAACCTTAATTCAGTTCGTGATGAAGCAGGAATTTATTCAGTGAACACAAAAAGCCATTTGTACTAATATTAAGGCACAATGTCTACGGAATCGTGAAGTGACTGGCATCCGAGCCGCATTCTTTTCACTGATAAAATTAAAGTAAACAGGGACAATGTATGACGCCATATTATGTCATATTAACTAGCATTTATACAACGTGGAGCTTTTTTGTTTGCCGTGAGGAAAATTACAGGTATTTTATTGTATTATTTTAAATGTTTGTAAGGGCCGTGTGGTTGCTGGTATAAAAACTGATGATTTGACTTTTACAGTGTTATAGTGTTAGTGCGTGCAAATACCGTGGATTTATACTCTAGTTACCTACAGATATTATCACCGTATGTCGGCAATACTTATTATAAATTTTAAAGTAGATAGTGCCTTTAAAAAGTCTATTTGATTTCGTTTTTTTTTATTTGCGCTTGAAATAACAGATAGTGCTGCTTTCTGGGGAGTTGCAAAACATAATCACAAATGTAACTTATTAGGATAATCTCAATTTGGCTGTCTAATATTTGTATATCTAATGTCGCAATATCTAAAGGTGCTTCCTTACCGCGAACATTCCCCGGTAATGTAACGTTTTTTTGTAACGAGTGGCTCGATTTTGAGCATTAACATTGCAATACTATTTTGAATTTGGATTGTTACATTACAAGCGAATGCTCGCGGGAACACCACAAGAAACAATCTATACTATTATATGAAGCGGAAGAGTTTGTTTGTTTGATCGCGCTAATCTCTGAAACTACCTGTCAGATTTGAAAAATTCTTGTTGCGTATGATAGCCCAGTTCTCGAGGAAGGTTATAGGCTACGTAACATCACGCTACTGGCGACGCAATGACGCGTCGTGAAAAGCTAGTAATATTATATGAGCTAAAGAATCTATCACAAGCTGTAGGGTAATACGTCCATGTCAAGGCAAACTCACCAAACGATTTGTATCTACGTCTAAGTGGAGGAAGCGTTAAACTTTAATAGGTTTGCGGTCAAAAGTTGCCAGTTTACAATCCTTCCATTTACACTATTAACGTTAACCCCTTCTCGCAGGCTTAGGTGTATTAACAAGCATACTTAAATTGTTCCATATACTAAGTTGAACAGTAGTAATTATATTGCCACCTCATCAATAGCTCAGATGATTTTGTAACAGAGTTCAAACGATGGACAAAGACCGTCCAAATTGGATATACTAAAAAAAAACGGATATTCTGCTATGGAGGCCTATCGGCTGGAAAACAATGACAATGTCCTCTCTTAGCATAATAAAGAGTGAAAATGTGTGAATTACCTAGTTTCCTCTCTTAAAATGATGTATTCATCTGTTTTTTAATGTGAAAATATTTCGCCGCGAACTATTTCTATTTGAGCTGAACTCTGCTGTGACAGATCCCAATATATTCTACCTTGTCTTAAAAAAATGCCTTTTATGAACACATAATGTTTAGAAATGTATATTTTAGAGTCAAATTAAACTGTAATAGTAATAACCAACTTGATTATCATAAAATACGCCTACTAGATAAGCCAAACTGTTTTCTATTCAACCTCCGTATAAACTTTAACTGCCTCCATGGTGCAGTGGAAGCGCTAACGACTGCTGTGCACGAAGTTGTGGGTTCAAACGAAACAAAACTTTGTGTGATTCATAAATATTTGTTTCGAGTCTGGGTGTACTTTGTGACTGTTGTATGTTTGTAAAGTCCCCCGCGACACAGAGCTTGATCCCTATTACAAGATAGTCTTTCTAAAAAAAAGCACGACCGCTTGTTAACTCAAACAAAACTCAACGTACATTTACAAAGAGAATCGAATGACCCCACAGCAAGTGTTAATTCTTGAAACTATGCCGACGAACGCCGCTATCGAAACGATTGTTTGATCAATAACCACGTGTTTGTATATTTCACCAAACATTCTAGCGTCCACAAAAAACTACACCTATTCAACCTCCAACACATTTCATATAACAATAAAAACTTATTGGAACTAAACGGATTCACAAATCAGATACAATAAGGCCGATAAAATATCTAAAACACAAAAGATAAAAAAAAATAACTCAAAATAACAAAAAAAAAAGTTAAACAAGTTCGTAGACTCGTTAATTCTAGGTCTCGTTTGTGATCGATATGATTTATGAGAGTTTAAAGCATACGACAATAGGTATAAAGTCCAAAGTTCTACCGCAAACAAAAGAAATCAGATTCAAAGACATGCCTTTCGCAAACTTTACGATCTGTGACTTTTTAGTCTGTAGGCAAGATAAATTGTCGGCAGTCAATGAATACCTAGGTATTAGTTAAAAATAGCTAATCTTGGGGAATTCGTCCCGTTTCAGAGAGCTAAATCCTCAAGACTCTCAAAACAATGAAGTTAAATTAAAATTATGAAGTTAAAGTTATAGCTTACAACCATTAACCTGTTAAATTCAAACTCAAAGCATTTATTTTATTTTGATCATAGAGTATGATGCTTATGAAAAGTCAAAATTACATGAAGTCAGCTAGTTAACCTACAGCCAGTTCGCTGCCGAGGTAGAGTTGTGAGAAGAACTGGTAAGAAACTCACGCCACTCTTTTAAAACAGGCTTTAAGTAGTTTGTTGGTGTAAAGCACGCCAAGCATTAAATCTGCAAATTGCATACAAAAGTAATGCACAAGGCAAAACAAGCCGCGGCCGACAATAGCGCTGCTCCGGCAAAATTTGATTACCACAAAAAGCAACTTTCAGGGACGAAAACGTCAGCAGATTAAGCACAAACTTAATAAAAACGCGAATAATGCATTTTAACGGAAACCTAAACAAATAGATCCTATGAAACAGGCAGAACAGGTAATCAAAGTTGTCGAAATGAAAAAGTTGCGTAGAACCTTATAACCGATCCCTTTGCGTGGTGTATTTGCTTTCTTGTTCCGACGCGTTTATATTTCCTCTTTATTATTTTTTATTAGTCTTGGCTTCCTTCGGTTGTCGAGGCTTTGGAGGAGGGTGAATTTATCACCGAATGTGTGACAGGAGCAGCCCAATGTATTCGGTACCGAACTGTTCTTTGCGACAAACGAGATTTATTACATCGACTCTCGCTGCATAACCAAGTGCCTTTCTGTTGGCATTTATCAAAAAATCATTACGGTGTCTTTTTTGAAGACAAATGGAGGTGTGAAACAGTGTGAAAAAATATACAGCTATTCATTCCTTATTTTTCAAGACTATTAGAGGTATACAGAAATAGAGAAATAGAAGTAGTATCAGATTTAAAACTGAATATAACTTTTTAATAACGATGAGAATCATTTTTGATACCAAAAACATAGTTTTAGTAAAATACTGACCAGAAAAGTAATAAAGTAGTCTTATTTCCGACATATAAGGCATTAAATAGTTGTTTTTATTACTGATCGTTAAACAAACTCCAAAAACGTATATTCTAAATTTGGTGAAAGCCTATAGAATTCAATATTTAAGCACACGGGCGGGCCCATAATTGGCCGCCCACGAATCATTCTATAAACGGCATAAAGTCTAATATTCACTGGCAATAGGAAAGCCTCTACAATAAAATGTAACAAAGCTGCGCCATAAATATGAAAGGGCAATTCTGCGAACGCAGACACCGGAACACACGCGAGCGAAATTATAAACACTCCTACACTTTAAGCAGTATTCAATTTAGGATTAAATCGTTTGATTGTGGCATCAACACTAAATCCTTAATCAATGCCGTGATCTTGCAGCTTAACACTTAAAGCTCAATGCCAGTTTAACCCGTTCTATCCTATTCCAGTGAAGTCAGCTATCAGAAGACAAGCCTTGTTTATGTCGTCACAAACTACCTGAACCGAATGAGGCAATAAGTTGTTTTCCCTCAATAATTCTTGGTCGCAATAGTCGAGTGGGTCAGTCATTTGGACAATACGTCTGAATCGTCGGTAAACTCGCTTGTATCTGGGTCACGCGGCGACCCACGTACTTCAATCTCTTCACTAATCAATAGCCGATCCGTAAGATTGTCAGCGGTGACTCAAATTTCTTTCAACAAATTGTGATTCAAATAGATCAGTTGCCACAGTCAATCAAAAGTTCAATCATTTAGCATTTTCCTTTGGGCAAATGAGAAGGAGTCAGTTATTTTTTTTTTGTTCAAAGT
The DNA here is from genome assembly GCA_963082885.1 of Parascotia fuliginaria. Taxonomy (NCBI): domain Eukaryota; kingdom Metazoa; phylum Arthropoda; class Insecta; order Lepidoptera; family Erebidae; genus Parascotia; species Parascotia fuliginaria. The sequence continues at coordinate 9,315,612 of OY720196.1, read as the reverse complement.
TTTGATAACAGACCTTTTTTAATTTGCATAAAAAAGCGTCGTAGCTTTTCATTCAGTCTCCGTCACAAATCGGATTCAATAAAACGGTGGTCTAATTGGAATGTTACTTTGAATAATGTCCAAAATGTATGCAATGCATTAGTATGCATGGTCTGTATATAGACGGAGAATTCAAATAGTACTACAGTTACGTGGTGTGATACTTAACTGTGGACTCTGGACAACTGTAAATGTCGAAGTTTACGGCATATTGCTGTACTACAAGCGAACTTCCCGCTAACTTCACGTGAATATCACGTACAATTAAACTGAAATAGCACTTCGATACTAAAGTTAAATTTGAAACTGTTTCAAATATAATTAGTGTTTCATACTGTTTGTAAATATTAATTAAGCACCAAGTTTGTTGCAGTTCTACATATGTATGTACATGGAAAACAATTTCCTTTATTTATAAAAACATTTAAAAGCAGAATGTTGGCTAGTTCTTAGGTTTTTAGTATCGCATAATAATGAAATGTGTTATTATTTTTTAGTTTAGGTGGGAAACGAAAATATACGTCACTGTAATAGTAACAGTTTACGAATAAGCCACGGCTAGCTTATATTACAACGTCATAACAATCTGATACAGAGTATACTTATCAGTCTATTACGAGATTTTGTTATCAGCTTTTATCAGATTAGATATCACTCAGAGTAACATCCACGATAATTATAGTTTATGATGAGTATTACCTTGGTCAGATATGATTACGGGTTAAAGTTGTACTGGTTTTTAAAAATTAGAAAAGGTCGCAAAAACCTTTTTGATTGTCTTGTAACGGCAGGCGAAACTAGTAGCTACTATGATTTAGTATGACATGACTTGAGAACCATTCACCATGTTGAGTTGCATCAATTAACATCAATAGCAGGCACAAGACGTAGAAGAATACGCAACTTATAATTCAAAGGCTAATTGAATTGCACAAGTAGGCAAGCAAATGCTTGAAAAGCTACACACCTCTCCACAACGAGCCTATGCTTGTGGTCTAGTAGGAAGTTACCTACCTACTTAGACAAAATAGTCAGTCATCCTTAGGTATTGTTTTTTTTATATAAGTATATATGGGTATTTTTAGTTAGCGACGTTGGTGGATTAGGCTATGGTTAAATTTGATTCGACTACTACACATCCTTGCCGCGCCATCCACAATAATACTATTACGGAAATTTTTCCAATAATAGTAAATATTAGGTACTTTTTTTCCATTGGAGTACCTATATTAAATATTTTGACGCAATACATTTTATTAATCTTGTATACTATTTAATTATTTATTTTATAATATAAGTTTGTAAGATAGGCCTTTAATTAATTTAAGTATTGTTCACTGGGTTTAGGCAAATATCTTTCATACAATTGAGCAAAAAAGAAATCTTTAAATTATTACTCTTATAAATTAAAAGGCCTGAAGACCTTATTTCAATACAAAATACTCTTGATTTTACATACTATAGTAAAGTATGTGTATTGTATCTTGCATCTATCTGTGTATGTATTGTGAGATGAGTATCAAAGTCAGCAATCAGGAAATTGCCACATTTTACAGCGTTTGAAAAACTTTTCTTTACAGTCTGAGGAAAATAGCGAACACAACTTAGAACTTATTTACGGTAGTAGATCCACGCTAATTTCAGCATGAATGGGCCGGATCGTCTGGGGAAGTACTACCCTCTCATAGAAGATCGACTTAAGAGTAGTAGTATCCGTACTACTGCGTTTCGTTCGGTGAGTGAGAGCGCCGGAGGCCCAATTTCCCCCCTTTCCTCTTTCCTCACGTCCCTCATTTCCTTCCCCTAACCCCATTCCCAGCCGCCATAGTGGAGGCCACCATACCAGCAGTTTAAAACGATAGCTTTTGGTATAGTGGCCGCCACTTCTGGATTCCACTGACTGCTTACCATCAGGCGGGGTGGAGTCACTTTGGTAGGCTATACTATAAAAAAAAAAAAAAAACAATCTTTTAACTGTATACATCATACAAACCACAAGCTGGACTGGCCAAAAATATATTACTTAGGTTCATACAGATGGAGTTTGATCTTCGTGGAATTGCGGTTACAAATAGGAATTTTCAAAATTGGACCCGTACGTTGCTATGACCACTACTGGTACTGCCTACGGCTACATGAACACAGACCGCGTGTGTTGAGGGCCGGAGGCGTAGTGTTCGAAAGGAAAAATAATATCTAAAGGTATCATCTCCCTTTTAGTCACGTTCAAAAGTAAGTAAGTATAATAAGATTGATAATAAAGGGCTTCCAAAATGAACACAAAAAGCGTCCTCCAACTTAAATTCACAAGTTAATTCCCTCTCCATTTCAACTTAATCAAAGTATCGCATCGGCTTGAATGGCGGCCATTTATTTCTTGCGACATCTTAAACAACAACAAAATACGTCTTATTTCCTTAACCTTAGTCGCGGATGGTAATTACTGTTCCTGATAGCTATAATGAAAGGTTTGTCCTACTTTAAGTAGCGATAACATTTTACGGGAGGACCTCCCATACACCGAGAAAACGACCTAAACACTGTTAAAGTTTGCCTAACATTATTTACCTGTGAACAACTGAAATAACAATTATTATACCTGCGTAAATATTTACACGAAGTCACATTACATTAAAAGCGCTATTTCAGCTTTTGACGAGAATTTGAAGCGAGAAACTCATCAACTAATCAAATTAATTATGACCAATGTCTTTGTTCCCTCCATAAATCAAACGTAAGTAAACTTTGTTAGAAACAAGCAACGGTGTTTATATGAAGATAGGGTTCGTTAAATGCAAAATGGAGACCGTTCCAATTAAATGGGAGTCTATACGCCTACACAGGTGTTACATACAAATCTGTGAACATCAGCGAGTATGGTACAAAAATACGTAGTGAAAAATACAGGGGTAATGTAATTCGATATGTGGCAGCTGCGGTATTATAAAAAATACGCCACCTGCTTGTTTGGCACTCGACAGGACGTAAAATCTGGGGCATGCAAAGGTGCTGAAAGAACGCTTGGGTTGCGTCAAAACGGCAGAGCGATAAAACGACACCGTTGATACATTTTAGAAGCGGACTGATCGATTTTGAATAGGGGCGTCGAGATTGACAACAAGAATGATAGCTAAACTACTCGTGCCTATCATAGATCACGTTCACACATTTCACGACTAATTTACTCTGCAATGTTTGTAAACCTTTATTTAAACAATATAATTTGGGCAAATATTTTAGGCATGGAAAACAATACGTGTGTTAACACATCATTAGAGTAGCTTGAATTTAACGTCACTAAAATACCAGATGAAAACCCAACAACGGTTTCCGGGAATTCAAATATTGTTCCGTCAAATATCAGTGGCGAAACACAGGCAGAATTAAAAACCCGTATCAAAAAATTCTAGAACACTTATATGGCCGGTTAAAAAAATCGCGATAACATAGGATCATTCGGTTTTTCAATTTGTTTTTAGATAGATACAGGTTTTCTATACACAAGTATAGAAAACCTGTTTCTATTTGACACTGCAGTCCATGCAGTTCGTTGTGAATGAATAGAGGACGTATGTTTGATGTATTTCATTCGCGTGGTCCACTTTTTACAATATAAATTACCGATATCATTGACAAAACGGCTGAACCTATTTCGATGAAAATTGAGACGGACTTAGGCTTTTTATCCCAAAATTCGGTCTGGTTCCCGAGGGAGAAAAAAAAATTTTAGGCGCCGGCGAAGTCGTGGTGCGCAGCTAGTACAAAATAATTCAACACATTGCTTCATCTGTCCAATAGCTGGTAATGAATTCGCTTTATTGTAAGTATTATAACAGTGCTATCCACTGGGGAAACAAACACGATTTTATATAAGCTAACAGAAATATATACACGAACTGATCACCGTGGAGTCAGACGATATTGATCGAGGCTATTAATTTACGTTCTTGGTACAGCATTGAATTTACAAGGTGAAATGGTAGCAAAAATAATCGAAAGCCTTTTAAAAGGTCCCGTTAAACATACTGACATATAAAGAATTCAAGAGAAAGAAGGCAGAACTTTTTTTAAAAGACTTTTTGAAACATTAGCGTAGTAATTAGAGGAGGCTCTTCCACTCCACAAAAGTTCGTTGTCATAGCAAGACTATACAAAAGTTGAGTTTCTGATGCTAAATAGTGGTTTTTAGGATTTCTAAATAAATAATCTAATTCCTCCAGTCCTTTTTTCCACGCAACAATTTAACTGTGTTTTTTAAACATTGTTTCTTCAAAGCCAACACAGCTATATTTTTAGATTACGGTAGCCACTTACGATAAATAACATAGGCCGCATGCTTATTTGCTTCATAAGTAAAAAAGAAATGAGATAAAAAAAAATGACAAAATTTTTAAAAACAATTCATCGAAAAACCGTCACTACAATTAACCGTAATTATATTTTTATAAACCGTTACTTCGCTAAACATAAACAAGGGTTATAGTAAACACAATAAACTATTAACAGACTAACAAACTTAATAACAATATAATCCTATTACTAAACAAATCAGTGTCACATTAACATAACATGTAGTCTTTCATCCCGAGGTAACTCAGTAAGTTTACAACAATGGCCGTGTGTTGTGTGAGTGTATCGTGTGTCCCATTGTTCTTCAGGTGAATGGCAGTACTACGGTTGCACTGAAGTTTGGATAGGGTATTTTCAGGTTACAAGCAATTCATTTCTGCACGTCTCCAACTGATGGATGAGGGCTTACAACTGGGTTAGGTGACGAAAATTTGAGGAGGCCTATGTCCAACAGTAGCAGACTTTCGGCAGATGTGACGATGCACGTATCTATGAGTTGCTATACGACGGCTATGTTGCTTTCCAAATTCATTTATTTAAATATAAGCTTCTTGCACAAATAAGATGCACAAAGGTGGACCTAAATTCAGAGCAACCTTGGAGCGATGCAAAGATAACATGTCGTAAGTATCAGGATCTTCACGGTCAGCGGATGCGCTTGTATTGCAAATGTGCAGTTACTGCTTACCATCATATGACCTGCTGGCTGCCACCGTAGGGCATAAAGTATACAAAGGATTTTCAAATGAATATGTAAAGTTTTAAAGTGAATTAGGAAATTGTACTAGGCGGACAGTTTGAGTCAATTGATACGTAAAAAGAAGAAAGATTGAGAAATTATCTATGTTAAGACCTGTAGCAATAAAGATAATTAAGAATCTATGCGAGGCAATTAATATTACGACCGCAGCTTTGGATAACTTCAAATACTATTACGTCATTTTTATTAAAATTTCTATGAATATGGAGAATAAAAATATAAATAATGAATTTATAGACCATTCAAAGTCTTTACCTTTTGTAGCGTGGAGCTAAACATAGCTTATACATCAATCATTTTCAAATAAACATAAACTTGTACATAAATTTGATTAATATTTTTGTGCTCTACGCATTAAATCTTGAATTTATTTAATATGAAATAGAGTAATGACAGTACTATTTTTAGATAACTTAATTAGCACATGGGTTAATTGCAGATTATAGTGGCCTGATTTGACTGGGATTATTTTAAAGAGGTATTTATAAATAACAAGTTATTGTGACGATAAACCTCTGCCTATCTCTTTTGGAAAATAACGCAAGATGCGCATGATGCTACGATATGTTATAAATAAATTACTTGGTAGTATTCAATAATACTGCTGCAATTATCTATTAGATCTGGTCTTCAACTTTACATATCAAGTTCATACGATCAATCGTCCTGGAAACGTCAATATGGCCAGCAGACATTCACTGTTTAGTAAGTTACGGTTCCTACTTCAGGATTCATTTGGTCGGTAGATTAATCCCATTCCAACTTTAATTTATTTAACCCCTTAGGTATAACTTGGTGTAAGTATTGATTTTGGTTGGATAATCACTCAGTTTATACTTTAAAAGAAATACCCAACTTGTCTACAATGAAGTTATTGATTAACCTGTTCATGTTCACGTCTTGGTAAGTTATTTTATAACTATGTTGGACCGACTATTAATTGACTTTAATCTTTATTTTAATAGTATTAATTCCAACTGCCTGATGATAAACAGACGCCTGAGGCTCCTACTACGGTGCATTTGTGAAAAGCTATTCACTTTCACACCCCGATTAAAAATCCTAGAATAACGAAACTGGATGTATTTCTTTGTTATTTCCATTTTCCTTCTTTCTCAAATGCGGAAATACATTTTGTTAAACGACTTCTAGTATCTATCGATTATTTAGATATATCTGAATCCCGTGTGTATAATTTAGATTTTATCCAAGTTCATGCAAAGGCAAAAACACCGAAATACATTTCTTATAAACCGTTTTTCGATACAACCAGAAAATTTTTAACGACGCAAAACTTAACTCAACTTTTTATTCCTTATAATTTTACTTGATCATTTTCACAAATAAAATTTCATCCGTGAAGAACATTCAGTTTGATGCCCTTAAAGATTTCTATCATGTTCGGACTTCGTTTATTCAGTAAGATTAAATCTTTTTGTCATAAAGACTTATCTCACGGTACTTTGTCCATTATAAAGTTACGATACCCCAGTATTGATTTCTTTTATATTTCACGATGAAAGGAGATTCGAACATCTTTCTTGATTATTGTAGTTTGTTCGAGTAAATTGCTCTATGCGGCTTTCCAACATTGTCAATTCCAAGGATATTTTTCTAGAGAAGATTAATTTGCCTTCGACCCGGCTCAATCCTTTTGATTATCCTTTTTTTGCGATCTCGACGTAATCGAATTTCTATTAGATCGGTTTCAATTAATGTTATGCATAATAAATTCGGTCGTCAGGTTAAAATTCGATGACAATATTTATTAACTTGATCACCACTTGTATCAACATCAACATTAAAATTATGCAAATTATTAATTTATTCATATTTGTCAGCCATATTTAATTTCCGACCACCTATTAAGTAAGATAGGAAGCCTAGAATCTAAATGTTGCCTAAATTGTAGTGTATATCATATTAATATTTGTGACCGGAATACTGAATTAATATTCAATGAATCGTTGTAGGAGGGGTCTTCTTTGTTTAAGAATTGATATGTAAATATAATAGATTTCATATGCAAGCAATGATATTTCAATAGTTATCGTAGTCGCTGCAAAAGGTAAGTATTTTGAGGCAGATTTTACTTTGAGGAATATAAATAACAGTCACGATTTTTCATGACTGCTGTTCTCTAAGAATTAACATTACAGTAGGTACTCCTCGATAGAGCGCGTCTTATTATTTATACTTTAAAAGGAAATATTATTACATCTAATCGAAATAAAAACAGCATCGGCAAAGCGTCGCAATACCGTCAAGAGAAATGTATTCTTGTTTGCCACATTTGTCGGTATTAAAAAAACTTATTAGATTCTTAATGGAATAAAGATAAGGCGGAAATCTCTCTGGCTCAGGCTTTTTTGAGATTTATTTTATAAGCAATATTCGCAGAAAAGCTGCGGGGAGTGAAAATGTAGCTGGATATTGTTGGTACAAACGAGAGGAGCACTGATGAATCAAAGCAAAATTGTAAATGCTATACAATTGCATAACTTAATGTTACCAGAATTCCGCATTTTGCTTTCTTCTACATCCTTAGTGCTCTTTTCCAATCCTGCTGGAGTTAGTACAGAATTTACATTCACATTTCATTTTTATTTACTATCTTCACGATAGAAGCTTCGCCTCGAAGTTTTGACAGTGACAATACCGCGCATCAATTCGAGTTTTTGCTTATTATAGCGGCAGAAAACTGGTTATATTTGACAAAGTACAGAGACTAATGCAAAATTTATTCTTTTTATAAAAAATTTGGCCTTTACAAGGTTCACGTAATATACAGCAAATCAGCCATACGTATAACATTTAGATCACATGTTTAAAAGATGTCTTATCAGATTATTGTTAGAAAGAGATTTGAAATAAATAGCTTACGGGGTCAAAGTCTAGTTGCTATTTATTGTCGTACGTAAGTAAAACAACAACGTTATTAGAAACATGTATAAACTGAAATATTATATTATAGGTAATTTTTAACAGTAATTTTCGTTATACTGTCTTTAATTTTGAGTCTAGTTAGTTCGAAAAGATACCTAGTTAACCATAAGCTTTTTAATTAGGCATGAAAGTCGGCAGCATCGACAGGCTTTGCGGGCAAACTTTTTAAATGGTGGCAACGTAAGTTAGAGACTCTGGGTACCGCGACCACGGACTGCGGTTGCCTCTTCAGGTAAGCCACAGGCTTTTATTTTGTCATTGGTAACAGAAAAACGAGAATCGTTCGAGGACTGCACGTTCGCCGTTGCAAGTTGGTTAAAGGCCTTGCTATGACACTATATTTTTATGACAAACAATGACAAAGAGAAGTGACTGATATAATACTAAAATTACACCGGACCGGACGAAATTACATGGACTGCATGCGGCCCGTGGTTTATCTTTGTTCGCCCCCAGTGTTTTTAATATTACTAGTGGTCGCCCAGTCGTGGTCGTAACTCGACCAAAAAAAGTGTTATTTTAATTTTACTTAAATGCATAATTTTAAAAAGATATTCTGCGCTCATTATACATAATGTCTTAATGATTTAGCACCCTAGATATAACCCCAACAGGCTAAAAAAAACGCTATCAAAATTTTTCTTTAAAATAATGAGTTATTTATTTGTGCGACCCTCTAATCTATTTAGTAATTTTATTATTGGCCCAGGATCTCTGTCCTATGCAATTGAAGTAACAGGCAAAACCTTGTCATAAAATCTCGTCATATATGATTAGGGTATTATGAAATCATAGACAATTTCTAGCTAAACCAATATTGACGCTGTCCATAAACATGGACATTCAAATGATGAACTGACGTCAACGTCATCATTAGCTTACTAAACATACAGTAAATGATACGCAAACTTCATAGTTTCAAGGATTCTTTTGTAAATACTAGTAGTCTAGCAAAATCGCTGTTTTTTTCAGTCTGTTTCTGCGCTTCTTTTAAACTTCTTCTTAACAAAGAATCGGATTTTGATACGATTTTAAATAGCCTGTAAAGAATATCTTGTGGAAGGTTTATATTATAAATATAAAATAATATGATTTGATTTTTGTATGTTTGTTAGTTTGTTTCGATTTAACTCAAGATCTACGTAAACGATTTGAAAATATATTTCACGTCTAGAAACCTACAAATAGCACGGGTAACATAGACTATATTTTAATTTGTGTAACATATTATTTTAGTAATTTTTAATTTTTTCTTATTTATTTAAGCGCCCCTGTAAATATGAATGATGCAATACGTCAACGTTGCTAACATATTTTGAGTAGGCGTTTGTTGTGAGAACAAATGAATCTTTGATACCGAAGCGAAGCAAGGGCGGACGTCTAGTGTATAATGCACGTCATACTTAGTAGAGAAAACAGATAATTTAAACAATTTGTAATCATGTCGTAAAAACACTACTTACGAGCGAAGCTGGGCTGGGTTACTAGTCTATTCATATACTTGTTAATGTATTTTTTTTTTCTCAATACCAAAAAGGGAAAATCAAGCGTGATTTTGAATATAATTTCGAGTGAGAGAGAATAACAGACTATTTTTATTCAGGTAAAATATATCACTCCCTTAGGAGGACACATAAACGAACTGAAGTAACTCTGAATATAATAACACTATAGTTCGCCTCAGGTGTGCGTAGAAGATATTTATTTCACACTATTGCTAAAAAAGAGTTGTATCTATTTGATGTAAGTAAATTCAGCGACAAAAATAGAATAAGTATTTTCGTTTCTAAGCAAGGCCTACATAAAACGTGAAATGACAGACGATGTCAATTATCAATTAGAAGACCTATTACCTATGTATAAAAGCAGATAGTTCTAATGCAATGTTTTATTCTTGAAAAACTGTATTTTTTTTTAAATCGACTTTTGTAAGTACTAGGGAACAAGCCCTGTGTCGCGGGAGATCTGCAAACATAGAAAGGGACACAAAGTACACCCAGACTCGGAACTAAAATTTATGGATCACACAAAGTTTTGTCCCGTGTGAGGATCGAACCCACAACCTCGTGCACAGCAGTCGCTTGCGCTCCCACTACACCACGGAGGCAGGCAAATTTGTACACATATTAGGTACAGGTCTCTGAAGCGTGTTATTATTCTAATAAGGTTTCGTTTCTTTTTTAAAAGGCATAAGGTGTCGCCTTACACTTTATTCTGTACGGTTTCATGCTGTAATGATTTTTTTTATTAACATCTGTTTAAAAAAAACAAAAATATTCAGCTACCTACTACTTATTGCCCTTGACTGTGTACGTAACTTTTGGAGCAAAAGCAAATACTCAATTGAATTACGACAAAAACGACAAATAAAATAACAACATAACTTAACACATTCATTGAATATCATTATGGATGCGATAAGAGTTTATAGAATTTGATACAACTCCAATTCGTGATAAAACCAAGTTCACACCCTTTAGTTGTTTTTACTCGTAAAATTACCATCATTGGCACCGGTCATTCTTAACTAGTTGCAACTAAATAGATACCTATCTTGTATGAAAGTACTGTCTTTAGATCTGCAGTTACAGACCGATGACGATATTTGACGCTTAAACGTCTTGGAACTACATACAGCGATCGTCGAAGTTGATCTAAAGGTGATATCACCTTGGTGACTAAAGTTTATTTATTTATTTATTAAATTATTTATTAAAGTGGAATAAACTTACCTAAAAATTTGAACCAGGGCCGAAAGCTTAAAATGTTAGTCAATACACGGTGAAGTTTCAATTCATACTAATATTATAAATGCAAAAGTAACTCTGTCTGTCTGTAACGCTTTCACGCCTAAACCATTGAAACGATATTGATGAAATTTTATATAGAGATAGATTATACCTTGGGAAACAACATAGGCTATCTTTTATGTTCAAATAGGGGATGAAAGTTTGTATGAAAAATCGTCAATGTAAAAACAGAGCCATAACCGACATTTACGCGGGCGGAGCTGCGTGCAACAGCTAGTGTGATATAAAACAATTACTTATCTATTATTAACAGCGATAATTTCCAGTTTAACTTCGCAAATCTATTGATCCTCCTACCTGGTAGCCTGGTAGTGTTTGATAATGCTGTATCAATACAACACAATATTTTTCTAAAGTACAGGTGATTTTTCTAGTTTAAAACGCAGAGCTTGGTAACTGTGACAGTTATATTATTACTTCCAATAAAGAACTACCTATTGTTCTTTTTTTATTATATTTCACTTAGGATAATAATTATGTAGGCACATTATATTTCTTAGCATGTCCAAAAGACTCTTAAATAAAAATAAATCATTCTAGAGGCTTAAAATGATACTATTCTATCTATTAATCTTATCTTACATCAGACATACATAATTAAAATAACATACTTTCTAATTATAAAATGTATGTGTATAATATGTTTTGTGTGTGGTTACTATGGCAACATTCATTAGCTAACCTTAATAGTCCTTCATAAAATATTACCTCGGGTTAAAGACCTACAACTACCTACCCCTAATTAATAAAATAATTCTATTGTTTTTATTAAAGAAAAGAATTTAGAATGTACCAAATAAAACATAATTAAATGAGTTTAATTTAAAACATTTATTTTAATAAAAACCTGATTGATAAATATAATCCTTTTTATTTAATGTTTTTAGAGTTCACTGTATATTTTATACAAAACTTTACATAGCAGTAGAGATTTTCAATATGCATATAGGTAAAGAACTTACTGCCACACCTCTACATCTTATCAGGTAGAAGGTGTAGAGGTGGCAGTATGTTGTTATGATATGATTTTTAAACTTATTACTTACTAATAATAAAGTACCTATAATTGTAACAATAAAGAGCCATCAAGTTACAAATCAATTACTATACCACAGTGAGAGGTCTCCTTTCCTCCATAAAAGTAAGGCAGAGCCCCAAGACCTTCTTAATCCACTTATACTGACCCATTTCAGATTGGTAGAAAAAAAAAGGTAAACCTCCACTAATACCTTCATGGTCAACTATTGATTAAATTATTATTTTTAAATAGAGAATACATAATACCATAGAGAAACATATTTTTAATACAAGAATAATTTTGAAGGTTTTACTTGGTAGTTCTTTTGACCATGTTTCCTAACATTAACTAAGTAAATGTAATATCCTATGTTATTGCATGCTATTACTTTGCTAATAAATTGAATAGTGTTCCAATATGATTCATGAAGCATCTGAATACTTGTAGTACCTATTATGCCTGATGGAAGAAGCAAATTTGTAAGTAGGTTGGAGTGTTTAATTTCGACCAAAAAGTAAGTACAATAGTAAGGTATAAATTTTGATGTAATATTGAGTAATATTTCTATGTAATATCATGTACATAATATATATAATATAGAAATAAATAAATAAATATTTTATATTTTAAAATAAAATGTTGTGTGCCAATTAAAATTTTGTCACTAATTAAAAATATCAGTGAGAGAATCTCACCACCTGTTTGGTTTTGTCCTCATTACACATACAATGTTTAATTTAGCGCGAAATGCTGATCTCATAGTATCCCAGGAGCCAGTAATAGATGGGCTACATACTTGGCTGATAAAAACAATGAGTAACTTCAATAAAGTGAATGAATCAACTGCAAAAACGTCTCGAGAGTGGCGCGCGCCCACGGCTAGGCGCGAGAGCGGAGCGCTCCTCCAACCTGCGCGTGTGTGCATGCACTGTGCATGCAAGAAGTCGTCAAGCCGGTCCATCTAACACCCACACGCGCCGCATATACCTTCCACCAATCACACCAACGCGTCACACCACGAGTTTCCCATACAACATTTTCGAAATCCGACAGCATATCAAAGATATAAATTTGTAACACGAAAAAAGAAACAAAACTATCAACATATTTAGAACGAACCGTTATGTTATTCCTGAATGAAAAATGACTCGGTTGACAAACAAAAATAATATTCGCCCCAAATTACCACATTACGCACACCGGTAAAATTGAGTAAATGATAACAAAATAAATAATGCACACGTAAAAATTACGTACCTTCATTGTCGTTGTTTCCTTCAGTGCTGTACACCGAAGTCACCAAAACTCCGACGCACAAAACGCTCAGAAACCTCACAATCATTTTAACTGATTTTAAAGTCACACTGAGTTCACAGTTTTATTGAAAATAACAAATTAAACACTCGACATAATCAAACTGATGACACTCGCGCGGCTGAGCAGCGAACGGCCTTTCGCAAATGGCGGCGGATGACGGATGTGTTCATCGATTGCACTCGCTCTGTGCCCGTTTATGGAGAACCTTATGTAGTATTTGAAACATAGAATTTTATGAATAATTTTATAATAATTGTGTCTTTAGCATTATAATTTATGAAGAAATATAAATAATTTAGAAATTATAACTGAAGCAGCTTCTAGATTTAAGTAAACAAATTTGATGGCAACACTCTGACTGCACCCTCGCAGCTATTTTCCTTCACCCACAAAACAATATTTTGTATAAATTTACTATATAAATTTTGTTTGAGGAATTGCTTATCAATTTGTAATATTTATTAAAGAAAATTATAATGATTTGATTAATTTGCAAGTCTGAAAACATGCCCGGGGTATGTCATGGGGTATTTTTTAAACTTAAACAACTTACGACCACAAATTACACCCAGACTCAGCACAAAATATTATAGTCATTTTCACACAAAGTTTTGTTTCATGATGTGAGAATACTGGTTATTAAGTTGCGTGTTTTCCAAAATAAATATAAGTACCTATGAAATTTGATTTTATTTGTTTGGGTGTTTTTAAGTATAAAGTATTCTTCATACCGAGTGGTTTGTTGTCAACGTAGTTTTAGGATTTGTTCCGGATAGTTCCGGTCACTTTGACATACATAGCTGGTTAAATAGGTCTACTGTTCTGAAAAAAATTTACAAATTGTTTTAATTAAGCTGTAATATGGCCTCAGTAATTTATTCGACACCTAATACAGTTAACATTAATTAAGTAGGTACTATAATTTCCTGTAACATTTTAGTGCACTTGTGATTTACAAATAAATGAATTTATTGTCAAATTAAGTATAATATTTTACTTCATCATACTACTTTACCTATAATCCGATTATGTAAAAAAGTCCACTGACTTGAGTAACTTTTCTTAGAACATTAGAAACTTCTGAATCTAAATACATTACCAATATTTTTATGATTTTGATAAGTTAACCAACAGCTTCGTAAATGCATCACTTCTTCAACCAAACGAAAATATGAAGTGCGCAATGAACATTTTTATCGTTTGGCAACACCGCAGTTTCGAAAGTTCAATTTCGCATGGCGGACATGAGATGAGCACTGTTATTTGTTGGTGCTCATTTCATTTATTATCTCGTTGTGATTCCCTATGGAAAAACTAATTCTAATGCTACTATTTCTTTGTGGACGTGCTTTATTCATTCCTTAACGTTAGATGATGCTAAAGTATTATTTATAGTTGCATTTGTGTGAACTGCAGTGTTTCTCAAAAATGGGAAAATGTGACGAAGCTAATGTCGAAGTGAACATGGGGGACTCGGCGTCCCCCATGAAACCTGATAATTTCACGTTCACCCCGCCTCCAGAGGCACCAGTGTTTGAACCAACGCCAGAAGAGTTCTTGGACCCCCTGGCATACATCAGCAAAATTCGACCAATCGCCGAGAAATCAGGCATTTGCAAGATAAAACCACCAGCCGTGAGTATATTTCTTTGTTTCTAAAGTTAGTGTATCAGTAAATAGACCCTTTATTATATTTATGTGTACAAAACACCTATGTAAAGTCGTTTTCTAACCATAAAACCTCTCGTGAATTACGTGTGATGCAACCATATTACCTCTTCCATTACGCTGCACGTTATCTAAATTTAATTTTTGCTATAAAATCTCTAATATTACGTATCAAAGTGTCGCGTGAATACAAAATATATGTTATTTAATGTTTATTTTAGTTGTAAATGCAGTTGCATATTGTTTTGTGAAGCCTGGTTGCCATTTTGTGTCATGCCCTCCTGCCTACGATAGTTTAGGTAAAAAAAGAACTACCTATGAGTTTTTTGTTTTGTTTAACTGTAATGTCCACTGTGGTTGCTAAATGTATACAAAATTATTACAATCATCCTAATTACAGAAAGAATATTAGGTAGCATTTAAGGTAATTGATAGGAATATGGCAGTATGTCTGCACTTGAGTATGTATAACTAAGGTATTGGTATGCAAGACCTACTTTCTGCATGCTACTGTTGAAAATTGAAATAATTGAGTCTGAATTAAGATTGCTTTGTCATTCAATTGTGAGAAATTATAAAAATAGAATAATAAAAATGGAGCAGTAACTATAGAAGTCAAATTAGTGTTACACTTAATTCTTTTATGCAAAGAATTGAAGTGTTGAGATATTGCATAACATGATTTATGTTTATAATTTACATTTTATCTGCAATATTTTGTATACAAGTTGATAATCTAATTTAAAAGTGCAAACATCATACTGTATTATATGAATTAAATAAATTATATTAAAAAAGGATGAATGTTGTAATAACTTTAGTGTTGGATATATTTTCATAGTCATCATTTATCAGCACTATTTTAGCTGAAAGATGTCCATGCTGGACTTGAGCCTTCCCCAAATGCATGTACTTTGATTCTACATAAATCTCATTATGAGTAAAATATGTCAATAATCTTCACATTATACATCTTACTAAGTATATTTATCTGCATTAAACATATCTCTAACTATGACATATGCTTGCTTTGCTTAGATAGATATGTGTAGTTGTACTATTATTACTAACTTGATTTTCATATGTTCCTCTAAATCTAATAAAATATCTGTTCTTATTATCATGGCTATGACTTAGAAGCAAATAGGGTATAAATATACATAATGTGTTAAAATGTTGTATTATTCAAATAAATGGGTACATAAGTTACTGACACAAAAGAAGTAATTTATCATTGTATAGATTTTATGTCTTTTAGTAACATGCGGATTTCTATTTGTTAAACTGTTCTTAAACAACTAAAATGGTAAATATGTGTCCTTTGTTACTTGTGTTAATTTTACATTTAAATTATTTATGGAGGCTTATAGATTGCATACCAAGTATCTTTATAACTTTTGTTAAAGAGGTAATTAAACTAACATAGAAATTTTGAAGTTGATTCTTTTCACAATAATCTTAATTGTGCAGAAGTCTAATGTGGCACTTAATAAACATACTAAAATCACCTATATTGCAGCAATACATAGGTAATTTTTATTTGCTTTGCTTACTAGTCATGATCATTCTCATAATTTTAACTGAAAGATGACTAAACTGCTACACATACTTTGGTCAATTACATGATAATGTTATCTAGTAATTTACAAAAAATTGTCTTTTGTCTGCACTTTGACTACTCACCTTTGCTAATAATCTCCATTAATAATATAAAGAGGAAAGTATTTTTCTATGCAACAAATAAACTCAAAAACTATTGGACCAATATCAAAAATTCTTTATCATTACGAAGCTACATTATCAATAAGTAAATAGGCTATATTTTATCCTGGTACTCCCACGGGAACGTAAACCACATGGGTAAAACCAGTGACGTCCGCTAGTGTTTGATAAAATACCTATGACAAAGAGGTTGTTCCTTAATACAGGTTCTGTCTATAGATGTAAAAAAGAAGGAAATTTGAAGTAATAATATATTCAATTAAATAGGTGATGTGTTAACAAAAAGCAAAATTACAAGCACTCATAACTAATGTGTGTATGTAAAGATTCATTAACTATTGAAGAGGCAAAGTAGGTATTTTTGGATTGTGACAAATAGCATTGTATAGTCTCTGCTTACCCCAATGACCAATGTGTATGATTGATAGATATATTATTAGTATAATTGTATGTGTATAGATTATTTAACAGTATTTTAAAAATGTTACAATTGAAGTGAATGAACTCTGTTTACTGTTATTGTTAAAATGTGAACATGCAAAATGTTTTTTATAAATTCCATGTATCATAAACATATTTTATTATTCATAATACATGAAAAGCATATTGATTTTTAGGATTCTGTGTCTCTAGAGGCAAAACAGAACCTTTATAGGATCACTTTGTTGTCGGTCTGTCAAGACCTTTTATTTAGTACTAGCTGCCCGCAGCTCTGTTTCACCCGCGTCTTTGGTTACTGCTCTGCTTCTGTCGCCAGTAGCGTGATGTTACACATAGCCATAGGCTATCATATGCAAAAAGATTGTGTGAGGTATCAAACTAAAATTTATAACAAATACTCTTGTCTGCAGCCTCTTGAAGCTGTGAAAACGCAATCAAAAGTATGTTATAAGCTGTTCCTGTTATTTATATTGACAACAAGTTTGAACTTATTGCCCGAGTTTGAGACTTGCACTTGACCTGATTTAATTCATCTTTGAGTAATATATCTAGTAGATACCATGCTCTTTGTGGCAGTTTCTAATATATCAGTTTGTATCAGCCCTTATGATTTTTTATTATTGTTATAGTCACAGTTTCCTCACATTGTTTTCCATGGGTCAGTAGCATAGCGTCTAAGATAAACTTGGAAAATACAAATGATTGTTATGAAGTTATGTAGGTACACACATCAAATGAGTAAGGTTGGCAGGCCACAAATAAAGCACTGTTATACTGTTACAAACTTTACTTTTACTTGATATTTAGAGATTAAACTAATACATTAGACGTGGTTGCAAAGGCAGTATATTTAAAACGGTGAGCATGGTAATATGGTTACCTGCATACCTAACTCCTACAAACTTTCAATCTCATGCCAATGTTGTGTGAAAACTTAACATTGGTACATGCTTGATCATGGATGGACAATTCTACTGACAAATAGATATTATTAGTCCTTGAGAAGATATTTACTGTATCATACAAATATTATGAATGTGTTTGTATTTGTAAGGATGTTTAAATGTTATTTGTATATTTATACAACTAGATTTTAATGCCCCCAGTGGTGTTAAAACGTTATATTTAGGCCTTTTGAGAATATGTCTGCATTAATATGTGCACTTGCTTTAGATCCGTCTTTGTATCATAGGTCTAATTAAATAAGAAAACGCAGTAGGTTTAGATGAGAAAACAAACTCCATATTATTGCATCTTATTTAAAGAGTGACAGAGCATTCTCAATTATCCTTACATTGGCTATCAATTGGTTGTGGTTTCTTAGTATTTCTTTTGTAATTCTTACAGTCATGTCCATAAATTATGAGGTGGACTACACGCTTGTTTGTCATCTATGTTGTTTAAAAGGTACCAAACGTTTGTAAGGGGTGTAATGGGCCGGATCGTCCGGGGAAGTACTACCCTCTCATAGAAGATCGACTTAAGAGTAGTAGTATCCGTACTACTGCGTTTCGTTCGGTGAGTGAGAGCGCCGGAGGCCCAATTTCCCCCCTTTCCTCTTTCCTCACCTCTCTCATTCCCTTCCCCTAACCCCATTCCCAGCCGCCATAGTGAAGACCACCATACGAGCAGTTTAAGACGATGGCTTTTAGTATAGTGGCCACCACTTCAAAAAAAAAAAACCGGAGTCATCATCATTGGCCACAGCATCTGTCTCTGATGATTGATGAACTAATTGGTTCATGGGGCAACCGTTGATGCCTATAGAGCCCTATAGCAGTGGGACATGAATGAATAGATATTGATTGTCAACCATTGCAATCAACTTTGTAATTAAGTAATTTAAATAATGGATTTTACATTAAATTTAATATTGTGATGCATAACATTTTTAATATACTATAATAATTCAATGACATTTGTAAAACTAATACACTGTATACACATGACTCATAAAATTAATTGATGTGACATTTGTATAGATTTTCATAAACTTCTGTACTATTGTATTCTGTTTAGTGAGTGAGAGTGCTGGATGCCCAATTTTCCCATTTCCCTTTTGTTCATTTACCTGTCCTTTTACCTATCCCACTCCCTGCACGGTAGGCAGCGGCTTCGCAGAGTCCCTGGCATTGTAGGAGCAATGCTACGGACTCTTGAGTCGTCCATGAGCAACAGGTACCACTTACCACCACGTGGGCTGTTTGTTCGTCTGCTACTGTCAATATCAATAAATAAAAAACCAGCAGTTTGATATAATGGAAATGGTCAACTAATAATTTATCTATGGCTCCTGGAGCCCATTACTTACCTTACTTAAAGTAGAGTGGAGTCACTTTGATAGCCGATAGTAGAGATGTTTTTTTAATGTATAAAACTTATTTTGTTTTAGCATTGGCAACCACCTTTCGCTGTGGACGTCGATCGGTTGCGGTTTACACCACGTATACAGCGATTAAACGAATTGGAGGTAAGTTTACCAACATAAGGTAAATTCTTTATATTGTCCTATACACATTATTTACCACAAAGGATAATGTTTGTCCTTGCTGTATTTTGGCGAGGACTATCTGCTTGGGTAAAGATTTTGTGTTCTTTTTTAATATCTCATGTTCTGTTTGTCTAATAATAATACTTCATTTTATTTTAATTACTGAATGCGCAAAAAAAATAATGCGTTGAGTTCATATTTTGTGCAATACATTTTAATTTTATGGTTGGTTATTTGCTACTTGAAATATTTTGGGCTATACATTTGTAAAATCTAAATTTCCTCACTATGTTTTTCTTCAGTAATGCCCAAGATAAGTTAATATAAGTACTTACATATTCTATTTATATACCTTTAAGCTTATTGGCTTACATTTAGGGGTTTCCAAATTACTCTTAGGTAATTACATTGTAATTGTGTTAGGAATGTTAACTACATACCTATATCAATTGTCTATTACGGACATGTTATATTTTCAAATATAACATGTTATATACAGGCTTTAGGCCTGTGTTATTGCTCGTGCATATATTATATCCTCCACAATAGTGCCTGTTCCCTTGTATGAAGTAGGCTTTGTAGAGAGATTCTCCTTTTTACGTTCCTAAATATTAATCATACAGTAGTTTAGTTTATCACCTCCACCCATGTACTAAAAAATATGTCGTACCTTACAATTTCTTCCAGGCTATCACTCGTGTCAAGTTAAATTTCTTGGACCAAATTATCAAGTTTTGGGAGCTACAGGGCTCCATGCTGAAGATACCCACGGTTGAGAGGAAACCGCTGGATCTGTATGCGCTGCATAAAATTGTTAAAGAAGCAGGTTAGTGAATTTTAAAGTCATGTTTTTATGCTATATATGTATGTGTGTATTTTTAAATATCTAAGTGGATTTGGATTTTATTTACTTTTAGGAGACGTTTATGTTGGAGACTGTTTCAACTAATTTTCGCTGTTCTTTTTAAGACTACAAATCCATTTGCGCCTTTCGCCTAGGTCGAAGATCGATCGAAGAGGTCATGTTAAGCTCACGAGCCTTTGATGGTAGACGGCCGGAATATCAAATATAAAATTTATTTAACCGGTTGCATCTTAATAATAAAATAAGAAATACGAAAAGACCAAATACGTTTTTTAGGTAATGTCAATCTTATGTCCATTAAACAAAGTTAAAAATTGCTCCATTGAGTGTGAGCTAACTTCGCTTACATATTAATGAAAATACAAATGGCACATGTATTGATTTTGTATAGAAATAGTCTTTTAGTTTCATATCTACTCTCGGCCCTGGCCAGGCATGAAAATTTAGTTCAACTGAAATACTCCTGAAGCGCAAAAATAGTGCAATCTACTTTTTAAATTATAAGGCAGATTCGAAAATAGTGAAGTGTTAACGAAGTCAATAAAAGCTTATTCAAATAATTTAAAATATATATGTATTTTTTTGTTATTTTACGAAGATATTATGCATCATTCATATCCACAATTGCAATTGACATGGTGTCTAGGCAGTGGATGCATTTTCGTATTCTAAACTAATAACGGCTAGGAATTTTGATGTAGCGAATACAAAGTAGACTATTATGGAGTTCGAGGTACGATCTACGGTAGCATAATTGATGAAACGAGCGAATCCGAGTCACACTTCGTGGTTGAAATTTTTTTAATTCTTTTTTAAGTAAGTAAAAGTAAAGAAAAATTTTCGGCCTCAAAGAAACAATTGCCCATTTTTATACTTCACTTTGTTCAACAGGTGGCTTTGAAATATGTTCGTCAGAGCGCAAATGGTCGAAGATTGCCCGTCGCATGGGCTACCCTCAGGGCAAGGGCATCGGCTCCATCCTCAAGAACCACTATGAAAAAATACTATACAGATATGACGTGTTTAAGAGTAATGGAGCCGTTGGAGATAATAAGGAGACAGTAAGTGAATTTAAACATTTTAAATTTGTGTTTGTAGTATGAAGTATGAGGTACGAGAGTATGAAGTAGGTATGAAGATGGTTTAGGTTGTAGTGAAGTTCTCGAGTGGATGTCTTACAGCAGAAGTAATAAGTCATCTGATTCGCGGTGTATGACATTAGCTGCTAATACAACAGTACTGTTCACGGTCACGTGCTTGGTGTCTCACCTGAACACCTCCAGGTTGTTTTCAAGACATGTTTTGCTGGCCAGTAGAGTAGGTTAAAACAAGAATTTTGTCAATTGACTTTATAAGTAATTGAGCCAAAATTTTCTATACTAATATTACCAATATTTTGTTTGTGTTTTACTATTGTACCATAAGAAGCATATTATTTTAATCATAATACGTATACGCATTACGTGTACTTATACAAATCCATCTCAATTCATCAGAAGATCGAAGTCAAAGAGGAACAGACTCCAGAGAAGGCCTGCACTCGCTCTCGCTCCAGTAGTAAGTGCGCGGCGACCCCTCCTCCCGCGCGACGGTTTAAGCTAGAACCCGATGCCCCTGAGGGGTCACCAGAGAAGGCCAGCTTGACCCCACAGGAAACCACTCCTATTAAAGAAGAGAGTCCTAATGAGACTAGGCGTAGTGAGTATTTAAGTTTTTTTTATGATCTAATACTTTAAATGCAGGAATGAGGTTCTAACCAGACTAAAACCTGTTCTTCCTTTTTTCCTTTCTTACCTTCTTTTGTAATCGGAATCACAGGAGTTATAATATACCTCATAATTCATTGTTACAGATATATTTAAATGTTAAAGTCCAAATAAATTTTATATTTGTTAATCGAGTCGGTTCTAAATCTAAAGACACAACGAAAATCGATATGTTCAGATCGATTACGATATCGATTACTTGGTGATATCGAATTGGTTTATTAACATATATATTAATGAAATATGTAGCTGTTTTAAGTTCAATATGTTTCTGTTTAAATATTTCTTTTTTAATTTAATCGTGAGTCGTAAGAAGTGTCTAAAGGAATGTTTTAAAGTCTTTACCTACGTATTGAAATATAACTTGTGGACACCAATCATCACGCAAAGCAATGACAGCATTGATCACTTCGCTTGTTATAGTTTAGCGAATTGCACGTGACAGTCACTTGGTGAGGCGCTCATAGCTCGTTGCACTCACTGATCAGTAAACGATCAGTGGGTTAAGCAAATAAGAGTGCGGTTGGCCCATGGATGGGTGACCGCATAGTGGAATTTGATCTGAGCGTCTCCGTGCTTCGTAGGGCACGTTAAAAGTCGGTCCCGGTTGTTACCCTGTTGATAACAGTTGTTAGGTGAAGTCGGATGCCTCGTAAATTAAATTATGGGTGACTTGAACAAATCCTGGCACTAGGTTGACTACTAACCACGCGATAAGAAGACTCAATTGGTCCGCGGGCGACAAAAGACGTAAGGCAGCGGCGATGGTGGCACATGCGCGCTTTTTCTCGAATGAATTTGCCAAGCAAAACATTACTTACTTTATTTCTAGCATTCTTACTCCGATTGAAAATTCATATTGGATTCCAACTTGCAATGAATATCACAAATATTTGTTTTAGGTCCTCGTGAAAACAAATGGATGTCAGCGGGCGGTAGTTGCGGCGCCAGATCTCGGGTGACGCGCTCGACGCGGCTACGTGAACACCGCATGTCCAACATGACCGTGTCTGTCACGCCGGCGCCGCCCAACATGCTCACACCACACCCTGATGATCCGGTGAGTCTTTCTCATCAGCCTTCCCCAAGCCTTTGCTGCCTCCGGCCGTGAACTATCCTCATCCATCGGTTGCCCGCCATTCTTTTCAGGTCGTCTGTCCACCTTCTCAGGGTTCCATCCGGTGAGTAATTGAGTTTATTTCTGAGGCACGGATACCCATAATTGTGGGGTAAACTGTCACTCAGACATCGATGGTGATAGCACTAATTACATATATATTCTAAGCGCTGCGGCTGCTACTAGATATATTATTATCATTTGTATAAGGTTTTAAATGAAAACTGCGCTGATACCACGGTGGTGGTAAATGTCGCTCATGGAACCTTGAACCTTAGAATCATGAAGGGAGTGGGGTAGGTGAAGAATTGAGGGAAGTGAGTCAAAATGAAAGAGAGGAAATTGTGCCACACTTGTAGCAATCAGTCCATGGAAAGGAGGCCCGTTTTTTCAAAACAGGTCAAGACTCGTCCGTGTCTCAAAGAACACAATAGATATATCCACAATTTGCTAGATTTAATAATTGCCATGGTTAGACTAAATCCAAGAATTCAAATAAACCAAAAATTTAATTTGTGAACGCCATGGTGGTGGTTTCGTCATGGTGATCTGTAATTTTCGACAATAATACTCCCTACTTACCTACCACTTCCCTATCGCTTATCTTTTTTTTTTTATATATATATTAGCCTACCAAAGTGACTTCACCCCGCCTGATGGTAAGCAGTCAGTGGAATCCAAAAGTGGTGGCCACCATACCAAAAGATATCGTCTTAAACTGCTGGTATGGTGGCCTCCACTATGGCGGCTGGCAATGGGGTTAGGGGAAGGGAATGAGGGAGGTGAGGGAAGAGGAAAGGGGAGAAATTGGGCCTCCGGCACTCACTCACCGAACGAAACGCAGTAGTAAGGATACTACTACTCTTAAGTCGATCTTCTATGAGAGGGTAGTACTTCCCCGGACGATCCGGCCCATTCATGCTGAAACCAGCGTGGATCTACTACCGTCAACATTATCTTATTTTTATCCAAAAACTGTTGCCTAAATGTACCAAATATCTAAGAGAAAAGTTTGAAATTTAAATCCATCAATACACGAAAGTGATGCCCTAATTTTATGCTTTAAAATTTTACAAATCCGAAAATATGTTTTCTGTTTGTTACAAATAATTGCTAAATAGAAAAATAAGGAACCTGGGATAAAAACTAAGGTAATGACACCAATATTATTAAAAAATTAATACTGTAATTTTACGTTTATTATCGTTACGTCATCAAATTTCCTTCTAGCAAGAGTTTGTGTTACGCACTCATTTGTCCGTCGTTTGATTTATATATTTTAGACTTACAGCCAGTTCCTAGAAGGCTGATCAACGAAATATTAACTAAAAAAGTGCTAATACTCTGCTCCTTCGAGTGAAAACCATATTATTTTAAAGTAACATCCAGTTTTTGAAAGGCTGATTAACGAATAATCGATTAATTACCTGTTAAATCTCATGTAAAATACTTAAAAGCATGCTTAAAGCATAGATAATAATTAGTTTAAATTAAACTAATTATTCAAGCTTTTAGCAACCCTTTCGGAACTTTACATGAGATTTAACAGGTGATTAGTTAATTTTTCGCTGATTAGGTTTTCAGTAACTGGGTGTTACTCTAACATAATATGGTTTTTCACTCGGAGGAGTAAGCAGAGTATTAGCACTTTTTTATATACATATAATGTGGTCTTATTTAAATATATGTTTATTATTGCAATATTAGTCTTATTTTAAACCAATGACAATAATGCGAACTAAGGTCTCTCTTATTTTGGCGCTTCGATCTATATATGAGATATTCATCCTTTAAACTCCTTATATTGCAAATGTGGGTAGATGAAGTCGAGTATACTTTTGAATTTGGTGAACAAATGTGATGGTAAGCTATTACCGTAGTCTTTGCGAACATGAAAACCCATCACACTATGTTATCGAGTCGTAATTTGTTCTTGATTATCATTAGCACTGAAATTTCACATACAATAAAATTATTATACACAACAGCATCGCACAATATTTCACTGGTGATATAGATCTATCAAATCTTCTAGTTCGCTCTGACGTTGCATCGTACACTGTTTGCGCAGGGTACAGTCACGAAGACAATGCTTTTTTATACCACTAGTGTGGCAATCGAGCATGCGGGGCTCGACAAAACTGTAATCGTACCCTATTTACTTACACTTGCAAGAAAGAAATAAGCAAGGCCCTTTGAAATTATAAAAAAAATGTTTGGTATAATAATATGAGTTAAGTACTATTAACAAGTGAGTAACTTAATCTCGCATACAAGGAACAATTAACTTAGAAGAATAACAGTCAAACAAAAACAACAATATAAGCAATAACAAAACAAAGTTTAACAACTGCAATCTATGTGCGATTGTACTTTAGGAACACGTGTATCGTACCGAAGTAGCAAAAGCACACTAACACTACGTTCGGTTGTTTCCGGGCTCGCTTCGGATTCGTTCGTGTGGCGCGACCCGCTCAACAGCGGTCCGAGCGCGCCCGAATATACCCGAACGCGGAGAACCGCTCCCGCTCCTCTGCCTTCGCCCCATCGACACCTAAAATTTGTTTTTGCGCAGCCACTTGCAAAAACTTCAGAGCGAACTAGAAGATTTGCGAGTACTATACCAACTTAGAAGTATAAAAGTTCAGATGAATGCATGTATAAAAGTATTTACGAAGAAAACGTCATAAAATTTTACCACACCGCTAGATGGGATTAAAAAAGAGAAATACATACTATCAATGTTTTTGACTTGTGCGAGTCACTAACACAAAAATCCTCTAATGCGTGTCACAGATAGAATATCAATGATTAATTATTACCACAAAATTATCGCGTAATCTTGAGTCCAGAACACCAAATCCAATTCCCGTGGACGTCGTTAGTGGCAAAAAGGAACAATAGAAAGGGTAACGGACAACACCGTTATCTGTGTCATCCATTACTTACAGTCACCAATCCGCCTGCCAAGCTTGGTGACTAAATGGAAAGGTCTTAATATTGAAACAGACAGCGAGCGGGGCGGGAAAGCACGCGATGTGAAGTAGTTGTATTGTACTAGCTGAAAAAGTTAAAAGAAGACGACATTTTGAGCATAAATATATGCACATCATATTCTACTCAAAATGTCCCTTTCCCAAAATGTCCCTTTTAGGCTCGCAATCTTCTATGACGACTCTAAATGTAATTTTTTTATAATCCTAGGGTCTAAAGCTTGATAAATAGCATAATTATGTTTAATAATCTCTAAATATTTTACATCTGAAGTTGTAGAGAATTTTATAAGTCTAAGAAAGGGGAAATCTTGGGAAAGGAACATTCTGGGAAGGAGACATTTTAGTACCAAGGGACATTTTGGTAAAAGGACATATTCAGTCTAAATGAAGACGTATCAGGGCGCTGTTGCTAGGTCACATTTTTTATATCCACTGGTATTACAATTGTTCACGTAACGTCGCTGTCCCATCTCGCTTACTGTCTTAATAGTGGATAGGTACTTCTGCAGGCTTATTCAAACATAAGCGGTATTCGCTGCCGCTATGGGTAGAGATACATACCGCGCGGATTTCGCTTAGGTATTTAGTATAAAGTGCCGCTGCTAGAGCCAATACCGCATACCCACTTGAATTGGCGAAAAGTTCATACCTTCGTGAGCGCAACTCACGCGATATTCTACCCACAAGGATAGCAAAATTCGCTTTGGTGTGAACAGTAGTAGTATTACCGCAAACCCCCTCGGATTTCTCTACCGCAAGCGGTAACGCATACCGCTTAGGTTTAATTAGGCCTTTTCGGTTGACTTGACAAAACACAACTTTTTAAATCAATTAACCGAAACTTTTCTGTATAGTTGGCGAAGTACATGTGTCACGTTTGCGGTCGCGGCGACGTAGAAGAACAAATGCTGCTGTGTGACGGTTGCGATGACTCGTACCACACGTTCTGTCTGATCCCACCGCTCGCTGACGTCCCTAAAGGCGATTGGCGATGTCCCGTGTGTTTGGCTGAAGAGGTGTGTATTATTATTGATTAATAAGACACTAATGTATGAAAGTTTTAACCATTAACGCAAAATGACTAGTTCATCCCACTTTTGTTCGGCTAACACCGAGTTTCTAAAGGCTTATCAACGAAAAATTAACTAATCACCTGTTAAATTTCATGTGAAGTACTTGAAAGCATGGATAATTTAATTTGATGTAACTAGTTACTTATTAAATCAAATTAAATTAATTATTCATGCTTTTAGCAGTCCAATTAGTACTTCACATAAGATTTAACAGGTGATTAGTTAATTTTTCGTTGATCAGACTGAGAAACTGGAGGTTAGACTTGTTTTCTTTATGTTGAAGCTGCTAATCGTGCCTATGCCGTGTTTTACTCATCACCTAGGCTCTTTGGTATCACATTTGTGTTTAATATTGATAATAGATTTCTTTAGATTAACTGTACTTTCCGAGCAAAAGTACTTCGACGTTTTAGGATCTTTTGTGTTAATTCTCGGTTCAATTTCATATTGGATTCCTACTCTTTTTGTGCACGCGTACTCGTACTTTTGTACTTTGTAACTTTTGTGCGTATGTGTTTGTGTTCTCCATTAATAATGCACTCCGGACCGCTATCTACACCCACTGAAACACAAAATATCGTGTCCCGTTACAATGTCACATGCACACTGAACTAAAACAATCGCGCTGTAACAACGTAACAGTCTATTATCCCCTCGGTCCTCTTCTTTTCCCTTTTCCTTCCTCATCCCCTTCTCCGTGGTCTCGTGTTACATTAATTAAACACTTACTCATTTCCGCGCGGGCGAAGCAGCAGAGCGCAGCTAGTAACGAATAAAACAAACGGAATGATCTATACGTTTTACATACACACGGGTGTACGTGAAACGCATTTAGAAGAGAAAAGCGATGAAACCGGAAAATCATCTTATTATTAAAAATAAAATGATGTCTTCTTTCTTCTTTAATGTACTTTCCTTTCGTGTGGCATAGTCGTGGTACGCCCTGTGTAGTACGCAGTTAACTGCTGCCCATTACCTGGTATGCTATCACTCGCCTGCTACAAACCTTTTAAAAGAGACGGGGTAGTTAGGTATATTCTAGCAGTGGCGTGCACTCCCTAGAAGCATAAAGACACTGCCTACCCTAATAAATTACTCATAATTGTACCTAACTAGCAATATACATGATATATTATACTAAAAAAGATAGATTATCATTATTTTATACCCAGCAATATGTATTTTTTTTCGCGTAATGATGTACTCTTTCAATTTCATCAACACAATATTACATTACATCTATCTACGATACTCTAGCGCCTGCTACACATCTTTAAAAAGAGACGGGGTATATTCTATTTGTTCTAGATGGAGACCACACGG
The DNA here is from genome assembly GCA_963082885.1 of Parascotia fuliginaria. Taxonomy (NCBI): domain Eukaryota; kingdom Metazoa; phylum Arthropoda; class Insecta; order Lepidoptera; family Erebidae; genus Parascotia; species Parascotia fuliginaria. Next base: position 9,286,910 of record OY720196.1, on the reverse strand, counting down.
CCTCAAAAAACATTTGTTGATTACTCATCTACTATACGTTTTATAATATACTGAACTAGAAGCTTTTAAACCAAGGCTAATTACGAACTATTGTTTCAGGTGGCAAAGCCAACGGAAGCTTTTGGTTTCGAACAAGCAACGCGGGAGTATACCCTACAGCAGTTCGGCGAAATGGCCGACCAGTTCAAATCTGATTATTTTAATATGCCAGTACATGTAAGTATAAGAAACAATATTGACGTATATCGTAGTGGACGATACTTAGCTGAGCATTACACCAACATCGCAAATATCGTAATTAATATCGAATTTTGTGGGTTTGAATTCAACGCAATGAACATAGAAATGTAAAAAGAAAAACTGCTTTTATAACAAAAAATTCGTTTAAAAATTGCTATCCATGTACGGACATATTAAATTATGCGACCACTTCATATTTTTTTGCACATTAGCCTCTATGACGTCATAACTATGTGTTTTCATAGAAACCACAAGAAATAGAGCGTTTTCACAGTTCATAAGCAGTAAATGTGCTGGACTGCGAAGTTGAGTAAATTTTAGAGGGATGACGAGAATTTACAAGTACTACCAGACTCGTAATTATTAAAAAAAGCATTTACAATATAATTACCGATATATAACTGACACAAGTGCTTTTTTATTTATAAAATTAATATGATTATTAGAATTATTATTATTAAAAAATAGATTATTAAACAATGCAACTATTGTTTGGGAGAGACACCATTTGAGCGACATAACGTTCAGAATGTTAACATTTGTTTAGTCAATCATAATATCAATGTGTTTTTGTCCAGATGGTACCAACGTCAACGGTTGAGAAAGAGTTTTGGCGCGTTGTGTCTTCCATTGACGAGGATGTCACCGTCGAATATGGCGCTGATCTACACTCTATGGACCATGGATCTGGTAAGAACATCGTCAAACATCTAACATCATTAAATGTCTAAAAACTAGAAAGTTACTGTTAATTAATGAAATTTTCGTCACCAGTTAGCGCCACTTAAGTGAAAGGTATTCCATTAATAAAAATACAAAATCAAAATTCAAAATTTATTCTAAGTTTGAAATCAATAGAATCGTTCACGGTTATTTATCAAAGAATGAAAGCGCTTTGACAGGTGCCGGGATCTGATGCCTCAGTGCTGCCACCTCGTGGACGCCATTTTAGAAAACCCTCATTGTAAAAGGCCCTTGTTATTAATTCTAGGGTCGGCAGACTAAAGCACATAAGTCAAAATGTTCGGTTTATTTTTTATTACATCATCCGTGTACATTTTGTTCTACACACAATCTGACTAAAGCACATAAGTCAAACTCAAGTATTTCGTGGGGTTTATGTTGTCTCTGTCACTGTAATATGAACTTTAGAGACAGGAATACTTCAAAGCTTTGCGCTTTTTGCTCTTTTTCCAAGACAGCAGTTAAAAATAAAAAGGCGCTGAAGGCCCGCAAATAAATATTTAAGAGCAAATCCTAAGAAATACGTACTGTCTCTATCAGTGGTTTTGTACCACTGTGTATTTCTTAGTACAGACTGCCATGTGTGATTGTAGTGATATTGAACTTGAAATGATATTGACTTTTTCTGTGATGAAACTGTCAGTATTATTCTAGGATTGTGTCTGGTACATGACAATAGGTTCTCCCCTGTCACATGAGATCCCACATAGCTAGCGAAACGTGTGTTATACACCTCTGCCTACTCCACAGGCGGTAAAAAACGTGATAATATATCTAAGTAATATTTGCTAGGTTTCCCAACAAAGACAAGCGCACACCTATATCCCGGTGAGCAGCAGTACGCCGAGTCAAGTTGGAATCTCAACAACCTGCCCGTACTGGAGGGTTCTGTGCTAGGACATATTAATGCTGATATATCCGGAATGAAGGTAAGTGTATATGTAACCATCTCATCGAACAGTATTGTAAGTGATAGGACGGTGTGCCTGTTAAATAAAAAAAGTTGTAAAAAAAACTGTCCGCATGGTGTCTATGTTTCTTTTGGGAGAGGTCTATGTCTGCTTACCTAATAATGTAATGATGACAATGTATATTTAACTTTTATTCTTTATTGTACACACATAAAATCATTTACATAATGTTTACAAAATATAATGATGACGAGCTTGACTCATTGAGTATTCTACTAGCAAACTCAGTGTAGAGGAGAAAATATTAGTGTGAGAACAAATACATTTTGAAGGATTTTAATGTTTTCTGCAATAAACCTGTAGTACTAAATTCTATTCTAATCTCTTTTGTATTTCCTAGATTCCCTGGCTATATGTGGGTATGTGTTTTGCAACGTTTTGCTGGCACAACGAAGACCATTGGAGTTATTCTATCAACTATCTTCATTGGGGAGAACCAAAGACTTGGTGAGTGATTTAATAATTTTTATCATTTATGATCTGTGTACGTAGAAAGTAAAAAAAAAAGTTTTGGTAAAAAGTACATACTTCAGTACTTGTCATAAACTCTTAACAAAAATAAAACAAGTTATTACCGTCATAAAAGTGAGCTTCTTGCACAAAATAAACGAAGCGAAGATTAAAATAAAAAACAACACGTCTCGAATCATATTTTGCATACCGAACACCTTGTCATTTTTACCTCGTACCAAAACATAAAGGCCGAACAATTTTTAAATTAAAACCAAGCGAGCAGCAATTGTTATTATTATTAATGAATCTTCTCAGGCGCATGGCGACTGCCCATGTAACAAGCAAAGCGATTTAAGTATATAAAGTACGCGAGTAGCGAATTGCGATATCAAAGCCGCGTACAAACTTACGAAATGCAACATGCAAGGTAACAAGCAATGAAGGAATTCCCATAGTGTAGACGCCTACGCGCACGAACAGAGCATTTCAACTCGTGCTCGCCGCGATCCGCTATTTGTCGGTTTTCGCCGAACATTGTGGGGCGCGCAGTGTGCAGTGTGGACGTGTGTGTGTCTGTACTGCAAAACTTACTTTACTTTTCTCTGCTATTTTTCTTTCTTAATTGTACACTTCATATACTCTCACTAATGTTACTTCCTCTTCCACTCTTAAGGTATGCTTTTAGAGAACTCAGTTCTGAGTTCTCAGTTCTGAGCCTTTGTACATAATTTTTATTTATATATTTTCCTTGTTATGTATCTTTTTGTGTGCAATAAATAAATAAGATAACACAGCTACGGTAGAGGCTACTTTTAAAGTTCGTTTCATGTTCGCGCGCACGCTGCAAGCAGATGCGAGTACGTACATGTTCGGTTCGTGCGCGGCATGTCTCCACACTTATGAAATGCTCGTTTCATGTTAAATTGCGTGATACATTTCGTAAATCTGTACGCGCCATAATAAATCAAGGCAACAATATTCTAAAGCAAATCGCTTTTTCAGGTATGGAGTCCCAAGCTCAAAAGCCGAACAGTTCGAAGCGGCCATGAAAGCTGAAGCGCCAGAGCTTTTCCAATTGCAACCAGATTTACTGCATCAGCTGGTCACCATCATGAACCCTAATGTGCTAATGAAAGCTGGTGTACCAGTATACAGGTAAAAAACTACTAATAAAACTACAAAGCATTTTTGACTTTATGCGTGTAAAACTAAGATCAAAATTGCCCATCAAACGTCTTTTACATTATACCTTTTTGCCACTGAACATTTTTGACCTACGGGAGTTGAGCGACAGTTATCACTTAATATTAGATTGGCTGTTGGGTCGTCTGCCGCTATAGGCAATAAAAATCCCTATCTATATTACGTTATGGTATATAATCTACAGAATGGACCAACACGCAGGCGAGTTTGTAATCACATTCCCTCGCGCGTACCACGCCGGCTTCAATCAAGGTTACAACTTTGCCGAGGCTGTTAACTTTACGCCTGCCGATTGGGTAAATATTGTTTTCTATATGTACTTTAAATTTTGTAAAATGTTCGTATACGATTGTTGTACGTTCACAGCGTATACGTGTACGTGTCTATTTACTTCGGTATAGTTCAGGAGGACACCGAGATATACCGTAAATGTTTAGGATTTTACCGTGTTCTTGCGCAATAGATGCACGCGAGACGAACGATTGAAGACACAACAAGAGTGTTGATTAATAGACTAATTAGTACCTTTTTTATTTTATTATTGTTTGTTCCGCCAGTTAAAAATGGGTCGCGAATGTATCCTCCACTATTCAACACTGCGTCGTAACTGCGTATTCTCACACGACGAGCTCGTATGCAAGATGGCGCTAGAAGCGGACTCGCTTAGCCTTACGGTAGCGTTGGCTGCGTACAGAGATATGAGGACCATGTTACATGATGAACGGAAGTTAAGGAAGGGACTACTTGATTGGGTAAGTTAAGGCTATATTGTGTTGCTTATATTAAAAATGTAATAAATTTGATAACAGGTTAATATTATTAATTTGGTTGTATTGTATTATGAATACAATTTTTAGAAATAGATCATAATTTTGAGTCCCATTTTTGACATAACTCTTCGATAGGAGAGTGCCCACAATCCTATGAGCTTTGGGCCCATATAAAAATTGCTGTCTTTGTGATTTTAATTTCTTTTCATAGACAACAAATTACTGTCTTATATTCTACATAATTTACAATTATTTACGCAGGTTCCAGAGAAATCAATGTTTTTGTTGTTAAAATTGAGGATAAGAAATACGATTTGACTCCTTCCAAATTAATTTTCACTTTCATTTTGTAAACTCAATATATTAAAAAAATATGCTTTATTTTTTTATGTTTACTTGTGATTTATTACCATTTATTTTACCCTAGCATTGAAATTCCAAATAAATAGATATTGAACTGAAATTAAAAATATGAAGGAAAGAACGCCCACAATCCTAAGAGCTTTGGACCCTAAAAATTTCCACTGACAATTTGTTAATATTGTTAATGATATAAAAAGAAAATGATATTTAAAGTAAAAAAGCCTTAGGTGCCTAATTACGTACTTACATATCAACCTAATACTCGATACTAGCGAATATCGTACAAGACAAACTCCAGTTGCGTATTTACTAGCTGACCCGGCGACCTTCGTTCCGCCTAACAGTCGATCAACATTACCTTATTTTTCTAAAATAAACGTAGCCTAAGTTACTCCTTATTACATCAGCTACCTGCCAATAAAAGTCCCTTCAAAATCGCTCCAGCCATTTCAGAGATTAGCCGGCACAAACAGACAGACAGACAAAAATTGTAAAAAATGTTATTTTGGTGTATATACCGTATATATATTCATATACATGTAGTAAAAAAACGGTTATTTCAATATTACAAACACTCTAAAAATTTTATTATATTATATATAGATAAAAATTCTTCTTCGCGGGCGAATGCCGAAAGTTGAATCGTGCGCACGTATTTTGATTTTATATAACTTAAGACTTTAATGGTTTGTCTACACTATTAATACACATGTATAATATACAAATAGAAAACACTAGATAACTTACGTGACTCTGATACACCAGTAATTTCACAACTTTGTGCTACTGTGTATTTATAAATGTTTTACCTATTTTTTCCTACTGACACTTAAAAATAAATAAATAATAAATAATTTATTCGGAACTAAACTTTTTTACAATTATGTGTAAACTTATTTACGCTACACTACTTAACTCAACACACACTATTAAACAGTCGGCAATTCAGACTATTTTCATAAATTTTCGTATAAAGTAACTCGCAGTTAATGTTTTGTATTAATTGTAATGATTTAAAATACTTTACTCTTTGTTGTAATGTCAGTTCGCTCTTACTGTAAATGTCAGAAAATGTTCGTACGCTTGTTGCTGCACGCATTGCGTTCGGATACGCGTAGCACTGATTCGCAAATTTGTATAGATGTGGCAATTACTTTCTGTTGTGTAATTTTACTGTTTTTATTTTCTGTTACTTATTTTATTTGTTATTAGTTTATTACTTATTATTAATTAATTAACTGATTATCTTATTATTTAATTTAATTCTAAAACACATAATTATAATTTCAATGTTTAATTTTACTTTTATCTAATTTTTCAAACTTGTATGCTATTTGTTTTAATTTTTAATTTATCTTGCTTTGTTTTATTTACAATTTAATTTTATTTATAATTCTATTATTCAGTCTGTGAAATCACGCAAGGGCGCTTTCGGAAGATCAGCGCTTATGTCAGTTTACTGACCTAAGCACATAGCTGAGAAAGGGGCCCTTTTTGTTTGTTAATGCATGTTTCAATTATATTATATTATTTATAAAAAAAATGTAATTACTCATTTGCAAACAAATAAATTTATTAATTCTTTCTTTCTTCTTTCTAATAAAAAGAGGAAAGATTATTTGTATGTAAGTATGTACTTAATTGATAAACTCCGAAACTACTGGATCGATTTCCACGGCTCGTTCCAGCAACAGTAACTGGGGCCGTATATCGGCAATAATGGACCTGTGAGCTTACCTCCACGGTCGTGTGATCTGACACCTATGGATTGCTTTCTTTGGGAATACGTGAAGTCACGCGTTTACGCAAATAAACCACAAACGTTGGACCACTTGGAAACCAACATTTGCCTCGTTATTGACGATATACGGCCCCAGTTGCTCGTTTTAAGGGAAAACGAGTAGGACCTTGCAGTAGCAGCGGATAAAACTGAGCGAACCACTATCTACGCTATTTTCTCTAGAAAATACATACAATAACTTCACTTTCCTTTCATTAATGGGGTTAACAGAGACTGTACAACTGCGTTTGTTATTCTTATTTTTGTTAGTTAATTGTTACATAAACTGTTTTTTTCTTGAATGTATTTACCTGCCTAAAAGACAGCCGATCATACCGAAATGACAATAATTTTAGGGGATCATAACGGAATTCAATAATAATTATAACCCTAGGGGATCAGATCTGGGGGATCGGGCCGGAATAACTCCATAATATATAAACAATAAACTATTTAACAAATATTTTGTTTGTCTCAGCCTATTGTGACAACCCTACCACGTTATGTAACAATTTTGCACTTTCTTAGGAAGCTTTGCCTCTGTACGGCTTATCTATTCTGTGTTGTCGGGGCCTATCTGAGTGATAGAGCGGTTAACTACCCGGGTCGCAATGGCCTCGGTTGGCGAGAGATGACCTCCGGTGTTCCACAGGGATCGGTTCTTGGTCCGCTCCTGTGGAACATCGGTTATGACTTTTTCATACGAGGCAGTCTTCAAAATATTTGGGCATTCTCCTTTGCTATATTTTATGGTACCTATAATTTTTGACATAGTTTTCGTTAAAATGTTTGTCATAATTTTTTGAAATTCAAGTATTTTTATTTATCCGTGTGGTATTGGACAGGGTGTGACGGAGGCCGAGCGCGAAGCGTTCGAGTTGCTGCCGGACGACGAGCGGCAGTGCCACCTGTGCAAGACCACGTGCTTCCTGTCGTGCGTGACGTGCGCGTGCTCGCCCAGCGTGGCGTGCCTGCGCCACTACACCGCGCTGTGCGCCTGCGCCGCGCACCGCCACAAGCTCAGGTACCGCACACACACCTACAGTACAGTACAGTACCTACACGCTACGGTCATCGGTCATTATAACCATACTACGCCGCTCCAGAACGGCACTGCGTCAAATAAATGTAACCGTACGATGCTGCGCGCTTCTATACGGTGTGCCTGCGACAGTCATTAGCCGCGCTTACACTGCGTACACGGGCTCGTGCGGTAGTCTCCACCAGCGGATCGACAGGCAGCCCGACAGCACACGCGAGCCTCGCGCGGCAGCCCCAGTTATGGGTCTACCTAGACACATCAGGGCCGTGCCCAGGACGTGAAAATACGAAGTTTCGTTGCTGACACGGGCACGGACATGTGAAAACGAGTCCATTGAAAATGTATGCATCGATATTTTTTTACGAATCACGGCTGGGTCATGTCCCGGACACGCCCCTGATGTGTGTAGAGAGAGCTTAATTGTGTAATAAAATATCACCTGCAGCTATTTTCTTGGTAGCCTACGAGTATTGTATAAGAAAAAAGGAAACAGCTATTGCTCGCTGTCTGTTCCAATCGATCTGGTTTAAATAATCGTATGTTTGCTTCTCCTGCTACCTAATAATGTTGTATGTTTGTATATTTTTTGATTAGGTATGTATCAATGTAAAATAGTATAATTATATTTTTTTATCTTTTCACTACTGAATATCAAGTTTTATCTTTGCATCACTCAAAGGTTGACTGGTAGAGAATGCCTCTAGCTTTAAATCCCCTTGGTATATATTTACATTGTATTTTATGCAAGAAGTTTAAATAAACAAAATAGAATTGGCTATTGATGTTAATTGACCATTTCACTAACAGTATTAATGACCACCTCATTGTCATTTATTTATGATGAAAACTACCCACAAAATAAAATCTAACATAATTTCTCATTCTTCTAGATATCGCTACACACTTGATGAGTTACCAGCGATGTTAGAGAAACTGAAGAAGAAATCAGAACAGTTCCGCGAATGGGCCGAAGCGGTACAAAACGCGTTAGATCCAGACACACCTAAGACTTGTGATTTAGATGGACTTAGAGCGCATTTGAAGCGCGCGCATGATCTCAAGGTATGTTATAACTCTTAATTAAAATTATAATTGTCCTTCACATGAGCTATATAACTGGCAGTGACACATAGATGAAAAACCAGCGACTTCGCGTTGTACTATTTGAAGATGTAATGTGAAGTTATACTGTGCCAATCAAAACGGGCCTCGCTGATGTTTAATAATAATAATAATACCAGCCTATTTACTGTCCCACTGCAGGGCAAAGGCCTCTTCTCATATAGAGAAGGCATGAGCATTAATCACCTCGCTTACTCAATATTATTCAGTTGTTATCGTAAAAAGCGAGAATACCAGAAAGACACATCTGCATTCACTGTTTAGCAAACATTAAACTAGCAAACACCTTTCTTTTGAAAGTTTGATATACATTGTACATAATTATGTTTATGTATATTCAATATATTCCTTTAATTTCTCCCCTTTCCTTACCTCTCTCTTTCCTTTCACCTACTACATTCCCAGCCGCCATAATGGAGGCCACCATACCATTTAAGACGATGGCTTTTGGTATAGTGGCCACCACTTCTGGATTCCACTGACTGCTTACGATCAGGCAGATTGGAGTCACTTTGGTGGGCTAATATAAAAACAAATATGATTTTTTTTTCTTAGCTTGTATTGTCTCACTGCAAAGCGAAGCGAACCTCCTTTTTCTGTATTAATTTAATATTTAAATTAAATCCACAGATGCACAAAACAGAGTTAGTTCGAGCGTTAGAAACGGCAATCGAAGACGCAGAAAAATGTGCGTCAGTGATTCAACAGTTAGACTTGAACAAGATGCGAACCCGCACTCGACACCACGATCCTAAGTACCGACTCACTATACATGAGTTGACTTTGTTCGCGCAAGAAATTGATGGATTAGCTTGTGTGTTACCAGAAGGTATGTAGTTTAGTAATTATAGAGTGGTTGATAAGCCTTTTATCTAATGACTGACATAATTTCACTCGCTTTAAGTTACATATTTGGTTACTGCTCTTCTCCCGTCGCCAGTAGCGTGATGTTCAATAGCCTATAACCTTCCTCAAGAACTGAACAATCAAATACAAAAATATTTTTTGTTATAAATTTGGTATAACCATAGCTTAGCGCGTTCAAATGAATAAATGATTTAGTTTTGTATATTAGTGTAAATAGATTCATAAAGTAAATACTCAGTAAAATACGCCACAAGCGTAAAGTATTTTTACCTTACATACAATATGTAAATTGTTTATTGCATTTTACGTATGAAAACGGTATGAAACGTGTGTTGCCGTCGCTGTCGAGACTTGACTTATTCCGCGAGTATTGTTTATGAACAAGAAAAATTAAAAAAAAAAAAAATTCTATTCTATTTTCTATCACATCGTTTCTTCTAAGTTTTAAAAGAGCTTTCTTTCCTTAGGCCCGAGACAAGTGTCAAAGATTTCTATTCTATTCATAGAATAGATAAAAAATTGTATGAGATTGACATAAGCGTTGGCGTTAGCTTATGTCAATCCAATACATTTTGTAAATCTTTGACACTTGTCTAGGGCCTCTTATTACTTTTGAAATGCCAGCTATTACTTTACTGAAAGACAGCTACCCTTTATATCATTCAATTATTTTTGCCAGACTACTGGTATGGTGGCCTCCACTATGGCGGCTTAGTGAGATGCTTTTTCATTGCTAAATTTTTCAGGTTCAGCAGTAAAAGAGGTGTTACGCCAAACATCAGAATTCGAAAGCCGCGCAACGGATTTACTGAACAAAGATATGGAGAAAACTGACTCTGCTTATGTTAGAGAACTTGAAGAGGTATTTATAAAACAATTATTATCCAGATCTCGTGTTGATATTGGTATTTAAAAGTAGCCTATGCTTTTCACTAATAATATAGTTTTCTATAGGTGAAACAAATTTTTAAATGGATTTATTAGTTTTTGAGTTTCTGTCAAACAAACATACAATTTTTTTTTTCTTTATTATTAGTTTAACATATTGGGTGTTCATTTCAGACGGTTGAACTAGGCTCTCGTCTCTGTATAGTCTTGCCGCAATTACCTCCCCTACAAGCTAGATTACAGCAAGTTAAGTTTATAGAAGAAGTCCGATCATATAGGGAGGAATGTTCGACCCTTACTCATGATGTCATAGACAGGTTACTACATGTGGGGGAGACTATTGTACCCCATCACAAAGTGGAACTTGAAAGATCTAATTTGTTTAAACTTAAAGGTAATTATTTTTATTTAAGTTTCTTTAGATATACTTTACAAATGACTTGATTATTAAAATATGACTATCTTATATCGATAGCAGTTGTTTTTTTAAAATTAGCTTATCAAAATATTGTTCAGCATCAGGCTGAGTGAAGTCATTTTTGTAGACTAAATTCATTTTTTTTTGAATAATTTAAAAAAAAACAGCTATAAATTGGGTTTTATTATTACTTTGATAAAAATTTCTTCAAAACAATTTTAATGCTGTCTCGCTTGTTTACTTATAATTTATTTTTAAATGCATTTTTAAAGGCGTAATAAACCCGAACCATTTACATACTTAGCAATTAATATTTAAAACAAAAACTACGACATCTCTTGTTTGTAGCCCAAGTAGAGGAATGGGAGACCCGCGCACGCGCAGTGCTACAAGACAATACAAACAACACAGCGGGAGCGGAGACGACAGCGGGAGCGGAGGGTAGTCCGTCAGCGAACAATACACAGTACACGACATTAGCGGAATTAGACGCACTATTGGCAGATGGAGATGATATTGAAGCGGCTTTACCGTCGTATCACGCGCTGCAGACAGCTGTTACACATGCTAAAGATTGGCTTTCTAAGGTAACACACTGATTTATAGTTATGGGAGATTGAAGCGCATCAAATAAATTCGCAAGTTTGTTGATCACGTATTCTACTTAGGGGTGTTTAGGAAAGTTTTGCCACCAGTTGGCGCCACTTTAGTAAAACTTAATTAAACACTTTTTTGTTTTATATCCGTTGTTGTTTTAGTAGCACTATTGTTTCTACTCGATAAAAACGTAATAAAAGAAAAATCATCAGAATCACATTTTATCTATAATTTCTTAATAACTATCTTTTATTTTCTAGGTGGAAGAGATGCAATCAAAAGAATTATATCCATACATGCATAGTGTAGAAAATATTGTACGTAAAGGCGCGCATATTCCTCTCGCGTTGTATGAAAAAGATCAATTAGCACAAGCTTTACAGTCTGCAAAGGATTGGAAGAGAGGGGCAGCTGAAATGTTCTTGAAAAAGGTAATATATTTTATTTTTTCTTATGTTCTTACAATTTTATTTGTACTGTGTAACGATGGATTTAACATTCAGTGCTTTGTCCCTTTTTCGGAAGTACAATCGACCGACTGATGACCCATTTTGCTGATTTTTCGCTTAAAACTGTCAAACTTGTAAGATCTATCACATGTAATGCACTTATACTTTGTCCAGCCGTTTATTTTCTTTTTGACAGCTCATGCCTATGAATTTTTTTTTGTTTGTAATAATGTACTACATTATTATCGTACTTTGTTCACGGTGGACGCCCACTTAGTGAAGTGCCTTGTGCCTAACAAACAACTACAGACTATATTGATTACTACCTTCGTATTTATTGAACAAATTTTTAATATTTATATGTTTATTTATTTCATATGATATAATTTAAAAAAACTAATAATCGAATAATAAAAATTTTATCTAATAATATATTTCGATACATTAAATCGATTGAAAGTTCTTCTTAAATAAAATCGATTATTATTTTATATCTGATTGGTAACGCGTGAGGGAAACACTAATTTCGAACTGTCAATAAGAAAATAAACAAATGAACAGAGTATAGGACATTTTTAATACTAACTTATCAACAGTGAACTCAGTAAAATGTCAAGTGTCTAATATAATGATAATAAGCTCGTTACTAAGGAATTGTCTTCAGGCGAATTTCGATCTTCTTGCATTTAGATGAACTGCCAAAATAAGCTTATGGTGGGTCATGATTCTCTTTTTGACAGTTCGTGGACATCGTCAGCAGAAAGCGTGTAGTTTTTGAGATCATACGCAACATAAAGTGAAAGAAACAATACACAAACCTAGTCCATCGCTATTCTACTTTTATTGCTAGTTGTATTACATTGATTATATAAAACAATATTTCCAGAACTGGGCGTATTCACTACTAGAAGCACTATCACCACGCACTGAATGTGGGGGTGGAGCTAACGGTATAGGGGGTGGAGCTAGCGGAGCAGGGGGCGGGGCCAGGCGACGTACACGTGGACCGGGCGACAATCCTGTGCCTGACTCCGCCTTCTTACGGAACTTTAGTGAAGAGGCTACGCCCACGGATATTGTAGCTGCTTTCAAGCATGCTGAACAACGTGAACTGCACGCTGTTAAGGAACTAAGGTACACATACAACGCAATCATCATCATTATCAGCCAAAAGACGTCCACTGCTGGACATAGGCCTCCTACAATTTTCGTCACCTTGGCCAGTCGTGAGCCGCCTTCATCAAGACTACGTAATATTGTGCATTTTTAAATTAATAAAATAATACTGAAGGCCGAAATAGGTTTTAATTATGCTTATCTGTCTTATTAAGCACTGTAGATAAAGACCTCTTTTGTTAGAGAAGGCATAAGAATTGCCACGTGCGCTCAGTGCAGATTGGCGATATCAGACTTTTTTTACAAGTCCAGGTTCATGATGTTTTAATTTTTTTTATATTAATTATTGTATATGTGTACAGAGCGCGCAACATGCGCAAGGAGGTCCGCGCGCCGGTGTCCGCGGTGACGTTCTGCGTGTGCCACAAGCGGCAGTACGGCGTCATGACGCAGTGCGAGCTGTGCAAGGACTGGTTCCATGGTACCTAGCATACTTTATTTACTTCACTTGATAAAATAACATAAGCTAGGAATTGCATTAAATATGTATTATTATTTGAGACTTTATCTACTGAAAATGAGAGCGTAAGAAATCTCTTTAAACTACAAGACACTCTCATAGTCCGTGGGTAATCGGAGTTGTGGGGGTGGTCACGTGCGGGGCGGGGGAGGTAGAGTTACCCAATGAGAGCGACAGTTAGTCGCCGTCACTGTTGACGTTGGTGTCAGTAACATCAACGTCGTAATGTCTCCTGCCACTCGAGCTTATCATGCAGGTGTCACTATGTAATTTTTCAAACTATAGGGTTTTTATCGTTTGGTTAGGCCTCTAAGGGAACTTTGAAATAAAAGCAAGTGCTCTCTATAACAAAGGTTTAATCCGTTACTTGACAACATACCTACAGTACAATTTGAATTTAGTGTAGTAAGATAGAAATGCCCGTATGTCTGTCACCGCGGTCGTAAGCTGGGTGAGTGGCATCACGATGGGGGGGGGAGGGTCGATGCCCGGTGTCTGCACCCGCCCCGCGCGTCACGTACTGGAGTGCGCTGACACATTCTTATAAGTTTGTAAGATAAAGACCTGTGCTCTGGCATTAAAGAATTATTGTTATAAAAAAAGCTTCGACCCCAAGGTTCCATCACACAGAACGGTCACGCGTTCAAGCACAACGGACGCAAAACTGTATTGAACGCGAGTCGGCAGCGAAATAAGCTTAATAATAATATATATTTTTTGTTAACAGCATCATGCATAGCATCAGCAAAAGAAGAAAGGGATGAATCCCCTGAACGAGTTTTTGTTCCGTTTCCGAACACAGAGCCCAAGTTCCTATGCCCTGACTGCATGAGGAGTAAAAGGCCAAGACTTGATCGGATCCTAGCGTTATTGGTAAGTTGTAGAACATATTTGGACTATAGTAGGTATATACTAAATGAAAGAAAATATTTTATCGAAAACAGAAACTGGTTGATGACTTTTCGGTGACTTATTGTCAACTGTTTGTAAAGTAGAACTAAATATACGGGAATTCACGCGATCATGCATTAGGTATTTACATACCTTATTTTGCTTGACGTTTTGACCAGGTTACACCGGCCGTGGTCACAAGCAGTCTGATGTGGCGATGTCACGGCTCCGTATGCGAAGTAGATTCTAGATCTACCCTCACATTTTTGTCTTGTTTTAATACTTTATTGTACACATAATAGACATATAAACAATGACAGAAAATAGAGCAAGTACAAAGGCGAGCTTAACTCATAAATGAGTTTTCTCCACGTTGTCTTTCCACGTACTATCACAAAACACACTGACAGTGTCCTTATTCTGTATGCCGTCCGTATTCCGAGCGTTAACTATATATATTTAGTTCTATTAAATCATGCAACGCGAAAGTTTAAAAGTAAATGTTTTTAAAGTTTCGTCTTATTTGAGAACTCGTATAAATGCTGTTTTCCGAATCGACAGATTCAAAAACTAATTAGGTTTTGTTATGATCGTTCACACATAAGAGTGCCAACGTCGCAATTCAGTGTCATATTTTCGTAGTTTTAAATTTTTATCATTTAATAGTAGCTATTTTTAAAAAATATTAGAAGTTGTATAAAAAGTAAGTAACCATAATGCTTACATGTATTTTGCTATGAAAATAACGCCATGCAAGTTTCCAATGTATTATTTGCATATAAAGTGAACTGTAAGCATTATTACGTCCAACTTTAGGGTTCCATAGGGTATTACACTCATTTTTGAAAAGTGTCTCAGTTATATTCTATAGTGCTTATTAACCACAAAAAAAATCTCAAAATTTTTATTCAATCGTTAAGTGCCATAAAAATGCATAAAAATTTTGCTTTATCAAATTTCGAGCATAATTTAACGAAAACACTGGACGTGATAGTTGACAGTTGACACTTCTAAGTTTACATAGCCGTATGACGTACTAACATGGCGATGACTTATAATTGTAATAAAAACAGATTAAGTTGACATTTCTACATAGCCGTATGACGTAATAACATAGCGACTACTATTTAATAGTGTTGTGACACAGATTAAAAAGCTGAAACCTTTGAATTGAATTCTAAAATTTAGTTTGCTATTTTATGAAGTAAAACTAACGTTTTTCGACTGCTTCTTGCCTAAACTATCGCAATAATATATTTTTAAATATTTTTTCATATAGAGTAAAATACCCTATTAAATATGAAAACCATTGTTTTATTAGTAATCTTATTCATAATACAGTATGTAAACGTGGTAATTAAACTAACAGTAATAAAGCGTAAAATTAATCACTTTTACATAAAAAAAACAAGAAACCGTGACAATATGTATGGAATCTGATTTTTGCTTTTTCGTGGCTGGTTACACAGCAAAAAAATCTCCAATTTTACATATTGGAGATTTTTTTGCTGTGTAGGCATGTGTCTAAACATGTTTAAAGTTCATTTAACAAGCCAAGTAATCATTTACACGAATGAGGGTCTGGTAAGCAAGCACTGTCAAACTTCAAGCAGGATCAGTTGGAGTCCGTACAGAAAATAATGGTCGTCACTCGTCGTAGAGCACACAATAAAAAAACGAACGCGCTTTGACTTTGGCAAAAACCAAATTGCAATTGAGTAATATTCTCTCCCGGCGCGAGCGCTCGTATAAGAAATGTTTTGATTGGCTGAGGCTAAATAAGGGCGGGGTTTATTTTTGCAAGCTAGTTCAAACGATTTCGTTTGCAAAGTGTTCTACCGCCAAGCATCGCCATAGTACATAACCGGTTATTGCTCTCTTGAATGTCCCTAATTAGTTGACCACGACTGTATATAACATGACTTAATACTCACACGACCAAAACGTAGTATTATCGTCATATTACAACCAAATAGCCGTATACGTGTTTCAAGTTAACATATAATGAAACATCATTTTTATCATGTAGATGTTATATAATAGTTTTCAAACAACGATATTGTCTTCCATAAACCTCCTATGCGACTAAAATGTTTATATGTCCATTGGTGATGTCGAGTAAACGTTGTGTCATAATTTAGATGTGTAAGCGTTTATTCGACGTTTACAATATGACTTATTAGTCACACGGCTAAATTGATCCAATTAGTTAGCTCAGTACCATTATAAAATTGCTATATAACTAAAAGTCGTGTAGATTGTTGACTATATGACGTTTTTGCTTATTGGGAAGTGCCGTCACTGCGCGCCTTCGCGCTCGATATCAAGCCTGCTTTCTGTTACGTTTAAGAGGATACTAGCTGTTGCCCGTAGCTCCGCCCGCTTTTATGTCGTTTATATTGTATTATCCAAACAAACTTTTATCCCCTATTTCAACACCTTCAAGCCATTTTTTTCGCGACAAAAGATAGCATAACATGTTGTTCTCTAAAGTCTATATGAAATTTCACCAAAATCGGTTCAGTGGTTTAGGCGTAAACGCGTAACAGACAGACAGACAGAGTTAGTTTCGCATTTATAATATTAGTATTGATTAAAATATGTATATGAAATGAAATGAAATGAACCTTTATTGTTTGTTACAGGTAGGTTATGAAATACAGGTGGTAGTAGATAAATTTTTCATTGTAACATACCCACAGGCTGTACAATAATTATAATTTACTTAGGTATGACACACAACATGCAAAAATAGTGAGACACAGTAAAGTAATTCCTACTGAAATAAAAAAACGAGTGTGTGTACTCATGTACGCACGTAAGAAGTTATTCTTCTTTGGCGTAACAATCCAAAAATACCAAATAATAACACAACGCATACATACATAAATATTTGAATTGATATAAACGCCAATATATTTTTTATTTATTTACACTGATTATTTGTACTGATATGACACACAAAGATTCGCAACTAACTTCAGGGTGTAAAAGGTTCGCAACTAACTTCAGGGTGTTGCTTTATTCTGTCGGTGTGCGCGCGCATCGTAAAAATTCACTCTCCATCATTTTTCCCAATCGCGCCAAAAGAAGTATAACTTCAATATTATGTATTTAACAATTAACACAAGAATAACATACATAAAAAAGACCAAAAACAGAATATTAAAACACAAGACATATTAAACAGAACACATTACAATTATATTATTATATACCAAATGTTAAATTAAATAATACATTTATTCATATTCATGTGTTAGAAAGTCCGAAACCCTATATAAACATTTGCATACTAAATATGCTTTAAGCCTTTTTTGAAAAGATTAAGTTCTAAGTCCCTGATAGATTTCGGGATCTTATTAAAGATTTTTAGCGCCATACAGAGGACACTTTTGTGTAGTAGAGCGGTATTTGATGTTTTCATACATAGTCTGTCATTGTCCCGTCGATTACGATGACTTATTTCGTTAATCTTTTAGTATAAATTTAAATTTGTTTTAACAAAAACGGTAACTCCAAAAATGTACATACAAGGCAAAGTTAGAATTTGGTACTTAATGAAATATGGTTGGCATGAATCGGTGCATTGTAGTCCAAGCATTGATCTGATGCATCTTTTTTGCATCTTAAATACGGTTTCTCTATTAGTTGAAACTCCCCAAAAGATAACGTCGAATCGTATAAATGAATCAACAATGCCATGGTAGGCAGTGATCAAAGCATCAGTACTTAAATCCTGAGATAGTTTAAAAAGTAGATAAGCCGATTTACTTAGTTTCTTGCTAAGTTCCTCTGTATAAGCTTTCCAGTCTAACCTTTGGTCTATGATCACGCCCAGAAATTAGACGTATCTACATGACAAACACTGTTGTTTTGATAATTTATATTTAAGTTAGAAGGAGTACAACGTTGACCAAATAACATTATTTTAGTTTTTGCGATATCCATTTTTAATTTATTATTATTTATCCATGTAATAATGGAACTTAGTGTAATATTGACCTCATCCTCGTAGTCATTTTTATTTATACATTCTATAGTTACGGTACTATCATCGGCGAACAGTGACATGTGATAAATAGTAGCTTTCGGCAAGACATTTATGTACAACAGAAATAACAGCGGCCCAAGTACACAGCCCTGAGGTACACCGAATAAATTTGTGCGTTGGTCTGACTTGTGAATAATTTCATTACCTGATTTAAAATCAATCTTTGTAATCTCTGTGTATGTTCTTCTGTTTTGCAAGTAGGATTTTATTAATGCTAATATATTACTTCGTATGCCACACGCATCAAGTTTACTAAACAGTTATACCATGATCGACATAGTCGAAGGCCTGAGTCATGTCACAATAAATAGCACAGACGGGGACCTTTTTGTCGACGCTAGTGATGACCCTGTTCAGGAAAGCGTATATAGCCATGTTGATGGTATAGTCTCAAAACCGCTTTTGTTTAGGTATGGCTACAGAAGCTGCCAGTGCGGCTGGCGGAGGGCGAGGCGCTGCAGTGCGTCACCGAGCGCGCCATGGCGTGGCAGGACGCGGCGCGGGCGCTGCTCGCCGAGCCCGCGCTCGCCGCGCTGCCTCTGCACGACCCCGCTACTGCGCACTTGGTACGCACGCAACATTCAGTACTTACCTCACAGAGCCCGCGCTCGCCGCGCTGCCTCTGCACGACCCCGCTACTGCGCACTTGGTACGCACGCAACATTCAGTACTTACCTCACAGAGCCCGCGCTCGCCGCGCTGCCTCTGCACGACCCCGCTACTGCGCACTTGGTACGCACGCAACATTCAGTACTTACCTCACAGAGCCCGCGCTCGCCGCGCTGCCTCTGCACGACCCCGCTACTGCGCACTTGGTACGCACGCAACATTCAGTACTTACCTCACAGAGCCCGCGCTCGCCGCGCTGCCTCTGCACGACCCCGCTACTGCGCACTTGGTACGTACGCAACATTCAGTACTTACCTCACAGAGCCCGCGCTCGCCGCGCTGCCTCTGCACGACCCCGCTACTGCGCACTTGGTACGCACGCAACATTCAGTACTTACCTCACAGAGCCCGCGCTCGCCGCGCTGCCTCTGCACGACCCCGCTACTGCGCACTTGGTACGCACGCAACATTCAGTACTTACCTCACAGAGCCCGCGCTCGCCGCGCTGCCTCTGCACGACCCCGCTACTGCGCACTTGGTACGTACGCAACATTCAGTACTTACCTCACAGAGCCCGCGCTCGCCGCGCTGCCTCTGCACGACCCCGCTACTGCGCACTTGGTACGTACGCAACATTCAGTACTTACCTCACAGAGCCCGCGCTCGCCGCGCTGCCTCTGCACGACCCCGCTACTGCGCACTTGGTACGTACGCAACATTCAGTACTTACCTCACAGAGCCCGCGCTCGCCGCGCTGCCTCTGCACGACCCCGCTACTGCGCACTTGGTACGTACGCAACATTCAGTACTTACCTCACAGAGCCCGCGCTCGCCGCGCTGCCTCTGCACGACCCCGCTACTGCGCACTTGGTACGTACGCAACATTCAGTACTTACCTCACAGAGCCCGCGCTCGCCGCGCTGCCTCTGCACGACCCCGCTACTGCGCACTTGGTACGTACGCAACATTCAGTACTTACCTCACAGAGCCCGCGCTCGCCGCGCTGCCTCTGCACGACCCCGCTACTGCGCACTTGGTACGTACGCAACATTCAGTACTTACCTCACAGAGGTCGTGTTAACATTCATTTGTTCTGAACCAAGCTTACAGATATAAGCAGCAGGAACTTAAGGTCTTATGGTCAAGGTCAGAGATTTAAATCGTTAGATGCGCCCTGCTCTTTACAAAATCGGTCCTCGTTTTAAGTCTGTGTGTGTGAAGTTATGACGTCCGCGCACACGATATCGACAATGCGCGCGCAGCGACTACTGACGACGAAAACTGATACAGCGAAATGTCTCGCGCCCGCATTTTGTAAGTGTAATCATCCCCCCTCTTTCACACGGAAACGAGTCGGACACCATTTAATAGAGTAGAATTGGATGAGAAATTGTGAAAATAGTTAATAATTCAGTTACTTACGCATTAAATGTAATTCTCTTTGATTTGTTTGTGTTTCTTATATTAGGTATTAGAACATTCTTTAAAGGCACAAGTAGGTGTAATTGATACACTTAGCGGCTTAATCACCAAAAACAAAGAAACGTAAACAACGTACATCGTTCACTGTTGCTAACAAGTAACTACGACGGAAAGAGTGAGTGCACTCTTCCCAACGAAGACACGTTTTCGTGCACCTTAAGTATGGTATGTGCGCATCTAACGATTTGAATCTCAGGTCAAGGCATCAATCGTGGTGTCAGGTCCACGACGTGCCAGCTCGTTGATCGTGCGCCCCAAGTTTGCAGCGCGAGGAGGGACAGCGGCATGCAGGGAGCGTGCTGTGAACGCGACAACGATAATAATTTTATATTGTCACTGTAAAATTTACTTTAACGTACAAGATTTAAAGACGTTATTCATGTGTCATATCGTAAAGGTGATGTTATGATTAGTGATGACTTTTTCCACTTTTTATATTCTAAAGTTTATTTTATATTTTAGGCAAATAGAGAAAAATCGGATAAATTAAATGCTGAACTAAAGAAAGCGACGGGCAGAGCACACGATCACAGTATGTCACAAAACCCTAGGTAAGGCCTATATTCATTTTGTTATTTTTTTTTCAAATAAATTTATATTATTTAAAGCGGAAGAGTTTGTTTGTTTAAACGCGCTAATCTTTGAAACTACCAGTCAGATTTAAAAAAATAATTTTGTGTATGATAGCCCAGTTCTCGAGGAAGGTTATAGGCTATGTAACATCACGCTACTGGCGACGGGTGCAGAGCAGTATGCAAAGACGCGGGTGAAACCGCGCCACGTAAAGCTAGTAAATACATATAATTTCAATATTGTTTTTCTCTGTTCAGATCGTCAGCAAGTGTAGAACATGCGTATAGCGCAACACCGCGGTCACCGAGCGCCCGGCTCGCACCGGGACTATTACAGAAATTAGAAGAGTTAATGTTGGAAGGTGATTTGTTAGAGGTGAGTTTTTTCTACTTGATCTTTTATATATTGGGTTTGTGTGAACTTACCTAAAGTGATGTTTGAACGTAATTAACATTAAAAAAAAAAACAACAAAAACACTGAGAATTTTACTTAAAGCGGTATTACATTATCATATAAATATGATATTATATCTGTCAAATTCTATGATCATAGTACAACGACCTTCAAACTATGATCATAGTTAATCACATGTAGTTATTATACCGTCATATGTTCTTCATTTAAAAATGACTTACACATCTTTGATCATATTTCTATGATATTCTAATAGCGGCCTTAAAAAGATTTAAATGTTAATTCATGTTGTTGATATAAATAAATAATACTGAAATGACAAGAACGGCTCAGAGGCAAGTGACATGACGGTGGTAAATTAACTGTCATTTTATTTTATTTTTTTATATTTAGCTTTAAATATTGTGCGATGGCCAGTGCATTGGAAAGTGGATTACCATATGAATTATATAAATCTTTTGGATGTGACGTCTTAGTATAATCTGCGTATATGCAATTGAGGTAGTTTATTAACAACCTGCTCTCGAGGATCATTATGTCCCCAACACTGACGTGGTATCTTTTCTCTTGTAATCATTTAATAGGTATATTCACTAGTGTTAAGGCTCAGATTTGGAGTTCAATAAGACTTATCATCATATCATATGAGAGGAACGAGGAAAATATAAAAAAATAATTAAAGTATATTCAAAATAATGAAGAGCTGATACAAATGGATATACTGGCAACAGAACGTAAAAATAAGCAATTTCATAAATTTTGGAGATCAACACAGAAGCTGAGCCATGTAGCACCTGTGAGCGTCAATGGCGTGACGGAGCCAGCGGAAATTGCAGACCTGTTCAAAACACATTTTCAGGTCACACCAGCGCTTCAGACAATTGCGCGGTAGGGTAGATCAGTGTGTTTGAAGGGTGAGCCTATTAACAACTAAAGAGGTGCGAACTGCCTATGACTAGAGTCTATGACTAGAGGTAAATCGCAAGGTTATGACTCACTCAGCTTAGAACATTTCAACATGCTGGTCCACATCTCCCGAGAGTTTTATATATGTAGCCTGATTATATGCTTATAACTATAGTTATGCCAATTTTTATGAACAAGTCAGGTGACATTTTAGATGTGGGTAATTACAGTCCAATCTCGTTAGCGTCAATTACTGCTAATTGAGCGACATATAAATAGAAAGCTTAAACTGTACGATGCGCAGTTTGATTTTCAGGTGGGTCTTTCGACGGAAACGGCGATACTGGCGCTCAAACACACAGTCAGGTACTACACAGACAGAAATGTGTATGCTGCCTTTCTAGACCTCATTAGGCATTTGATCAGGTCAATTATAACATCTTGTGGTCCAAAATGCACGAACAAGCCATATGGCATGAGCTAATTAGACTTTTTGCATGCTGGTACGATCACCAAATTAACCAGGTCAGATGGGAAGGGACATTCTCTGTGGGGTACAGGCTGGAGAGTGGGTGAGACAAGAAAGGCTTACCACACCTGCACTCTTCGTCTTGTGAGTAAACAAGTTGATTGGGGAGTTGAGTAGCACCAAGGTCGGACGCTCCATTGAGGGAAAGTTATAAATAGCATTAGCTGAGCTCCTCAATTAGCGCACTCCGAAATCTCATTGGTGTATGCTAAGAATATGCAAAGGATCATGGTCTTGTGTATAATGAGAAGAAAAGCGAGCTCATATTAGGCTCCAAGAAGCCTGAAATTGTACCGCCTGTCTACCTTAACAGTAAACCTTCAAAGAGGGTATCCGTATTTATTTTATTATTAATATTTAGTTCATCTAGTCACCGAGGACCTTAAGGATGACAGTTATATATAGAGGGAACGAAGAACGTTGTCGGTCCGAGGTAATATCCTGGCTCGCAGGTTTGCTCGATGTTTACAGGAAGTAAGGATCACGCTTTTCAAAGCCAGGCACTATATACTTGCAGCCTGTTGGTGCGGTATACCCAGAAGGCTTACAACGCTCTTCGTATATAGTACAACAATGGTTTCTTGATCTGGGTCTCACACGTTTTTGTAGTGCATCGGGAATGTTTTCTGCCTCTCATATATATAGTTTTTAAGCAAATTTAAGTAACAGAACTGCATACCTGATGCAGCGACTAAGGGGAGGCTTCAACAGCATCCTGAGACTAATTACGAATAGACCCGACTGTCCGATCATGGGTTACTGGACCCGCATGCATATTTGCGGTGATGGTGCACCGAGAAATGTCTGACGTCGGTATAGGAATTAGTCTCACTCATATTATATTATAATATAAATCACCTACCAATATGTTACTAACATAGTAAGTCAATGTATATTAAATATTTTAAACTCACACGATTTGTACACGTTACTATATTTTTGAAACGGGTCTACTCGTTTTAGAAAATTATAAGGTGCCATACCTCTTTACCCGACGTTTCGGTCGAATTACACCGACCATGGTCACGGGCTGACTGATGTAGCCAGGCGTCGTCTTCGCCTTGAAGCTCGGGATTCGGCAACTACCCTCACTTTGTCTTTTGTTACACTGTTTTATTTTATTTTTTATTTTATTATTGTACAGTGTTTTGTAAAAAGTCAGTACTACGACACACAACACTAGCGACGTCTTCACTTTGGTCTACTTTGTCAAAACTGCGACGCTCACACCTGCTGATTACTGGATTCCAAGATGGAGATAAGCGGTATCCATCTTCTCGGTTGAAATTTCGGTACTTTTTAATTTCAACCGCTTCTCGAGCTATCCTGGAGTAGTAATGCCGATCAGTGGAAAGCACTTGCGGCTTATGTAGCTCAATCCAGTGGTTTGTTCTTGACTCTAACAGGTGTTCAGCAATCACAGACTTATTTGTTTGACGGTAACACGAGTAACACGATTAGACCCGTTTCACAAATATAGTTAAATGTATTATATACTTATCAATATGGATAAATGCCGAAAAAAAGATATTATCTCCTTTTTTTAAAACATTTTACAAAAATTACATTTTTCAATGGAAGTATTTAAGAATCTGGTAAACTGCTCCTGAGCCTAAAAACATACATTTAAAAATATAAAAATTAAGGACCACCGGCATCGAGTACAGGGATCAAGCTACCGGTGGTTAGGGCTCCAAAGATAGGAATCCCCTCACAATGCCGTGTCAAGAAGCACAGCCTTCTGCATCAGACCCAATATCCAGCCACCTAACGCGAGCCTTTAGATGTTGATGGAGGCTAGCAGTCTATTAACTGTTATGACTATCGGAACAATGATCGCCGAATCCACATCCCAGATGTTGACAACCTCGTGAGCTAAATCCAAATACTTGATCTGTTTATCTTTTTCTGTTTTCACGAGATTGCCATCATGTGAAATGGTGACATCAATGATCATTGCAAGGCGCTTTCATTGATCGATCACCACTATGTCAGGTTTATTGACAACAATAGTCTTATCAGTGATGATAGATCGATCCCATCCAGGTGGATCCAGCAGGTGGGATATGACCTAACCTTCTCTCCTCAAGCGATAGCCTAGCCACGAACTCTCGTATAGTAGATACTGAGAGAGTTCAGTGCCTGACAAAATTATAAAGGATTCAGACTATCACCCTGGAATATGCCCTGGTTCATCATTACCGGGACACCGTTTCCTAGAGACTGTCGACATCCAGTATAGCGGAGGACTGTCTTACATTGTCCCATATACGTCTTCAAGGAGGTGCATTGAGTTGCATTAATTTTATACAACTCTAGCATCCTCAAGATATATGCGCCACCGAGTCATTCGCCTTAATAACAATAATAAAAAAAATATTTTTTTTATTTGTTAAAAAATGTGGTACAAAGGTTAAGTTAAGTTTAAGTTCTTGTAGTTTATCCAGAATTTCGACAGATCCTTTCTGTTACGGCGTACCTGTTGGTTAATGGCCATATGATGAATGGTATGATGTTGTTCTCTATGTGATTTGTAATTTTTGTTCTCAAAATTATTATTATTATTCATTATCAGCCAAAAGATGTCCACTGATGGACATGACCTCACCAAACTTTCACCAAGGAGGTGAAAATTCATCCGTTGGTCGGTCCACCTCGTGAGCGTGTTATGTGCCGGCACTAAGTTTCCGTTTCTCCCCAGGTGCGGCTGGAGGAGCAGGCACAAGTGTGGAGCGCGGTGTGTGCGGCGCGCGCGGCCGACGGGCGCCGCGTGGCGCGCACGCACGACGCGGGCCGCCGCAAGCGACATGCGCGCGCGCCGCGACACGCGCACCAGCTCAAGCGGACGCGCACGCGCACGCGCACACGCCACCATCACCACGGTAACTATACGTACTTACGCACGACGCGGGCCGCCGCAAGCGACATGCGCGCGCGCCGCGACACGCGCACCAGCTCAAGCGGACGCGCACGCGCACGCGCACACGCCACCATCACCACGGTAACTATACGTACTTACGCACGACGCGGGCCGCCGCAAGCGACATGCGCGCGCGCCGCGACACGCGCACCAGCTCAAGCGGACGCGCACGCGCACGCGCACACGCCACCATCACCACGGTAACTATACGTACTTACGCACGACGCGGGCCGCCGCAAGCGACATGCGCGCGCGCCGCGACACGCGCACCAGCTCAAGCGGACGCGCACGCGCACGCGCACACGCCACCATCACCACGGTAACTATACGTACTTACGCACGACGCGGGCCGCCGCAAGCGACATGCGCGCGCGCCGCGACACGCGCACCAGCTCAAGCGGACGCGCACGCGCACGCGCACACGCCACCATCACCACGGTAACTATACGTACTTACGCACGACGCGGGCCGCCGCAAGCGACATGCGCGCGCGCCGCGACACGCGCACCAGCTCAAGCGGACGCGCACGCGCACGCGCACACGGCACCATCACCACGGTAACTATACGTACTTACGCACGACGCGGGCCGCCGCAAGCGACATGCGCGCGCGCCGCGACACGCGCACCAGCTCAAGCGGACGCGCACGCGCACGCGCACACGCCACCATCACCACGGTAACTATACGTACTTACGCATGACGCGGGCCGCCGCAAGCGACATGCGCGCGCGCCGCGACACGCGCACCAGCTCAAGCGGACGCGCACGCGCACGCGCACACGACACCATCACCACGGTAACTATACGTACTTACGCACGACGCGGGCCGCCGCAAGCGACATGCGCGCGCGCCGCGACACGCGCACCAGCTCAAGCGGACGCGCACGCGCACGCGCACACGCCACCATCACCACGGTAACTATACGTACTTACGCACGACGCGGGCCGCCGCAAGCGACATGCGCGCGCGCCGCGACACGCGCACCAGCTCAAGCGGACGCGCACGCGCACGCGCACACGCCACCATCACCACGGTAACTATACGTACTTACGCACGACGCGGGCCGCCGCAAGCGACATGCGCGCGCGCCGCGACACGCGCACCAGCTCAAGCGGACGCGCACGCGCACGCGCACACGCCACCATCACCACGGTAACTATACGTACTTACGCACGACGCGGGCCGCCGCAAGCGACATGCGCGCGCGCCGCGACACGCGCACCAGCTCAAGCGGACGCGCACGCGCACGCGCACACGCCACCATCACCACGGTAACTATACGTACTTACGCACGACGCGGGCCGCCGCAAGCGACATGCGCGCGCGCCGCGACACGCGCACCAGCTCAAGCGGACGCGCACGCGCACGCGCACACGGCACCATCACCACGGTAACTATACGTACTTACGCACGACGCGGGCCGCCGCAAGCGACATGCGCGCGCGCCGCGACACGCGCACCAGCTCAAGCGGACGCGCACGCGCACGCGCACACGACACCATCACCACGGTAACTATACGTACTTACGCACGACGCGGGCCGACGAGTGTCTTTCAGACAAAAAGTGCCTCAGTGGTGTAGTGGGAGCGCAAGCGACTGCTGTCCACGAGGTTGTGGGCTGCCTACACAGAACAGAACTTTGTGTGGTTCAATATTTATTTCGAGTCAGGGTGTTCTTTGTGTCCGTTAATTGTATGTTTGTAAAGTGCTCCGCTACACAGAGGTTGTTCCATAGGGAACGAGTTGTCTTCAAAAAAATTCAGGCAAAAGTTCTTTTGTTTCGTACACCTAATACCTAAGTTATTTTCATCAACAGGCACAGTTCCAACAGCAAAACCTACATTAAAACGGGCCACTAGTACGAACAACACGACGAACTACCTGAACAGGAAGGTGGCGGCGGGCTCGTCGGCGGCGCCGGGGCTCATGATGCGCAAGCACTACATGGCGCGACAGGAGCGCCGCAAGCGCGCAGCTGCCACGCGCGGCAAGCATCCCAGGCAACCCCGGCTAGGTAATATATTGTTATAATGTATACATTGCTAGGCAGCTAAAAAGCTCGACCCGGTAAAAACCAAATCTCGTAGTGGGTAGCATTCGGTTCTTAGCGACCACAATGAGCTTTCACCAGTAGGGGTGGCCAGAGAGCAGCAGGTTAGTCGACTGGTCGTTGATAGCGGGTCGCGGTCGCGCATCATGATGTTGACTTACGCGATGAATCATTGCTCAGCCCTCCCAAGCGAGACAAGTCAGAACTAGGCAATACTTTACTGCTACCTTCTCTGTTTGAGAAAATACTTTTTTTTAGATAAATCATACAATAATATTGTATATTAAGTGCAAGAAAATGTCATACAAATTCGATCTGAATACTGTAACTCATGTCGAAATATTTTGTTTAGCAAATCAACGGTCGGCAACGAGTGGTGTGTCAAGTACTTCTGGAGCAGGACCTTCGCGAAGAAGCAGAAGTTCGTCCTCTGCATCATCAGCGGAAGATGAAGAGGACTGCGCTGCAGAAGACTGCTTGAGGCCTACTGGTATGTCATACTTATGAATAATTTTATGTGTAGTTAGAAACTTACAAGAATTTTGTAATTAAATGTGCAATTTTTCAAGTAGTCTATTTTTAGTTTGTATATAATTCACACTACATTCGTGGTCGTTAATGGTATATACAGTCGTGGTCAACTAATTAGGAACACTCAAGAAAGTGAAGAGCAATAACTAATTATGTATATTAAATATGAAACCCTATTGATTTCTTCAGCACCTATTATTTGCATAATTTGGTCTGATTTTATGCTATCAATGGCTTATTCACAGCCATTCATAGCATAAAATCGGAGATTAAATAAATAGAAAAAATTCAATTTTAAGGTATAATTCTGTAGCTAGAAATTTAATTAAGGCCAGTAAAGTGTAATGAAAAATAGAGTTAAATAAAACTAATAATCTGCAGTATTATAATATCTTTTAACAGCTCCATTTTATTACGTGTAAAATCAGTACCCAGTAGTAAAACCTTTGTTAGTAATTAACGCTTGACACCGATGTGGCATAGACATTATCAGTTTGACATGTTTTGACAGGAATGTTTGCCTAACAAAAAGCTTCATTAAGTTTATCTAAAGTTGTGGTACGATAAGTGGCAACTTTTTCTTGATTTCGTGCCAAAGGTGCTCGATTAGGTTGAGGTCCGGGTTATGTGCTGGCCATTCTAGCACCGATACTGACTGACTGGTAAGAAACGACTTGACTGAACGGGCGGTATGTTTCGGGTCGTTATCATGCTGAAACGTCCATATAATAGGGAGATGCTCCTCACCATAGGGAAGCATAGTTTCCTCTAATATTGCCTTGTATTGATGTTGCCTTCCATCTGAAGAAATCAAATTAACATTGGTCTCGTCAGAGAATACTACATGTTGCCATTGGGCGTAGGTCCAATATTCATATTTACGTGCAAACGCCAAACGAGCATTTCTATGTTCTTTCTTCAACAACGGTACTTTACGAGCCACTCTTCCGAACAACTCTGCTTCTACCACGTTTGACGTCGTCAAACGGTCCTTGCCGATACACCGGCTCTTTCGTCTGCCTCAAACACTTACACCCAGTTTCTGAAAGGCCTGTCAAATCTTTGTTCAACTAACACGACCGTTAATTTAACATGGCTGTTAAATCAATTCGAGTTTCTGAAACGTTAATATCAGTGCAAAATTAACTAATCTACGATTATTTTGATTTGACATTAGGTTTGTATAAAAACAAACCGAATGTCAAATCAATTGGCACTTGATATAAGATTGTTAAGTTAATTTTTGTGTTGATCAGCCTTTCAGAAACTGGATATCATTCTCGTCGTAAAAGTTCGCGTCCTTTGATCACCATCACCGCTAAATGTTTGATACTCATGCTAATATCCGAAACGGACATGATTGCGATCCAAACAGGAACATTGTTCATTTATCAAGATTTGCAAAATATACACTTTTTTTAAAGAAAATCAAATATTATAAATAATACTGCATTAGAAATATGTTTTGACATACCCTAATAAGATAAATTCGAAGAAAAAACTGAGTTTCACATAAAAAATCAATTGTATTCACAAGTTAATTTGCCGACGAGCACTGATTAGTTGACAAAGCTTTTGACCGACGCACGTATGATCTATGATTACTATGATTACACAACTAGCGTTTCAGAAACCCAATATTGAGGTTAACATACGATTCTCGAGCCAAACTTAACAGCTATGTCAACTGACAGGATGATCAAATTAAACTAAAAAAACCATGCTTTTAGCAACCCAATTGGCACTTGACATGAGATTTAACAGGCTATTAGTAATTTTTTGCGTTGATCAGCCTTTCAGAAACTGGGTGTTAGTGTTTAATTAAAATAGAGCCTAGAAACGGATCTTTCTTAGCTAACCTGGTTGTCATTCTCTCTTCTTGCGGAGTTGTTTTTCTCGATCTTTTTGTTCTGGGCACATTTAAAGCTTTATTATTGCGCCTGAAATGTTGCACTGCATTGCATACCATAGTTTTTGAACAATTTAAATGTTCTGCTATCCTTCGGTATGACCAACCTCGCTCGACAAACTTTATGATAATTTTTCGTAGTGTTGGATCGTAACTTTTATTTTTTGCCCATTTTTCTTCAAAATTATTCTCAAAACTTAAAATTAAAAATCTGGTTTGGCGCCAAAACTAACGCGCGAAACAATAAGAGAAGAAATAAAAAAGTATTATCCAAATTTTGAAATTAGAACGCAATATCTCAGTGTCCCTAATTAAATGGCCAGCCATTCTTTGAACAAATAGCACTATGATAATTTATCAGCTATACTATAAAGAGGTTTAATGTTTAAGAAGTTGTATTGTTTGTATAATTGGGCACATCAATGACTAATATACTTACATGTAAAAGATATAGAATATTGTTAAGACTCGTTAGAAAATAAAAAATAAATTCTCAATTTGGCTTAACTAGAGATTGTCCTTAATTAGTTGACCACTACTGTATATGGTATTCGTGAATCAGTAAGTTAGATAAAAAATTACTTTGTCTTTTAATTATAACATTGATTCATGTTTGCTAAAAACATGAAAATGTCACGTAATTATTTAGATACAAACGGAACTAAAAATCTATACAAGTTGTTTAATCGCATTCGGCGTCTACAGTCTACAGTGGAGACATAAATCAATTACATACGACTTTGTTTTATGTTATTTTGAGGTTTTATATTATTTATGGTATTTGGTATATATTTCGATTGCAGCAAATGTCGTTCTATATTCTCTGCTTACGCCATTAATGGAAGGAAAGCGTAAAGTTACGTATGTATTATTTTATCAGGCAAGGAGGTAGACTGGGTGCAGTGCGACGGCGGCTGCGACCAGTGGTTCCACATGCACTGCGTGGGACTGTCGCGCGGCGCGCTGCGGCCCGACGACGACTACGTGTGCGGCGAGTGCGCGCGCCGCCCCGCGCCCGCCGCGCCGCCGCCCCGCGCGCCGCACGCGCCCCGCGCGCCGCACGCGCCCCGCGCGCCCCACGCGCCGCACACGCGAGCCGCGCACCCGCGCAACTGACCCGCTGCCTAAGTACCACTACATTTTTATACAAACCATTACAAAAGTACGCCTCAACGGTGGGACACATATGACATTTGAAACACGTGAAGCGAATCTCGTAACATTTTGTTTTAGAAAAAAATGCTGTTCTCATTTTATTCGCTAAAAAGTCTTATAAATATAAAATGTTCAACGCAATTAACTTTATATTCTGATTTTTAAACTCACGAACGAGTGAAAAATAGATTTAAATTCGCACGAATATGCACAGAGTGTCCTTTGTTCCACGTACGTTTACGTGTACCTACGTGGCAATTCTTAACTTTACCTTACATAAATAAAGTTCAAATATATCTAGCAGATATGAAACTGAGTTTATTGTTGATAGTAGTTCAGGGTATATATTGTAGACATACAGTAATGAACAGAAACTTACATTTTGATGCCAGAAATATTATATACGATACTATATATTAATTTGTTGAAAAATGATCGTATTAAAATACACTGCTCTTTTATTTTGAACTGAATTCTTCAATGCCTTTGAAGCATTCAGTAACAAACAAAGCGATGTATTCGTTCGTCATCACTGCTCGACATTTTTTATAAGGATAGAGAGACGAATTTGACCAGCTTCAATATTAGTTTGGCAACAAAAGAATCAAAAAAATTTGACGCTTATGACGGCCACGTACGGTTGCTTTTAACTGCACAGACAGTTATGATAAAAATAGTAATTATTGAACTGTTTATAAGATGAAAAGAGGTAGATTGGTCACGTTTAAGATACTGCTGAGTAATAAAAAGTATTAAATAATTGTCGAATTATATCTTATGCTAACGGATGTAAATTAAAAGTTGCCAATAATACTAATATATGACTGGCAATTTCCATTATGAATTTGAACTTAGACCCATATTGGAAGGTTTTGACATTATGGTCACACTTGCAGACGGTTCGGTGTTCACACTGGCAACAGTCCTATCACAGGACGGCACAGATGATCATTGTTTGCTGTTTTAATATGTGAGTTTTACCGCTCTCATTCGAAGTATGTATGACTACCAGAGTGTATTATATTTCACTAGTGGGTTGTGGGCTCGTCAATTCGTCATCACAAAATTTTATGGCTTATACGTTTCTGTATACGTATACGTGCCCGTATACGTGCCCGTATACGCACCCGTATACGCAGTAAGCAGTTATCCGTACTATCTACCATCTTCAACTTATAACAAAAAATGTTTTTATGAAATACGAATCTGTGGTTACAAGTCACTTTATTGTTCCGTAAGTGTTGTTCTGTGTTATCACGTATAGTTTGAATATAGCACTCAGTGAAAAGGCCCAAGATCAGACACGTCAATTGTATACTTGTGCCAATTAATATTAGGTACATAATTGCCTGTTGACAGTTCTACTCTTACGCCTTTTTAACAGTGAGATTTGGATAGAAATCGGTGTTTGTAGAATATCCTTTAAACCCCTTTGAAACGAATAATTGCTGTGGCGATGGAAATTTATGTTTAAGAAAAATACTTTACTTCAAGTTTGTGAGTTGTAAGTGCCCAGAAAAAGTATATAATAAATAGTAAGTTTTTCGATGAAAGTAATTAGAAATCAATAACAAACGTTGTATTTTGAGTACAGGTTCCTCAACAGTCACAGTCCCTCAGTCTTTGCTGTATTCCAATTCCTCTTTGACATTATGGTAATCTGGTAATCTGCGTGACAGGGAATCTTAGTGCAGATACCAGTCTCCCACAAATGATTAAAACTTTTACTTGATTACACTAGATTTTTAGGTTACCTTTGTGAAAGAGAAAATAAATATATTTATTATTATTATTTTATAAACTTTCGGTATTCGGACAAAATATAATGGCCTGGCTTTGTGCCCAGTTGGACATAAGCCTTTCGCAATCATCTCAACTTTAGTGCGGTTCTACCGAAACCATCAATCAGCTACCCACCACCTTTATTAGATCGGAGCATCAACTAATATACTGTCTTCGAGCACTTCAGAACAAACAAAAACAATAAAACTCAGTATACAATAACTTTACAACAACATTTTCATCGCCTAAGTACTTTTTAAAAACACTTTTATATCAATCTCGATGTTAAACATTGTTGTTATTGAAATATTAGCAAAATATACAAATTACAAGTCTCTCTATCGCACTCATGTGTAAAGGTATCTTCAGGTTGCGAACTAAAGCGGGACAGGTAGAGAATTTTATTATTTTAACTGTATTTCATTAATATAATGTATATCGGCGGTCAGGACAGGGAATCAAATTTAGACAAATTGTGATTAGAAATTTTTAAGGAACAAATTTGTAAATGTAATGCGTAATTTTAGGCCGCCAAGAAGCTACGTTTTGCTACTAGAAATATACCTTGTTAGCCTTACTTGCATATGCAAGATGTGGTGCAAGATGCGAAGCAAATTAGCGACATTCATACTCGCTTAAAACGAGTTTGACCTTTGGAGATCGTTTACACGGTGCAAGTTTAGCATGTTGAGTTGCAAGCAAGACTATGAAGTAAAGCGAGAACTGATGAGATTGGCATTGAGTTACTTGCATCGTATAAATAAGAGCTATGCATAAATAATCGTATCACAAAACGTAACTTTAGTGTTCAAGCCTTATAAATAAACGCGTAAATATTAACGTAATATAATTTAATTGTAAATTCTAGTAGTTGTTCGTCTAGTATCGAAATCTTAAAAAAGGCAAGAAACCTTTTAAATGAGTTGTTGCATGTAATCGATAATTAACAAAGAGTTGTACTATTGTACGACAGTCTTTTATAAGGTTTCGGCTATACTACATGAATCGAAATTGTTATTGAGAGGTTCCCCAAGTCCTGGCGATATTAAAAGCGTCTGTGGCCAAGTGTTTTGAGATTTGTTTTACTTGTTTTGTACTTTATTTAAACGTCGGGATGTAGTTAATTAGACTTGTAATTATATATTTACTTTCTAGTACTTTTGATTATTTAATAAAATTTCTATCTTAGTACACATAAATTTATTTTTATTTGTTTTTATTAAGGCCACATTCATTTTTAATATTATATAGAATGAATATAATGGCAAAGGTCTTTGGATAGAAGAAAGAAAATTTATGTAAATATTTTTTAAAAAAATGTTAGTAAAAAATTTTAATGTAATGAAAAACATTTTTGCAAGAAACTGATAGTGTAAGTAGATTATGTGTGAGATGCGTGTGTGTGTGTTTATGTGTTCGTCGACGACTCGGCATGGAACCTACTGACATCAACACATCACTCATTGTGCCCTAGATATCTAACTTTTCTAATATATTTATGTATACCAAGGCCACTTCAGTACCTTTGCCGAGTAGAAACCAATTTGCATTCACTTTTGTAAAAGAATTTACACTGTTACACGGATTTTCTTTTATTATCTACGTCATATTCCGATATATTTTTTTATTAGTCTTACTTGTTAAGCCGTCTACGCTTGTCAATACAATAGATACTCAGTTTGACTTAGTTTTCACGTAGTTACCTGCAAACTGAGAAACATACATACAAACATAGATGAAGTAATTATAAATAAAGTTTATCTATGATTGTCGATGACGGTGCAAGTTTCAGATACCTAATAATAATTATTATCACTTCTATAAGTTTATTTGGGTAGTTGTTAAAACGGACCGGTTAAGTTATTCCTGTTGGGATCGTATACTTTACACAATTCTGACAAGGTGATAGATATTTTTGTCTGACTCTTCAGGCAAGACAGAGATGGTATGATTACCCAAATTTCTGCTTTATTGTATTCAATGTGTTTTAAACTTATTTTAGAAATCATATTAGTCAAATTAGTTCTAAAACTGGATTTTAATATTGTCTAGGTTTTATATCACAGGAATTTATTCAAGATGGGCGTTTTAAATGACTATAGTACGACAAATATATGATTTATAATTGCTTCTGTTCGGTAAGCGTTATTACTTGTAAATAATGTTTAAATGTAGCTCGATGTATGTATATTGAGGCGCTGCCGCCGTTCTTCGTTAGATTAATGTTGTAAGAGCTTGCGACACTGTCGCCTTAACCGATTGTAAGAGACCGGGCCTTATTGAGACGACATGACTACTAATGTCGCCATGGCGTCCAATAAGACCCACTCCAAATATTAAGGCCAACTCACTCTGTATAAGTTCGCAGTTTTAAACTTTTATTATTTACAGAATCGTGTGAGTCGACCTTAATACCATATTTTTACAGATATTAATACAAGTTGATTGGTTTTTGAGGTTATATTAAGTATATTTTGCCTGCCTTAGTATCTGTTTAAATATGACTATATATGTATGGAAAATATTTATGCGCAACTCTTCCTTTTGTGAATCAATGTTTATATGATAGTTTATAAATAAGACAATTGAATAAAGCTAATACCTTACCAGATGTTGTTTTTATACCAGTGCCATTGGTATTCAGTTCACTATAATAATACCTATACGTTATTATCCCACGTATATTTCTTTCCTCATACAGATAAGGCATGGGCTTTGATCACCATGCTTGCTCAAGACGGATTTGTAATTTCATACTTGTTTTTATAGTTCACTAGGGTTTGTCTTATAGTCTTTTAATCACTCGGCAATCGAAAATAACGACTGCAGATTTTTCGAACAATCGTTCATTCGATCAGTAGTAAAAAAGCCAAAGATTTGTTCGATAAAATATCTAGCCAATTGTTCATTCGATATGTAACAAAATTTCCAATTGTTTTGTTGGCCATAAGTTAAACGACAAAATATTTTTCGACAAACGACAAACAGTGGTAAGTACACTTCCTTTTTCCTCGCTATGTTTTTCTGTAATATTAAAATGAATTGACCACAAAAATAATCTTTAGTGTCGAAGCTTCTAGATGTCCTATGGCCTATGATGATAATGAAAAGTAGTTCTAACAAGTAAAGAGACATTTGTTAGTTTGATTGTTTATTTAATAATAATAATAATAAAAGAAACAAAAGACATTTTTACATGATTATTGATTACACATTTATTAGAGGTACACACTTGAAAATGACAATTGAACGATTGTTGATAGGTACATTACATGATCTTTCTACTCTAATAATTTACTTTTTATCTACAACGGTTCAGCTAGCTGTTACGATTGAAAACAATTGCTTATCCTTGTGGTGTTTGCGTTACAGCATTACCTAGGCAGTCTTTTTAAGAAGCTTTTAGAAGAAGAAGAAGAAACGTTTTACTTTTTAAATTTTACTTTTAGGTCACATAACCGTGCCCATATCCAAAAAGAATCCAATCTGACCACAGCAGTCGTCATTTTGGATCATAACCACCCGCTCGTCTGCGCAACATAAGTTTTTAAGTACCTACTTAATGAGTTTTCTAAAATGGCACCCGCGAGATGTCAGCACTAAGGCGTCAGGTCCAGGCACTTGTCAAAACACTTTCAATCAACCGTGAACGATTCTATATTCAAACTGTGAATGAATTTTCAATTTTGATTTTGCATTTTTGTGATTGGAAGACCTTTCACCTAGGTAGCGCCAACTAGTGGCGAAAATTTTTCTAAACAATCTCATTCAAGAACTCAATGAAGCTTGAACGATGATTCAGGAAGACCAACCTTGAAATTTATCTTTTTATGATCCATTTATAACTTCTTATTTACTTTTAAACTTTCGCGTTGCATGATTTAATAGAACTAAATATACGGGAATTCACGCGATCATGCATTAGGTATTTACATACCTTATTTTGCTTGACGTTTCGACCAGGTTACACCGGCCGTGGTCACAAGCAGACTGATGTGGCGATGTCACGGCTCCGTATGCGAAGTAGATTCTAGATCTACCCTCACATTTTTGTCTTTCCACGTACTATCACAAAACACACTGACAGTGTCCTTATTCTCTAGGCCGTCCGTATTCCGAGCGTTAAATTAACGCTCGGAATACGGACGGCAAACGTCAAGCAAAATAAGGTATGTAAATACCTAATGCATGATCGCGGGAATTCCCGTATATTTAGTTCTATTATAACTTCTTGTTAATGTTCACATTTCACTTATATTTAGAATATAGTGTCACTCATAGTTGAGTGGTATAACACGTGCTTTTGCTTATCACGTGCGATTATTGCAGGAAGACATGTTTATAGATACAGCTTATCTTGTAGCTAAGGCTATCAGAGGGCCTAGTGCGAGTTTGTTTTATGTTAACGCGATCTACACATTTAAGACTTTCGATGCTCTGATTAGCCTGCCCTAAATTCTTAACAAATCGGAAAGCTAAACGCGGGAAACGTTTCAAACGCGGGAAACGTTTCAAACGCGATAGCGTAAAAACAACTCGCACTTTGCACCCTGGTCTTTTAAGTGGGACGGTCACACTAAAACCGCCTTAGTGGGGTCTCCATGTCAGAAGTTTGCACAATTGGGTATAATTTGGTATAACTGACTATTTGCATTAGGTAGGTAACAAACAAATTGTAGTCATTTTGGTAGGCTGATTAAAAAAAGATCTTAAGACAAAAACCGTTCTGTTGACTCCTACTTAAGCTATATGTATAAAAAAAGTATTACCTTCTAATACTGGTGTCTTCATACTGGCTATTAGCCGTTCATTGGCACGCGGTTTAATGAATCGTCAAGTTTGTTATCAAAAATTACAAGCAGAATTTCGCATTAGTCTCTTTTGTTACCTTTTACATTTTATTTACTGAGGTATTAAATAGATATACTTAGTAATAAATAAGATAAAACTTGTACAGCATAAAACGATAACACATCTGTATCTTGATGAAAGATTAAATAAAAAACGTAAGTAGTCGTTAACAATCGTATAATAGCCTTATTAAATAAATACATTCCATCACACAAACGCGTGTTCTTACATAAAACTTTATAATTAACGAGATAGCTTATCTTTAATATCACTTCGTAATACACCTTCAAAGTGAAAATAACAATAATTGTAGATTAACCACCAGATTCTGACGTCACTTAATATAGGTGTCCCCATCATTCTTCATTATCTCTGTCACTTCAATAGAATTTTTTGAGACAGAAGGACCTAAATTAAACTGAACTGGCGCTTCAGTATTTGATAATCATAATATATTACACATTAATGTAGTAACGGTGTACTACACCTTCTAGAAGACATTTTCCTCTTATACGTCAACACTGGACAGGACTGGAAGACCATTCTCTCTTCAGCCTCTTTAGGTGCTAAAGGCCTACCCCTAAACTCATCCTCGATCTGCTGCAGCGTTTTACCTTTCGTCTCTGGCAGCAAAGACATAATCACTGTTAGACAATAGGTCAAAAGTCCAGCGTACACTAAATAAGTCCCAGACATACCTACACCATTCACTAATCCAGGAAAAGTTTTTAATACTATGAAGAAAGATACCGACATGGTAGCTAAACTGATACTGCCTCCTATACTTCGATATTCCAGAGGAAATACTTCTCCCCCTATAACGTTTGGAAGTGGTAACATTCCAGTCGCTACTGTGAAGAATTGAATATTGATTAACAGGATTGGTATCCAGACGTGGTCATATGGCAGTAGATTGTTATCTCTTAAGTAAATGTAACCAGATATGGTCAGCTGGGTTGCAACACAGAGTCCGCCAGTCAAAAACATCATGGTCCGCCTTTTAACCTTGTTAATCACAAAGACTGCTGCAATATTGAAGATAAACCTTTGTGTGTCCAAGAAGATCATCCAAAAATGAGGGTTGACGGTTGGACCTATGACTAAAGTGATAATTGTAGTGGAGTAAGCTGCCATGGTAGTGCCTCCAGCAAACTGCACCATGACGAACGCATGGATCATCAAAATAATTGGCTTGTAGAATTCCTTCTTCTGTATGGTCATCATCGCGCTTTTTACCCGATTTGGTTGCCGACCAATTTTCCGAGTTACTCTAGCTGTTTCGAACATAACTCTGGCGTCGATCATTTCTTCTAACTCATCATCCTCGTCAGCTCCTCTTAGCCAGTGGAAGACATTTCGGCATTCTTCATATCTACCTCTGGCAGCTAACCAACTTGGTGATTCGGGAGAGTAAATCGTCATGATTAAACTGATGAAAGAAAAGAAGACGCAGACTAAAGCTGTCTGCTGCCAGCTGATGAGTGATCCTAAGAGATGTACGAAGAGTATGCCGAATGCTTGAGTCAGGGACACCGTGGTGAGGAAGGCACCTCTGTTCTTCGGACTGGTATACTCCCCTATGAGGACTGAGCGTAGCGGTGACAGCATTCCAATTGACATTCCTTGGAGTATTCGTCCAATGAGCAAAGCCTGAAAAATAGATTTTTAGTTAGATTTAGTTGCAGGTCAATAGTGTCCTGCTAATCAAGAAGTGCAAATAAAGTCGACTGAAGGTTTGTATGTACACTACACTACATTAGAAATGTTTTTCCTGTAGCTTATTTATTGATTAGGTACGGCATTCTTGCAAAGTTGTGCATAAGGATATTATAAAAGTTTCTTACACTTTAATGATAAAATTAACTTACATTAGCGATAACAAATCAATACAGTAGCTTATTTTCGTCTTTGACCTACTTAAATCTTTTATTACTTGCAAATTCATTTTGTTATTGATTATCCGAAAATAATCCGAACCGAAATGGTCTACTTAACTAAAGTAAACGGAATGGGTCAATATAGCTCAAAAAGCTGCCATACTGGAGGCCATCATCATCAACAGTTTGATACATTGGCCTTTGGAATAGTGGCCACCC
This sequence comes from Parascotia fuliginaria, assembly GCA_963082885.1. NCBI lineage: Eukaryota > Metazoa > Arthropoda > Insecta > Lepidoptera > Erebidae > Parascotia > Parascotia fuliginaria. The sequence goes on along the minus strand of OY720196.1, from coordinate 9,246,614 downwards.
CATTTACTGCTTAGTGAAGTCACTTTGGGGGGCTTAGGTACCTACTGTAAAAAAAAATTGTTGATGTTACCATTACTACTTACCTCAAAACTACTAGCCATCATAGTGATAAACCATCCTATCAGCACTGGCATGGTGACCGCAAGATGAGCTATCTTCCTGCCCCATCTGTCCATGATTGGTGGGGATACGAAACTGCCGATCAGCTGAGTTATACCTAGTGCTGAAGCTGTAAATATAAATTTAAAATAAGTTATTTGTTGGCATAAGCCTTTTTTAACCCCCGCCCCGACGCGAAAAGAGAGGGGTGTTATAAGTTTAACGTGTCGGTCTGTGGTATCGTAGCTCCCAAACGGATGAACCGATTTTCGTTTAGTTTTTTTTATGTCATAGATAATTTTACTCAGAGTGTTCTTAGCCATGTTTCATGAAAATCTGTTCAGCCGTTTAAAGATCAGCAGCTCTTTTCTAGTTGATGAAGGGATTTGATTAATTTATTGTAGCTTTATTATAAACTATCTTACAAATAACAAAACTATCTTACATCTTATATATATTGTCTATCATTTTTATGTAACTTATATATGTATTGCATGTATCTATCTATACATATAATAAAAATGTAACCGATCGCTGTCTGTACATGGAAGATATATGTGAAAAAAAATTATTGGGACCTTTATCAACGTAAATAGAACCCAAAACAATGATTGTTACAATTTTTGTCTGTTTGTCTGTTTGTCTGTTTGTCTGTTTGTCTGTGCGTTTGTTCACGCTAATCTCAGAAACGGCTTATCCGATTTAGATGTGGTTTTCACTAATACATTGTGGTAAGCTTCACTTAACATTTAGTGTTTGTTTCATGTCAATCGGTTCATAAATAAAAAAGTTATGCCAATTTAATTACGTTTAATTACGTCGAACATTTGTTAATTTACTACGAAACCTGATAGAAACAGAGACTTTAACAGGTTACGGAATCTGATAGCGTTTTTATTTTTCGGATTCCTCTCATTCTAAACAATCTTCTGTTTAGTTTTAAATGAGTCCAGTTTCCAGTGAGCCTATGTTTCGCGATGACAATTAGTAAAGCCCAAGGTCAGACACAACTAAAAGTTGTGAGTGTGGATCTAAGTATTAGCTGTTTTTTGCACGGTCAGCTTTATGTGGATCTATCACGTGTTAGCATTCTTAGCAGCCTGTATGCTTTGATCCCCGATGGCTATACGTCTAATCCATACATCCATACACCCACACGTATTATATAAGGCTTTGTCCTGACTGACTGACTGACTAACAGACAATGCACAGCCTTAACTGCTGATCGTAGTGACTTGAAATTTGGAGGGTGTTTGTCTAAATGTCTAGAGATTGTACTAAGAAAGGGTTTTTTAAAATTAATAAATTAAATTCCTAAGTGTGTGAAAAGGGATGAAAACGATTGTATGAATCTTCTTCATTTTTTAACTTACAGTTTTGAAATTATGTTTTGGAATACTTCTTTTTAAATAAAAAATATCCTTTTAATTTTATTTTAAACGGAGTAGATTTAAAGGGATGAAATTAGGGATGAAATATTCTATACAAAGATCTTTAGTTTTTGTAGCTAGCGACTTAAAATTTGCAGGGAGGGAAAGGAGTGAGGAAAAGGAGGAATTGAATGGAAGGAGGAAGGAAGGGGAAAGTGAGAGGGAAGTGATGGGGAAGTGAGAGGTAAGTGATGGGGAAGTGAAGAGGAAGTGTGGGGGAAATGCGGGAGAAGTGAGGGGAAAGTCAGGGAGAAGTCAGGGAGAAGTCAGGGAGAAGTCAGGGGAAAGCCAGGGAGAAGTGAGAGAAAAGTGAGGGGAATGTTAGAAGAAAGTGAGAGGAAAGTGAGGGGAAGTGAGGGGAAAGTGACGGAGAAGTGACGGGGAAGTGAAGGGGAAGTGAGGAGGAAGTGAGAGGGAAGTGAGGAGGGAGTGAGGGGGTAGTGAGTGGGAAGTGAGAGGGAAGTGAGGGGGAAGTGAGGCGGAGTGAGGGTGAATGAGGGGAAAGTGAGGGAGACGGGAGAGGAAGGGAGGGGGAAGGGACGAGGAAAGTAAGGCGTTCTCGAATGGTGGAAAAAGGGAGGGGAAGGGATAGGAAGGGAGAGGAAAGAAGGAAAAGGAAGGAGAAGGAAGGGAAAATAGAGGGGAAAGCGAGGAGGCAAGGTAGAGGGAAGTGGAGGAAAGGGCAAGAGATGCTGGAGGAGGGGCAGTATGCAGAAGGAGGTGAAGAGGAGAAGGGGGAGGGGAGGAGAGAAAGGAGGAAACTGTGGAGAGTGGAGATAAAGAGCGATAGGGAAGAGGGGGAAGGGGAAAGTTATTGTAGTGAAAATTTGCCTTTGTGTATTGTATATTGTTTTTACGAGGGATATTTTTAGGTAGGTGAAAGAGGATTTTCATGAATGGGAGATTAAAATAGTATGAAAAACAGTATTTAAACAATATAAAAATGTCTATTGGAAAAAAGCCGCGGGCAAAAGCTATGTATATACATAAAAGCAAAAGGTCACTCACTCACTCATCACGAAATCTCAGAAACAACAAGTGCTAGGAATCTCAAACTTTGCATGGTCGTTCCTATTAGGATATAGGTGCTCACTTAGACGGAATTTTACGAAATCCATCCCCTAAGGGGGTATAAAAGGGTGGCAAAGTTTGTATGAAACTTCTATAGTTTTTATAGTAGGATTACCAAATTACTAGAAAATACTCTTTTTTTAATATTCAGAAGCCACCCTTATTAAGTGGGTAAATAAAAGTCGCAAATTTGTGTGATAGTGGTTTGTCAGGTTTAGCGGTAGCGGGTTTAAACTGGATTCGCCATAGAGACGGATAATACTGATATTTATTACTGATACAATGTACGATGGCCATAAAATCAGGCACGCAATATTCTCATAGAGGCACACCCATCTGAATTTTCACGCGAACGAAGTCGCGGGCAACAGCTAGTGTATATATAAAATTGTATATATATCTGTATGTGGGTATATTTAACTTTATGTATCACTAATTATATTATTTATGTATTTGACTGGCCTGTTGATCTAGTGGTTAGTGACCCTGACTGCTAAGCCGGAGGTCGTGGGTTCGATTCCCACCCAGGACAAACCTTTGTGTGATGAGCATGATTGTTTGTTCTGTGTCTGGGTGTAATTTATCTATAATATGTATGTATTTACAAAAAAAAAATGTATATAAGTAGTATATCAGTTGTTTAGTACCCATAACACAAGCAAATATAATTGCTTAATTTGGGACTAGATGGCGGTGTGTGAATGTGGTAGAATATTATTATTATTATTATTATTATTATTATTCTTAGTATGTATGTTTGTAATAACAGGTATACATTGTGATATACTATAAGTACTTCTGTGTAATCTAGGTTAAATTGTTTTCCTCTTTACTTTTCTCTGCTATTTTCTTTCTTAATTGTACACTTCAATTACTCTTTATTCTCTCTATTCTGTTACAGAACTCAGGCTCGCCTTTGTACATAATTTTTATTTATATATTTTTTATATTCATTTATCTTTTTGAGTGACCAGCATTTCCAGGCTTCGTGCGGGTAGTTAGATAGCTTTAATTCAGCCTTGTCCCAAAAGCCGTTTCAGTGTAAAGTATTTTTCAGTTGAGAGGGTACTATTTAAGTTTAAGGGTCATAGGTTTAATTTTCTTAGAAATAGCCTTTAAAGGAACACGCCTGTTTAGATAACTAATAAATAAAAAGTGGACTGTTTGAAGAGTGCACATTTTTCAAGCTTTACGGTTTACTCAGCATGGATCTAATACTTCAACACCCAAGAGGACCAAGGACCAAGGGGTATTAAATATATCGGTGTAGAAGAAAGACATACCTATCCATGATGCAGCGGATATGGAGAGCACAAACTCGGCGTCAGGTCCATTGAGCTGAGGTAGTAGGATTGCTGGAAAGCCGATCACGCAGCCATGACCTATGATATTGCTTCCCACTGACGCTGTCACGAAACACTAGAAATAAAGGTTTTTTTTATTGTGTGATGTTTAGCTCTATATATTTTTTTTAATGGAACCGACATGCCAATGGAAAATTATAAAGTATTGTTTTTATAAGTATTTCGTTAGTATTTTTCACGAGGTAGGTATACTACCTACCTCGTGAAAATACTGAAAACAATTGAGAGTTAAAGCGAAAAGCGACGGAATGAATTAAATTTCTACAAGTAGGTACATACGTAGATACCTAAGTAAGTAAGTGCCTACCTAGCTTGTGAAAATTTATTCTACACTTAAAATAAGTAGGTACCTATTGCGAATTGTGATGGTTTACGGTAAGTGTAAAATACTTTTACGAATTACATTATGTTTCATCTTTTCAATCGCAAGAAAATTTGTTTTATAAAAAAACGTTCATTAATAATGCTGCAGACCGCAGATAGATATTTTAATCAAATAATTAGGTAAGTATGTAAATTAGCATATTTTATACACAGCTAGTTACTAGGTTAATTTGTTTATCTTCAACTCCTTCTTCAAGAGGATTAATTGTTTATGTAAAAATAACTTAAGTAAATATTATCAGAATCATAAGCCTATTACAGTTCGATGTTGGACAGAGATCCTAATAACTTCAAATATTATGTATTATATTATTTAAATATACATAAATATGAAATCAATTCAATTGAGAAACACTTAATTGTTTTTATTGCAAATAAGGGACAACGAATAGTCGGTAGGTACATGCTGCCTTTGTGCCAACGCAAATCTCAGAAAAAACATTCGAGGCATAGGAACGCATGTAACGCTGTGCATTTAAGCGTAATATAAAACTTAGACAGAATGTAAAGCAAGGAACATTGATATGAGACGATAGAATCCATGAATTGTGTTTTCGAATTTCTCGGTCCAGAAATTGGTATTGTAATAGATTTTTAAAATATTATAATATGTAGATACCTACCTACCCGTAACGTGAAAACTTCACGACTTGTTGAGAATAGGTAGGTAATAGATATTAGGTGGTAGGTAACTGTCGCTTATAGACAAACACACAAGAACTGTTTTTAGCATCTTATTTTGATATTTCCATTGTGTGAAAATAGAAAACTTTGAGCTGCACGCTGATTTCTTGTCACTACAGTGCTTTCGCAGCGTAGGTCACGACTAATCACTAGCAGGCATCATAGGTGCCGGCAGGATTTCTTTTAGAAAGATTCATCTATTTTATTGTTATAATTTTCTATTTATTTTTCTCGACACGGGAGATTAAAGTGCATCCCTTGCACCATGCTGCCGACGCCCATGGCGGGAATACAACACTGATTAAATGTAGAGTAGAGTACAGTAAAGACGCAAAAGATCTCGCTGTCACTTCTTTTAATAAAATTTATTTTCATAATGTATATTAATTGTATATCTACTGTTTAGTTTTACATTATCTAACACTTGTTTATATCAAGAATATCATTGTTGGACGTAGAACTCTACCAATGGGAAGCGTTTGTAATATGAAATTTCTAATACTTATTCTCAGGTCATTCTGTCCGTTACGTACCTATAGTCGACCACATATTTGTTTTACGACTTTTGATAAAAATTTCCATCCAAATTAAATTCAATGAAACATTTTACGACGGTAGCAACTGTGACTGTACTGAGGTCACTTGCAAGCAAATTGAAATTATTATTTTGTGATATGCAAACTACATTTTATTCTGAGGACGGTAAAGCAACTCTATAGTCGACTCTACTTAGTATTACCTAAGTTACCTCATCCAACACAAAGAAATGGAATGATTATTATTCTATATTTACCACACATCACACTCTTAATACCTAGGTAATTCTAAAAATGTTAACTTACTTGTTTTATGAACGGTGTGAATCTGCTCTTTTTCGACATGTTTCCCAAACACTTAATCACAACACAATAGCATTGAAATTGTTAAAATAATATAATATCACTTAAAATTAAGCTATTAATATCACTTGTGAAAACAGAACATAATAAAACATTTGCTTAAGTAAATTATTCAAAGTTTAATTCGATTTGTGAGGGCATATTCATAATTATACCTTAGCATGTAGTACTTAGCTTTTATCATTTTAAATGCACTTGTAGGATTATATACATTATCTAAGGATGGATTTGCACTGACTCCTAGTGGTATACAATCCACCTTATATACTATGATAGTGGTATCTTTACGTAGATATAAATTGCACGATAGTTTTTGACTACTGACATGCTTAATACCTACGTAATGATGCAGATGCACTGCACATTTTCCTTAATGATATTTTAGTACAATTACAGGAGCTAACAAGCAAAAAGCTCAATTAAAAATACGTGGTTACTGTAATACTGTAATGTAATCTATGCTTGACTGTGTTCTCTAAACTTGAAACAATACACACAACCATGTCGTTGCCGATCGTGCTGAAAAAGGAATAAAGAAAATAAGGGACTTACTTATCGAATAATACGCCTTTTCCAATTAAGTAGGTATGATACAGTCAGAATAATAATCAAATCAAATATATTTATTCATTTAGGTTAATTGAATTAATTCGTTTTTTAAATTGAATTCGTTAATTAAACTCTTAAGAACGTTAAAAATTACAAAATGTAAGACAATTAACAATAAAGTCTAAACGGATGAAACTAATCTCCAGAAATAAACTACTGGATATTTCTAATTTTCGATGGTTTTACCATTCACCTAGGAGTTTGCTAAGGTTGGTATGATAAATGATGCCTAAGTACCTGCTCTTTGATTTAAAAAAAATGGGAAAACGCCGTTTTGAGCGCGTTTTCTTTTTCTGGTTTTCTAAATAACTGTTTTTGTTTTACTTATGATTACTTGTTTTATACTATTTGAGATGCCATTAGAATACCAAAGCTGCTGACCTCTCAGATTTACAGCTTAAAATTGAAAGTGATCCTGTTTAAGTACCAAACTCAAACTCAAACTCAAAGCATTTATTTCATTTTGAACATAAAGTATGATGCTTATGAAAAGTCAAAATTACATGAAGTCAGCTAATTTACCTACAGCCAGTTCGCTGACGAGGTAGAGCTGTGAGAAGAACTTGAAAGAAACTCACGCCACTTTTTGTATGAGTTACAATTTTAACACATCAACGTACCAGTAGAACTATCCACGCATAGTGGTTGTTATTCTCGTAGATTCTGCCGAATTAATTTTCTGCATTTCAGCGATGAATTTTCCTACATTTCCATGGTAAAACATCTTCAATATAAATAAGAATGCCTGTGCAAAAAGAAAAAGACGATAAAGCAATTAAATATTAGGTAAGCCAATAGAAAAACAACATTTAAATAACTTGGAATATTATCGTGCGATTATATTTTTTATTGCTATGATAATGCTTTTTGTTACTAATTGCCTTATAAAGAGATTACTGCTGTCGTCATTCTTCACAGTAAGTATTATATTATCGGTGAATATGTGCGAAATAGGGCGATTGTAAATGTTTTAACCGATTGGCAGCAAATCAAGTGTCTTAATCCTAAGGCGAAGAACGCACAAAGCGATGTTTTTTTTATTCTACTACAGTGGCTCGGCTCTGCCTGATGGTAAACAGTCAATGCAATCCAGAAGTGGTAGCTATCGTTCCAAACTGCTGCTGGTATCGTGGCTTCCACTATGGCGGCTTTATGACATGCTTATTTTCAGCGTTGACTTTGCAAAACGAAGTATAAACTGCATTGTGAAGCAATCAGATAAATATTCAAATATATTCAAAGAGTAAATCGAAACGGCTCTTTCCAAAATTCAAAAGGAAGAATTACCTCTATTCATTATGTTCGAAGTCTAAAACTTTTGATCGTTTTATATTATATAAAGCGGAAGAGTTTGTTTGTTTGTTTGAAAGCGCTAATCTTTGGAACTATTTATTAGTCGAATTAGAAAAAATATTTTTGCATAATATGATAGCCCAGTTCTTGAAGCAGGTTAAATGCTATGTAACATCATCTACTGGCGACGGGAGCAGAGCAGTAGTATAAAGTATAAAGCTAGTCTATGATAAAAGTGTTTTTACCCGACTGTCGAAGTCAAGGAGGATAATGTTTTTCTAGCGTATATATGTATGAATGTAAGTATGTCTATTTCGTTATGGTCTACAGCCTAAATGACTTAATGGATTCTAACATAAAATGAGGTGTCCTTAGATTTGTATTAATTGTGGGAGTGACATAATACACATAATATTTCAATGTAGCGTCAGCACGGGAGAAAAATGGATTTCTTTTTTTCACTTTGTTTCAGCATTGCTTGTTTAATCCGCTGAATCAATAAATATTGACATCAGCATCAACTACCTAAAATATGATAGAGAAACTTCACGAACAGTTACGTTAGCTGCTAGAGGTGGCGGGCAACCGATGATGAGTCAAAATGCAGATGTGAGACTTGTGAGTAGTGGACGTCATCTGACAGAAAAAATAATAACAATTATTATAAGTAGGTACCTAGCTAGTATTTGTACCTACCTGACAAATTTCAGGCGCATCAGTACATGCCCTTTCAACGTATTTAAATTCTGTTGAAGGAGAAGTCATCCATAAGGTTAACATTAAAAACGCTTTTAATTCTGTTAATAGGGACACCCTGTTGGCAGACGTAAAAAATGAAATACCCCAAATTTATAGTTTTTTATGGCAGTGCTATAAGCAGGCACCCTTCAAAATTATCTTACAAAGACAGACATTTAGATTCGGCAGTGGGTTGTCAACAGGGTGACCCTCTTGGGCCGGCCATTTTTAGAATTGCTATTAACCCTATTATCCGGCAATTAAAATCAAAATTTAATGTTTGGTATTTATAATAATAATAATAATAATAAATCATTTATTTCAGGCATCTAAGGCCCATAACATGCCAATACATACATAAGAAAAATTATAAACTAATACATATTTTATATAAACTAAAACTAATTAACATGAATTATTTCGGCGTCATATTTCGCTGCGCGGTGTTGTGTAGCCTACCACGAAAACGTCGATATACAACACCTTTCGGCCAAAACTCTTGTTGAAGACAAGTTTCGAGATATTGCGTCGGCACTCGAACCACGAACGATTTAAAATTCGTGTTGTGACGCGACTCCAACCTCTCGACTCTTAGAGTGCAATTGGTCTTGGTTCGCACGTAGTGTACGATCTCCTCTTCCTTCGTACTGTGGTGTAGCCGGGACAAGTACAGCAACGTTGTTGGGACTGCGGGACGTAGTAACATATTAGGTCCTGCTAGTCCGGTACCGCACTGGTTACGACAAGTAGGCTTCCTCTTCTTCTTCTCCACCTTTATGAAGCCGTCCTTGTCGCACTTGCCCTTCTCTTGAGCCCTCTGTTGTATGATCTTAGTGGGCTCACAGTTTCGCAGATTCGTAGTTTGCCGCTTTGTATTAGCGGCAATATCGGTCGGCGTAGGCACGTTTCGGAGTCGACGTACCTACACGATTCACCTTGATTGGTGACGACACAGGGACAGCGGCGACACACGCTGCCTCACTTGCAGTGTCAGCTACTGATGACGCGCTCACTGACTGAAAACTGCCGATCCGATGGATGTGTTTTGTGCCCGGATTTAGACGAAGGCACCTTGGGAGGTCAAGCGGACACTGTTTTGGCCGACTTTTTATTTCTTAAAGATAATTTTAAACGAATTGGTTTGGAATTAAATCCCACAAAATGCGAAATTTACATTCAAAGCACAACAGACCGACAACTGACCTCTCAAAATTTTTGTTCAATAGCCCCGGAAATCAAGATTGTAGAAAAATTATCGCTTAACCTCCTTGGGTCACCTATTTTCGAAGACTCTTTTCAAGATTTTATGGACGGCAAAATTCAAAATTTTAATTGTTTTTCGGAAAGGCTGTTCAAAATTAATATTCATTCTGCTATGACAATTATTAGGTACTGTTGTTTTGGCCCTAAATTAACGTATAATCTTCGCTGTTCCCCCTTATGGAAACATATCAAACTTTTGGGAAAAGCCGACCAAATTATTCACAGTACCCTAACGGGAATACTAAATGTGGCTTTGGACGACCGAGCGTGGCTACAAGCTACACTTCCCATTCGTTTGGGTGGCCTCAGCGTCCGCAAAATTTCCAGTATTAGTTTACCAGCTTTCTTGTCCTCGGTCCACAGTACTGCAAAATTAACCAGGAAAATTTTATCAAACACACTGGTTGATTTTGAGGTACCGTGCTTGACTGACGCTTTGAATATCTGGAAAATGGCTTGCCCAAACACAGTTTTACCCGTAAACCCATCTTCCCAGAGACAATGGGACGGGTCGCTCTGCAGTATTATACGGAATAATCTTTTAAACACGACTACTAATGCTGCTGAGCGTGCTCGTCTGTTGGCTGTGGGTGAATGGGAGTCGGGCCTTTGGATTCAGGCACTTCCGTCGTCCAACATTGGGATCTTGTTGGACGACAATACGTTTCGGATAGCGACATGTCTCCGTCTTGGTGCTCGTTGCGGCGCCCCGCATCGTTATCGTTGTGGTGAAGCCGTCGACAGCCTCGGACACCATGGTCTGTCGTGCTGCAGAAGTGCGGGACGAATAGCATGACATGGACAGTTAAATGATATTATCCGTCGTGCTCTTGCTACCGCCGGCGCCAGCTGTTTTAGAACCTAATGGTTTGGCACGAGACGATGGCAAGAGACCAGATGGTATGTCTTTGCTGCCATGGAAGATGGGTAGGCCTTTGGTATGGGACGCAACCTGTGTCGATACCCTTGCGCCATCTCACCATCCGGGCTCTGCGAGCTGTGCTGGTGATGCCGCTGCAGCTGCGGCAAGCTTTAAGCGGCGCAAATTTAGTAACCTAATACGGTGTTACATGTTTGAGCCGTTTGGGGTTGAAACGCTCGGACCATGGGGTCCGAGAGCACGAGCTGTTTACCAGGAAATTGCCAAGCGCCTTGTCGAGGCTTCACGTGACCAGAGGGCTGGCTTATTCTTTGGCCAAAGAATCAGCATTGCCATTCAGCGTGGCAATGCTGCCAGTCTTATGGGCGCGTTGCCAGATGACAGCGATGCGGAGGAGTACTTCGACGCGATTTAATCCTTGTTTTAGTTTTTATTCTTTATTATGTTTACTATCGGATTACTATCGGGAAAATGTATGAAATTGCTGTAAAAGAAATAAATAATGTTTATTGTAAATTTATTCTGTCATATGGAAGACAGAGGTTGCTCAACACCTTCTATTGAGCTCACAGCTATGTTGAATCCTATGTAAAAATAAAGATCACAATGCCCAACCTGCTGGTCTTTTAGACCTATTGGCTTAACACCCAGAAGAATTTCACCATTAACGCGAACGAAACGCAGTAGTACGGATACTACTACTCTTAAGTCGATCTTCTATGAGAGGGTAGTACTTTCCCGGACGATCTGGCCCATTCATGCTAAAATCAGCGTGGATCTACTACCGTAAGCAAAACCGTAAAACGCAATGATTTCTTACTTTTTATACAGTTTTTACCTAATTCTAGCATACAGACACAACATATTTTTATAATATACCTAGCTCCTAATATATGATATAATTTAAAAACCACGAAATATGATACTAAATAGCGACGTTGCCCCACTCATGACGCGTAAACGCTCGTATCAATTATTATAAACAACCTACATTACCTACTTATGTTTCAAAAAATTTTTTTGTATGCCTAGTTTAAGAGTACCATTGTATCGGAGGTTTTATGTATAAATAAATTTATTATTTATTTATTTTTTTCACTGATGTGTATTCTGCTTAGGAACCACTCTACATCATAGATATCAATATTTTTACAAACATAAAGGAACTAAGTGACATGCATGACTTTATCTATCCATTATTGAGTGTATTAGGCATCAAAACATCATGTTATGTAGACCGAAAGGCTATTTGACATTATCTGCTAAAATAAAATTAGGTACTTTCATTGTTATTGTTGTCTGTACGTATTGAATTTTCAGGGTTCGGTACTCAAAGGTCCAGAATGAACCATAATACTAATCTCCTCGATAATTGTCTGTCTGTCAGCGTGCTGTAGGTATCTCGTAAACAGCAGTAGACACAGGTGGACAGCTGAAATTTTTAGTTTGTCTTCTATTGCCGCTATAGCAACGAATAATATAAATTAAGGGATGGTAAGATATACATAGTCGCCATACTATAAACTATTGGTTAGTATGTAACCAAGAGGTATTGTAGGTACTTGTCCGGAATAAAAACCTTTGTTTGCGAGTCCGACTTGCTCTTTGCCGGTTTTTATTATTCATATCGATAACGGACGAATAAGTTTTATTGTTTACGTGGCTTAGTTCGGAAGTCTTTGGCAGATAAACAATATTGTATCGTAAATAAAACAGATAGGTGCATAAATAAATGGTTTTTCAAAACAGTAATGTTGGACTTTAAGAATTAATTACTATTAGTACCTCCTTCTACCTAATATGTTTTCCACCATCAGAAAATGCAAGTAGATACATAATTATGTAAAATACAACAAGTTAAATTTGTAGCCTTGTGGGAGTAGATTAAAAAAAAATTGTTTTTCATTTAAAAAAATTCAAGAGATGCTGACGCAACCGCAAGATGCCTGTAGGAACGGTATTTTCATAACCGACTGATAATAAAACATTATTTAATAATTTTCTAGCTTTGTGGGAAAAGGGTTAGTCAGATGGTTCACCAGCTCTCATACTACATATTGAGACTACAGATGAAGGAATTTTACTGAAGTCGTTTGTGAACGATCTTATTTTATTTCCTCCTTATTAATTACTATTGTCCTAATTATTAAGACCGAAATAAAACGTAACGGCGGACCTTTAGTTTTATTATATAGTCAAAGTCAAACATTCTGCTGGAAATATTTTTTTTTTAGTAGTCATTTTACTACGAGGTGGGCGGCTACTAACTTTGCCGACAGCATCAAATAGTTATACGTCTACTGCGCCTTGATTAACGTAGTTACTTCGTCAACCACTGGAGCGATGTGGTTACAATAACCGAGGACTTGAAGAAAGAAGTTTTATTGATAGAAACCTTAGTACCACCAGCATTGTTGGCTATCTAAATAAATAGGAAAGAACAGTAACTGTTGGTATCTAATTTCTTTTGCTGATAAATGCTGTGATTCCATAACAATCTTGCCAAACGTACAACACTACGTAGGTAAACTGTAGAGTAACCTAAAGCTGGATGTCCATAAGACAAAAACTCTGTCCTACTTTTGGATCTTTCTGCCCCCTTTAAAGATTATCTATACTATTATATAAAGTGGAAGAGTCTGTTTGTTTGAACGCGCCAATTTTTGGAACTACCAGATGGATTAAAAAAAATCATTTTGCGTATGATAGCCCAGTTCTCGAGTAAGGTTATAGGCAATATTACATCACGCTACTGGCAACGAGAGCAGAGCAGTAAGCAAAGACGCGTGTGAAACCGCGCCGCGAAAAACTAATAAAAAAAGTTTTTAGATATTAACAACAGCTGCGTCATCTAATCAGGTAACTATTTAATTGGTAATCATTACTAAATTATCTATTCGCAGATATACTACAATTCATTAAGATAATACGTAATTACTTAATAAGATATTACCTAATTATGCCTATAACTATAAACAATACAAACTAAAGGCTTACTTACGTCACTTTCAATAAACCTTTTAAAATGTATAAGATTAAATTCATAACAAAGATTTTATGTAATGGCCGTACCTACTTTTTCCCCGACTGCCGAATTTAAGGAGGGTAATGTTTTTCGAGCGTGTGTATTGTATGTTTGTATACACGTGGGTATGTATGTCTATTTCTTTGGCACGCTCTCGGCTCTGCAGCCTAAAATGAGGTGTCATTAGGTTCGTATTGATTGTGAAAGAAGAAAATTTTTTTCGTAATTCTATCAATAAGTATATTTCAAAAGACTGCCTATATGTAATAATATTTAATCTTTCTGTTTACTATTTAGTTTAACTTACAAGTACTAGGTAAGAACTGTTTTTACGTTTGTGACTGTGTTTAAGTTTTCAGGCCTTGTTACCCAACTTAAGGGACACTACGGAACGTTCTGACACGTATTCTTTGTCTCTCACATGATTAAATAACCTAATCAGTCTTCTTGCTTAGTTAACGTTCTCCTAGCATAGAACAAGAATTTTAAATAACTACACAGAAGTGTTCTTTTCGTTCTTTTCTTTACGACCATCACTGCTTTCATCGGCGTTACTTTTTAACGTCTGCATTTCTTCGGATTTATCTATTCTAACTTTCCCTCTGTATTCATCTTCTATATCTTGCAAAGTCCGGCCCTTAGTTTCTGGCAACAAGAACCATATGACAATCACACAATATATCAGACACACAGCATACACAGTGTATGCTCCAGAAATACCAATATTCTCCACCAAAGCTGGGAATGTCTTCAAGACCAAAAACATATTACCAGAAATGGAAACCAAGCTGATAGTTCCAGCTATACTTCTATATTCCAAAGGAAATACTTCTCCACCAATCACAGTTGGTAAAGGGACCATACCGACGGCGACCGTGAAGAAATGCAACATCATCAGGCCTCCAGGAATCCAAAGAATATCATGAGTCAAAAAGCCTGAACTTCTGACATATACATAAGCTGCCATAGCCAGAAGACTGAATATACATAAGGTTGAAGTCGCAAAGATCATGGTCCGTCGCTTTACTTTATTTATTATGAAGACAGCTAAAGTGTTAATAATGATTCTTTCCGTATCAAGTATCACCATCCAGACGTCTGCGTTGACTTCAGGGTTCATGATAAGTTTAATAATCGTCGTGGAGTAAGTAGCCAAGATAGCTGATCCAGAAAGTTGTGAAAGACCATACACGTGCAGCATCAAAATGATCGGCTTGTAAAACTCCTGCTTACGTATACTACCAATAATATCAACATTTTTACGGCCTTTATTCCCCTTTTCCAACTCCATTCTAGCTTCGATCATAGATTCAAGTTCCTTCTCTTCTTCATCACCTCTTAGCCATCGAAAGACTTCTTTAAATTCCTCATATCTGCCTTTAGAAACCAGCCAGCTTGGAGATTCGGGCATGAAGACTGCCATGATGAGACTGGTTAATGGCAGAAATAGGCAGACTAGAGCAGTACTGCGCCAAGTGAGGAGAGATCCTATGAGATGCACAAAGAATACCCCGGAGCCTTGAGTGAGGGATATTGTTGTGAGAAAGGCGCCGCGGTTTTTTGGACTGGTGTATTCTCCGATGAGGATTGAACGGAGTGTCAAGTTCAAACCGAAAGATAGGCCTCCGATGATTCTTGCGAGAAGTATTATCTGAAACATGAAATCATATTTTTCATTAATGTGTCTCAATTTATCTGTGTCTGGGTAGACACACTATGGTATGTAGGTAGTTAAGTGACCCACATATACAATTCATTCATTCTTTCAACAATTTTTTCACACTAAGCATTAGTATGAAAAAAAAAATTCTACTTGTTTTTCATAGGCTTTTAGTAATATAGATAAATTCTGCTGAGGTATAAGTGTCACGATCTTGACAACGAGTAAATACATAAGTTATTGGAAATTACTGATCTACTTTAAAAATTCGTGGTGATGAATGATAATATGCTCTGTTTGAGATGAAGCTTTTGCGCTGCCTTGTGACAATTAAAGGTATTACCTCGACGCTTCCAGCGAAGATTGTGATGAGCCAGCCCACGACAGCGGAGACGCTGACGATGTAGTGGACCATCTTCCGTCCACAGCGTTCCATGATTGGAGGTGCCATGAAGCTGCCTATTAAAAGCGTTACAGCCAATGATGAAGCTGGAAAACACAATTAAATTATAAAACGTCGTATATAAATATGCTTTGTAGGACACTTGTGCTCGTTTGCTTGTACTCGTTTAAAGGCAAAAAGGCGAGCAATTTTGCCCAACTAGGTATACTGCAGTGGGATAGTAACGGGCCGATGTGATAATAATAATAATAATAATATTATAATAATAATAATACCACACAACGCCATCTAGACCCAAAGTAAGCATATATTAATAGCTTGTGATATGGGTTCTAGAATGCGGATAAACATACTTATATACTTTTTTTTTGTAAATACATACATATTATACATAGAGACACCCAGACCAATGCAAATAGCCATGTTCATGTACACAAATATTTTGCACTGAGCGGGAATCACACATATTTAGATCATACCTATCCAAGAATCAGTAGTCTTGCTGGAGACTATGTCAGAACCAGGCTCGTAGAATTGTGGGAGCAGAACAGCTGGGAAACCCGTGAGAGCGCCATGCCCAATCATATTGAGGCCCACTGCTGACGTCACGAAGCACTGAAAGGTAGTTCATCATTATCAGTAATTTTTTTGATATGGATGTACATACTTCAAAATTTTTTTTTGTATATAGTTGCATATTATACATAACGGGTGGCGCAAAAGTAAAGACCCTATTTGGTTCAGCTATAACATTTTTTCTAAATTAGAAAACTAGATTTAGATTTTTTTAAATGTATATTTGTGCCATTAAATTTCGTACCATTAGGATTTAAAGATGATGTCTTTTAAATGGTGACCTCCAGAGTTGATACACATTTGAGCCCTATTTATGACATTTTGCATAACTTGCCGTAACACTTCCTGCGATATGTTCGTTATTTCTTGACGAATGTTTTCTTTTAGAGCTGCGAGAGTCTGTGGCTTGTTCACATACACCCGAGATTTCAAAAAACCCCAAAGAAAGAAGTCTGGACTGGTCAGATCGGGTGATCTTGCAGGCCAAGGCAAATCGCCAAAACGAGAGATAACTCGGCCTGGAAAAGCGTCCCTCACTAAGTCCATAGTGTCGCGCGCTGTGTGTGCCGTAGCGCCGTCTTGTTGAAACCAGATGTGCTCCAGCCCCAATTCGTCCAAACTGGGTATCAAAAACTCACGTAACATGCTTCTGTAGCGTTCTCCAGTGACAGTAATCGCATTGCCTCCAGCGTCTTCGAAAAAATAGGGTCCGATCACTCTGTCAACACAGATGCCACACCATACAGTAACTTTTAGTGGGTGTAGAGGTGTTTCTTGAATAATGCGCGGATTATCAGTGCCCCAGAACCGAGTATTCTGCTTATTGACATGCCCTGAGAGATGGAAATGCGCTTCGTCACTCATAACCAATTTTGAAGGAAAATCATCCTCTTCAAGGTTGAGGTTTATGACGCGCTGGCAGTAATCTAGACGAGCTCGGTGGTCAGCAGGCAGCAGCTGATGAGTCATTTGAGTTTTATACGGGAACATCTTTAAGTCTTTCACCAAAATACGCTGCAGGGTCCGTCTGGAAATGCCCAATTGCGTGGCACGTCGCCTCGTTGATGTTTCTGGACACTCTTCCACATCTTCGCGCACAGCATCGATATTTTCAGCTGAACGGCCTGTTCTTGGTCTCCCAGACTTAGGTCTATCCAATGTTGAGCCAGTTGCTTCAAGGCGTGTGGCAAAGCGTCGAATTGTGCGACCAATCGGTGCCGGACGGTGGGGAAATCGTCGACGAAATTCACGTTGTGTTCTTATCACTGATGAATTATTCCGTAAGAACATTGACACAATTATTCCACGTTCTTGGGGAGTAAAACGGTCCATGTTTATTTTCAGTGTATTTTACATTTGTTCTCTACACAATTTTCAACAACAGAATGACAGAAAATGTCATATATAAAAAAAAAAAGTATTTTCTTTAGTGCCAGTACTTTTGCGCCACCCAGTAGAAACACCCAGACCAATGCAAATAGACATGTTTATGTACACAAATATTTGCACTGAGCGTCAATCGAACCCGCAACCTCTGCGTGGCAGTCCATACACAGTACCAGCGAACCACAGAGGTCGTAAAAATGGTGATCTCTACTTTCTCTTTGTCAAAAACAAAAAGACACGACAACAACGCCTGTGTCGCGGGGTATTTTAGAAACATACATTTAACCGACATTTATTAAATTATCTAAAGTCTGAACTAATATTTAATGTATTAATCGCATAACGTTTTGTGCTATGTGGAAATCAAATTTATGAGCTGCTCGCTAATATCTGGAACAATTCCAGCTGGACTAATATTGTTAGTTTCTTAGCAGATAATTTCAAATTAATAGGTCACTTTATAAATTATTAATTTTCGTTCATAAATCAGATAACAGCCTATATTAAATTTCAATTGGAAGCAAATAAATTAAGTTCTGAATGATTTTATATATTATATAATAAAATCAAAACAAAAGAGTGCTGTATGCAGAGCCATCTGTTATACTGAGGGATGAACTTTTAGATCTATGATTCATAGTATTAGATACTTATTTAGCTGATAGATTACACTTTTTTTTCATAGATGTCACTAGCTATACCTAACTACTAATTCCATTTTGACATAATAATGATTTGATTAAAATCTAAGATATTAGCTATTACCTATCTGTATGTACCTATAATCTACAATTGTAGTTGTATACTTACTAGAGACTAACATCAATGTGCTGTATTTACATAAATTAGTAATAAACAATCTGTTGATAAAGTGCCTGAATAAATAATATATTATGTAACTACGTATTTAAGTCGTAATACTGTTTCCTTCGCACGATTTTGTGGGTCAAAACCAGGCAAGTCAGTGACTTTATCAAATTAAATGTACCTACTTTCAAAATTTACCTTGGCAAACTTATGTATTTTCTAGTTTTGCATTTTAGTGAAATTTTATTATCACCTACTCGCAATAAACATTAGTTAATTAATTGTAAACTCTACGTGTAAGCACGTTATGACTTTGTCCCGCTTTTCATTATGTTGAGACATGCCTCTATAAAACTTACGTGCGACCTGAACAAATGTTGATCACTAACCACACTTGATAAGAAGAAGAAAATATACTTACAAAGAGAATTAATGTTATAGAAACCAAATAGGTTTTAGATCGCAGCAAATTGTGTTGTGTAGTCCATGCTTAGCCCGTTAATAGGATAGGTGTTTTTTTTAATTCAGTAGTCATCTTTTCTTACTCTAACAAGCATTAACATTTTAACCAGCCGTGACTGTTTAAGATAAAAATCGGGATCGCCTATAGCAAATGTGATGATTGTGATGAATCAAATTACAATGTTCATGCCCTCTCTGTATAAAAAAATACCTTTATCCTACAGCGAATAAGTTTAATGGTCTGGGATGATGAATAAGCAGGTATATAGAAAATAAACTTACTTGCTTCAAAAAGGGTGAAAACCTGCTTTCTTCTTTAGCCATATTTTTTCAATCCACTAAGACAACTTTATCACAATTTTATTCATTTATCACATATTTCACAACACAACTGGCAATTGACATTATCATTTACATATCAAGGCAAATGTTTAAACATACTTACCGCTACCGAACGCGGAAAAAACTGAAGTAATAAGTACTTAATTTTGTAGTTTGGTACCTAAACTTGAGTTAACAAGATAATGTGAATTCATAAAAAAAAAGTTTAAAGTAGTCGCTGGTTTATTCTGTTTGTTTCGCCCGTAACTTCTAAATTTGTAGTGCATGTCAACTTCTAACATGCATTGCTTAATCTATAATATAAAAATGTATCTCTAAATGTGTTGCTAAGCGCAAATCTCGAGAGCGGCTGAACCGATTTCGCTAATTCTTTTTTTATAATATTCCTTGAAGTACGAGGATGGTTCTCACGGAGAGAAAAATTTAAAAATTGCTGGGAAAAAAACTCTTTTTTATATTCCCATACAAAGTATCATTATTTATCCCAAAATGTTTAAAAAAATTTTCATGGGTCAATCCAAATATCAAATGGTCCGTGGGCCGCTAGTATTACGTTAAATTTTAATTTATGTTTTCTATTTTTCTAAATATACTAAACTGTTAACGCTCCATGTCTATCTGTAGATGTATTTTCATTTAATTGACTATCAGTACCTACTGCTGTATTTTTGCGTGCAGTGGTCACCAGGGCACGAGTTTCTTGTATTTGAGAAATCATAAGAGTTATTGTGGCCACTAATCGCCTCCGTTGCGTCGTGATTATGGAAGATGAGTTTATCTCTGCAAAGAACATTTTCAGGCTGATACATTGAATTGACCTTATATAGGTTCCTTCACCTTTAAGATCGTTCACACAAAAAAGTGGCGAGACGTCGCAATTCGGGTAAATGGGCGACTGGGACCAGTCACTCAATGACATTTTTGAATGTATCGACCGGGACCACCAACCGAGTGACATAAAATGTATCGTCGTCAGAAAAAACTGGTGCAGTTTCAATACGTACAGTTTAAGAAAAAACATACGAAAATACCAAAATTACGCAAATCACATCGCAAGAGCGATCGTAATTGCAGAGAGCCCGCACGAATTCTATGGTCTAGGCATTTTTTGTTTTAGAACAGGTAGTTGAATCGCAAATTGATTTTTTTTTTACAATCATAAACAAATGTTATATTTTTGATAGGTACAATATTTAGAACTTATTATATTTTAGCTTTTAATACTCTTGAAACTGTGATTTTAAATAACAAATTTTATAGCTTTTAATACTTTTAAGACTGTGATTGAAAATACAAATTTTTATTATATTTTAGCTTTCAATACTTTTAAGACTGATTTCGAATACAAAAGTTTAGTATTTAAGCTTTCAATGCTTTCAGACTGTTATTTTAAATACTAAATTTTATAGCCTTTAATATTCTAATGACTTTGAATTAAAATACAAAATTTTATTATATTTTAGCTTTTGAATAAAAAACCTAATTACATAAGGACATAATAGTTTCTCATTATTAACATGACCTACATCTTAATAATCACCAAAAATATTATGTTAAGACACTTTTGAATATTGTGATCCATTTTCTTTGTGATTTTTGAAAAGCGTTGTCATTTTGTTGTTTGATTTTATGATTTCTGTTAATTATTTACTATACTTTCTGTTACAAAAAATAAATGATTTTAATACCAATCTTTGGGTTTAATTTCAAATGCTTTTGCTGCTGACTGTACAAGGATTGAATTTAAACAATACATTTTTTAATCATATTTTAAGTGGTGCCAGTCGACCAAAGAATATCAATAAAAATATTCAATTAGGTAACTGACCCCGCGGTCCTACTTTTAGAACGGGTCCAGTTGCCCCCATACCCGCAATTCAGTGACATAATTTCGTGGTTTTTAATTTTTATAATTTAATCGGAGCTACCTTTAAAAAAAAAAATCTTTTTACAATTACGTGAAAGCTGTATAAAAAGTTAGTAACCATAATGCCTACAGTTCTATTTATATGCAAATAATAAACGGGAAACTTCCATGCCGTTATTTTCATAGTAAAATAACACTGTAATCGCCAATCCGACTGTGATCTATGTCTAGCAGAGCCGACCTATGCCCGCTATCTTTATTCAAAACTAGGTCTTTGCAGCACGGTTTCCCCCGAGTTAAGTTACATCTTTGATTACTGCTCCGCTCCTGTCACTCCCAGCGCGATAGCCTACCTTTCTCAAGAACTGGGCTATGAAACGCAAAAATAATTATTCAAATACGACTAGTAATTTCTGAGATTAGCGCGTTCAAACACTTGACTGGCCTGTTGGTCTAGTGGTTAGTGACCCTGACTGCTAAGCCGGAGGTCGTGGGTTCGATTCCCACCCAGGACAAATCTTTGTGTGATGAGCATGATTGTTTGTTCTGTGTCTGGGTGTAATTTATCTATAATATGTATGTAATTACAAAAAAAAATGTATATAAGTAGTATATCAGTTGTTTAGTACCCATAACACAAGCAAATATAATTGCTTAATTTGGGGCTAGATGGCGCTGTGTGAATGTGGTAGAATATTATTATTATTATTATTATTATAAACAAACTTCCGTTTTATAGTATACTCATAGTATATTTAAACTATAGATTAAAATCTTTCCATTTGCCTTTATGATTCGTAAATTGTTATCACTCGCTGCGTCCGAGGGTGACTGATAAGACTGATAAATATGTCAAGACAAATGATTTTTCTTCCTGAAACGTTATTGTTATCACGTGTAAGATAACACGTACAACTAGACTACCATATCTATGAATGATTACGGAAATTACAAGCTATAGTAGTGGCAGGTTTACTAGCAGTAACTATATAACAATTTACGTAGCCTTCGGAAGTCAAATATCCCATTGCTACAGCCTATTCCTTAGTAGTTGTTTTTTTACTAACGATTACTTTACTAAAAAATATCAAAAAAACGTATAAGTTTTGCTAATTCCTACGAAGAAATTAGCATCGAGGTGACCACACAGCAGAATTTTTTGAGATTAATAAAATCTTATGACCGTTTGCTTGTATAAATTTTTATCATTATTTTACTTTACTCAGCTGACAAAAACGAAAAAAAAATGCATATAATACCTAATAAAAATTACTATTTCATTGTAAAAGAGAAAAGATGTTTGGCCACATTATAGGTAGGTACTACATGATAGTTTTATAGTTTTATTTAAAAAACATCATTCTGTAACAAGATGGCTTATACATTTGAAGAACGTGGTGGCCAGTAGGGAAGTTAGTTTAAAGATAAATAAATAATACACGCTGTTGACAAAGATTTTAAGAATCTCCTATTGTTTTACACTAGATCACAATTTGGAGAGGGGAATACCGCGGCTTTATGGTGAAGGGTTCGAAGCCCTGGATAAAATAGGCGGATACTTAGCTTAGACTGTAGCCTGAGAGAGGAAGATCTGCCGCGATGGCGAGGAGGCGTGACGATGGCAGTCGCGAAGGTAGTGGTAGGGCTGGCAGCAGCGGCTCGCGAGAGCAGTCGTGCGTCACAAATGAGAGGAAGATCGAAGAAACGTGGTAGGGGAAGATCACGGATAAGCAATATGAGTCAGATCAAGCAAAGTGCTGATGTCTTGTCGTATAAGGAGGTAAAGAAGGTGGCTCTAGACTGAGAGAAGTGGCGGGCATTGCATCAGTTCCACTGACAATGATGATGAACTATAGCATGAGTTGTGATGGCCTAGTGGTTAAGACACCAGCTTTGTATACACGCGGTTTTGGGTTCGAAATAGCAAATATCAATGTAACTTTTCCAAATTCATATCTATTTTCTAAGTTATCATTGACATGAACTTTTGGTTCAGGAAAATATTTTAAGAAAACTTGGTCTTATGATAATCTGAAATAGCCAAACCGCCTTCAACAAGTTTGACGATCAATGCTCATGTCTTTTCTGTTTGTTTTTTTATTGCCGACAGTGGCATATGAGTAAAAGCCCACGTGATGGTAAATGGTAACTGTCGCTCATAGACGACTTAGAGTGTTGAGCATTGCTCCTGCAATGATGCCAAGGACTCTGCGAAGCCGCTGCCTACCGTGAAGGGAGTGCGGTTGGTTAGGGCATTGAGGGAAGTTAGGAAAAAGGAAAGGAGGGAAATTAGGCCTATGTATGAGAAGAAGCCTTTGCCCTGCAGGCGGATAATAACTGGGTAGTTTTGTAGGATATTAATGTAGGTAACGTGCACATGGATCACATTTAGGGGTTCAATTGAGGATGGTAGAGGTACAGGTGTTTGAACATAGACTAAACAACATATTAGATATATTTAAGTTGACCTTGTGTTAAAATTGATAAGCATACGTCTACCAATTTCAATACAAGGTCAAGCTTATTCATTGGGTAGTTAGAATGTTTTCTAAATACTTTCGGTTTATAAGTGTTTTAGGTCTATTTTAAAAACTGAGGATCATAATTGGAGTAAAACATAGGTAACGTAGGTAGGTGAGAAGGTGATGAAAAGGTGGTGAGAAACGCGCAATCCTAAAATTTCTATAAACTTTCAAATCTCAACTAACTGCGTTTTCAATATTATCCTGTTTATTCTTCAAATTCTGCCTGGTTTCCTCTTTCTCAGCGTTCAAAGGTTCCTCTAGGAAATATTCTTCAATCTCCTGCATCGTCCTGCCTTTGGTCTCTGGCAGAAGAGCCAAAAAGCCCAAACGTAAGTGCTGAGATATTAAAGTTTATTTGATTGACATAAGTACGAAGTACTATTTCAGATTCTACTGTAATGAGCGTGGAATGAGAAGTGGGTCAATGCTTGTTTGCTACCCTTGGTAGCAGACTGAAAATTCATGCCTAGAAGAATATTATAATTCTCGTAAACCTATTTAGTGCAACAAGTGCATGCAACTTTTGCGCAAAGACGTGACAGTTGACTTCACTGACTTTTACCATAGATTTAGTATTAATTCTTATTCTGTAATGTTCATTCTTATATAAGTATGTTAAAGTTATGAACGCCTACTGTGTATGACTGTAAACTTCATTTAGGAATATCTTTTTTATAAAATTAAAATCATTTAATCAATGCGCTAAATCTTATGGTTAAATTATAGTTTTTATTTTCAGTAGAGTGTGCTACCGTTGCCCAAATAGTTGCCCAAAGGATGTGAACTTCCACACATGACAAATCTTGGGAAGATGCATAAAAATTGATACGAGACCCGACGTAGGTACTTTGTCTCCTATGTCAATATTTGTGAGCTCTTAAAGTTCTTCTTTCGGCTGATTTTAGCTAAGGTAAAATGCAATTATTAATTAACAACATCGCAAACAGTAATTATATATTTTCTTTAATAACTATATATGACACTTTTATTAATTATACAAAAATTATAAGTACTATGTTGTTTTCTTAAATATCATTTAAATTTAAAACGGTAAATAACAATTTAAAAAGAGTGTGGGTTACAGTACCCACTGTACAGTAAACTATCTATTTTAAGTTGGTACGATTGTACCTCTCCCTCTTTAACAAGATCAGAAAGAAGCCCTACAAGTGGCAAAGATTTCTATTCTATTCATAGAAACTTTTAATTTTTATCTCAAGTTTTCATCTTGCCAGCGTCACTTTGTAATCTAACTCCGTTTTTCCTTAACGGTCGTAATTCTTTATTTTTAATTATTGTTTCTAACAATAGTCATAGAACAGCATTGTTCATTGATGTCACAGTAATATAGGCCGTGTGGCATGAAGGTGTGCTTAATTGCCACCACAACTGTATAAAAAAAGTTGGTAGAAGATACAGATAGAACTGCTACACAGGGTGGAGCACAAACCTAATTAACGTGATGATGAGCTGTCACTTGCAGGCCGTTTAAATTCGGTTTTGTAGAGGTTTTTGAGGATTGCCTAAGTCAGCAGTTAATGTCTTAAAGCTAATGATAATAATTCTTAAAATCTGCTCTCAGAATATTTTTATTGGTTACTTACATTAACAAAGCATAGCTTCACGCCTTGTCCTCTATGGGATAGGCAAAGGTGTATAACACCCACGTTTTCTACATATTATTAGACTAAGATTAAGGCTATTTGAACTTGTGTTATGTTTTGTGATGCTAGTATTGAGTAAACGCGCAATCCTAAAATTTCTAAAAGCTTTTAAAGTTCAACTAACTGCGTTTTCGATATTATTCTCTTTATTCTTCAAAGCCTGTTTGCTTTCTTCTTCCTCAGCGTTCAAAGGTTCCCCTCGGAAATATTCTTCAATCTCCTGCAAAGTCCTGCCTTTGGTCTCTGGCAGTAAAGCCCAGACTACCGCTAGATTGTAAGACATTGCAGCCGCATATACTGCATAGGATCCATGCAGTCCAATCCCTGCCACCATAGCTGGGAAGGTTTTAGTGACTAGAAAGTATCCACAGGCTATGGAGATTATACTAATACTGCCACCCAAACTTCTGTACTTTAGTGGGAATATTTCTCCCGCTATGACATACGGAAGACATACCATACCTACAGCTACTGTGAAAAATTGGATATTTATTAGTAGTAAAGGTACCCAGGGGTCAGTATATGTTAAGACCCCTTGTTGCTTTGCGTAAACATAACCAGCAATAGCTATACTGCTTAAGATACAAAGGCTAGCGGTGCTCATAACCATGGTTCTCCTCTTAACCTTATTAACTACATATATTGCTATCACATTCGAGATATTCCTCTGCACATCTAACGCCACCATCCAGAAATGTGCATCTACTTCAGGACCAGCCATCAGAGTAATAACTGTTGTAGAATAACAGGACATTAAAGCACCACCAGAAAACTCAGCCATTAAGTAACTGTGTATCATAATAACAATTGGTTTATAAAACTCCTTCTTCTTCATCAAAATCATAAGATCTCCACAATTAGCTATAGCTGTTCTGTTAGATTGCAAGGCTCTTGCGTGGATCATTGCCTCTAATTCCGTATCTTCTTCACCACCTCTAAGCCATCGGAAGACTTCTCGGCACCGCTCATATTTGCCTTTATCTGCCAACCAGCTCGGAGTTTCAGGAGTGAAGAACGTCATGATCAAACTTGCTGCTGGGAATGATATGACGATCAGGATAGTTTGTTGCCAGGAAACGATGGATCCTATGAGGTGAACGAGGAGGATCCCGAAAGCTTGAGTCACAGAGATGGTTGTGAGGAAGGCACCTCTGTTCTTGGGGCTGGTGTACTCCCCGATGAGGACTGAACGTAGAGGCAGCATCAGGCCGAACGACATGCCATGTATGATACGCCCGACGATTATTGTCTGAAATTGAAAATACATTTCGATCACTAACAGATGCAGTGTTAGCCCCTTGAAGGCCAGGCTAGGCTTGTTTGTTAGGTAAAGGCTCACTGTTTGTTAGGTAAAGGCTCACTCATATAAATGAGACATAAATCTTGCTATGATTGAACAAAAATGCTGATTGGACTGCAATAATGGAAAGTGAGGTATATTGTAATGATGTTAAATTATAAAGCGCCCAAACCTCTTAAATAAATGCAAAGATACTATGTGGTTTAGACATTTATCTTCTTCCACGAATTATGTGTCTAAAGAACTAAACATAGTAGTATATTCTGTGTAAAGAAAATTAAAGAAGACCCCGAGTTTCTTACTAGTTTTTCTCACGGCTCTGCTCTCTTCAGATATTTGGATCTTAGACAAATTGCCTGATAATTATTTGTCTATGAGGTATTTAGAAAATAAAATAAATATGTTTTTTTTTTTTTTTTTTTTTTTATATTAGCCTTATTCCACTTACTGCTTACCATCAGGCAGAGTGGAGTCACTTTGGTAGGCTAATATAAAAAAAAAAAAATGAATAAATTAGTTTGACTTTAACTCTGAGAATTTTGTATGGCGATCTGGTTAAAGGAACCTACTAAGTTACTACCCATGTATAAGCGTAGTCTTACCTCTATATTTTTAGCCAAAATGATGACGAGCCAGCCGACCAAGATGTTAGCGATGACAACGAAGTGTGCAACCTTCCGTCCAAGGCGACCCATGATGGGGGGCGCGATGAAACTACCTATTAGGAGAGTGATCGCTGTCACCGACGCTGAAAAGAGATACGATATAATATTATTCAAAGTGATGAAAAATTTATAGTAGGTGTATGGTGTATATGTTTTTTTTGTGTAGATTACATAAGTGACGTCATCACCATTTATCAATATCATAGCAGTAGATACAGTCGCGTTGAAGTATTTTTCATTATTATTTTATACAGGGTTGGATTGATGATGTTTTACCGAGGGTGAAATTTACCATAATATAGGTTAATCGATCAAAAGGAGGTTTAACTAATTGACAAGGCTGTTAACATATTCTTTAACTATACCATTATAATAAAGCGGGAGAGTTTGTTTGTTTGTTTGAACGCGCTAATCGCCGGAACTACCAGTGGGATTTAAATAATTCTTTTTGCGTTTGATAGCTCAGTTCTTGAGGAAGGTTATCGGCTATAAACATCACGCTATTGGTGACGGGAGCAGAGGAGTAACCAAAGAGAAACTGCGCCACGGAAGGCGTAAAACTTATATAATGTTTAAATTTAGATAGGTTCCATAGTAAGAACAAACTAAATATTTTTGTTTTGCTTTGTTAGTTCACATGCTGATAGTAATCACAATAATTAATTTAAATACAATTAGTTTACACGCATCTAGGTAAATTTAATATATCTATTCTTTTAACTATTATCATTGTAAGCATGTTGGCATAAAAAAATGACTCTTCTCTCTCATTTAAAACAAGGTTTACAGAGAACATATAACTTTAATGTTGAACGGGTCTACTCGTGAGCACGGTCGGTGAAATTCGACCGAAACGTCGGTTAAATAAGTATGACACCTTATATTTATTTCTAAAAAGATTAGACTGTTAAACAGTAACAGTAATTTTAGGCATAATCGTGTGAGTTTAAAATATTTAAAGAGAACATTATTTTACGGCAGGAAACGACTTCGAAGATTCCCTGGCATTGCAGAAGTCCAAGCGATAGTTAACATGTAACATCAAGGCCTTTTGCCATTAGAGGCAATAAAAAAAAAGTGTAGATGGAGTTTAGATGGTGATTATACGACCCCGGCAGTTAACAAGTATGTCTACCTGATGGTAAATGGTAGGTAACTCTAACCTATTGACAAGATTTTATACTCAACATTACAAAAATCTAAGAAAACACAATTCTACCGTAGGTATAGGTATAGGGTAGGACTATTAAGAGAAAAGGACCAAGCAAATGATTGGTGCCACCAACGCCAACGCCCAAAAATAATTTTGGTAAGTAGGTAACTTACTTTCTTTTAAGGAACTCTTTGGGTCACTTATTTATCATCGCCAATTTTGTAAATAAGTACCTATCCTAATCAAAATATTTCATCAAATCAAAATATTGGTATGTAAAGAGATTTGGTGCCGGAGACGGACATAGGCTACTTTTTATTACGAAAATAGGTCTGGTTTCCAAAGAAAGCCAAAACAAAAATTTTAGGCGTGTGCGAAGCTTTGGGACTCAGCCAGTTAATGATAAGCTTTCATTCTACATTTATGTTGTATCTTACCTATCCAAGAGCCAGCTTCTTCTGTGAGCGTGATATGTGATCCTTGCTCTTTGAGTTGAGGCAGTAGGATGGCAGGGAAGCCCACGATGGAGCCGTGGCCAATCGTCGTGAAGCATACCGCCGCTGTCACGAAACACTGCAATAAAAAAGAAAATTTATATATTGGTATTATTATTTTATAAAACTGACTTAATTAGCCACCGTCACATTGAATGTGACTAAAGGTTACTGACTTCATTGTTTGCTAATTGCTTTCCCTTACACAAAAGAATAAACAAGCAAAATATAATCCTAAAACAAACTCAAAAGAAAGAAACCCATTTTTTTTTCATGTTGACGTTACATTGAAATTGTATATACCTGTCACTTCCACAATCAATACAAATCTAATGAAGCCTCATACGTTAAAATCCATCAAGTCCTTTAGGCTCATACTCACATACATGCATACATACCTACATATATATATACATACTAGTTTTCCGCGGCGCGGTTTCATCCGCGTCTTACTGCTCTGTTATGATAAATAACCTATAACCTTCCTCAGAAACTGGGCTATCCAACGCAAAAAGAATTATTGAAATCTGACTAGTAGTTCCAAAGATTAGCTCGTTCAAACAAAAAAACAAACTTTCGCTTTATATAATATAGTATAGACATAAAGCAGAAGGATTTGTTTGTTTGTCAGTTCATGAGGCAGGTTATAGGCTATGTAACATCACGCTACTGGCGACGGGAGCAGATCAGTAAGCAAAGACGCGGGTTAAACCGCACCGCGGAAAGCTAGTAATAGCATAAATAGATATAAATATACTTTCTTGACTTCGGCAGTCGGGCTTTTGCCAGAGAGAAGTATTTATCTAGCAGTGGTAGGTAGGTAGGCACCACTACAGTTGCAGAAAAGATAGAAGAAATGCAAGAAATAGAGAAAAATGTATGAATATATGAGTCTTTTCATAATATTCCGGGCACAAATTCAAGAGATTCCTCATTAGTCGACTTATTTTTTTAACCGACTTCAAAAAGGAGGAGGTTATCAATTCGGGTCGTATGTTTTTTTTTTTTTTTTTTTTGTATGTTTGTTACCTCATATCTCGGTCATTTATGAACCGATTTGAAAAATTTTTTTTTTATTTGAGAGGGTATACTCTGAAATTGGTCCCATTTTTTTGTTATAAGAAATGGTTCAGTGGTTGTATGTTTGTTACAACTTAACTCCGTCATTTATAAACCAATTTGGAAAATTCTTCTTTTATTTGAAAGGGTATACTCCGAAATGGGGTCCCATGTTTTTTTTATAAAGAATGATTTAGTAGTTTGGCTTCAATTTAATATTTTGTAACAAAACGTTTGCAAGAAGTGAAGACGTGTAAAGCAACACGTCGATGTTTTTTGCGACGAATTATCTGACATTGACATGTCCATGCTACAAGTGCGAAGTGATTTTCAAAATTCATTTTTTGTTAGAAACGAAGTGGCCCTGGATGAGTGACCATAATATGCATTTTTTGTATATCTGAGCGATTGCTCGGTCAGTTAAATTATGATTTTTGATGATTCTTTATTGTTGGTAGATCATCACTTTTTTGTTTTGATTTGTGGTTTCTGGGATTCAGGGTTTAGCGATCGAGAAAGTGTTGACAAGGACCTTATATCTCTATTTACAATCTTACCTCTCGTCTCTACTTTCTTTCAAACAGCGCGGCGCTGTCTCATTTGCGCAGCACGTATAGTAGATCTACCCATATTGAATATATTTATACACAATTAATTCCCACTAAAAGTTTAAAAATAAAATTATTTTTAGAAAAAAAATGTAAACCGACTTCAAACAACACCTACATGTTCAATCCTTAACTAAAAAGTAGAAAATAATATTTTAATTACTTCATAGCAAAGAACATTAAAGGGGAATCAACGCAATCCTTGATACCTATAATACTTTACTATTTATAGTTTTTAATCAGTTATTTTGGAGTCGGTGCCAGCCAAGAAGGATCATAATGACCTTCATAAAAATAACCTACCTACTAGCAAAAAAAATCTTCTTGATTAATCTATTATTATATGAATGAAAAATATAGATTTAATACAAGAAATCGAACGGAATCTGATAAGTGCGCTTCAAATTTTTTATGTATATCTGAACACAACTATCAATGACGTCTGCGTTCGGGTAGTGCACTCAGGCAATCCCCACGCGTGCAATTACCGCCCCGTGCATTACAAAAGTTGGTTGCAAAGACAGAATTAAAGATCCTTCTTGGCTGGCACCGACTCCAAAATAACTGATTAAAAACTATAAATAGTAAAGTATTATAGGTATCAAGGATTGCGTTGATTCCCCTTTAATGTTCTTTGCTATGAAGTAATTAAAATATTATTTTCTACTTTTTAGTTAAGGATTGAACATGTAGGTGTTGTTTGAAGTCGGTTTACATTTTTTTTCTAAAAATAATTTTATTTAACTAACTGTTGCCCGCAGCTCCGTGCGCTCCAGCGCGTGAATGTCAGTTATCGCATAATTTTTATATTTTTTTATATTATATCCTACCAAAGTGACTCAACCCCGCCTGATGGTAAGCAGTCAGTGGAATCCAGAAGTATCGGCCACTATACCAAAAGCCATCGTTTTAAACTGATGGTATGGTGGCCTCCACTATGGCGGCTGGAAATGGAGTTAGGGGAAGGGAATGAGGGAGGTGAGGAAAGGAGGGAAATTGGGCCTCCGGCGCTCTCACTCAACGAACGAAATAGTAGTACGGATACTACTTACTCTTAAGTCGATGTTCTATGAGAAAAAGTACTTCGCCGGACAATCCGGTCCATTCATGCTAAAATCAGCGTGGATATACTACCGTTAAAATATAATATATATATACTAATCATGCACACGTCTATGTTTATACATTGACGATTTTGAAATAGTTTTACTACTATTGTCATTGTCACAACATACTCTGCACATATAACCCCCCTCATAGTTACGTTTTAAATTATATAACGTGTTTTTCTGATGCAACACATGGGTGGTGTGAATAATATAATTAAAGGTTATATTACATTGTGTATTGGCATCTATTAGCAATTAATATAACGATCCACTTGTGAAGTGTGTTCATGATTTAATTACCGTGATTAAAAGACAAGAAATCGTCACTTGGATTATTTTTCATGTTCTGCAAATCAAATTATTAAAACAATTATTGTTTTAAGTAAGATCAATGCAACTTAAAGAATAAATATTCAAACGCCAGTATTACTATTATTATTTATTGGGCTAAAGGCCGTCAGCGGCCTCTTTGCTACCTCAACTAGAATTGATGTGCTAGATCAATTCTAGTTGAGGTAGCAAAGAGGCCTTGCCTTGTTATTTTAAAGTTCAAATGAAATGAAATGAAATGAAATATATGTTTATTCATATAGGTTAATTAAATTAACACTTATGAACGTCAAAGTTTACAAAATGTCAGCAAATTAACCTACAGCCAGTTCGCTGACGAAGTAGAGCCATGAGAAGAACTGGCAAGAAACTCAGGCCACTCTTTTTAATCGCCAGGTGATTAAAATTTTTGTAAGTTACAGTATTAAGTAGCATGGCAAAGTGACGCAGGCAATACACTTAACTCTATAGATACTTAATTACTTACAGCTTTCTATGTTGTAAAGAAAAATTAAAAAGTAAAATGTGTAAAATGTGCATTTACAGGCTGCCTCAATTTGCATATTGCTACAAAAAGGTAAAGGCAACATGTGAACTGTGATAAATGTTTCTATGTAGGTATTATATAAACTGTTAATTTTTGGTATAAGTATAAAGTAAGATGAACTTAATTTACCACAGGAGTTCACAATGTACCTCTATTTCACAAATCACAATGTATAACTTTAACAATACTAAGTAAGTATACAATTTTAACAAAACAATACAAAATGTGTAAAGTTCAAATATGGCTCGGGCATCATGTCAATTAAAATTAATACAAAAAAAAAACATTTTATATATTATGTCAAAATGTAATAATAAATTAATGTCAAAAAACTTGTTCCCTGCTTAGTCCTATAGACTCTAGGAACTTCCAGATTGTCTGAGCAGAGAGAAACTGTATTTGGTTGCACCTGGTGCTGTCCTAAATGGATGCTTCTTTTATGCATGAGTGGTCCACAAGAACAGAGAACATGCATTGCAGTCTCCTGCGACTCTTTGGTAACATCTGCATATTTTGGACCGCCTAAGGTGGAGTTTAAACATATGGTAGTTTAATTTATAATGGCCGGTGAGTATTCTCATCACCGCCGACGTTTTGCACCTACTGAGTTGAAACAACTCTTTGGTACGTTTCTTGTCGTGGCCTTTGATAAGCGCTTTTAGTGGCTCTGTCCCGAGGCAGATTGCCACGCTCTTTGCGCTTTTATTTGGCGCAGGTCGTTGAGGAGGGTCTGGGCCTTTTGTTTAGAGATTCCACAGAAGAGTTCTGAAAACGCAAGTGACTAAGTTAGTATTTCAGAAGCTATGTTCATATTCAAGTGGTAGAAATAGTTATAGCCATTTAAAATTAACACGTTTCTTTATGTATCTCAGTAAAATGAGATGGTATGCATGACTTGAGAAGGTATTCAAAAGGTCCCAAATATAAAGTAGGTCGAAGTCATTTTATAGACACAACCTGATAAGATAAAGATGGCGTCTTGGAATTTTGTAATACTTACATAGTTTTGTAATTAAACTAACAGTTTTATAATAGATACTTAATTACAAAATAATGTGTTTTCTTTGAAATTTGTGAAGCAATCAAAGAAACATGATTGTTATCGCATTTTACCCGTGGAATGATGCTAATGGCTACTATTACACAAAAATTTGAATCATTTAATTCATTTAAATCAAGTTAATGATTTTGAGAATCTCGAGATAACTTAAAGAAAACCAGTTCGCTGATAAGAGTAGGTACTAAAAGAGCTAGCAAGAAACTTTATTAATTTGAAAATGAAATTGCTACGATTTTTCAGTAATCAAACAGAAAGGGATCCACTGATCCATCAGATCTTATGTAGGGACCAAGCTTCTAACTCGCCCTAACTCTACAAGCCCTTATTTCACAAACTCTACACGCCCCTAACTCTACACCTTAGTGAAAATTTCAGTCTAAGCCATTTCGCTATCATCACATGGGAGTAAATTTCATTTTGAGGTACTTATATGATTTAAAAAATATACAATACGCTTAACAAATCCATAGGTACCTACATTAAAAAGAAGAAAAACTAGTGAATGGTAAAAGACAATTACATTGTATAATAATTATATAAATATTAATTGTGTTGAAACTTAATTGCTTTATAAGCTAGATTCACGTCGTCATTAATGGCTCTAAATGTGATAGTTTGCTAACTACCATTAGTATGAGGATATCCTTCTAATTACCAAGTATATGCTGGCAACAATTACTTTTTATAATATTTTTGTCCGACTGCCGCAGTCAAGGAGGGTAATTTTTTTCGAGCGTATTGTATGTAGGTATGCATGTATGTATATATATATGTATGTAGTAGAGTATGTATGTCTATTTCTTTGGCACGCTCTACAATGAATGTCATAATGGATTTTAACATACGAGGTGTCATTAGATTGGTATTAATTGTGGAAGTGTCATATGTACATACATATTTAGCGGAACATAAAAAAAAGATTATTTTTGTGCCACATTGCTGGCTGGTTTTATTTAATTTAAATTTGGAACAAAGTATTTTCTCAAATTTAAAAACAATTGAATGTCTACATCCAAGCAATTGTTTTTGTTTTATTTGAACTTGCACTAAATTGAGCTAATTTTCTATTATCGTTATTTTATGTTTTGGCTAGGGAATTTGTAAAATTTGCATTAAGATAAAGTTTTGTTCGTTATTTTTTTAAGTTGTATTTCTTTGCGAACATCAAGGACATCATTATGCCCGATTTGACCCCAACTGAGATTGCCAGGGCACTTGAGATGAGAAGAAATGGTCAAAGCTACAGAATGACCGCCGGAATTCTTTGTCGACCTGTTTCCACTATTCATCGCGGTATTAAAAGATTCTAGGAGTCTAATACCTATGTGAAAAGACCAGGACAAGGCCGTCAAAGGTGTATATCAGACAGAGGTGATCGTGTCATACAGCTTCGTATACGTAGGAACCCCCGCCTGACTGCTGTCCAAGCCAGAAATGAACTTGAGGAAGTTCGAGGTGTAGCAGTAAGTGAGCGTACAGTAAGAAGGCTCAAAGAAGCTGGATTTATTTCGTTCGTGCCCACTAAAGCTCAGACTCATTTTCGCCCGGGAACATCAACTTTGGAATGTTGACCCCATTCGTCATTGGTAAGGTATTGTTTACTGATGAGTGCAGAATTCTTTTAAACCAAGTTGATGGAAGGCAAAGAATATACAGACGCCAAGGGGAACGATATAATAGCAAATTTTAAAATAACTATGGCTGGAGGAGGATCAATAATAGTGTGGGGAGGGATATGTTTGGGAGCTCGGACGGACTTGGTGGTGATAAATCTGACTGCAGATCGCTATAAAAAAGACATTTTAGAAAAGAATGTTATGCCATTTGCCCCCTTTGTTGGTGACGACTTCACTTTGATGCAAGATAATGCTCGACCACATACTGCCCAATCAACTCATGCATACCTAAATGATGTGAATATCAGAGTGATGGAGTGGCCGGCGAGATCACCGGATATGAATCCGATCGAGCATGTGTGGGACTTGTTAAAAAGAAGAATTAAATCTAGAATTCCAGCTCCAGGCAACATCAATGATCTGCAAACCGCCGTAGTCGAAGAATGGCAAAGACTGCCTCAGGAGACTCTAGATAACTTCTGAGGGACAGTCGGCGCTCTGGCGTTATCAATAATCAAATGAAACGCAAAAATGCGAATGCTACTCGTGCTGAAATTTGTAAAGCTCTGATATAGCAACTAAATAATTAATGTGTCAAAATTTAACTCGTGTACAATAAAGAATCATAGATATTTCAGTAACGAGAGGCAATTCAAAGAATCAGTTTTGATTAGCTTTAACACAGCGAATAGGGGCCAAGGACCAAGTCAAAGACAAACTGATCGAACCATTTAAGACATCAATGACGTACATAGTAATAACTAGAAGAATGCCGTCTATTTACTATAGCATCACGCATTTTACGCAAACGTGTAAGCAGAACGTGTAGTACACATGTTTCGCCTACTGTGTTCGGTTCCATCTATACTATTATATAAAGCGAAAGAGTATGTTTCTTTGTTTGAACGCGCTAATCTCTAAAACTACCAATCGGAATTAAAAAAATCTTTTCGTATGATAGCCCAATTCTTGAGGAAGGTTAACATCACGCTACCTGCGACGGGAGCAGAGCAGTTAGCAAAGACGCAGGTGACGCCGCGGAAAGCTAGTATTATTTATGACAGAGAGCGAGCTCGTTGCTCAATATCAGACTCCGGATTAGTACTGAAAAATTCTAATCCGAAAAACATTCCGATATATATCACTTTACCCGATGATATCGTACTCCAGAAGTCCGTGCAGTCCGTACACAATAATACTGACCTCAAACTTAACTAAAATTTAATAATTTATAGTCAGTTAATGCATACTAATATTATAAATGCGAAAGTAACTCTGTCTGTCTGTCTGTTACGCTTTCACGCCTAAACCACTGAGCCGATTTTAATGAAATTTGGTATAGAGATAGATTAGACCTTGAGGAACATACATAGGTTGTATTTTATTGCGTCAAAACAGCTTAAAGGGGTAAAATAGGGGATGAAAGTTTGTATAAACAATAGTCAATGTAAACAGAGATATAACCAACATTCATACTGACGAAGCTGCGGGCAACAGCTAGTCATTTATAAGTTTAAAAAATTATGGACTTAGCTGTACACTATAGTCCGTATCTCAGTAATTAATTATGATAGAATTACCGAAATGGGAAGATAAAGAAAGATATCCTTTTCACTTGAGCTATAAAAGACGATTTTCCCATACTGTCACTTAACCATATTTTAGCCATAGGACACTAGCAGGTTCACCGCATAATAAACCGAAAAACCTTAATGTATAATTATTTTTCTATAAATATACCTACCTATATTAATGTTAATAAGAATAACTGATAAAATCACTAATTATAATAAAAATATTGTTTAATCAAGTTAATTAAATATATTTATAAGTAATTATATTTTAATAATAATCAATTAAAAATAAAAACAATACATGATTATTATTGTATCTACATTTTACATTATATTTTTTGTTCTTATATATACAGTAGTATACATCATACATATTTATGCTACATCATTCTTTGCAAAAAAAATTTTATAGAGGCATACTTAATTAGTTATAGTTAAATTATAGTTTCCGTTATAAAAAAAAAGACAGATATAAATTACGTACGTAAAATAAGCAATTGTATTACTCCTAAGTTGCTGAGTTTAAGTAATAAGTATTTATTTAGTTGCAGTTGTATGTATTTACACACTTATCTGTGGACTGGCTAGTTGTTCCAATTTTGAATAAATATTATTTAAAAAAAAAAGATAATATTCTATTTTAGAATTCAGTATGCTGTTTTTCATTGAAATTGTCCTAGTTATACGACGCTGGGTATATAGCTATACGTGTTACGAATAAATACGTTAGCATCAGTTTCTTCTTTTCGGGCATTTCAAAATGACTTAAAACAACTATTGATGGTTATTAAGGTACCACAGGACCTGATGACAATCACCACAGATACAGAAACAAAGAGATTTTGAACTGTTTGCGACGACGACACTTCTATCTGCCTGTGTGAATTATTACTTTCTATACTATTGAGTTTAATTCATAAGTGAGAGTACCGGAGGCCCAAGCAACCCTCGACCATCTTCCAACGTATTTTCTTAGCATAGTTTATTTAATGCATATAGAAAACAACCATGCTTATAGGTTTTTGTAACCACATATCATCAAGTAGACTGTAATCTCGTTTGCCACAAAAAAATATCGAGCTTTAATATGCGTTATTGAAAAGTTTTATGCAGATGCAATGTTATTCTTCGAGACGAACTGTACAGTTATGACTTATGAATGTAAGAATACTGCGGAACAAAGATGCTCGCCAAGATAGTAAAAATTCCGTGAAACTATGTGAAAGTTCTAGTCTAGCTCAGGTTATGAAACGTAGAATGACACAGAAAAATATTGAACTTTTAATTGTCTGTCTGTCTATCTCGTAGAAAAACGTCGCATACGTATTTCTAATTTGTAGATATTATGCATGAGTAATTGTTTTAAGCTGACTGTGTTATGCATTACATGTAATATAAGATAGATTATTTAATTTTTATTTTTATTTATTAATTTGATTATTAGTTATTTACTTTAGAATATTACTTGAAAATATGTATTAGGTTCTAGAGTGGCGACCACGAACCGGAAGACGCAGATCCCTCACAAGGTAGTTCGACAACCTGATATGGGTTACGGGCAACCGATGATTGGGAGCGGCTCACGACCGGCCTGGGTGCCGAAAATTGTTAAGGGTAAACTGCGTCTAATAGTCGACGTCTTTTGGCTGATACGTTATGATGCTTATGAAAAACTATTATTTGAATAAATTAATTTGAGTTAGATTAATTTGGCTCTAGATAACACGTGGCGTGTGGTGGAGGATCGTAAGTTTTGCGATGACGCCTCAAACACTTGCCGACAAGAGACAGAAACGTCATATACGCGACTTGGCACTAACCAACGTCGATTTCTATTGTCGAGCCTGCGGTAGGCGGTGTCGCTCTCGCATCGCTCTGTACAGCCACCAAAAGCCATAGAACGTCTGCAATAGACGAAAAGGCCTATATATATAGATATCTATGGGCTACAGTGACCACATAACGTCAGGTATGCCGTAGAAATGGTTGTTTGCCGCCAAAGTTACATAAAAACTTTGCTTGGTAGACTGATAGTTATACCTACATAAAAGTAAAAAATAAACGTCATTTGCTTAATTACTTGTTTGCCTTGTTGTCTTACGTAGGTAACTATTACATACCGACATTGTTCTAATATATTAGCGGAAATTAAACTAAGTTTTTTATTCTATTAAATGTTTTTATTGCAGAGAAAATAAATTAAGTTATTGACGGTCATTTGGGGTTATTTATTCGGTGTATAATGTTCTTTTTTTATTGAACTTCGGTGGCAAGTTTGGTTGGCTCTTCTGATGATAAGGTTTCTTTTATCCTTTTGTCCCTACATTTTGCGAGTATTTTTTTTCCTTTGCTTTGAGAACACAGCCATATCCATAAGTCACTATTACTGCTTACTATCAGGTGGCACATACCGTTTATTTAGCACCAAAGTTGTGTAAATAAATCATTTATATTTAAGTTAGCGACAAAAATTAAAAAAATAAAAAAAAAATAAAAAATTAAAAAAATTAAAATTAAAAGATAAAAGAAGAAAAATATTAGGTTTAACTTAAACTTTTACTTTTTTTTATTTTAGCCTACAAAAGTGACTCCACTCTGCCTGATGGTATGCAGCCAGTGGAATCCAGGAGTGGTGGACACCCGTCTAAAAGCCAAACTACTGGTATGGTGGCCTCCACTATGGCAGCTTAGTGAGATGATTTTACGACCCGCTTAAAGGACCCAGGATCTTAATTAGATGGGAACACATGCGCTGGTAAAAAGTTCCAGGCATAATTGATCGACAAAAGTATGAAGTACTGAAGCGTTTGGTTTGAGACCCTTTAGATTTCACTGTGAAAGAGTGACACTTCAGTCCCGCATGTGTTTCAGTACTTGGGTATTACAAAGTTTATTATAATATTTAAGACGTCTGCTTCCTTAGAAGTATAAATAGCATTTCAATTAGGTACCTAATGTCGTAATAATGTGCACATAATATTAGTATTAATTTTATTGAGGAAATAATTGAATACTTAGTCAATAAAGTTTCAACGATGGGCAGGTAGGTACTTTTTTGTAATTAGAGGAAAATCTTTATAATTTTTATCAGAATGTTGGAATAATAGTTTGTATGGTAGTAGATTTAATTGCCGTCTTTCCTCAACTATTCGTTAGCTAAAGTTTCCACATTGTACTTGATGCCGATTGCCAATCTGAGTGATTCTGATGGGCAATCGGCATCTGGACATGTATTTGCTTAGCATAGAACTGTTATAGTATTTTAGGGTATAAAAGTAAACTTCTCTCTAGGGTTTAGATGTTGCCCTTTTCGACGACTAAAACTATGGCATATGAATTGGAATGGGCCGCATCGACAACGAAGGTATTAATTACCCTCTCGTAGAATATCGGCGAAAAATATCTGTTTTCAAAGGTACTATTTCGTTCGGTGAGTGACAACACCGAAGGCTTTATTACTCCTTCGATCCTTTTCCTTTTTTCTTCCTCTTCCTTCCATCATCAACATTTCAAAGCATTTTCATCGTTATGTTGAGAGAACGTAAAAAAAGGTGGGCAGTAAAAGAACTGTTTCTGTCCGGTATACGCAGTGCGAGCAAAAGCAAGTTCGTTAAAAATATTATTTACCTTCTAAACAAGTTCAGCCGCTCTACATTAGTTAAGGATGTAATAAATGACGCCGAAATAAGTCGTGTTAATTAGTTATAAGTTTTATTGTATAATATGTATGTTAGTCTGTAAGGTATTTATCTATGGGTCTATGCAACCTGAAAATAAATGTTTTATTATTATTATTATTATTATTATAATAAATATTTTACATTTATAACAATGTGTACTCATCGGAAGAGAAAAGCTCTTGAAACCGATATAGTATAGACTCATCCTCGGCTTTGCTAACTCCTTAAATCGATTCACTGCCAAAATAAGATGTAAGCCAATTTGGCTTCGGCTAATCCACAACAATAGAGCCAAAGAACTTGGTTACTAGAAACTCGAGCGACTAGTTTTTATCGAGATAACTAGTTATTGTACGAGTTGATATTTTTGGATAAGTAATATAATAAACTAGGTTTTCGCGGCGCGGTTTCATCCGCGTCTTTGCTTTGCTTCCGTCGCCAGTAGCGTGATGTTACACAGCCTATAACCTTCTTCGAGAACTGGGCTATAATACGCAAAAAGAATTTCGAAGAAATCGGACTGGTAGTTCCAGAGATTAGCGCGTTCAAACAAACAAATTCTGCCGCTATATATATTAGTATACATATACTATAAAACAATTTTTTTAACTTTTCATTCCCCCGTATTCTACGATTAACAACGACTTAGTTGTTTTTTAGCGTTGTATCTACAGTTTTGTCATGAACATGATTACTGCGTTTTAGGTACTCAGCATCTTAAGGCTGTATTTATTACGACTTCGGTAACCACTTTCATCAGCATTATTATGTCGACGGCTCGACATAGTTGAACCTCTCTTAAACACAAGTTTACTCAACGTTTTGCAGACGAATATCAAGATAACCAATGCCAATTCAGCTACAATCAGTTCGCTGAGAAGACAATTTTTTTAACTTTTCATTTCCCCGTATTCTACGATTAACAACGACTTAGTTGTTTTTTAGCATTGTATCTACAGTTTTGTCATGAACATGATTATTGCGTTTTAGGTACTCAGCATCTTAAGGCTGTATTCTTTACGACTTCGGTAACCACTTTCATCAGCATTATTATGTCGACGGCTCGACATAGTTGAACCTCTCTTAAACACAAGTTTACTCAACGTTTTGCAGACGAATATCAAGATAACCAATGCCAATTCGGCTACAATCAGTTCGCTGACAAGGACAGAGCCTTGAGTACTAGCAATAAACTTGAGTTATCTTTGTAATCGATAGATAAACAATCTTGCGTGATTCAATTAGGTAAATAAAGTTATGTAATTAGGAGTTACGGTGTATTGTGTAATACTCAGTCAGGCCATGTGCCTAGAATATTAAACAGTTTATTATGTCGACAGTACAAGTTGAAAATAATAGAAAAAGAAAAAAGACAAATATTATCATTATCGTATTCGGGGTCCTTCAGGACGGGGGCTTCGAGGATCGGGGTATTTAGGGAATACTATTGAAGTGGTAATGAAAAATGAAAATAAAAGTGCTTATTCACTGTAATTAACATAAGCTTTACAAAGAGACGACTAAAAGGCTTTTTATTAAGTGACTAAATGTATATAAGGTGTAGGCAGCAGTAGAGGACTCAAGATTTGGGTTTAGAGGAGGACTT
Source organism: Parascotia fuliginaria (assembly GCA_963082885.1). Taxonomy (NCBI): domain Eukaryota; kingdom Metazoa; phylum Arthropoda; class Insecta; order Lepidoptera; family Erebidae; genus Parascotia; species Parascotia fuliginaria. Next base: position 9,204,382 of record OY720196.1, on the reverse strand, counting down.
GATCCCGCCAGGATAGATTTTATCAAGGTAAACACAGCATCCTATAAATCAACCTTCTACCTCCAACCTCAAACTTATAGATCAACTATAAAAATTTGTATAGCATGCAGATTCGTTTGGGAAGGCTTGGGCCGCTTAGCCCCTTCTCTGGGGCTACTGGGCTAACCTCAGTGGGGTCCACAACACGTCTGGCAAGCGTGGCTATTGCTAGCACGTGACTTGCATGGTTTTCAGGCTCCTTATTCTGATACAGATGGGGTAAGTAATATTGTGAAGTCAAAGTTCTAGTTTGTGTATAAACACTGCCACTCCTTACAGTAATAAATCCATTATTTTTCATTAGACTGAGGCGTTTACGCAAACATAACTAACTATTTCTAACTGCAGGCTATTGGGAATTTATACATAATTTTTTTTTGATAAAAGACTACACATAACTTCTGTTCTTAATTAGCAGTACTTCAAGTCTGTTCCTTATCCACTCATTTCTGTCAAGAGAAAATTCTAAGACCACTAAACTCCAGAATCGAGCCATGTTCATAGCGCTACACACAACTATGAACCAAATAAGCAAACATTAAATTACAAATTGTTTGCAATTCGTAAATAAGTGTCTATCATAATATCAGTCCACATTCCCGATGAAATTAATACCCAACTAGTCCTTGGTTACTTAATTAATTTGTTGTACGTCACATAGTATGGCGCATCTATTACTGACGTAAGTAACTATTATATATCCACACTTATTATCGTTATACCTATTCTATTCTGTTATTGTGCACTCTCGTTTTATCTGGGTTCAAGTTAAATTCACCAGTCCTCACAAATCGTGAAAGAGTCGCACTCCTTTTATAATAGCTTCACGCCTTTTACCCCTAAGGAGTAGGCAGATGTATAATACCCACGTTTATTCAGCTTTGTTACAACAAATATAAAAAACAACTTGTTGCCATTTACCCACCATACATAATACTGAGAATTTATCGATAACACTCGTTACCCAAGCTGGGATCGAACTTGAGACTGTATTAATGAACCATCTAAGTAGTCAGCACTAACACAGAATAATTAATAGTATTATTAATATATAATTTTCGCAGCATTTTGTTTTCTAGTCAGTTTATTGTTGAGTCCGGTGGGTGTTTGTATTACTTGTTATATAATACTTATACATTTTATTATTATAAAATCTGTTAATTATTAAATAACGTTATAAAATGCATTACTTATATATGGTCGACATAACATACTAAATTTATTTTATAATTAGCATCTGACCTAGTTTTCATAAGTTATAAGACGCTACCATATTTTAATTCCAATAAAACAGCAAAAGAAATGCCGTTTTATGATAACTGTTTTTTTATATAAATTTAGATCAGTCACTTCTAAAAAAAAGATTTAATAAAATAGAGAAATCGACGTGTTATAACTTACTTGTTTAATAAAAGGCGAAATCCTTGACATTAAATTACACTTCACTAATATTTGTATGAAAAAATCTATAATTTATAATATCACAAATACAATTATAATTTATAAATTACTTAGATATTAGCCGTACTACATTTCGGTGTCATGTTATTATTGCAACTGAGTGAAATGCTTGGTGTTCTTAGGTTAATGAAACGAGGCAAGATATCACTTGAATTTGCATTTTACCTTCTAAGATATAGAGTTGGTTTTTAAATGAATGTGTGTGTAATATATAAGATTGTTTCATTCAACCGGTTTACTCGATACTTTTTCGAAACGGTACACACTCAGATTTGCTAGTGGTGGTATCTCGATGCTAATTATTGATAGATAAGATTTTGTATTTAGATATTATAGTTTTAATTTTAATTTAGTTTCTATGTATAATATGTATGTATTTACAAAAAAAAAAGTATATAAGTATGTATATCCGCATTCTAGAACCCATATCACAAGCATATAATATGCTTACTTTGGGTCTAGATGGCGTTGTGTGTAGTTGTTGAAATATTATTATTATTATTATTAATTTTGAATAATATTTAATCTGTAGTCTCTTTTTAGAACAATGTGTCTGTATCTCCGCTTACTTCTAAACAAGTTAAAATAAATTGTTATTACGGTTTTTACTATTTACCATTTAAATATAATAAATTTCTTCCGAATGGTTTATATTATAAGTATAATACAAACGTACTTATAAGTACATTTAGTAGAGATAATTTTAAATCTTTACAGCTAATTTTATCGTAAAAATATTAATATAATGGAGCAAAGCCGAGGTGGTTTGCAAGTATATTTATAACGGTATGTTATATAGGTAAAGGAAATTTTGTTAATAAAACTAAAACAAGAAAGAATTATAAATTTAATGTCAATGTATGCTTAAGAAGTGTCATATATTAGCATAACTAATACTGCATTAATTCATTATTTTTTGTTACAAAATCATTATTTAAGTTGGTTTAGTAAAGTTTGTGACATAGAAATCATTGCAATAAAATATTAAAAACGTCATGATTATTACCGAAATGTGTTATTAATTAGCAATTTTGCGGAACTGTCTTCAACGAGAAATTAAAAATCATCGTCGGGTTATAATTTTTGCGATTTCTATGGTTTCAGTTGATTTTAAGGTGCGAATTATAAGTGAAGGTGTCATTTTACAAGTATATGTTAAAGTTATTCTTATGGTGCAATAACAAGCGTAAATAGAAACATAGTGCGATAATGATGACATAAAGTTATAATCAAGAACAAAATATTAATGAAAATTAAATGACTAAGCCACCATAGTAGAGGTCACCATACCAGTAGTTTTGCTTTTGGAATGGTGCCCATTACTTTTGGATTGCACTGACTGCTTACCATCAGGCAGAGTGGAGTCACTTTGGTAGAATAATATAAAAAAAATGTTACATAGCATAAAACCTTTTCGAAGCTAAGCGAGTGTGACGCTCTAGCATCATCAAAGCCACCGAATCAGAAATTACTTTTACTATCAATTATTTAATTTCAGAGGGCGTTTCCTGTTCATCCAGTGTCCAGTAATGATAAACTGTGAATCATATAATAATAATAGGTATAATATTTGAACAACTATTCACAACGCCATCTAGACCCCAAAGTAAGCATAATATATCATAGCTAGTGTTATGGGTTCTAGAATGCGGATATACATAGGTACATGGATACTTTTTTTGTACAGACCAATATTATGGTCAGGTTTAATAAAAGTTTTTGGATGGACTTATGTTTTAATGTGTGCGTGCTCTACCTCATCAGCGAACTGGCTGTAGGTTTATTGTCTGACATTTTGTTTTTCATATCTTGACGTTCGTATGTGTCACTTAGTGATTTTGATTTGATTTAATTTTTATAACGCTTTGATTTCATGCATTTACTAAATAGGTATCTAAAGTCAGCAACCCGTTTGCCAAGCGTGCCTATAGCCAAAAATGTTATTTACACCTGATAAAAGGGGTGGTAACCGATTGATAAGGGTAGCTTACGACCGGTCACTATGCAGATGCTTGGAGGATGTGTATATTAGTATATTCACTTACGGACGTCTGTCGCTATGACGATGATATGCAAATAATAAAAGAATGAAGACATTCTCCGCTTGACATACCACTGACAGCCAAACAAGAGAGGAGCAATGAGGGTTTCCTAAAATGACGCCCATGGGGTGTCAGCACTGAGGCGTTAGGTTCAGGCACCTGTCAAAGCGCTGTCAATCAACCAATCAACTGTGAACGAATTATTCATTTCGAACTGTGAATGAATTTTGAATTTTGATTTAGAATTTTTGTGAATGGAAGACCTTTCACCTAAGTGGCGCCAACTGGTGTCGTAAATTTTCCTAATCATTCTCACTAAGCATAAGCACGGCACTTAACAGATGGATTTGTGGCATCATCTATCTGGCCAATAATGATCCACGTAGAAAAACAACACGAGCAAATAAAACGATGACGTAGTTCAATATAAAAAAACATAGATGGCAACTGATTAGCTACTTCTATACAAATACACCTATAAGTATGGAATCCTGACTCGCGATATTAATTTTCTTTATTCTTTACTAACTACTCACTACCAACTGTCGGTCGGGCAGAAGCCTCCCAGACACGATTACCTAGTCTGCTCGGATGACCTCCTTTTGGTTTGAGGTATGGTATATCTCCACAGATTAATTACCTCAATAAGGTGACATTACATTTAATACGCAAGCAAAGCTGCTGCCCGTGACCTGGTACATGAAAAAACAGCTTTATTTAGTCCATGTGTGTCAATATAAACATCAAGATAACTAATATTAAAATGCTTTTCATTTTGCCCCAATCAAAACTACCAAAACTATGCAGTACAAGTTTTGCGAAAGCGACGCTTAAGAACTGATATTCCTATAGCTTGTTTAAGCATTTACGGTGATCTTAAAAGGAAAGTATTAAGGACACATCGCAATCTTATCTTAAAATATTATGTTAAAATGATAAAAATTAGTAAGAATAATAATTAAAACTCATCGTATTGCAAAAATAACGCGGAACTCTGCGGAAGGTATAGATTGCTGTAATAAAATGTACCTTATCAGAAACTCTACCTTGATTTAATGTCCATGCTAATTATAGTCATTGCTATTACGGTAAAATCCTATCTGTTTCAGCATGAATAGGCCGGGTAGATCGGAAAAGTACCCACTCATAGAATATCGGTGTAAAGTTTAAGATTAGATAGCGCCTCGCGGCTTCACCCGTGCTTAAAATGAGTTTTGTATCCATTGGAAACCAAACTGACGGGATAAAAATTAGTCCGTCTCCCACACCGAATTTATCTACATACTTTAATAAAAGTTTGTTTTGATCAATTTTCGAAATCGGTTCAGCTGTTTAGACGCTGAGTGGTAACAAACATACACAAACTTACAAACTTTCGCATTTTAATATTTGTAGGATAGGTACTGTTCGAGAGCAACAGGTTTCCCCCTTCTTTTTATTTTTCCATCCATGTTTTTTATTCTTCACGATCAACAACGGATTGGTAGTTCTTTGCTTAGCTCCTAAGTTATATAAAGAAAACGTCTATATTATATACATAGTTCCCCAGTGGACTGGGGAACTATGTATATATATGTATGTGTATGTGGGGCAGATGGATCTGCCCCACAAAATTACCACCTTAATGCATGTGCTATTTAAATTCATACTAATCCATATATATAAATGCGAAAGTAATTCTGTCTGTCTGTTACGCTTTCACGCCTAAACCTCTCAACCGATTTTGATGACATTTGTTATAGAGATAGATTAGACTCTTATTGCGACAAAGAGGGGTTCAAATAGGGGATGAAAGTTTGTATGAATAATCGTCGATGTAAACAGAGATATAACCGACATTCACGCGGGCGTAGATGCGGGCAACAGCTAGTTTTATATTATTAATATAAACTTTTATTAATATTTTAGTTCAAGTTGTGTAGTACAATGTACACAATAGGTTTATAATGCAAGTAAATTTAGAATAAATTTGTAATTCAAATGTAACCAAAGTGCGTCAACACAAGGTCTTAGTACCGATACGAGTGATGTATAATAATGATTATGTTGCCTAAACCAATAACCTTTACATTGCTGTTTTTAAGTACATAATAGGCTTGTAAGTTTAGCCGTTAGAGGTCTCAAATTGACATCTACAAATTAGCACTGTAAAGTTTTTATACAACTTCAGTAACAAACAAGAGCGTCGCTTTATCGTCTAAGGCAACTCGGCAATAATAATAATAATAACCATTTATTTCAAGCATCTAGACTCCATAAAATTTCAATACATAAATAACAAAATAAAAAATAATAATCATATAAAAATAAATCATATTTTATATAATTTGAAATTAAATACTGTACACGAGAGGTCAGCGTCGTATTTCGCCGCGGGGTGTCAAGTAGCCGGCCGCGGAAACGGCGATATAAGACACCCTTCGGCCAGAACTCCTCCTTGAGGAAGGTCTCTAACTGTAGAGTTGGTGCCTGCACCACGAACGATGTAACATTGGTTTTGTGGCGCGCCTCTAACTTCTCCACCCTCAAGGTCAGGTTTGTCTTCACCTTAACGTACTCCACGATCTCCTCGGCCTTCGTAGAGTGGTGTAGGCGGGACACATACAGCTGCGTCGTAGGTGAGTTGCAGCACACCAACATTGAGCAGGCACCTCTTTATAGCAGTATCATTTTATTCTTACTCTGTGTTTTGTCTTTTTCTTTTGTACTATTATAAGCAAGGATAGTTGTTTATTTAATTTTAATTAAAATACGTAGTCAAATTACCATACTAGATGAAACTAAATAATTGAAATCCTCTATTTTCGTTTCTTTTCTTTTTTTAAAAATGTTATAAAATAATTAGTTGTTTTGTAATAATTACTTTGTATGGTTCTTTGGTTGCGTTGATGTGTTAAAATTGTTAATTCATACAAAAAATTGTAATTATCTGGCGATTGAAAAGGGTGGCGTGAGTTTCTTGCCAGTTCTTCTCACAGCTCTACCTCGTCAGCGAACTGGATGTAGATTAATTAGCTGACTTCATGTAATTTGACTTTTCATATGTATCATTCTTTATGATCAAAATGAAATAAATACTTACTTTGAATTTGAATTTGAATTTAAGGTTATAATAAGATTACTATAAGTGGTAGTGGTAGGGTCCATATTGCAAGAGTCCATAGGCGACGATTTTATAACTGCTTATTTACTACTATTACCTACTTACTGTCACCGTGGTGTTTATGACAAAATATATCTTAGACGAAGGTTTATATAATACTAGACGTCCGCCACCGCTTCGCTTCGGTATCAAAAGTTTCATTAGGTCTAACAACGCCTACGAAAAATATCATAGCAATAGTGACGTATTGCATCATTCAAATACAAATTTTGAAAATGACTAAAAAATATGTTAAACATAATAAAATGTATAGCCTATGTTACCCGTCCTATTTGTAGCTTTCTAACAGTGAAAGATTTTTTACATCGGTTACGTAGATCTTGAGTTAAATCTAAACAAACAAACATACAAAGTATCAAATCTTTATTCTGTAAAATATTAGTTTAGGTAAAGCAGTAGATATGTTTAGCCAGATAGATTGATATATTGCATTAATAAAACATTTTATTAGGGTTCTTTTACCACCCATGCCCTGCATTGTCATGCTCACTAAAATGTCATTGCTTGTGGTGTCGTATTGGCCGGGTCATCACCTTCCCTCTAATATGGCGAGGGTGATGATGGCTGGCCCGTGCGTCATGCTCGTGAACGGGTGCTACTTGGGATGACTGGTCAATCTTGGCATGGCTTACATTTAATATTCAATCCAGTATTACCTTGTCTTTCAATGTGACCAGGGGGTGCATTTACCAGTTTAATTAAAATACGTAGTCAAATTACCATACCTACTAGTTGAAACTAAATAATTGAAATCCTCGTTTTCTTTCTTTAATCTTAATATTATATTAATTAGTTAATTTGTAATAATTACTTTGTATGGTTCTTTGGTTGCGTTGAGTGTTTAAATTGTAACTCATTCAAATAACTGTAATTATCTGGCGATTGAAAAGAGTGGCGTGAGTTTCTTGCCAGTTCTTCTCACAGCTCTACCTCGTCAGCGAACTGGCTGTAGGTCAATTGGCTGACAAAATGTAATGTTGACTTTTCATAAGCATCATACTTTATGATCTAAATGAAATAAATGCTTTGACTCTGACTTTGACTTTGACTTTGCATCCTATACCATAATCTAAAAAGATCTGCAATCAACAAATTGCGGTATTAACGCAGTTCATTAGTATTATAAGTAAGTATATATCATTGATAGCCTTCAACTTGAAGAAGTAGCCGTAAAACAAAAAGTTATATCATTGTCACGCACCATTGATAAGATAATCCATAGGCTTTTAATCAAATACACGTCACTGTGCATTTAAGTTAATTATACACTGCAAAAAATGTTTAAAATGTGTATTTATTATGTAGTTACACCTCGGTCCTCTTATTTCTTTTTCCCGCTTGGTTGCCAACGATTTGAGTGTTAATCTGGGCAGAATACTCCAATATCATTTTACCCGACCCGGGTTTCAAACTTGAGAACTTCTGCGTACACAGAATCACAGAACAGTAAATTAGAGTAAAGGTGGTCGCTTCAGGTATTGCAACATACGCACATAGGACCAAATACGTGATATGTTAGCGACTAAGTATAAAGAGTTAATTAAATGTAGAAGAAATATACTTAGATATTTGAATCGTATCAAATAGTTATAGTATCTGCTTACCTCGTTGACGTTAGGCAGGCGTGATGTTGTTTATCTACGAGTATATATGTATGTCTCATGATTTTCTTTCTATTAAATTATAGTTAATAAAAATTATTAATAATAAAGCTCAAAATCAAGGAGACTACTTACTACATACATTTTTGTAGATACAATCATATATTTAATCTAACCAAGTTAATAATCTATCGATAAAGATCTAACTAAACTTAAAAGGTATAAATACAAGGAATGCGGGATTTCCCTAAATACCGCACACAGCAAAAAGACGTAAGTATAAATAGCATCTTAGCTTTTTCAACCTTAAGATATATGGAACAAGATGGGAATTCGCGAATATTCACTTTGCCTTTTGATATGGAATGTAAGAACAGGTAAAAACAATAATAAATGTGTAGAGATATTTTTATTTCTATTACTTTTAATTGTCTCTGATCTCTGATGCATTTACTTGGGTTTTAACACACACGGGATAAAACGAACAAAATAAAATTCTTGATGATTTGACCGATTAATTGGATGTTTGTAGTCTTCCGTGATACAGGACTTGAAAGCGTAATTTATCAGGATTGGAGAGAGTTTTCATAATAAAAATAAACTATTGAAACGTAATTGTCTTGTAGATTAACCCCCAGTTTCTGAAAAGCTGATCAACGAAAAATTAACTATTCACCTGTTAAATCTCATGTGAAGTAACTAAAAGCATGGACAATTAGTTTAATTTGATCTAATTAGTTACTAATTAGATAATTCATGCATTTAGCAACCTAATTGGTAAGTACCTACTTCATATGAAATTTAACAGATGATTAGTAAATTTTTCGTTGATCAACCTTTCAGAAACTGGGGGTAAGTTTCTTTTCCGTAGTTTACAAAGCCATTGTGTATGGTTCTTAAGTCAAATCTGTCTCAGTTACGACATAACGATGTCGGTACATCACATCAGTTACTTACTAGTTCCTGTAATAAAAAATATACAAAAACTGTGGAGTCGATTTGTTGTAAAAGTTTTTTATTACAATTAATGGTGTATTCCATCATAGTGTTCGGTAGCTTCAGCATTTTTAAAATTGAACGACCCTTAGCTAAAACGACAGTCGTGCGGATGCTACTGCCGCTCTCGTACCAGACCTTAGCCATTCCAAATGTTGTCGCAAGAACGCTGTTTAAATAAATCGACAATGATGTAAAGGCTGGAGATGATGGTATATTTAAGTAATACAATACTATCCAGAAAGTGGTTGCATTCTGGTCACAGGACGACACTATCTGATCAGAATTTTAATGAAAAAGGAAGTAAAAAATTAATAAATTTGTGTTTTCTGAGAGCATAATCTATACTATTATATAAAGCGAAAGAGTTTGTTTGTTTGTTTGTTTGAACGTGCTAATCTCTGCAACTACCAGTCAGATTTGAAAAATTCTTTTTGCGTATGATATGGTGAGGAAGGTTATAGGCTAAGTAACATCGCGCTACTGGTGACGGGAGCAGAGCAGCAAGCAAAGACGCAGGTGAAACCGCGCCGCGGAAAGCTCGTATCTTAAAACAAAGCGTTTTAGTATTTTGATGTGGTAAGAGTTAGTTACAGGAAAAGATATTTTATTTACTTAAAATAGGCAAATTATCTACTAGTTTAACTGGTTTCAAGCTGCGAGCATATTGCTTAGATTGCATTATAGGTAGGTACTTGAGGCACAGGATATTATATAGGTACTTAAATGTCTAGTTACAAACTGCACTAGATATAAAGTAGGTTAAGGCAAAATGAGAAGGCGCAACGAATCTTGATTATAATGTATAAAACAATTTAAAATGTTAATAGGTACATATTCTTCCGGCAGAAATTGCCTGGACGATAGTGAAAAGTGAAAATTACATCAAAATCCGTTGGGTGGTTGACAGTTTACTATTATACCTATATTGTATAGAAATGAGAATGTTTTATGTAATGTGCAATAATTGTTTATTACTCTAACTTGGTGAAAGAAACATTGCAATCTATTGCATGCATGAGCGAAATCTCTGTGTATTCAATAAAGTTTATAAGAAAAGTTTAAGTAGGTACTCTTTTCTATAAGTTTGTGAAAGTTTTTAAACAAAAGTTTGAATGAAAACATTTACATAAATATAAAATTGTAAAACACGAAATGCGTTACATATTATGTAACTTACTTTATTCGTTTAGGAGGAAAAACTTGAAGATTAAAGAGATATATCTACTACGTTTATGTTCTTTAATGCCAAGAAATCTTAAGGTTAACCTAGTGCAAGACACCGATTATTACATCACAAAAACAAAGATAGGTATAACTACGTACGTATTAATAAACTAGCTTGCTACAGCCGCGTCTTTGCTAACTGCTTCCGTCGCCAGTAGCGTGATGAATTGATGATACATAGCCTATAACCTACCTTGAGAACTGGGCTATCACACGCAAAAATATTTTTCAAATCTGACTGGTAGTTTTAGAGATTTTTGCGTTCAAACAAACAAACCAACTCTGCCACTTTATATAATTTTAATTAATTAATATTAATAAATAAAATCTACGTTGTAGGTTGGTTCCAGACTATTTTTTCTTTCCACACCCTTGGTGAGGAGAGCTATCAGCAGGTAGAAATATTTGATGATGAACCGTTTAGAAGAAGAAGAGTAGGGCAGTTAAAAGGGTTCATATTCTTGTTAGGTTTTTCTTATCTTGTTTCAATCTTGAAGGATGTTGAACTCATAAACCGTTTGCCGTGAGTAGAAAATTTAGTCAGTCTAATATTAATTGACTTGTACTGCTTGTACAACATTCACTGTTAAGTTTGTTTATACTGCCATCTATGTTTGAACAAAATAACTATAATAATTATGTAGCGGCATCTATCGAGAGAAAAGCGTAATAGGTCGATATGTATAGATTTTTTAGGAGACAAACAAACATACTGTAAGTCGGTATAGTTAAAGAAAATATTAATTGATAAATGTGTTTTTTCATATCATAGAAAACGCCGTCTGTAACCATTACTTTTACTTTCCCTTTACGCCTTGTACTATTAGTTGCTTAAATGATATTATTAAACTCTAAAACCTACGCTATTATTACCTGTATAAAAATAAAAATATCTAACTTTATTCATAACACCGCCTACATAATATTTCACTGCAATCTTAGAATCAACATAAACAATTTTAAATTCCAAAAAAATAAAATACATCAACTAAGTAATAACTTTAGCAACAAACCTACTCCATACACTTTATATTCTCAGAAAGCTAGGATTGGTCTTCCACGGCTGACTTGAGATCATTCTGCAACGAAAACGAGCAGCGGGCGATCGTCGTCGCCAGACACACTATGTCCTTAGCGGAAGGCGCTTCAGACACTGAGCATAGACAAGAAGAAGACACCACGCTGAACTCGCAAAACTCGCAGAATTCGCAAAATTCGCAGACACCCACTGGGACTAAGAAAAAAAACGATAAAGGAAGACAGGTTAGTAGAGAAAGATTATTTATTTTATTTTTTTATTTTCTTTGTTTAGTGTAATACAAATAATCCCTATGAGTAGGTAGTTTTTGTCAAACATGAATAAAAATCAACAAATAAACAAAAGAAAAATGTATTTCATATTCGTCAAAATAATTAAATAGATATCTACGTTTTTTGGATAATGTCGTTTAATTGGATTAATATAATATATACTGTAGATTCGCCACATTTCCCATTAACATTTTGTGAAATATGAATCGAAAATGAGGCGAATCTACAACAACCCGTACAATCTAAGATTGCCTGAAATTTTCACACATCATTAGGTCCAGGTATGTTTTCGTGTAGGTACAGAATGGTTTTATTAGTAAATCACTAGTAAATAACAAATCAAACTTTTAGTAAATAACAGTTATTTTACAGACAGTAAAAAAGCGAATTGTTAGAAAAATATTTATCTATAATAACTTCTATTATAATAAACTTTAGTAAGATAAACAACAAAATAGTATGTAATATTGATGCATATTACCGCTTGAATAAAATGTCCTTCTTGTTTTTTACCTATAAACATTCACAATGGGGATCACAGAAAGTTATGTTTCGGGGAATCGAACGCACATTACCCACATCCTTGTGCCTATTAGATGTACTCTATTTTACCGTTATCGTCACCGAGACAAACCAAGTCAAGTTGTTAGTAAATTATTTTATTTTCAATACTAAGTTAACTTCTTTGAAGTCTTACCAAAGTAAGAATTATCAACAAAAGCATTGAATTCCAACACAGATTAATCCAGTCTACATACGAGTATAATAATAGTATTTCGTAGACTAAATGTATACCAAACAATATTCTTTTGTTAAAAATAAAAATATTAAAGATAAAACTGTATATATAGGCCTATTTGTGCATAAAGTATGAAGTGTTTTCCTCCGATTTCTTCTAAAATAAAAGAAATAAATAGCCGTTATCAAAAAATACAGTTAAGTTTATAATTCATGACATTTTCATGATGTGATCAGCTTACTTTTAAAAATGGTCAAACTAAAAAATGAGCACAGAAAGTGTTAAAGTGATTTCAGAACATGACATGAAATAAAAAGTACCTAGTGTGTGTTCAGATTACAGATGATATAAGAAACTCTTAATATAGGGCTGAAGTAGAAAGCAAGAATAGGAAGTGGTTGGTTTTCTTTGAACTAGCTTCCCGCAGCGTCGACATCCGCGTCTTTGGTTACTGCTCTGCTGCCATCACCAGTAGCGTGATGATACATAGCATAACCTTCCTCAAAAACTAGGCTATACGCAAAAAATATTATTTTTGTACGGTAGTAGATCCACGCTGATTTCAGCATGAATGGGCCGGATCGTTCGGGGAAGTACTACCCTCTTATAGAAGATCGACTTAAGAGTAGTAGTATCCGTACTACTGCGTTTCGTTCGGTGAGTGAGAGCGCCGGAGGCCTAATTTCCCCCCTTTCCTCTTTCCTCACCTCCCTCATTCCCTTCCCCTAACCCCATTCCCAGCCGCCATAGTGGAGGCCACCATACCAGCAGTTTAAGACGATGGCTTTTGGTATAGTTGCCGCCACTTCTGAATTCCACTGACTGCTTACCATCAGGCGGGGTGGAGTCACTTTGGTAGGCTATAATATAAAAAAAAAAAAAAAAAAAAATTCAAATACGACTGTCGTTCCTAAGATAAGCGTCCACGTTTAAACATACCATAAAACTCTTCAGAGGCCCTAGACAAGTGTCAAAGATTTCTATTCTCTTCATAGAATAGATAGAAAAATGTATTGGATTGACATAAGCTAACGCCAACACTTATGTCAATCTCATACATTTTTTTATCTATTCTATGAATAGAATAGAAATCTTTGACACTTGTCTTGGGCCTCAGTATAGATTAAAAAAAACTTGGAACATAGTTCCTTACGATTCCTTACCAATACTAATTCGATTTCAAGCAAAGCAAAATTAGTCATTGTAAAATCACTATAAAAGTAATCTTTATACTCTACAAAATATACCTAATATCATTAATATAATTTGATTCTGACTATATAGGGCTACGTAATCTTACAATCCGTTTATGGTAATCAAATTTGTTTCTCAATTGACCATGGTCATTATGATACCATAAAACTTAAAACCGAACACGATGCTATTACGCACATCAATTCTTTGGCTCTACTTGCCTATTTTATTCTAAAGTAGGGGATTCATAAAGCTTCAACATTTGAGGTTTTTGTTAAACAAGTACAACTGGGTGCTACGATAAAACTGTGAACGTCAGCAAGCTGTCGAGTTAAGCCAAGTTAACCCTTTCATGGACACTACTGTAGACACAATAGATGTTTTACTAACATCACAGCCATATCCGTTTACTGTCCCGGACATTGTTAACAGTTTAGGTTTAGATAATCATTGTACTTATACTTTATGTAGCTTCTTTTAGAGATAAATTCATGCACTAAGAAACAAACCTTGTGGCAGGATACTTTGCAAACGTACAAAGGAACTAAACAACAGAAACCATAGCCAGTATTAGAATTAATATTTGTAGATCACACACAAGTTTTTCACCCACAGCAGTCGAATGTACTACACTCCTGGGGTTGCTATTTTATCATACTTCAGTTATTAACTGATTAAAGATGAGAATATTTTTGATGTGATAAAATACCTAACTAAAACGTTTATTACAAGGGCTAAGTAAAATACATTTCACGATCTCCTTCAATGACTGCGCTGGTATCGTGAGTTCGATGAACATCTACGTCAAAAAATTGTGTTTTCTTGCATTTCTGGATAGGTTCTATATATTATTACAGTTCAAATGTCAAATTGTGTGTGTCAAATGTAAAAATGATCTTTAAAAAAACCTATAAAAGCCACTAAAAGTTTTTTTCTTTTTGGTAAACCCGTTCCAAACTACCGTTTTACTAAAGATGATACAGAACGCCGATGTGTCGACTTATAATCGTAGTAATAGTTGCCCAACATTTAATTCTGATCTCCATTTAACTACAGCCGATCAATTTCACTAAAATCGTCTTACAATTGGTCATAAACGACAGTAGGAATTAAACAATTAATGAGAATTACCAATATACCATATTAGGTTTTATAGTTTCGTGGGACACACATACGGACAATTGATGGCAATTTTGTCTATATAGAGATCGCCCACATTTAAACTATAGGTAATTGCTTTGACGTTTATGTTCTAGTTGTACCTACGCGATCATTATTGTGATATATTTTTAATTAGAGGTCCTCTTGCCATAATGTATGTTGGTAGTTTATAGATATTAAATTTTATATTTTATATTAATAATATTATTATATAGTAACATTCCGCGGCGCGGTTTCATCCGCGCATAATATGGTTTGTTGTATCCCTCGGGAACCAGACCGATTTTGGGGATAAAAAGTAGCCTATGTCCATCACCAAATCTACCTACATACCAATTTTCATCGAAATCGGTTTAGCCGTTTAGGCGCCGAGTGGTAACAAACACACAAACACACACATACACTCATACAAACTTTCGCATTTATAATATTAGTAGGATTATACTAGCTGTTGCCCGCAGCTCCTCCCGCGTAAATGTCGGTTAAATTGCATTTTCTATAAAAACTTTTATCCTCTATTTCAACTCCTTCAACCTAATTTCCCGCAATAAAATAGAAATCTGTCTATATACCAATTTTCATCAAAATCGATTGAGCAGTTTAGGCGTAAAAGCGTAACACACAGACAGACAGACAGAGTTACTTTCGCATTTATAATGTTAGTATGGATTATATTATATAACATTAGTAGTTAGTCTGCCTTGGTACAGTGGACGTGCATGCTACTTCTGTGCAGAGCTAGTGAGTTTGATTTCCTTTAGATTTTAGGAATAGGAATCGTAAAAAAATTTTTTGAGTCTAATTACTTCGAATGCGTTATTTTATTGTTTGCAAGTACTAGTGCTAGTGAAAGTGTGATGCCTTTAAAAAATAAAAAAGAGAAATAATGTTAGGTAGTAGTAACAGTTGTTAGTATAATTTTTTTTTACCGAATTGACTGCTTATTTTAAACAGAGTATTCAGTAGAGCTTAGAGGACAAGTGGTTTAAATGCTTAGAATAGATTAAAAAAAGTATGTATGGGATTGACATAAGCTAACGCCAACATTTAACAATTTATTCTATTCTATGAGCATTTATGCCACTTGTCTACGCCCTCTGAAATACTACTCCATTAGTAACTCTCAATAGGCTTAAAACAGAAACAATTAATTTAATCAAAATAAAATGACTGCAACCTTAATTTCAGCCAATATATCACATAGTTATGTAATAAAAAAACTTATTATCAACATCCATATACTACCGAAGCTTTGACAGCCGGAAATTAAAAGAACAATGCTACAATTAAGCTTGAGTATTTCTTGCGTACGCGCACCCTATGAGCATCGATGCGTGACACAATTATAGATCATCACTGTCGCAACACTATTCATTGGATCCATTGTATTCTTATAGGTTTTTAGATTATAAATCGATTAAGAGTATAAGTTGATGATATCATTAAAACTTGTCATGAATGAGGCCCTAGACAACTGTACAAAATTTCTATTCTATTCATAAAATACATAAAAAATTTATGAGATTGACATATACGTTGGCGTTAGCTTATGTCAATCCAATACATTTTTTAATCTATTCTATGAACAGAATAGAAACCTTTGCCACTTGTCTACGGCCTTTGTAATAGTAGTGTAACGTGTATTATGTACGCTAAAACGATTCATGGGTTTAACTGTAGAATGATAAAAAGAGAGGAGAATAGCAACGAAAATAGATGAAATATGTGATAGATGTTAAAAAAAAGCATGTGTGTTCAGATAATGATAATGTTAGAAAAAAACGTTTTACGCCGATTTCAATTAATATGAAAATTGCACTGTACGGTAAAGGCATCTTTGCATCAATGCTCATGTCTTCATACAGAGACGGCATGGGCCATCACGATTATTAAACGGGTACAAGTTAAATTCCAAAGTATTATAGTTAAACTAGCTTCCCACAGTGCCGTTCACCCGCATCTTTGGTGATTGCTCGGCTCCCGTCGCCAGTAGCGTGATGTTACATAGCCTATAATCTTCCTCGAGAACTGAGCTATCATACGCAAAAAGAGTTTTTCAAATCCGAATGGTAGTTCCAGAGATTAGCGCGTTCAAACAAACAAACAAACTCTTCCTGTTCTCCTTTTTATAAATAATATACTTAAATAATGTCAGCTTACTCGTGTTTGCACAAATTGGTATCAGTGCAAATAAGATTAAGATTGCACCGATTGGTAATTTTCCTTTAGAGCTCAAACTAAAAGCAATGTTTATAAGATAACTCAATAAATTTAATGATATCCTTGCCAGATGTCAGACTCTTACATGTGGAAGGAACAGATCCACACATTGATGAAGGGCGGAGAGAGCGAGTCCGATATATCGGATTCCGAACACTTCTTGACCAAAGGCGCTTTCCTTCTCACTCCCTCCCACGGCCTCAGCATGGAGAAAGCGTCCACTATTTGCGAGAAGATGGAGTTTAAAGGCTGTTTCTCGCTCACGAAGACCGCCACCGGCATCTTGTTTAAATTCTCCAGCGTTGACGACTATCAAATGGTCTTCAAGAAAGGCTTCCATAAAGTTACAGGCTCCAGGTTTTATAGGAAGGTAATGAATACTTTCATCATTGTATATGCTTTCTTGATTTGATACTCTTGCATCTTCTTGTATACTTTCTTTTTAATGCGCTGTTGCTTTATTCTTTCTTCATCATTTGCTCTTCGCCCTTCTATCTTATATGCTTTCAATTATGATATTTAAAATATTAAATAATACTGGTAGTGACTTTTCTTCCCTTTTAACTCCATCCATTTTCATCATACTTCTGATTAAAATCATTGTGGAGTGCGTAGTGGGTTTAACAAAGTCCGGGACACTGGTACTGGTAATCTTGGCATCTAGCTGATACCGTGATGTTCTATGTAATATAACTCTATTTTTAGTAACTGATTTCCTATTTAACTTTGGTAATCTTCATTATAATCTAAGTGTGTAGGCAAATTGGCAATTACTATCGCGTATCTTATACAACTGTTTAATTTTGCAGATTGCCATTCCCTGTAGACCTCAGAAGACGTTTACGATCTACGTGTACGACATTCCCGATGACGTCCCCGAAGAGGATGTTCGTCACGCTCTTTATAAGTTCACCTCCGTGGTCGAGGTAGTTCGCCTCCATTTCACAGGATCTCCTAAGGATGGAAACACTGGTTGGTATAGCATAGGTATAAAAAACTTTTTATAAAAATTTGCTTTGCAAGTTTTCATGGGAAGGTTTAATAACATTTCTTGCAGGCGTCATAACATTGTTTAACTATGGTGGTTGTTTTCATACAATTTTGTATTACGTTATAAGATTTTATTTTAGTGTCATAACATTTTAAGTTACAAGTTACTAATTTATTGCTTTTAAGTTAAGGACGTAGAGTTTACAATCAAATTTGAAATCCAAGACTATATAGACTATAGGTTTTTAATAAGGTCTTTGATAGTGTGTTATCTAAGAGACTTAAAAAAATCCATATTTCATTTATTTTCAGGGCATAGGTCAGCAGACTCAACTTAAAAAACTAACGATATCGAAAGCCTGCTTTTTATGACTCTGTAATTCTTTTCGGTTGCAGTGTAGCGTTGCTCTTTTTATTGTACATGGTAGCATTCGCGTATTGAGACGCTAAGAACATAGTCGGCTGTGTTTCTCACTCTTTATTCATTCGTGAGTGACGGTTACCACTTGCAAGCATGTGGTCCACAAAATATCAATAGTTCAACGTTCACTTCTTGAATTTGAAATGATCGCAAACATTACGAAATTTAATCGTATGCATATTGCCACTATTATTATATTTACCATCATCAAGCAACTTCTAAACGTAATTTCTTTTAGGAACTTCTACTCCTAAGCCCATGGACAAGACATCTTCGAGGGCACTCACCACTATCGATGGCGAGTTAGTCAGCAGCATGATTCCCAAGGAGGCTACTAGTGTGATCCGAGTTACATTGGCCAACATTGAGGAAGCAAACATCTTGCTGCAGAATGGCCTGGACTTCTATGGAGCCACATTTTTTCCTACTGAACTGGCCACACCAGCACAGGCTGCTAAGCTTATTAAGCCGAGCAGGTATTTAGCATGTTCTTTATAGTGTTTGATGTAGATAGACAGTTTTTAAATATTCAGAAGAAGAAAATTGCGTTCCGTGGGTGTCGCGAGAGCCGGCCTAGGCAATGGGCAACGGTTTTTCCGTGTACTAAATATGTACTACGCCACCAATCGAAAAAGTAGCCGTAGTACCACTGGTGGTACTACTGGGTGTACCACGGATAACAAAGGTCTCATCCAACTCCTCTCCCTGTCAAAGAGGCTTACGTTCAGTAGTGATCGTCTTCAGGCAGGATAATAAGTAAACCCCAATTTTCTGTTAAGTTGACTCAAGTTTATTATAATTGACTGTAATCTCTTAAATAAGCTTTATTAAATCTAGCCATATCACTTATATTTTGAGCACCAGCACAATTTTAACATTGTGTTAAAGTTTGATTGTCCCCAGGGTGACGGGAGGTACTGTATCAGCCAGGGTCAGGGATCTACTTCCAGTCTTCGACCAGCAAGGCTTCACTAAGTTCGCCCCGCCGGCCTCACGACTTGTCAAGCCGAGGAAGTAGAATGGACAACAAAACCTGTCATTGTATGAGTTTTAAAATGTCTGTGCCAGAATTATTAGTGTCTGGCTTTGTGACTCCACCATTTCTGGACTCCACTAAATGCTTATTATCAGGCAGAATGGAGTCACTTTGGCTAATATGAGAAGTGTCTGCTAAAGATCGTAACCACTTGTGTTTGCTGTGTCTGTTATACATGCAATGATAGGATTTAAGGATAGCTTTGGATACCGAAACGAAAATGAATAACAACATTAAATTTCCATATTTAGGATGATTGTATTAATAAAAGCTAATAAATGTACATATAAAAAATAAATGTTTGAAAATACAAAAAGATTATGAGGTTAATAGATTTATCTATGTACTTAACGTGACAGATATGAATAAGTACCGAAATGCATTTAATATTACATTTAACTTAACTAAATGTGCCATCATTACATAAGACACATAAATAATCTCAATTTTGTTACCAATTTGTAATAATAAAGTTATTTTCTAAATTGTTTGTAATTTTATTTCACGCTCAATAAATTTAACTAAGGACATTTACTCGCCTATCTTATTAGATTCATAATGATTAGATTTAAAATCGCTTAATTCTGTTCTAAGTATGCTTCCAGCTTCAGTGTCTAGTACAACTTCTATTTGTGTTCGTATGTTAGCTACTTTGACAATGATTCCATTATTTATTAGATGTTGATTGTTTTCATCTCTAAGATCGACTTTCTAAGATTTAACTGAATCAAGTCTTAATCAAAGAAGAAAATTATTCAAAATCATTGTGTTTGTGTAAGGTAATAAATCGATTTTTGGCAAAAGTAATGTCGTTTTATCGCAGCTGTAAAAAATTAACTAATAATTTTCACTATAGGAGAACTCTTGCATTTTCTCTCACTTTAGCTGTGGCTGAAACGGTAAGTATATGCAAAATATCAAAAAAGCTTAATGCAAGCATTTCTAAGTTCG
Organism: Parascotia fuliginaria; assembly: GCA_963082885.1. Classification (NCBI taxonomy): domain Eukaryota; kingdom Metazoa; phylum Arthropoda; class Insecta; order Lepidoptera; family Erebidae; genus Parascotia; species Parascotia fuliginaria. The sequence continues at coordinate 9,183,830 of OY720196.1, read as the reverse complement.
CCTTATTTTTAGTTTCTATGACGACGACTTACATTAAACTTAAAATAACTATTAGTAACATTTAAAATAACATTTTGTTAATAAATTCGTGTCTTCAATAAGGAATGTTATATTTTTAACATTACAATCATCCAAAAAACATTACATACAATACATGGAATATGTATATATTTAACTATTTATTATAATTTATTATCACTCCCTCTCTTCGTTAGAATCGAGAAATAGCACTTAAATAGAATATACGCTTTCAACAATCACTCCTTAGTTCTAGTTACACGATTAGAACAAATTCGTTAAACAAGTCTTACGGCATTTCTTTTTTGACAGTCAACACAAGAATTATGTGAACTTGCATCGTGTAAAGGACTCTATAACCATTTTCATAATAGCACGTCATTTTGGGACAGCTCATCTTATGTTCAATGACTACCTTAATATCACAGCTGCAAATTATATCGCTTTTAGCGGACATCAAATCCTAAAATTATTTGTACAACGTTTCTAAACTTTTGGACCAGTGCTCTTACCATTACGGAATCTCTCTTCGATTTCTTGTAAACTTTTTCCTTTAGTTTCTGGTAAAATAAAATACATGACTGTAGTACCTATGAGTGCAATAACACCGTAAGTAAGGAAAGTAACCACTTCACCGAAATTTGTCATCATACCGGGAGCTGTCTTTACTACAATGAAGAATGCCACGAAAGTTGTTGCAGAACTTATACCGGAGCCAAGACCTCGTAGCCTTGTAGGGAATACTTCACCACACATTATCCATGGTAAAGGCACCAAGCCAATAGAAATCGCGCAAATATAGCACATCAAACAAATCAATGGTAACCATGACATATTTTCGGGTTTATAATACAGGAACATTGACAATCCCACCATGGACATAGCGGTCCAAATACCGCTAATGAAACACAAAGGTCTCCTGCCATATTGTTTGCATATTACGCAAGCTACAATTGACATGACGACTCTTAATGAATCAATAACCAGCATCGCAAGGTAGTGATCAATTCCTTTTCCTACTGCCTTCTCGACAATTTCTATAGAATAAAATGCAACGGCATTGACACCAGAAAATTGACAAGTCATAAAGAATAAAATCATAATAAATAGAGGTTTAATAAGTTCGGGGCTCTTCAAGCTAATTAACTTTTCTTTTAGGTTCATTTGTGGTTCGTTGTCAGCAGATTTCTTGCTGTCGAGTATTCCTTTAAGTTCCGTTTTCGCGTCATCACCGTATCCTCTTAACCAATAGAAAGCCTTTATTCCATCGTCGAGTCTGCTTTGAGCTACAAGCCAAATTGGACTCTCTGGGATGAATGTTAGAAGTATAATGGCCAGAATAGGGAATGAGCCACAAATTATTGCTGTGATTTGCCAAGTGAAGAATGTTCCTAACGTATGAGCTACTAAAATGCCTAGAGCTATGGCTAAGGAGACACTGGCAAGGAAGAAGCCTCTATACTTGGGTTCGGTGGTTTCTCCTATATAGACTGGGATGAGAGGACCGAGGAGTCCAGCGCAGAGGCCTGTAAAGAATCTTCCTATAAGCATGAGGCCAAGGTTGTTGGCGCATGCGATGAAGATCCAACCAAGGAGTAGAGGCACGCAGGTGATGTACTGGGAGGTGCGGCGTCCAAACTTCTCCATCATCCAGCCCGAGACAAGGCAGCCCGGGGCCATTGGCAGTGCAGCCATTGCAGCTGAAATTGAAATTAAGTTTAATTAGTATTTCATTAAACTTTCTGCATAATACGTAACTAAGACGGTATCACATCGGTGATTTAAAAAAAATGGCCTCAATTAAACTTTTCTAATTATCTAATCTGCTCTTCAGCGTACAAATAGCAAAATCTATTGTAAATGTTAAGATTTTCCATTTTGCTATGGGAATTTTATTGCGTGTTAAGATATAGATAATAAGTCCATTGTGGATTGCATAATACTATTATTATTGACTATGATAGAGCCTGAATAAAACACTTAAATCATCACAACACCGAAGCTACGCGTTTATTAGGTAGTATGCGCTTGCGCATTGTCACAATTGTTTCTATCTGAACTATTTAAAACTACTTTTACATTACACTCAACTTTTCTGTCTGCCCTGGCCCCATAAAATGTGTTGCTTTCGGCAGTTTCCTCTTGATTTTGGCTAAGAACATTTTAGGATCTGTAATATTGGTGTCGAGTAGCTTAAACTTGCTTGCTGCTTGCATATTTTATCGTGTAATTTCAAATATCTATCTACCTTGTAATAAATGTCTTCAATCATAATCTGATAGATTGCAAATGTCTGTTATTTTAAATAAATATAATACATACCTATCCAAGATGCAGTATCTTCATCTGAAGGTATAGGACCAGTACCGTTCTTGAGCTGCGGCAGAAGAATTGCGGAGTAGCCTGACGTGAGTCCAGTAACGAAGGTCAGTAGAATTGGAGCTGATGATGCTAAGGTCTGCAATACAAAAGACCTTAGTTTTATTTATAAAGTTATTACTGACAACTCGTAAGTTTCACTCAAATTGTATCAGAATGATTAAATTAAAAAATAGTGGGATAAATTAGATAGTATGTCTATATTTATGTCATCCTTTACGCAGCTCGTTTATCTTTTTAATAGACACAGGTCGTTTGTTGATAAACAATTACCGAGTCAGATGCTTGAAAAATACCAGAACTGTACCCTAAAATAGCTAGCTACAATCAATAATGTATGTACTTCTTCATAGAAAAACAATCGATACAATCGCAGCACCTACAAAAATTGACCTAGCAATAAAAGGCGTACTATCAGTTACGTGTGGTTATCTTTTTATTTTGAAGAACAAGAAGAAAATGTATTAAAAAAACATTTATTCAGTCAATGTCCTCAAATTTATCAGTCATCAGAACGTTCAATGACAAATATTGGCAATGATAGATCCATAATCTTTTGAAGAAGGAAGTGTTATTGATATTATATTATGTTGTCACAATTTGGTCTATGAAACAACGTATGAAACCGATCTTTTGTTTTCACGGAAGATGGTTGTCATTTCATCCACATTTTTTTCTATTTTATCATTGTAATATACCATTAATATCATCAACAAGAATATTATTCTACACTTGACGCTGGCAGAAATAGCTGACACAATCGTCGGCTCTGTTGCCAAAAAAAAGGAGAAGAAGAACGTATGAAACCACCGGTTGACTGGTAGAGAATGCCGTTGGCATTAAGTCCGCCGTTATACATTCTGTGTGTAAGAAGCTTAAATAAATAAATAAAAATAAATTTTCTCGCAAGTCACAAAGCTGTTGTCATATGGTTCAAATAAATCATCATGGTATTATCTTCGATTTTTTTTTAACTGCTGAAATTTTTATCACAGAAGACAGTAGTCTTCGAATTGACTCGATGATTTTGTGACCCTGATTCGTCTACATCGTAAGCTAAAATGAAGTTTGCGAGAATATAGCCCTAGTAGAGTGATATGTTTATTGGGTTGGTGTATCAATTGAGCTCGATTTATGAGTTTTCATATTAAAATATCATTAAAGAACCATTTGTTTACCTGTTTCCATAGCGGAGAAAATCGAGCAACCGTCGAAGAAGAATCACCAAGTAAATTACTGTCTTTGTTATCATTTCCTTTTAAAGTTAGTCCTAAAGAAGAATTTGTCATTTGTATATTATGCAGATAATTCGACATTCGTCTTGAACTACGTTTATCATCTTGCTTTCTTCCATCAGCAAGTTTTATTTCTACTTGACTATTAGAATTTTTAAGCGTAAATTCATGAATACTTTGTTTATCGTCATAATTTTTAATTTCTATTCTAGAACTACTTTTGTGGAAGATTCTTGATCTTCTATCGGCGTCTTGCTCGATAGCTGAATTAATAGCTTCAGACACAGCATCCTGTTGATGGTCGTTATCATCTTTGTGATCTGTTGCTCTCAAGTCTTCTGTATTGCTAAAAGCTTCGTTTACTTTGGCGAGTGAACCACTACTCTTCTCCGTCAACTCTTCACCCATTGCTCGATCTGTAAAAAAAGAAATTAGCATATCAGTAATGTATGTATGACCTCATAATGTATGTAGTATTTTTACATTTTGAACGCTGAGTGAAAGCGCCGAAGCTTTATTATTACATGATAATGTATTAATAATATATCCATAATGTTTTTGCGGATAGAATTACATAATTTTATTACATTATTTAGAAATAATTACTTGTTTGTAGCAGAAAAACCCAGTCAGTTTATCAATTAGCCATATGTAGTTCTTTTGTAAACTTCAGAAACGGTTTACGATGCATATTTATACCTATTCTTTGTCTGTGTTGACACAATAGTAATATACTTATTGTAAAATGTAACATGCAGTTCCGCGCAGGTGTTTGTGTATGCAAGAATGTTAACTTCCTAACAAATGACTACGCATTTACGATACGCATAATATTATAGAAAGGTAGAAAATATGTATATATATACATTAAACATGTTAAAAAATGTATTATTTTATTGTTTTACATTGTGATTCTAATTTTGATCCTAGAAGGCCTAGAGACAAGTGACATAAATGCTAATGGAATAGAATATTTAAAAAAATATACCTATACATTTTTTTTATGTTTTTTAAACGGGTCGTGAAAAAGCATTTCATAAAGCCCCCATTGTGGAGACCAACAACACAGCTGTTTGAGGTAATAGCTTTTGAAATGGTGGTAGACACCATTTCAAAAGCTTATCTTCAGGCTACCTCTCGCATCTGGTTGGTAGGCTAATATACGAGTACAAAAAAAGCCGAAGGTATTTTATATATGAACAGGCTTCTTCGATCAATTTGAACTTTTCCACCCCGAATTTATTATGCATCATATAATCCTATAGACCAGGGCTGTCCAAAGCAACGTCTGCCGGTCAACAAAAGAATAAATTCTTCACTTTTTTTAAATTTTATTGGTACCTGTATATTATAAACCCCTACAGGCTAAAAAAAACCCCTATCAAATCTTTTCTTTAAAAAAAGTGTTTTTATTTGTGCGGCCACTCAAATCTATTTGTTAGTAATTTGATATTGGCACGGGATCATACCTGGTCTGGTTATAGACCTTTAATGAACACCAACAGCAGGTCAGAAAAACGGAAAATCACTAACAATATTCTAGAATGGAATATTTATTATCTAATCAACTACCTATGCACTTAATAACAATAGGTTGCGTGTGTACAAGAAAATTAATTGTATGATATTGATTCATTACTTTGTGACTTGGATAAAGTATAATTTAGTGGCAATAAACTTTCATTATTCGCATTTTTTACTGTACTAGCGACTAAACCCGACTTTGCACATATTTTTTGCCATAGGCTGCACAATATGCTTATATTTTTTTCCCAACATAATTAGGTTCTAATCTTAAATTCTCTCATCTTTTTTCTACAAAGATATGCATGAAATTTACCAAACTATAGTAGTACCTAATTTTGCTTTATACCATTTAGAGAATTTTATATGAGTGACTTTATAAATTACATAATCTCACGCGTGTCTTCTTTTAATGCGGTACTCTAGTCCAGGTACTTAGTAATGTCTTGTAAATTTTAAAAACTACATATGAATTTAAGTCACATTGCTACCTTGTATTATGTATGTAATAGATTCACGCTGGTTTTAGCATGGATGGGCCGGATCGACCGAGGAAGTACTACCCTCTCATAGAAGATCGACGTAAGAGTAGTAGTATCTGTATTATTGCGTTACGTTTGGTGAATGAGATCGCCTGAAGCCCAATTTCCCTTCTTTCCTTTTTCCTCACCTTCTTCAATCCATTCATCTACCCCACTCCTTTCACGGTAGGCATCAGCTTTGCAGATTCCCTGGCATTTTAGAGCAATTTTTATAGGTTCATTTATTGAATCTAAGATATTTTTTTAAAAGATGTCGCGATGCACTTTGTCTTAATCTGTTCTGTTCTTATCATAACGATGCGGACTAAATGATTAAATGAATGTGACTTTGACATTAACTTTGATGAAGTCTTAACGATGTCTATAATTGTTTTGCATTGCCAGTTTATTATTTCCGTATTTAATTTGTTGCTAAGGATTATATTGTTTATCAAGATCGGCCTGGTACAAACCTGGTGCATTTAGCCTTAGTACATTTTTAAGCCTTTGTTTCAGTCGAAAAACTTCCACATCATCTGCTACGCTTTCCACAAGCATTTCGTCTTAGACCGATATGATTCCATCTTCCATCAGTTGTCCGCAATTAGGTTTTTATTATATCTGGTATGAACCTACTTGTACATTGCAATATAAAACGACGACTCTTTGAGGCGAACAGTGTAATTCAAATATGACATATAGGTTAACAATTTCTTGAAGTTTTAGAAGTTTATTATTTAGTTTTTTAAAACATAGTTTCAATCATACCGAGCTGCGTTTATTTTATTATAAGGAGGTCGGATAATATACAACGGATAAAGTGATGATGTAAGAGTTCAGGTCATGTCTGTGTGATATTGTAGTTCAATCTTTGCTCTACCTAATGTAATATGAACAAAGTAGACTGAGTTGATCATGCTGAATTTTATTAGATAAGTCTCTATTGCTGCATATATTTGCAGTTTTTATAGTTCTTCTTTCGATTACCGACCCATTTACTAACAGATGCGCTAATTTAGAATTTCGCAAACATACTATAGGTAATTTTATTTAATAATAATAATAATAATAATATTTCAACAACTACACACAACGCCATCGAGACCCAAAGTAAGCATATTATATGCTTGTGTTATGGGTTCTAGAATGCGGATATACATACTTAAATACTTTTTTTTTTGTAAATACATACATATTATACATAGAAACACCCAGACCAATGCAAATAAACATGTTCATGCACACAAATATTTGCACTGAGCGGGAATCGAACCAAAACACAATACTGCTATTCAAAGATTTCTCTATGAGTTGCTACGCCTCTCTATTTGACGGCAAAGATTGACTGACATACAATTAATATACTTAAATAATACCTAGATTCTGGAGCAAAATTTGTTTGAGACAGGAATCAAATTCGTTGCATTCGTATTATTTATAGAAGTGATAACTTTAACCACTAGACTTACAGACATGTGCAAAGTTTTTGTTGTAGTACCGTAATTATCTGTTTCTATCAATATTATTTTTCGTCCATATTTGATAATACGAGAACAATTATTACATACTAGCGGACGTCAAGCGGCAGTCCTGTATGGTTCACGTTCCCGTGGGAGTACGAGGATAAAATAACCTATGTTACTCAGTGATATTGTTGCTTTCTAATGGTAAGCGAATTTTTGAAATCGATCGATCGATCGAGTAGTTTTTGAGTTAATTCGTTGCAAACAAAAATACAAATCTTTCCTCTTTATAATATTAGTATAGATTTAAATTGATGACTGTACCATCCTATTGATTACAACTTATTCAAAAAGTAGAACAAGCTATCTATTCTTCAATGAGGCTATCATTGTTTACATATTAGCACCGTTCCGGGTCTGATAGCTTATTATGTGATCAGAGGCCCTAGACAAGTGTCAAAGATTTCTATTCTATTCATAGAATAGATTAAAAAATGTATTGGATTGACATAAGCTAACGCCAACGCTTATGTCAATCTCATACATTTTTTATCTATTCTATGAATAGAATAGAAATCTTTGACACTTGTCTAGGGCCTCAGGTATTATATCTTTAGTCAAAAACAAATCTACGTATATGGTTGTGTTCTCTACACATCGTAGAAACAATAATAGGAAAGAAGCAAAATATATTGAAACACAAAAAGCCTAGCTGTCTTAAACAAACTGAAAATAAAGAAACTGTTTTTTATCGTGCCGACGCTTCTTTGCAATATTATATGTATACCTTATGTCACTCCCACATTTAATACGAATCTAATGACACCTCATTATGTTAAAATCCACTAAGCTATTTAGGCTGTAGAGCGTAAGAAATAGACATACATACATACACTCGAAAAACATTAAGTACCCTTCTGGACATCGGCAGGCGGGCAAAATACCAAGCAACGGCCTGGTTGACTCCATACACCGTAGATCATTGTCGACCGTAAGGATCGTTGTAGAAGGAGAGGAGGAAGGGGAAGAAAGACACGTATTTGACTGCGTGTACGTGACACGTGTACGGACTGCCACGAAGAGGTCGCTGGTTCGATTCCCGCTCAGTGCAAATATTTGTAAGCTTAAACATGTCTATTTGCATTGGTCTGGGTGTTTATATAATATGTATGTATTTACAAAAAAGTATTTATATCCGCATTCTAGAATCCATAACACAAGTTATAGTATGCTTATTTTGGGTCTAGATGGCGTTGTGTGTAGTTGTTGTGATATTAGTATAGAACCCTCCACCGGGGTTCTCGCCTTGTCGCGGCGGGGGGCTTAGTAACCGTGGTTACGCAGAACCACGGCGAACCAAGAGGAACCCCAAGAAGGCGCCGCTCCTCTGGGCTTTGGTGGTAAGCACACGATGGAGTGGCTCAGGTGGGTTGCGGTGCTGTATGGACGGCACCGCAACTGGGTCGGGCTGCGGTGTTGCTTCGGCGACACTGCGGCTGAGGAGTGGCGGGGCCGCGGCGGGAGAGGAGTGCCGGTATAACGGTGCGCCGCTCTCCCTACCTTCCGCGGCCTCGGCGGGGCCGCAACCGCCAGATTGCGGACGCGGTGGGGCCGCAGGGGAAGAGGAGTGTCGGTATTGCGACGCGCCGTTCTCCCTATCCTCTGCGGCCGAGTTAGGAGGTGGCCTGCGGGCGGCGATCGGGCAGTCGCCGCCCGAACAGCACGGGCCCGAGACGGCAGTGCGCGTGTTTCGCACGCGCCTCTCAAGGGAGGGAGGGCTAGGCCCCTTAAATCGGACGGGGTCCGCTCGAGTGTGATGAGCGGGCCATGGCCCGTCGGGGTCGCGGAAGAATGCGCGAGCGTTTCTCGTGACCCCGACACTCTAGTCGTCTGGAGGAACACCGTGCGTTAAATATTAGTATAGAAACGAATACTTTATTGTATGAAATGGTAGTATTTTACCGGTCGATTAGGTTCATACAGTCCAAGCCTAGTCTAATCGAAGTCACAACGGAATGGGGTTTATAATATTATCGCTAATTATTTAAGTATACTTTGAGTGTGAGTGACTATGACAATGCGAGTTTTTATCATTGACATAAATTGTGATTTATTTATGTCAATTGTAAATTATCTTGGCCTCCATATTGAAGTACTTTACATGTATTCATAGCCATCGTAATTACATTTATGTACCTAATTAATTAAACGTTAAATCTTAACTAGTTTATGTAGTGGTTACATGAGGTCAAGAATTTTTTTCAGATGTGTGAGCAGTGATGACGACCCGAGATAGGTTTAGTATTATATGCGCCTGATAGTCGTAGATACTGGAGTACAAAGTACGGTTAATAAACCCAGACATTACCAAGTGATAATATAGCATAATGTAGGTAATGTTTGTATAAATTACAAGTATACTAGCAAACCACCTATGCTTTGCGAGAACTAAATTCAAATACTAGCTTTCCGAGGCACGGTTTCACGCGCGACTTTGCTTACTACTCTGCTCCCATCGCCAATAGCGTAATGTTACATAGCCTATAAACTTCCTCGAGAAGTAGGCTATTTTTACGCAAAATATTTTTTTTAAATCTAACCGTTATTTCCAGAGATTAGCGCATTCAAACAAACAAACTTTTCCGCTTTATATAATAGTATAGTTAAGTTACGTCTCTAGTAACTGCTCTGCTCTGTCGCCCATAGCGTAATGTTACGTAGCTTTTATCCTGGGCTAGGTCAAGAACTATCACACGCAAAATCAAACGAATTATTCAAATCCGATTGGTAGTTTTAAAGATTAGCGCGTTCAAACAAACACAAAACTTGACTTTATACGATTTGAAGATAATGTAGGTAATGTTTGTATAAACTATAAGTATACGAGCTTTAGTGCAGATATGAACATTAATGACTTCTTGTTTACTTATATAAACACAACGCATGCAAATGTTAGCGAATTTATTTGTGTTAAGTTCGTTTTCAATAGTTTTAATTCAGAGGATCTTGTTGCAATCTAGGTAAAATTTAGGTGTTTGAGTAATTATATGTAAGTCAACCATTAACCTCTAAACAAAATACTTTTTTCGTTTTCTGTTACCGTTCATTAATTCGATAAAGGTGATGAATTATAATAATAAAATTACTTCACGTGTCTCAACAGGTATAGACAATAGTGGATTTTTTGTCCTACTTGTCTCCAGTTGTAATATCGTGTACACTTGTCTAAACTAATTAGGGACTTTTGAATGCCAACTTGATTCGTAGAAATTGCACAAAATTTCTAATATGTTCATTTTTGCAGTATGGGATATGATGGTATACAAATTCGTGGTAAAGTGGTAAGCAAACCACCTTGTACCAATATGGAGTGGTATAAATTACCAGTGGTACCAGTCTATGACATTACTTTCAAAATCTGCCTTGTTATAATTACTAATAAGTATTCGGTTGGGTTTAAACAAGCCTCTATCTTGTAATTTGTAATATTCTTGTTAACCTACATAACAACCAATCACTTGTCGGCTCTCAAAAGGTTGGTTGTAAAAACTTAAGAATCAATGATTGAGTTTAAGAGTCTACACACGTACTATGCTGTGGCGTGTTTTAAACAGTTTTGTACGAATTCAAATCATCATTATTTTCATGTATATCCACTGCTGAACAAAACACTCCCAGAAGCATCTTAAAGATATTACGATACGAGATATACGGTATTTTTGTTTCAATTCTTTGGTTGCGTCAGTTAAGGTTATGATTTTCAGATATTAAGGCAAAACTGAATGTCCAGTCTCCAATGTCTTGTGCCTTTCGACTTATACTGATGATTTTACTCTTTGAAAAAAAATTTCATCATTTTCTTTATACGACTTTGCAAAAAAGTCCTGTAAGTACCACGGGAGGTTTTACGAATATTTCCTTGTACGAATAACGCTCTTGAACACATGTACATACATGTACTGCAGTGGCGAAGAGTCCATATAACCCGATTCCTACCGGCTTCCCTTGCAGATAAATCACAAAGACTATAATATCTATTAAAGTGTAGAAATAGACCATACGTCGTGCTTTAAGCTAAGCAATTTTTGCACCGGCTTCCCTCTTACAAAACGTCACTCTTCGCCACTGATGTACTGTGTATGGGAACCGAACCCACGACCTTCTACAGTAGTAATACGCACATTGCGTCACAAATGCAGATATTTCGTAATAAAACAAAGGCACTTATCATTGTTTACAAGTGGCTACTGTGAGGACAGTTGATAACAGGCACGAGACACTGATAACGGTATCAAATGTTAAGCAATCAATCACCACATGGTGCGTCGATATCAGTTTGTTTTGCTAATTAATTAGTACTGATAATGATTAATTGACCATGTCGCCGGTAGAATATGGTACGGCCTTCCTTTCCGTGGGTGGCGTAAGATGCAAGTAAGGAAATATCAGATACTAGCTTGACGCGGCGCGGTTTCACCCGCGTCTTTGCTCACTACTCTGTTCCAGTCGCCAGTAGCGTGATGATACATAGCCTATAAACTTCCTCGAGAACTAGGCTATCATACGGAAAAAGAATTTTTCAAATCCGACTGGTAGTTTCAGAGATTAGCGCGTCTAAACAAACAAACAAACAAACAAGCTCTCCCGCTTTATAAGAGTATAATAGTATAGATTATAGACATAGAGACAGGGCAGTAGCTCTACCTATGTTCTTAAATATCTCCTAAAAGCGATTACTAATCCTTATCATACCCGAAGAAATGAGGAAATGGGATCTGAAACATTCTTTATACCAGAGACCATACGCATGGACATATACATATAAACCATCGCATCTTTTTACGAAAGTTAATTAATAAAAAGACATTAGCGTTTAAATATCAACTTTTCACTAACCCGCGTGCCAAGCTTGGTTACAATAACAAACACTTTTTGAAAGACGCCTAAGCCCTGCATTAGACGTCATCAGACTGATACGCAAAGACCATTACCCTCCTTTTTTCTAGTCGACATTAAATGTAATTATAGACCAATACTAAAATAAAACAGAATAACTCTAAAATATGTATGTATATTTAAATACAGTTATTTTTGGAAGTATGTAACCCATTTGAACGCTTGAACATTCCAATCCATTCAAATATAATATTTAACGACATTTCCCGGCTTCGCGTGAATGACACTTATATTTTACAACTTAAATAATTTTTGTTTAAGTTTTCGGATTTTCTCTTCTATAATATCTATGTATTGTACATATATTTCTTCCCGAAGAAACCCTCTAATCTATAGTAAAAAGGATGGTAAAATCCGTTGCGTGGTTTAGAAGAAACAAGCGAAGAAACAGACAGAAGAAAATATTTTTGACGAACTTTTTCTTTCTTCACTTTAATACGTCATATTGTATTTATTCCGACCGAAATAAAATATTTTAATTTATTTGTGATCCCCGTATATGGTTGAACAGATCGGAATAGTATATAAAATTAAAATAAAGCGGTTCCCCGGGGATCAGATACAGGGGATCCCACTGCAATAACTCGAAACAAGTATTTAATCAATTTTAATCGTTATAATACTAGCCTTATTTATGTTATTAAAGTTTTATGTATGTTTTAAACAAAAACTGTTAAAAATCTTACTTATGGACACGAGTTTTAAATTATTTTGACTTCAGTAGCGCAGTGAAAGTGCATGTTACGCAAGGGATTGCCAGTTTAGTTTTCACATAATAATTAATAGTTGTTTTTTGCTTAAATTACAAGTAACACAATAAATGACTGTCAATTAAAAAAAAGATGTGTTTAAAATTAACACGTTTTAACAATTGTGCTAATTTTAAATACATCAGAGGCCCTAGACAAGTGGCAAAGATTACTATTCTATTCATAGAATAGAATAAGAAATATATTGGATTGACATAAGCTAACGCCAACGCTTATGTCAATCTCATACATTTTTTTATCTATTCTATGAATAGAATAGAAATCTTTGACACTTGTCTCGGGCCTCTGTTTGTTTTATATATTTTATAAATAGTTGCAATATTTGTTGCAAAATACAGGAAAGGAAAGCCTTTTAGAGATCAGTAAAGGAGTTCGACAGAATCCGTGTTACAAAACATGTATGTAAAGTTAAATAATTTCCACACATCTTGTGTTTTTGTTGCCGCTAACAGCAAATATAAAAATCGAAATATTTATCTTGTTAAGGTTAGTAAGCCTTTGTTTTCGATGATATCTATTGCCTGGTATTATTTTATTCTTTTACGTCTCTCGGAAACAGATAAGTGATTGCAGATTCGAGACCGGATACGTCAAATAAATACCTACATAATAACCTTATTATAAAAAAACAAATAAAAAAGAAACCATTTGGTAAAAGCGACAAATATAAATTATCTTATTGTACAAAATATTGACAGTATGATTGATCATATGGCCATTGACACGCAAGCAATACGTAATACTTACCTAAGTAGTTATGTAAGAGATAAACTGAAGATTTTTTATTGAAACATGGATTTTCCTGTTCTATTAATAAATGTTGAAGAGATAAATAGAGGTGCGCCGAGTACTTAATTCTAGATGCCTCCTATTGTTTTCAAGAAAATTTGCTGCCGCTTTCAGTGCGGGGCGATGTAGTTTAACAAAGACGGCAATTTTGAATTTTTTTGCGATTGCATTGCTGCTGTAGAAAAGATGATCTTAAATACTTTTGTGACATTAATTTCTTTATGGCGTGATTTCTAAAACGAGTTATTCAACAGAGAACTGATTCGGCTCGGTAAACTTAATACTGAATAATAATCGGTAATATTCTGTATTCGGCTTCTTAAAACTTGTACTCAGCCCATCTCTAATAATAAGTGTTTGTAGTTTTTATGTATCTAGTTTTTTTTCTTACAACTCTTTATATAAAAGTTACACAGTAGCAATTATGATTAATTGGGGTGATGTAAGGGAATTTCATTGAACTGCTTGAACTTTAACATTGATAAACTAATCAACGTAATAGAAATAAATTTTGCACGTGGTGGTATAGATAATATTTATTTATAATATCGCGCTTTTAGGTAAAGTTTGCTTTTATTATTACGAAATAATAAACTCCGTTGGTGGTAAATAGGTAGCGCGACTGCTTGCAACAGGTCATGTTTTTATTATTAAACTTTGTGTGATCCATAAACACTTGTGGCGAGACTGTATTTACCTTATATTGGTTAGAACTTGCCGCGATAAAGTGCCTAAAATGCAGGATGTGTTTAAAAACATGCCAAAAGCGATTCTATTTGACACACATTTTCCTAATTTTTGTTAACCTTTCTGACTGACGGTGAAGGAAAACATCGTGAGGAAACCTGGACTTAAAAGTCTGAAAATGCGCCTTGGACAAGCGTGGTAATTAATGCTTATGCCTTCTCTATATGACTATGGCTGGTATTATTATTTGTTAATATGAAAATGTGTTGATTGAAAATCGTATAGGTTGTTAACCAATCAGATTTTTTCGATGTTTATTTTTAACACATAGGCCTGATTTTACACACATAGGATTTTAACCTGTCCTAAGGAGGGATTTGCTATAGTCTCCACACTTCGTAGGCAGTTTGCTGACCTCACAAAGGTGACAACACAGGTAAAACTGCTGCATGTTAACTAGTATGCCTGTAGTCGTTTTCGACATCCACAGCAAAACTTTCATATTCTTTTATTAGACTAAAAACCGCATAAATCTTTTCTAACCTCTTTAAAAATATAAATTACATGTTTTCGTATGTCTGATGGTATTTTCCATTAATTTCTCCCTGATCTACTTAATTTCTTGGCACAAAATAGTAGGTACATAAACTAATGTATAACATTTAACATATTATGTATCTTGGCTTTTCATTAAGTAATGTTTGACCTCGGCATTGCCAGTAATATGCTAGTTAAAGGTAGTAGGTATTTAACATTCTATAGAGCTCATTCAACTGGAGAAGTGCGTTTTTGTTTTTTTTTTCAGAAACTCCTGCGCTAAGGAACAAGCTTTGTGTCATTACAAACACTCCGATTTGGGATAAATTTATGGTTCGGTGGTAATCCGTACGACTTACCACGCAGAGCTCTCGCTCGGGTTCGATCCCCGGGTCGAGTAAAGTGATATTAGGTTTTAATGTCGAGAAATTCTCAGTATTAGCCCGTAGTCTGAAATTGTGCCCGGTAAATGGCAACAGGGTCGCCTCCTGTTACATGGGAGCCAAAATAAAATGGCGAAACGTGAATGCGCATGAATATCAACGTGCCTGCATAACAACACAGTTGTTTTGTTACCAATGTCAAGTACGTCACTGCGGGTTCAATTCTCGCGCGTGATCAATTTGTACGAGTCATACTATATACTGAGTATTTTCATTTATTTATTTATTGGGATGGTGTCTATCATGATTCTGATGACGAGACGCTTGCTTCAAAAAGATCTATAGCTGTATTAAAACCCTAAATAACTTTCTAGAAAACAAACTGAAGAATTTATTTATATAAATTTAAATATCGTCAACAAAGGCTGCACACAATTATTGTAACTTAGATTGAATAGGGCACATTCATCTTTCGGTTTGTAAAGTATATACATTGCAAAGAAATAATTAAAGAAATATGATGTTTCTTTAAAATGATTTAAAAGGAGTTGTCGTGCACACTTAAATCATCCATTCTGTTTTTTTTAAATGGCCGATTTACTAGTATATATTTGGTTGAATTTGTTATACTAGTATATAACAAATTTAACCAAAATCATTTGTTATATACTGAGGTTGGTCGTCTTGGTAACGAGTGGTAAATAAGGTAACAGTGCTAGCAACTCCTGGGACACAAACATATAACTCATCAGTAAATCAAATATTCATGATCGTAGAATAATGACGGTTTTGAAAAAAATACGATTTTTTTACCATATTTGGATACAACAATACCTAAATATATTATTACATTAAAAAAAAATTACACGTATTTCGAATTTCAAATTAATTAGTCGGTAAACTAACGGTTTTGTTAGGAGCATAGAGTAACTTACTATTTTTAAATGGCTGCCCAGACGCCAAGACAAGTGTCAAACATTTCTATTCTATTCATAGAATAAATAAAAAATGTATGAGATTGACATAAGCGTTGGCGTTAGCATATGTCAATCCAATACATTTTTTAGGGCCTCAGAGGTATACGAGTAAAGTTTAATTAATGTCAGATCCGTCACTATTCTACGACTATGAAGAAATATTCTTTTTGCAGTAAATACAATACATACGTTTTTATCTTGGTTCAAAGACTTACATCAGCTGTACGTCTGCGTGCAATGTTTACTTAACTCACATGAATGACATTTATGTATGTCAAGATAACGAAAAATAACAATTTAGATAAAGACAGATTTAAAGCATTTACCATACCACTAAAAATAATATAATAATTTGGGTGGCATTCGGTACCGCGGTCTTGGTTCTAAAAGCCACTCGATCCTACTTTTCTAACTGCAAAATATAATTTGAGTGACACGATATTTTAAACAAAACGGTGTTGATCACGATAAACCAAGATTTTCCTGCGGGACATGCTACTTGGGCTCTCAACTGTAGTTTTAAACTTTAAAAACCATTTACCGACTTGGCTGGCCTGTTGGTCTAGTGGTTAGTGACCTTAACTGCTAAGCCGGAGGTCGTGGGTTCGATTCCCACCCAGGACAAATCTTTGTGTGATGAGCATGATTGTTTGTTCTGTGTCTGGGTGTAATTTATCTATAATATGTATGTATTTACAAAAAAAAAGTATGTAAGTAGTATATCAGTTGTTTAGTACCAATAACACAAGCAAATATAATTGCTTAATTTGGGGCTAGATGGCGCTGTGTGAATGTGGTAGAATATTATATTGTATATTATATTTATTTTATTCTTCACTTCTCATTTTCCACTCTTAGCCAGAATTTTTTAAATATGTTCTGGAAAATTAAGCTTTACTGATATTATTATCACAATTATAATATCGGTATAAATTCGCTAGATTAGCACTAGTTTTTGTTTTCGAGGGCATTACACCTAGTAATTATTTGTTTCAAACCTTGAATTAGTTTTGTATTTCATAAGAATTTTAGTGAGTATTAATAATTTAATTGGCAGATTTAACTCATTTTATTGCGAAGGTGCAAACAGAGGTATTTCCGAAGCTACGAGTATGCTAGTAGCATATTGCATAGAGTATATAACTAAGTAGAGTACCATATGTAGCTGACCCAAAAAAGTGGTAATGTTTAGAGTTCATATTTTACCACAGACAATAATAGTCTGAAATATTTAATTAGTCTTAAGAAATTATTCATTTAATAATGATAATTTACCGCTTACAATTACGTGGGCTGTTTGATCGACTGCCACTGTCGGCGATAAAATAAAAGAAAAATCTGATATCATTTATTCAAAATATTTTCGAATAATCCTAATTACTTTAACGTTATGGCAACAATGTAGTCTTTTTATTTTCGGCAGGCAACTATGTTAACAGCGCCGCGTGATGTCAACATAACATGTTTAGAATTTACTTTGGTATTACCTTTTTTATTCTTCTACATAAATATTAACATAGACCTACTAATATAATATTATATTATACAAGTCCATATATAAACTTATTAACTGAAATAAGACAAATTGTGATTAGCGTATAAACGTTAAACTTTATTGAGTATTGATCGATATTTTGAGTAGTATTGCTAATATAGGGATTTCTTCCCTTTTTGGTTATATGACGATATTGATAGCCATAAACGGAATGGATTTTACCGATATTTTCGTGTTCTCACGTGTCAAGAAATCACATGTGCACACGGGCTGATGGGGATGTAAGTGGGTGATGAGTAGCAACTTAGTAGAGCTCGTAGTGCTGCAGAAATCAATGAAAGGCAGTTACCACTCACCCATTACTGAAGCCTTTTTTTACTTACGAAACAATAAACCATAGCTCAGAGATCCATGAATCTATTGTTCTTCTTTTTCCACCGGGTCTATGGTGATAAAAAATAAGATTTTAAAATCTTATATTATGTGCTTTTATGTACAAGAAGTATTAACATGAAAGGCGTTGTAATTTTCTAAGTAAATTTTTGTTTTTCATTGTACAAAACGTAACTATCGCTTTTTATATTTGTCTATAAAATGACTAGGTACTCGGCTTGTTGGTAACCGGAATTCAAAAGTGATGAACATGAACACAATCTTATTTGTTAAAATTTTGTCTATGGGTACCTACGGGTGGTGGATCTAGTACACCGATTTTGAAAATTCTTTTTGTTGAAAGTCCAGTTCTTGAGGAAGGTTATAGGCTATGTAACATCACGCTATGAAACCGCGCCGCGGCTAGTGTCTAGATAAAATTAAATAACTGAGAACTTAATTCTGATGTAAAATTATGCAAGTTAACTTATTTAGTTTCGTTTAACTATAATTTTCATCGACTCCAAATTCTGATTTTATCTTCTTTCCTTTCATTTTCATGTCTTTAGACAACGACTTCACTGTGTCTAGTTAGCATGTACTTACTAAATTTGTTAGAATTGATAATACATACTTATAGTTAGTTAACACAGCCCTGTCTACAAGCAAAAAATTAAAACTTGACATTAGGTGTCTGTATGCTTGTTTATCACGTAATGCTGTAAAAAGCTCTAGTTCTTGTTGTTATGTTGTTTTTAAGTGTACTTTGTATTTGAATTAATGTTTTTAAATTTGTTCACGTTATACTTTACTATGAGACATAACTCTTTTAAAATAAAAATGAATAAATAAAAAAAGCAATCTTAAAATTAAGAACATTTTAGATTTAAATTATTGTAATAATTGTAAAAAATATTTTGATTCGAATTCAAAATTCACAACACAATTTATAATTTAAAATTCGAATAAAATATTTTTTGCAGTGAATTGGCTTGTTATAAATACCGTAACTTACGATATTACAAAGTCAATCACATCAACCGCAAAATTATACGTGCACAGCATTAATCTTTATTTAAGGAAAAAGTTTTATCTGATCTGAGATCGAACTTGTGATTACGATAGCTACAATAACAGCATAACTATGCTATAACGGCATATTATATATGTTATATAAGTGGTAAAGGTGAACCTGTCGACTTAATACATAGGTACGTCACACTGCCATATATGGTGACAGGAGGATATGGATAAAGTTTAGTGGCATAATCCGAGTACAAATCTAGACGTTTTTGATGGTTTATTCCCTATAAAATTATCCTTAATTGTGTCTTACTGTCCATCTTTGGTGCTATCAACTGATGTTCTTATTCTTCTAAAAGTTGCTTTAACTTTTTGTATTAATATAAAGTTTTATCATGAATTTTGTTCACCACGCTTACTCGAATGAGCTTTGCAAGAAAGCGATTTTGCCTTAAAAACATTGTGTTAATATTAATTTGTAAAAATATTGTAAACTTTTTAAAAATAAAATAAATAAATTGAGCAATTTTATTTAAACACAAATCGGTTTAACTGTCTAAACGGTACTACACAACTTCTAGTTTTAGTTTTGCATTATACATATTACATGTATCGCTGATTGCAAATTTTGCTACGTTATTGACATCAGTTTAAATATCATGGAATATTTTGCTAAACATGCAATCACCTATTTAACTAATACAGAACATTGTAACTAAATAATGCAATTTTGGGTAAGTAGACTTAGTTAGTACAGTTATTTAGCTGTTATTCTCACAGCTCTACCTTTGATAAAGGCAGTAGGAAAATTGACTGACATATCGTTCTGAATAATGAATAATGATTGACTATAACCACAGAATAATAAAATTAAAATAATGTTATATGGGCGACCTGAATAAAACCAGACACTGACCACTCGATCAGAAGAATTGTTAAACCTGGCTATACTGCTGCCTAGGCAACAGCGAACGAGATTTATTTATACGATAATACGCATTCTTAAAAACAAGTCTCAGACAAAAATAAATCGTGTTTTTTATTTGTCTAGTTCCTTTCACTAATTTATCGACAATCGACTGTGTACGTTCAAATATTATTAGGTAGTTTGAAACGAATCGCTCTCGAAGTATTAAGAACTTTCAAGAAATTTCATGAAGATAATTTATAAATTGAATCTTTAAGGTCAAAATAATTATTAATTTAAGTATATATCTACTATCGAAGTAATTAAATTGTAATGACTAATGACTATCTATTTAAAAAGCCATAAATTATCATTTTAGCTTGATAAATAAATAATCATTATAATTTAATTAATAATTATGCACCTTCACTAAAACATTCGACTATTGATTTTACTAAATGTAACACAATTCTTTACTGTCCATCCAAAATTTGTCTGGAAGAATTTTTTATTTTATTTTATTTATTTTAGCAATAATGCTACTAATTTTATATAATTATAAATAATATAATAAAAATATAAACATTAAATAATTTTCTATTATATTCTAAATACATTTTGTCGATAGTTACAGGTACATACTCACACAAAATAATTAAACCAAAATATAAATCAAATTTAACAAATAAATAATCACCTGATTACGCACCAACAATTTATCACTGTCACAAAAAACACACAACAAATAAATAATTATTTATAACACTTGTAATTATTAATTAAATAATTATTGTTTAATTATTTATTACACTGAACGCGTCTGGAGTACGTAAACACGCGCGTACAACTGAGTGGATCAGTCGAGCCCTTGTGCTGCAATCGGCGCGTACGCATCTATAGTGACGGGACTACCAATATCGATAAAGACTATAGTAGCTATTGAGTAGTGTATGGTTGTTTGTGGATTTGTTACTATGCTATAATTAGTTGTAAAAATATCTAAGTTTATTTGTTTTTACTGCCTAAAAAAAAGGGTGCTAGTTGTGACCTATGGTCGTGAATGTGATGTCTAAGCATTGTAGACACAATGATTGTCGTTGGCCATTGGTGAGACGGAACGAACTAAATAAGAAAAAAAGGAAAGGAAGAGGAACAGAACGTAGGACCAATAAGAAAAGGAACTGACTTTTGTAGACGACTGAAGTAGACAGTTTATTTACGTTGAAATCAAAAACATTTATTGGTGTCAATGTTTGCCTTCGAGGCTGTTTCCGCACGATGGTAATAAATCTATTTAAAAATAATGAAATTGTAATCGAAATAACCCCTTATTGATGGATATTAGTTGTCAAACTTTTCTTTACCTAAATCATTGACAGGAGGTTGGGAACAACAGATTAGTTGGAAAATAAGAAACTTTACCTAAATCCGAAATCTTAAACTTTTGTTCATTTTATCCAAAAGAATCTGTAATGCTTTCGAATCTTTCGGACCAGTAGTAACTTTACAAATTGCTAAGAAAAAGCAGATGGTCATTAAAAATATTAACAGATTGAACGAATTCTTTGACGTTTATCTCAGTTTATTCCTTTTTTAGACAACATAATATTGATTTAGACGTACACTGACGTAAACGACGCTTATCGGAACAGCTCATTTTGAACATTAATTAAAACATATGAGTAATAATGTATAAATATATGAATTAGTTGATATGATGATGACGATGAACAAGTTATGAGAAAGAATAAAGACATATAGTTTAGAGAGTCAAGGATTCAAGTAAAGAATAGAGAAAGAAAGGGGAATCAAAAAAATATCAATTAATTGCATAAAAAATGATACGAAAGAAAGAGAGAGAGAAGAATGACATCAAAATATAGACATGAACGAAAGAAGAGAGTACGTGTTTAGACGACGACTGAAGGAAGAGGAAAACACTTAACGTGGACCTGTTGTATTATGGGACCAGGAAGAAAAAAATATGTTTATTTTTTTTTTTCTTTAATCTAGTAATGTAGATGATTCAATAATGTTCTCATTTATAATTACTATGTAAGATAATATACGTTTACGATGTATTAACGTACAGAATGTAATTAAACAAAGAATGTGAGATGTTAAATACTTCATGATTTTGTTGGCAACAAACACTATGTTTTTGTAAACAAATGCTTTAGTCGTTGATCATTTTGAGAAGAATGAAATTGGATTGACGATTGTAAACTTTGTACGAAAGGACATAAGACACATATTTCTGTGCAAGCATATTTCGTCTTATGCCTCGACTGAATATGCGATGTATTGGTCATTCTGTACAGATATATTAACACTCTACCTTTTTGATGTCAATTAGAAACCAATGAATGAACACAAAGTTTCAGTAAAATTGTGTTCTGTTTAAAAGAATGACGTATCTACGTGACAAAAGTTTTGAAAAAGTGTTTAAACTGATAATGCAAAAACGCTTTTATAGTAATAAAAGCGTTAGTTTTATTTGTTATCGAATAAGAAGCAATCAAATGAATTTTTGCTTAGCAAGGCAGATTATACATTTGAAATTAATGGTAACTTTTGCGTAATTACACCATTAGGTTTCACCAGACACGAAATAGGTTCTTTTGAAGGCTTAATTACTTGAATTCAAATCAACATTTGTTTGGACATTTGGAAAGGATGGATGGAAGTAGGATAACGAAAGAGATTTATGGAGCGGAAATGACTGGGATAGTTGGTAGAGTCGTCCCAGACGAACATACGCGGACCAAATAGGTGATATGTTGACAAAGGACACAATTACAAGCACCCGTAACCGACGTGTGTGTATGAAAACATTAATGAATGTTGAAGAGACAAAGGAGGTATGTTTGGATCGCAGCAAATGGCGTTCTATAGTCTCTGCTTACCCCATTAATGGGAGACAGGCGTGAAGTTATGTATGTATGTATGTCATAAAAGAAGCATAGATAATTAATCGTTAATCTATTATTATCTTACATTTTACATAAAAAGTAGTAATTGAGTTAACAATTTTGGGTATTGCGCATTATTTTTAGCACATACGTAAATTTTTTTTTCTATATATTACAATTAAATATGACTATCTGTAATCTACTATGATATTTTTTACCTTAAACGGTAAATTAATTTTAAATATTGAACAATAATAAAACAAAAAATTATGCAAGATAACAACACTAAATTATTAAAAAATTAACAGCGTCTCTGGTATTTTCACTGAAAACTAAATTGTTAAAATGATCAGCGCCTCTAGTGTTATATCAAGGAACTACATTACAAAAAATTTACAGTGCCTAAGGTAGGTACCTACAAGGTACTTCATTTACACAAAAAACTAAATTAAAAATGGATAACGCTCTATTTTGCTCGGCAAACTGAATCATTAAAAATGAACAACATCTCTAGTCCTATCTATTTACACTGAGAACTAAAAGTATGCTAAAATTATGCGCCATCACTCGTAAAAAGTATGTACATGATTTACTTATTAATATGATAAAGCTACCATTGACTTTATAAAAGATAAAGTATACGAAATATTTTGATGAGTGTTTGATAAAATCCATTGTTATATTATTTGTATTCGCGAGTATTTGTATTATTACATTTGATTGTATAATTTGTGACTTGTACATTTTGTATATTGTTAATTTCATACGAATAACATACATATAATTGCAAACATACTAATTATTCAAAGGCCAAGACCTTTTCTTTCTTTCGCATTTTCCATATTTTAATATTTAAAAAAAAAACTGTCATAAATTCTGTTTTGTTATTTAGGGTTTTTCCTAATTAGAGGTACTTAATTTTAATATTTATTTAATTAATATGGTTACACTACGACTTTTAATTGATTATTATTGTATAGAAAAAATCACAGAAAATCGAATAAAAATGAACAATGAAAGAATTATCGACTCCAAATACATTTTGTATGCAGTCTGTACTGCGTCTTGTATTCATTGCATTTCTTTTTCTATGGAAACAGAATCAGCCAACAATATCCAAAAGAAAAAGAAAAATTTAACGATGTGAAAACAATCAAAAACTGATTTTAAATATTACATTTAAATTTATAACTTCATTAAAACTTAATATACCAATAGTAGGTACTAGCCAGTATTTAAAATTGCCAATGTCAGCTAAAGCAGGTAATGCTGCAATAATTTTGTTAAAAGTAGTGACCCGTCCTTACTTAGCACGTGGGTTTTTTTATACTCTGTAGGGGTGCCAATGCTCAATTAGAAAATTTTGGGAGAGGCCTTTATTTAATATCCATGTATTATACCTAATAACCTTCCAAAAGAAATGCCCTAAAAGATAGTTAAAACCGTATTAAATTCGTTGCGTGGTTTTAAAAGTGCAAAAAAGTTTAAACTATTTTGAGATGAGTCTGTAAAAATTTGACAGATTCATTCAAAACAAAAGAATGACAAAGACGACGAAAATTAAATAAATATTTATGTACTGACATCAGCTTCATAATAAATATGGGTTTATTTAGTAAATATAAAACACGTCAAGATTATGATAGTTGAACAAATAATTGTTCGATGTTTGTTTTGCAAAATGATAACACTGTTATAGGTAGGAAAGTTTTGTTATATGGAATAAATCCTGGAAAGATTTTCATTTTATTTGTTTATTTATTTATTTATTTATTTATTTATTTATTTATTTATTGCACACAAAAAGATACATAACAAGGAAAATATATAAATAAAAATTATGTACAAAGGCGAGCTTAACTCAGAACTGAGTTCTCTAACAGCATACCTTAAGAGTGGAAGAGGAAGTAACATTAGTGAGAGTATATGAAGTGTACAATTAAGAAAGAAAAATAGCAGAGAAAAGTAAATTTGTTTGTTAAATTTTAGATGTTAATATTTGATTTAAAACAAGATTTGCATTTTTTATATTTTGCCTACGTTTATTAGTATATTTTCTATTATTATGTCATTAGTCATCCATACTAATATTATAAATTTCGCCTTTAACTCTGTCTGCCTGTCTGTTACGCTTTCAGGCCTAAACCACTGAACCGATTTCAATGATATCTGGTATAGATATAGATTAGACCTCGGAGAACAACAAGCTATCTTAAAGGGGTTGAAATAGGGGATAAAAGTTTGTATGAAAAATCTTCAACGTAAACAGAGATATAATCGATATTCACGCGGGTGGAGCTGCGGGCAACAGCTAGTTATAGATATTCTAAGGTGCAATATGAGGACATAATGTGAATAATACATTAGTTTAAAGGTGTAAATCATATTTAAATATAGAACGACGTCCAATCGGTTCGATCTCACTTACAACTTTTTGAGCACAACGTCTCTGTTAGAAAAAAAAAAAAAGAAAAAAAAATCCTGTCACTCTTTACAATTATAAAAAAAAATTAAACTACATCAAGATATCTAAAAAAAAATTATCGTATGAGACCATATTCAAAAATGCGAAGTGGACATTCTTTAAACGGTTGCCACACTAGAAACATCTATTTAAGTACAGTTTTAGTTTTGGAAAAACTAAATTGGCTAGCAAAGTTCTTTGTTTTCTGAAGCCGTTAACAGGTATCTTTTCCGTACCTAACCTTTCTCAACCACTTAACAAATAATTGTATTAAATAGTACTTAGTGACTATGATAATAAAATGTTAATAATATTTATTTAAAGTTAAAAATAAATTCCATTACTGACAAGAATATTGTTTACCAGAACTTTATCGTTGCGTTTCTAAAATAAGCACTAGAATATATTTTTTTGAAATCATTTGTTTATTTATACGTACGTCACCTTCTTACTTAAGACTGGCTGTTGCCCGCGGCTCCGCCCGCGTAAATGTCGGTTATCGCATAATATATTTTTACTAATTAGTTAGTTTATACATTGACGATTTTTCACAAAAACTTTCATCCCTTGTTTCAACCCCTTCGAGTCGTTTTTTTCGCGATAAAAGATAATAAAGATAATGCCTATTTCGTTTCTCAAGGTCTATTCTATCTAAATACCAAATTTCATCAAAATCGGTTTAGTGGTTTAGGCGTGAAATCGTAACAAATAGACAGACAGACAGAGTTACTTTCGCATTTATATTAGTATGGATTAGCTTCTAGCAGCGCCGTTCCACCCGCTTTAAGTTACATATTTGGTTACTGCTTCGCTCCTGTCACATCTAGCGTGATGTTATATAACCTTCCTTAGGTACTGGGCTATCAAACGCAAAGAACTTTTTAAATCTGACTGGTAGTTCCAGAGATTAGCGCGTGCAAACAAACAAACTCTTCCACTTTACGTATTATAGATTGTGACAGACTGTCACTTTTGTACAGTGTATAGATTGCCGCAGAGGGTCTGATCCCCAGTTCAGAAATTTTCATATTATAATTCTCAAAAATAGCCTTGAAATTGTGCTCGGTCAGTGACAACAAGCTCGCCCTCCGTTATAGTCTGGCTGTAGCTTAATTTACTGTAATTTTTTGTGTAATTTTGACGTTTATAAATATCATGTATGTGCCATAAATGAAATAAATCATTTACTACCATTTATCACACTATATCTATACTGTTATATATAAAGCCACAGAGTTTGTTTGTTTGTTTGAACGTGCTATTCTCTTAGAACTATCAGTCAGATTTAAAAATCACTTTTTGCCCAGTTCTCGAGGAAGGTTATAGGCGATGTAACATCACGCTACTGGAGATGAAAGCAGAGCAGTAAGCAAAGACGTGGGCGAAAAGCTAGTATCATATATGGCGCCTACCATAACTGATATAACGTGGGTGTTCTGCCTACCCCTTTGGAGAATAAAACGGGTGACGCTGTAATTGTTACTGTTCATGCGATTGTAATCAAATAGGTTGCCTAATAATTCTGGAATACAAATTAATGTCACCGTCTGCTAAACTGTCCGAGATTTTATAAGTGGGTCATGGACTGTAAATATAGATCATAGGTTAATTACATTGTAATTTAAAACTTAACGTTATGATTTTAGAGCTTAGTATTCCATTACTAACATCAAAGATCTGCTTTCAACGATTCAAATGGCGCCCTACATCGAGTGTTTTCAAAGTTCAGAGTTCAGTTTCCGTATTTATATGCAAGACTTGGTTCAATGCTAATTTATGTGTTACTAGTATTCCGCAGCGCAGTTTCATCCACGTTTTTGCTTACTGTTCTGCTCCGATCACCAGTAGCGTGATGTTACATAGCCTATAACTTTCCTCGAGAACTGGACTATCATACGTAAAAAGAATTATAAAAATTCGACTGGTTGTTCAAGAGATTAGCGCGTTCTAAAATACAAACAAGCGAACAAACTTCCGCTCTAAATAATAGTTATAGATAAATAATCGTGTGTCAAGCCGAAAACAGTCTATGGCTCTTAGCTATCTATTTACAAGATATTTACTGCTATTAGCCAGAGGCTGAGCTTGAAGGGTCTCTAAAAAGTTTATTGACAATACGTTTGACAAGGTTAGTACCCGCAGTGAGGTGATATCAATACTATTATATAAAGTGGAATTGTTTGTTTGTTTGAACGCGTTTACCTCTGGAACAGTCGGATTTGATTAATTATTTTAGCTTATAAGCTGTGTAACATCATGCTACTGGCGTCGGGAGCAGAATAGTAGCCAAAGACGTGAAGCCGCGCTTGTAGAACCGTAGAATGCTACAGGTTTCAGTAATAGAATGTTATAAGTACAATACAACAAGAGAAATGTCTAAGAAATCACAAAGATTGCAATAAATACAGAACACAAGGTCACTAACGATAAAAACAACGCGAAAAAACATATTAATAGTTATTTATCTGTTTTTATAAACATTAGAGTGTAAAATTTAATGTTTGACAGTAATGGTAAAGGACAACCTTGAACAGGAATAGCACATATATAAGACCTTAATATAAATAACTAGATTTCCGCGTCTTTGCTCACTGCTCTGCTCCCGTCGCCAGTAGCGTGATGTTACACAGCCTATAACCTTCCTCGAAAACTGGGCTATTACACGCAAGAAGAATTTTTTAATGCTCATCCAACTGGTAGTTTTAGAGATTAGCTTAGAGATAGAGCTTAAAGATTAGATAGCTCAGTTCTCGAGGAAGGTTATAGGCTATGTAACATCACGCTACTGGCGACGGGAGCAGAGCAGTAACCAAAGACGCGGGTGAAACCGTGCTGCGGCAAGCTAGATAAGTACATAATAAATATCATCCATCGTTTTGACACTAGTCACGTGATCATCCAGCTAACAACCATGTTTTACTTGATTAATATCATCCCCCCTCTTGACAAAGCATGTAGTGACTCTACAATACTTATGTCGTATTATTACCTGTCCGTTTTATAGACGTTTCCACAACTAAATATTTACGTAATCGCTTATCGCTTGGCTTAGCCAAATACACACTATGACACTACTATGACACAGGTACCTGTGCTCTGGGATATTTATGTCTTTGTTTTGTCAAGTGTAGGTATTTAATCTCCGCAAGATATAATCAACTCCATCACAGTTAAAGTCAGAATCACGATACTAGAAAAAAAAACAAAAAATAGAAATATTCGATAGATAGGTATCAGTGTCATTTTAAATTAAAAAAAAACAAACAAAAAAAGAAAAATCTTCAATATCAGTTTAATTTTAAACGAACAGTTCGGATAAACCAATAAGAACTTTTATCGATATCTGTCTGTCTCAATCACTATGCCCATGAACTCCGAGTCAACGGTGAACTTTCTCCAGAGATAACGAACTGTTTGTTTTATTCTTAGAACATTAAACTATTGCCTACGCTCGTAATTCCGTAATATCCCGCTAAAAACACCCCACATGTGCTGTTTTTGAAAATTCCAGAAATTTCCTACCACTGTTGTTTATTCGGGATATTATTTGTATTTGGAAGATTACTGGAACTAACAATCAAATTTGAAACTTTCCCAAAATAGCCCGTGTAGAATGTCTTCAGCGGAATATTATGAGAATAGATCTTACTCTCTTGCTAAGGTACCTGTATGACAGTTATTGTCTTCTGTTTTTGTAGTTGTAGTTTCTAGTATGAGCGATTTAATTTTATTGAGAATCCTTCCGTCCGTCGAGGTTTTCCCGAGAGACTACAAAATGTAGTTCTCCAAGAGAGGAGTTAAAAGGATTTTTAACAGGGTCAGCAACGAGCTAGTGATGCTCTAGTGTTGCAACCGTCCATAGGCTACGGTAAATGTTTCGGTTACCATCAGGCGGGCCGTATGCTTGTTTGTTATCTTAGTCGTATAAAAAAGTTAGTTTTGGTTAAGTGTACATATTATGACGGGTCACGACATTTTTGTAGTCCACCTGTCAACTTCACCTGGGTGGACCGACAGACTATTTTTCGAGTCAGACATTAAAAACCATTTAAGTTGAATCTAAAGTTTTATTAATAGTCATGGAAATCATTTAATTGAATAAAGTTTTTACTTACTGGCCAATTACTTTTAAATGATAAATAAAGAATTGTAATTTTTGTGACTATTTTATGCATTATATTAATAGATTTTAAAAAAATAAATTGGTTGGTTGTTTTTTTGTTAGTGTAACTGTACTATTTAGGTATTTTAGTAAAAAAATTTAAGATAGATTCTTGATTTACTATTACTATCACTATTATGTAATTAGTAGATAACTATAATAATTAAAATTTTATTATTCAAGTTCAATTTACCTATAAAATGTATTACATTGTTGTATTTCTGATTAAAAACAAATAACCGGTTGTATATTGTATAGCAACATCCCGTTTTCATGGAAGGAACAGATATTGTTCTGGTAACACTGATGTTTCATCAGCTTAAATCTTATGCAATAGGGGGCCAGTCTGTTGTCATATTTCGGTCACAATAATAAGGCATTGATGGAATTTTGCATTGTTATTATAAATTCTACTAATATTATAAATGCGATAGTTTGTATGATTGTATGTGTGTGTTTGTTACCACTCAGCGCCTAAACGGCTGAACCGACTGAAAATTAGTATGTAGATAGATTCGGTGCCGGAGACGGACATAAGCTTTATATTCCGAAAAT
Organism: Parascotia fuliginaria; assembly: GCA_963082885.1. Lineage (NCBI taxonomy): Eukaryota > Metazoa > Arthropoda > Insecta > Lepidoptera > Erebidae > Parascotia > Parascotia fuliginaria. The sequence goes on along the minus strand of OY720196.1, from coordinate 9,153,701 downwards.
CAATGTGGTTCCCGAGGGATACGACAAACCATATTACCAGCGGGTGAAACCGAGCCGCGGAAAGCTAGTACTTGTATATAGGCTTAGCGACAAACAGAGAAGGAACGTCTTACTCGAGTACTCCACGCATAAGGTATTGAAACAATTTCTTTTTTTTTTTATATTATAGCCTACCACTCCGACTGACGGTAAGCAGTCAGTGGAATCCAGAAGTGGCGGCCACTATACCAAAAGCCATCGTCTTAAACTGCTGGTATGGTGGCCTCCACTATGGCGGCTGGGATTGGGTTAGGGGAATGAGGGAGGTAAGGAAAGAGGATAGGGGGGAAATCGGGCCTCCGGCGCTCTCACTCACCTACTCTTAAGTCTATCTTCTATGAGAGGGTAGTACTTCCCCGGACGATCAACGATTCATGCTGAAATCAGCGTGGATCTACTACCGTACAATATTACAAATAATAGATATTAAAAAAAAACCTGATTTTAATTTTAGCTTTGATACATAATTGGCGCATTATGTTTCTGCAAATAATGGGAGTAACAGCTGAACAAGCTTTCGAGTCTTGATGTGTTATCACGGTCACCCATTCATAAACCAACCCTGACATGCGTGCTTAAATTTATCGATCTGTAAAATTTAACGAATGTTACTTTATCACTGTATTACATCATAGTATTTAACAGTTTATTTTTAACGTTTAACCTACTTAACTCAATCAGAATAAAATAAATATGTGTGTTATATAGTCAATTATTTGATAGTATTTTTTATATTGCTAATACGTAAAAGATTGTATTGTTATCAATATTACTACGTACATTACGATAAGAAACAGACGACATTATAAATGTCGTTTTAATTTAAATACTACGTATACCTATCATAGTTTTTAGGATTTCGTACCCAAACGGTAAAACGGGACTTCGCTGTCTGTGCGTCACCAGCGCTGTATCTTATGAACCGTGATAGTTAGACAGTTAAAATTTTCACAGAATAAAATAAATATCTAAGGAGGGCTCCCATAAGAAACGTGAACGTGTACGAAACCCTTCGTGCGCAAGTTCGACTCGCACTTGGCCGGTTTTTTGTTTTAATCTCAGCTGTTAATAGGTTAAAACACTTTAATCCTTAGCCCCTGTCTGATGATTAGCTGTTAATGGATTCCAGAGGCCCTAGACAAGTGTCAAAGATTTCTATTCTATTCATAAAATAAATAGAAAAATGTATTGGATTGACATAAACTGCTTAAGTCAATCCAATACATTTTTCTATCTATTCTATGAATGGAATAGAAATCTTTGACACTTGTCTCGGGTCTCTGGAGTGATGAACATCATTCCAAACAAGCATACGACCCGTCTGATGGTAAGTGGTAACCATAATTAAAAGACATGGCTATCAACCAAGCCGTTGCTGAAAAACCAAGAGGATAAAACAGGAAAAGAAAGAAGACCGAAGAAGTAATTAAGACAAACATACAACTATAGTTTAATTTATAGTATTTTAAAAAGCGATAAGTTTTTTTGTTTGTTTGAACGCGCTAATCTTTGGAACTATCAGTCGGATTTAAATATTTCTTTTTGTGTATGATAGCCCAGTTCATGAGGAAGGTTATAGGCTATGTACCATCACGCTACTGGTGATGGGAACAGAGTAGTAAGAAAAGAAGCGGCTGAAACCGCGCTGCAGGAAAGCTAGTAAATTAAAAGTACTTATTAACAAGTAAGTACTAGTTATTATCATAGAAAAATTGTATGGTTGCGAAAACAAGGCAGTATACTTATTAAAGACTCTGTCCGGTTAGACGGGAGTAAGACCCTGGCACACATTTAGATGAAGATGATTGAAATTGCAATTGTTTGATGTTCAATGGAAAAAAGACATAAGACGAAATACCTTTTTTTGCAAGTGATTATCTTGTACTCATTGGCATAAAGTCATAGTCATAGTTGCTTAATTGGTTGTCTTGGTTTACATAAATTTTTCTTTGATTGCATAGTGCAGTCCCAAACATTGTTCTGCGAGGGTCCGGTAATTTTTACACTAACCTTTTTTGAGCCACTTCACTTAATACTTTGAAACCCAAGCTGGTTCCATTATGTAAAATTATAAACATTCATTATTAGTATTATAAATATAACTACATTATTTTAGTATCGCCTATTTACTTACAGTTTCTGAAAGGCTCATCAACGAAAAATTAACTAATCATTTGTTAAATCTCATGTGAAGTACTAATTATGTTGCTAAAAGCATGAATAATTAGTTTAATTTGGTCTAATTACGAACTACTTAGATTAAGACATGAGATTTAACAGATGATTAGTTAATTTTTCGTTGATCAGCCTTTCAGAAACTGAAAAGGCACAAAAATTTAGTGCGAAGTATTTTTAAAACAAGAATGTTGCGCCTTGGTCTTTTATTTTGATAGCCCGGTACCGGGTCGAGGCCTGACAAATGGAAAACACTGGCGTATTGACTATAAATGACTTTTTAGTCTAATAAAGTTAAGACATATTATTGTTTCAGTAAAAAGTATTAATATTGCAGAGAGAAAAGTTTTAAATATACTCCAAAAGCATTGGTTTTTTACTCATAATTAGTACCTAACCTTACAGTGATTACCCAAATACAATTAAGTCTACCTATAGTTTTTATAGGATGAAAAATGCCCAAATCAATGCTTTTTTAATAAATTACATTCAAAATTTTACCGTACTTAACAGCGTTTAATCTCGCAGCTTCAAGTCACGCGCTCATTTAATTGGTATGACGTTGTATGCCATATGTCGTCTGATAACAATTTTACTAGCGAGAATAGAGTTATCATCATTTATTTATATTATTTTATGTATTGCATTGTCAAATGATATCTGCACGTGCATGATGATCCTGGTCAATTATGATTTTCTTTTATATTTCATCCCATAACTAAAAGCAGGTGTTGCGAAAATAAGATGGCGTTTTCCACTGGACCTGTACTGAATACTGAATCCAACTTAATGCTTATCATTAGCGCAAAATTATTTGTTGAAATCATGTGATGAACTTGGATAAGTTAATTTTTTTTATTAAATTTTAATAGTTTGTTTTATATGACCCCAGAAGAACTGGGCGACATAATTAATTAACTATCTAATGATCTCTATCTAATGATGTTTCAACCAAAGAACAATATAATAATAGAAATACAGCTAGTACTATAAGACTGATACAAATCGCGCCTTTTAGTTAAAGTATTCTTCCGCAACACGCAATACCCTAATTAATAAAATCTAATAATTGTTAAATGTGATCACAATGACTAAATTAAATTTATTTTGCTCTCAAACAACAATAAAACAACATAATAATAAGTTAACTTAATTAACTAATTAATCTATACTATTATATAAAGAGGAAGAGTTTGTTTAAACGCGCTAATCTCTGGAACACCTAGTCGGCTTTAAAAAAGTCTTTTTCGTGTGAAAGCCCAGTTCTCGAGAAAGATTATAGGCTATGTAACATCACGCTACAGGCGACGGGAGCAGAGTAGTAAGCAAAAACGTGGGTAAATCTGCGTCGCGGAAAGTTAATAATAAATAACAATAACTAGTACACTAAAATAACTTACACAATCATTTTAAATTAATTCTTATGCTTACTGTTGAAGATGTCATTCATTCATTCTCTTGTCATTGTCTTGTAAGATACATTGTTTATTAAACATTGTCTTATTAGTACTATTAGTTCTTTAATACAAACGAGTTTCATTATATTTACAACATTAAGAACATACATATTTATTACCAGTCTGAAGATATTTCGTACGGACATAGAGTGCGTGCGAAGTTACGCCTGTGGTTAAGCCTGGCCGATGTACAGTCAGTCAAAATAAATCGTACTAATATTCTCCCCTTATTCTTTAATGCTGAGGGTCGTGACCTCCCTTCTGCATCACTTTCTCTCTTACGATCTTCCGTCATTCATTTCTGTCACTAGCGGTATGGAGAGCGTTGTGCGTTCTGGTAGAACCAACGTATTGATCTGCGTCCAGGAGGCCTTTTTCCGTCTACTTTGTCAGTCACAATGAGCTTCTCGAGATCACCGTCTTATCTTGCAATGTGACCCACGTATTCTAGGACTCTGCGGCCTAATATATAGAGATTATATTTTATCACCATGTTTGTATGACAGTCGGAAGCAGCAGGCCATGCTCTTTAAGACATAAAAGGCTTCGATGTGATTTAGAAACTGATCTTGGTTTTCTTCCCCTTTCTCATTCACCTCTTCCTAACTACTGCCAACTGTATGGTTACATTTTAGAGAACATCTGTACCCTCCATCAGGTCAACTGAACGATTCTGTTTCACCTACATTCTTAGCGCATTCTACATAAAAAAAAGTGAATAATATATAAGCTGTTACACATAGTAACTCTCAAACAAGCTAATCACTATGCAGAACAAAACAAACATGTTTCAGATCCGCATATTTATGCCAAGCAATTAAACGGAATGCCAAAGAGTCTTGGCACCAACAGTTATACTACACAAACTGTTTAGTGCTTCTTAAAGTATCATAATTTGCATGCCAAGTTTAATAATTACACGTGTTTCGTGATTTCCTTTGTTCGGTATTAGGAACAAGGGAAGTTTATTCATTGTTATATTATGTTATCGATAAATCAAAATTTATATTGAAACTAATCGTCACGCTGAATAAAATACTATAATTAGTTTATGTGCGTTTGTCTCATTTGTAATAACGTACATACATAGCTTCACGCCGTGAATCCCCAAAGGCGTAGGCCAGAGGGTGTTTTAACTACCCACTTTTCGCAATTATTTTTTATTTTAGGTTCCATGTAACAGGGGGCTAGCCTGTTGCCATTTATCGGACACAATTCCAGACTCCGGGCTATTACTGAGAATGTTTCGACAGAAAAACCCAATATCACTTTACCCGACCCGGGGATCGAACCCGAAACCTCTGCGTGGTAATCCATACACAGTACCACCGAACCACAGAGGCAGTCATGTTTCAGATAAGAACTAAATGTTTATATAACTGTCAAATAGGGACTTGAACTTTATGTTAGCTGTTGATAAAAATAAATACTTTGGAAATTGTGTTGTTCCTATTACAACAAGTAAAATCAAAAGTCATTTAGTACGCATACAGGTTACATTTAGTGTTCCATTTTGTGTATTGAAGATGCTATATTTCGCCATAGCATGCAATTTATTTTATATCCCTTATAGTTATTTCTTATTTATCAATGGTGGCAGAGAAGTATTCATGCACGACCGTTTTTTCAGTAGATATTTACTTGCCAGACCGGCCAGTTGTAAGTTTGCTACCGTATTAATAATAGTACCAGTCTATAATTGTCACACTGAAGGAGGATATATATTTGTACAGAGAAATGAGGTAATCATTAATCACTGCGTCTACTCAAGGTCAATTTTCAATTTCAATATTATCCGTCACCAAGGTAAATGTGTATTTTCTGATAATACCTTGGACTTTCCAAGGTATTATCAGAAAATACACATTTCAAAAAAGAAACCTTGTTTTGATAATAAAAATCTGTTTGTGTTTCATAATTTGTTAAAAAAGCTGTTCAACTTTTTGCTTGAGTCACTATAATGTATCAATAAGGAAATAATACAATTTGTCTAATATAAACCAGAAATGACGATTTCGTTACGCACGTGGTCTACAGATTGAATAGAAATGAAATATGCATGAGATATTGTTGTAAATAATGTACATAATAAGATCAACAAAGTAACTATTGTAATAATAGCTATAAATTTAATAAATGAAAAATGTGCTCTAAAAATGAGGAAATCAATACAATCGAACTGCATCAATACGAAGTGGCGGTTCAAACACATTAACACAACCACCACACAGAGCTATCAATGACAAATTAATTGACAAAAATTATGGTTGATGGAGCAGAAAAAAATTGGATTGGTTATCATGAACGGGTAGACGCACCAGGCGATATAGATGCCAAATTTATTATTGATGGCTGATGGTAATCCAGGATCTGTTTAAAAGAGATGCTTAAAGAAGGTCCCTGTTTATCAGTGTGGTTATAATAATAGTATTAGCACAGCATCACGCGGTTAAGAAGGCTCATTGTAGTTTCGTTTAGATATGTTAGGTCCTAATAGCAGGTGAGACTTCGAGCACAATTCCGTTAGACCTTGGCATGACAGTTGAGTTTAAAATAAATAAATGTCTTAGTTGTTCCTTTTTGTTTTTGACTGAAATTCGCATTAGTTCTTTTATTACTGCCCTACATTCAAGTTTACTCGCCTCCTTGCTACCATCAGAGTGAGATCAAGATTATTTTTGTACTTTTAAAGGTTATTGTGTTCAGATGTTTTTATTTCTATTACTTTCATAAATTAACTGTTGTTCGCGACGTTATATGAATATTAAACGTTATACACCATGTTTTGCATTGGCAGTCGAATCGCATTTATAATTTCTCAGCACGTATGTGATAGAATCTTTGTCTTGCAACACTTAGTTGTTTAAATAGTTAAGACTCAAAAAGGCCTTTGATAATACCAAATTTTTCAAATTTTCGTAAAACAAAATTCTAAATTTGTCACTACATAAACCAAATTAGTTTTTTTGGTTTTTGGAATGGTGTTCGCCACTTCTGGATTCCATTGACTGCTTACCATCAGGTAGAATGGAGTCACTTGGTAGGCTAATATAAAAAAAAAACTACTGTGGACGACAATTCTATAGCTTGTTTCTGATCTTTAGTTTCTTACTTACGTTGTCCACAATAACAGACAAGTTTTTTTTAGATTTAAGAACACGTCCCTGTTTGTATTACTGGTACCTAGTCTTTCTATATCTGTCGTGTGTTTAATAATATGTAGGATTTTTTTTCATATTTAGCGTTCTTACACAATTTAATTTTAAATGCACGATAGCTTTTGTATCCCACTGACTGCAGGTTATCTAAGTGGAGTCCTTTAGTAGGTTAATATAAAAAAATCTGTCATTACAGAATAACTAATTCAACTTATCATTTAATATCAAACATTTGGCAATTCATTACATCTAACTGCTATGATCTATCGTGATGCTGTAAACCGTAATGCGATATCCGATATCATGTCACACGCATATCTAGCAACACGCAAATTGTATACTCATGTAGAAGAGTTAACGTATATTTAGTAGCTCGAAAGTATGTATTTTTTTAAAAAGTTTCTTGATGTGTATGTGTGCTTTGCTAGTGAGTGTATACCTGTACTATTAATATAAAGAGTAAGTTTCTTTGTAATAAAATAATCTCTGGCATTATCAGTCGGATTTGAATAACTATTTTAGCGTTAGATGACCCAGTTTCTGAGGAAGGTTAGGCTATGTAACATCACGCTACTAGCAGTAAAAGCGGAGCAGTAACCAAAGATGTAACTTAATGATGATATAAATTCATCGGCATATTATAAGATGTCAGGAAGTGAAGATCTTGATACTTTCAAGAGAAGTATAATATACAACTCAGCAGTCGTAAAAACTTCATTATTAGTCTGTTAACTGTAAATGATAAGAAAGCGGCAGAAAAATCACCCTTCACAAGACAGGGAACAGGTGTCCTATGTTACGATGCTACACAGCACACTGCGGTCACCAATGTGCATATGTGGGGTAAATGTTTATGAACCGGCAATCGTTCACTCGATGTGGCGTTAAAAACCCTTGAAATCTAAAATTAATGAAAGCCAAAATTGCCAGCAATGGGCAGATTTGTCAATGATGTAACTATGTTATGAATAACATTCAAAGTCCAATGTCTGCCTTCTTATGTACTATAAACTTTGCCCTTTAATGTGTCCAATTTAATTTCATGAAAAAGCTTTTTATACGTCTAAATGTTCGATAACACGATGACTGAGCTATATTTGTTACATAGTATTTTTGATTATAAATTAATCTATTTTTCCTAACAACAACATGTCTATTTTGATGCAAGTCTTGGACTTTCCCATGTTATACTTGAGGTTATTTATTAAACCTAACATTAAGAAGGTAAACATTAAAATTAACAAAAACATAGTAGCACTATCGAACCATATAAATCATGACCTATTTTGCTGATAATTCGCTTAACACTGTCGAATTTGTATGATCCATTGTGTATGCACTTGGGACGGTTTAATACTAACGTAACAACAGTGTACTCAGTAAAATGTCAGTGTCTAATAAAATTATAACAAGCTCGTTGCTAAGGAAATCTGTCTTCAGGCGAATTTCCTTGCATTTAGATGAATTGACACATTGAATTGATGGAGGGTGAGTCATGAACTCATGATTCACTTGGTTCGATAGTTCATAAATATTACAAGAGCCTAGACTGGTTTAAATACTGGAGCACTATTGAACCATTTAATAAAAAATAGCTTCAAATGGGTATTACATATTTATATTGCTTTTATTGCCAAATATTAAGTTAATAGCTTCCCGTGGCGCGGTTTCCTCCTTGTCTTTGTTTACTGCTCTGCGCCCGTCGACAGTAGCGTGATGTTACATAGCCTATATCGGCTATAATCTTCCTCAAGAACTAGGCTAACATACGCAAAAAGAATTATTTAAATCGGACATGTAGTTAAAAAGATTAGCGCATTCAAACAAACAAACATACTCTTCCGTTTTTTATAATTATTATAGATATAATGAATTGATTGATTGTCTCTGCATCACCCAATGGTAGACTGGTAGATAATGCCTCAGGCATTAAGTCCGCCTTTACATGTATGTGTATAAAGTTTTAAATAAAATAAATAAATAAAATAAATATATCTATAATATAAAAATGAATCGCTGAATGTGTTGCTAAGCGCAAATCGCGAGAGCAGCTGAACCGATTTCGCAAATTTTTTTTCATAATATTCCTTGAAGTACGAGGATGGTACTTACGGAGTGAAAAATAAAAATAATTGCCAATTAAAACAGTTTTCTATATTCCCATACAAAAGTATCTTTATTTATCCCAAAATATTTTAAAAAATGTCCACCCGTGCGAAGCCAGGGCGGGCCGCTAGTTAGTAATAAAATCCATCCATCCATAATTTAAGAGTTAGACTCTTGTCGGTGGAACTGATGCAATTCCTGCCACTTCTCCCTGTCCAGAGCCATCTCTTTAACCTCCTTATACGACATGGCACCAGCACTTTTCTTTATTTGACTCATATAGTTTATCCGTGGTCTTCCCCTACCTCGCTTTCCTTCTATTTTCCCTTCTATGATGTTTCTTATAAAGCTGTCATGTCGTATAATGTGGCCAATCATCTTTCCTCTTCATCTTTCTATTGTCCTGAGCAAGGTCCGCTTTTCTTTCACTCTTCTCAACACATCTTCGTTTGTGATCCTCTCTGTCCAACTTATTTTCTCCATCCTCCTCCAGCACCACATCTCAAATGCCTCCAACATATCCCTTTCTCTTTGTGTCATCATTGTCCACGTTTCACGCCCATACAGTGCTATGCTCCAAACATAAGTTTTTATAAATTTCTTTTTCACTTGTTTTGATATTTTAGATGTAAATATATTTCTGTTTTTATGAGATGTTTGTTTTGCTATCATAGTAATAAAATAATAATCTTAAAATAAATAATTATACATGTTGGCTTTAATCTTTAATTTCATTATAAGTAGCTAGCAGCATCTTAAAGTAGTCCAATTGTAGTGCGTAATGTGTGAATAAGTAATGGCTCACTCGAACTCGTCAGGATAACAACAGAGGCCTAACCCTGCTATCACAATAGTGTCAAAATAGTCGATCATTGATCTCTTATTGGTTGAAACTTGTCAAAATCAACCAATATGAGATGAATGATCGATCATTCTGACACTATTGTGAATAGCAGACGTAGGCCCCAGCTGTTGTCACGGGTGACAAGCACATGACAATAGAAAATCTAGTTCTTATGCTAACTAATAGTGGCACTGTTAATTTTTACGTACAAATATTTTATTAAGTTTTCTAAACAATTTACCACAAGTATTGATTACAATACTTGTTTTAAGCTATCATATTTCTCTTAACTAATTAATTCAGGTTTAAGCTATCAGCTATAGGGATTTCCGAATTCTTATGTATGAAAAATTCTTTTAAAGACCTTAAAAGTATCAAATTTCAAACCATTGATTTGAAGTTTCTTGATGTTAAGCGGACATTAGAAGCAGGTGAACAGTCATTAAAAGACGGATTTGCATTCCGTTAATAAGGCGATGATTTAACGAAATAAATCGTCGTAAGGTAATTGCGATTTTTTTTTATTAATTTATATTTGTATAAACATCGATGGGGTTTCCCTCTTTTGCCGTATACATATAGTGGGTAGATATATACATACTTAGGCGAGGCGTTTACATCTTGAAAGTTTATTTAGATACCTAATGGCGAAACGGCAACGTTGGTAAATATTATAACGGTCCTGGAAATGCACGTTCTAGAAGAATGCAATAAGTATGTTGAATACAAAGTAACACCCACAATCTGAATGCATCGGAACGGTACGCCTTAGATACTAATATAAGACTGCCCAGTCCCGTCTATACCTTCCATAAAGAAAAAGAAATTTTTGAATAAAACAAGCTAGTGTTTTTAATTATGAGGGTGATATTTTTTCTTTAAAAACTCTGACATCAAACAACAAGACAATCAAAGTGTCTCCACTCCGCCTGATGGTAAGCAGTCAGTAGAATCCAGAAGTGGTGGACACCATTCCAAAAGCCAAGGTACTGGTATGGTGGCATCTACTATGGCAGCTTAGTGAGATGCTTTTCCACGTCTCCCTTAAAAGATCTACACCTATTCTACTATTACTTATTAATATTTCCCACACTTAATAAACATTTGTAAGCATTTTTTAATTTATTGTCACTCGCTGCGTCTTCTTAATTTATTACAATCGATATCCTGTGTAACTGGTTTCAGATTTTTATTCAAAGCAGCTGTGGCCTGACCTTTAAATCAAATCACTGGGAAACACCCAAATGGTATTATTAGACAATTAGTCATATTTAAATTAGTCCATGAAGGCTATCTTTATTACTATACTAGCTTGCCGCGGTGCGGTTTCTCCTGCGTTTGCTTACTGCTCTGCTCCCGTTGCCAGTAACGTGATGTTACATAGCCTTTAAACCTTTCTTAAGATTTAAGCTACCATACGCAAAAACTATTTTTAATCTGACTGGTAGTTCCAGAGATAAGCGCGTTCAAAGAAACAAAAAAAACAAATAAACTTTTACGCTTTATATAATAGTATGGATGTAGATGTAATAATTGTTGCAAATATTAGAATCATGATTGTTATCGATTGGCTTGAAGTACTCTTTAACATCGACTTCTGATTTTATCATTAATGAGTTAGAACTCTCTGTTGTTGGTGGCACTGATGCAATTCCCGCCACTACTTTCAGTCTCGAGCCTATTACAGGGTTTACTTCTTTATACGACATGACAGCAGCAATTTTCTTGATCTGGTTCATTATAGCTTATCTGTGGTTTTCCCCTTCCCCGCCGTCCTTCAAATGAAATATATAATAACTGTCGTGCCTGGCAACTAGGACATCTTTATCACATTTTATGATTGTCAGTGAAAAATCAGTCACATGTTTAAGTTATGATATTTATCGATATATTAATATTTATCGATATATTAACAATATTTAAGGCAATGTTAAAACAATGTGAGAAGTGGAATGTGGTTGCTTCAAGCAGAACCAGTCAGATGGGTGATAATGCGGCGATAAGGTCTTCACGGTCAATGGCAAAGGTGAATGGTACTCGTTTTTGGAACCGAGATAGATTAATTGTTTAACATTAATTTACTTTTAGTAATAAATTAAAGAAACAGGAAGATACAACGTTGAAGCTTTTAAAGCTTTAAGAAATAGAATTATGTATTATTTAGAAAATTATATAAATGTGAGTGCATTATTAAAAAAGTCTATGTAAGTGTAAAATAACTTCTTCTTTTTTTTAAATATAAAAGGTACAAAGTAGATGCCCTTTTTTTGTAGAGGGAAAATCGTTCGAAAATCGAAGACGGCTATGTCAGGCTAGCTGGCCTGAGATGGTAGGCTGCCAAATACCGACTAAGACGCCCCTGTGTACCTTTTTTCGCCTTAACGGATGGGCCGCCAGAACTTGATACTACATCAGCGGCAAGGGTCAAAGATTAATATATAAAATACGATGTACGATCGCTAGGTACCCATAGCATATTAAGAACAATAATAGAAGCAAAAGTGAGGGCAAGCAAGTATATGGAACATACAAAAAAGAAGGTCAATGCCACCTCTAATAAAGAACTCAAAAGCAAATCGAAATGTAGAGCAGCTTCACATTTACTCCAGCGACAAAAGATTCTTAACTAAAAGAAGGTACCACTAACGAACTAATATCTCACATTACTAATAGCTTTTTAATCTGTGAGGCTCCATCATCAAGTTAATGGTGTGACCTAATGTTAGATGTCAAGATCATAGAATCTTTATTGATCTATTCACACTGTCAAGCCTTGTGCTCACAAAAACGTGTACACTAACGTGCACTTAGGATTCATTTATGCATGTAGTTACAATTAATACATGCTATATTAAACTAATACGTACTATAAATGTAAAGATCGGGTCTTATTGGTCAGTCCAGTTATGATCTGTGCTAATACTGAATCTACGGAACACTGCCTCAATGACTGCAGTCTGCATATATTGAGATAAGATCTGAAATATAATTTGGCAATTATAAACTGTATACCCATCAACATCAGAAAGACTTTCCCAAAGAGTCGTTTTACGTCTTATGGCTTTTATTCCTCTGAAGGTGCGAATGATAATGATAAAAGGACATTTGTGGGTCTAATAATAGTGATCATCATTCTAAAAATCATCGTAGCAAACGGCCAGTATTGGATATGTGAGATGCCTTTTTATACCTTTAAAAAGACCGAGGATTAAAATGTGGTAAGTTCATATGACAGCTTTTTTTATTGCCGACTCTATCAGATGAAGCAAACAAACGTTCATGGACTCTGCGAAGCCGCTTCGTACCGTGAAGGGAGTAAGGTAGGTGATAGGATTGAGGGAGGTGTCGAAAAAGAAAAGGAGTGAATTTGGGCCTCTGGCACTTCACCGAACGAAACGCAATAGTTGGAGTTCTTTACTTTTACATCGATCTTCTATCGATCTACTACCGTAAAATAACATTATATTTTTATAGCTTTGCATAGCTTTAACATAGTATTTTTACTCTAAGCGATACTCAGAACTATATAAAGTTTCGCCAGCTATTAATATATCATACTATAATCTCTTTTTGGGACCTAATGGTTCCATGTAACAAAAGGCAATCAACAAAATAAACATTTCTGCAAAGGTGCCGCTTTTCCATTCAATCCACAACATGAAAATAAGCTCAATACAAAATAATATTAATTTACAAATGTATAGCTTGAAAAGCAATGTAAGAAGCACATCACAGCATATTACCAACATCATTAAAGCTGCAAGTCATCAATGGCATGGCAACATAATATAAGCACTAGCTTCTCGTAGCGTCGTTTTATCCGCGTCTTTGCCTACTGCTCTGCTCCCATCGCCATTAGCGTGATGTTACATAGCTTATAACTTTCCTTAAGAACTGGTCTATCATATGCAAGAACAATTATTCAAATCGGACTGGTAGTGCTAGAGATTAACGCGTTCAAACAAATAAACTATTCCGTTTTATAATATAACTAGCATTTTGCAGCATTTTACCAGCATGAAGTTACATCTTTATTAACTGCTCCGCTCCCGTCGCCAATAGCGTAATGTGAACTTATAACCTTCCTCAAGAACTGGGTTATCGTATGCAAAAAAAAACAAACTTTTCCGCTTTATAAAATAGTACGGGTTTAAAGTATCGCAATTTCATTTCAATCTCTAAATTCGTCCGTTTACCTTCGTTCAACTAAAGGAGAACTGGCCAAGGTGATGAAAACTGAGGAAGGCATATATCCAGCAGTGGACGTCTTTCGCCTGATAATTATGATGATTATAACTATGATGATGAAAGGAAAGCTAAAACTTTTTAGTTCTGCAAGCAATAGTGTTTTCCGCTACTAGAGTCAATATAAAGATTCTGTTTAAGTTGTCAGCTATTTTGCGTATTTATTTCTTACTTGTACGATCTCGTACACGCCCCCAACGATCGCCTAAAGAATAACCAACTTGTATCATGCTACAATTAGAACAATTATTGACGCGTGCGCACAATCAATCTGATGTTTATATTTATACTAATAACAAGCCATTTATCTGTTAGCGTCTTCACAACTCGGCAACTTGCGTCAGTTGTTGATTTCATAAAACGATTAAATATCTCATGGTGGTTTTTACTGATTAAATTGAGCTGTATTAATAACAATAACAACAAAATGGCGATATCGAGTAATAACAATAATGGAAGGTTTCTAGAGCACCTAAAACGTCACGATGATCTGTTAAGTATATAGAAGAAAGATTGAAGACAAGATAGGTAGAGGTAGATTTAAATTAACCTACATATGTGAAACGGATAGAAAAGAAGATTATTTGCATGTTGGTAATTAAAAAATAAAACGAAATGTACAAATACAAATGTGACAAAAGCCAAACTGTTAAATAAAATAAAGAAGTAATTCAAATGTAAAATAGCATGTAGAAGAAGTTGACGTTATTCCTACTGATAAGAGCCAAACTTTTATATGTTTTTATTTATTAGCCTAGCAGTGTGACCCCACTCTGCCTGACGGTTAGCAGCCAGTGGAATCCAGAAATGATGACCAATCAAAAGCCATCGTTTAAAATTGCTGGTATAGTAGTCTCCACTATGACGGCTTTGTGAGATGCGTTTTGTGGTTTTCACGCCCCGCTTACCCTTAGAGAAAAGAAGTGATTAAAATGTCAAAATTATGTCGAGTTATTTGTGTAGTCTCAATAAATATTATAATATAGAACCAGAGAAGGTTTTAAATCAAGGGACGATTTGAATGTCGTTAGGAACGATTGACAGTGGTTTTTTATTAAAAGATCTTTATTTAAAAACCCGATTTTATGCAATGGATCGTTCAGCGCCGAATCGCTTTTGCAATATGTCAATATGCCTTGACAGCGCTTTAGCAACGAACGAAAAATCAGGATTTTAAAGATTCTTGGATTGAAGGTTGTATAATATAAAGCTACTGTAAGGCAATACTAGAAAAGAGAAAGTAGCGTCCACACATTAAGCATGTTAATGCTTAACATGTGGACAATATACTTTGTTAATAGATATGTGACCTTTCTTAACATTTGCATTGTAACCCATCTTCACCCATTGATTGTCTACCGTCTCCAAAGTCAAAGTCATAAACATTTATTAATTTGGGTTAATTGAATTAACACTTATAAAAGTTAAAATTACAACATGCCAGCCAATTAACCTACAGCCAGTTGCTGATGTATGTTAGGGTCTTGAGAAGCAAGAAACTCAGGCCACTCGTTTTAATCGCCAGGTTTTGCAATTTTTCTTAGGTTTAGGTTAGGTTAGGTTTTGCAAGTTACAATTTCAAGTAGCATGCAAAGTGACGCAGGCAAAATACACTACGCAATAAACTTCTTTAGATCATAGGTCCACGTTGTTAGGGACGTGCTCAAGATGCATGAGGCTGTACAATCTATATCATTCTGTAGATTTCCTTGTTTTTGGCCTATGTCCAGCAGTAAACATCCTTGTGCTTATGTAATGATGGAATATTAAGAAGTCAACATATACTGGTTTAATCACTCAACTGTTAATTCTAGTTTTTTCCGCATTTTTTGTATACTTGTTTACAAATTAAAAATAACTTGAAATGCATAAAGTATGTTATGAGTTATGACGCATTGTTTATAATCTATACTGATATATAAAGTGTAAAAGTTTGTTTGTTTGTTTGAACTCGCTAATCTCTGGAACTACCAGTCGGGGTTAAATAATTATTTTTGTGTCTGATAGCCCAGTTCTGAGGAATGTAGTAGGCTATATAACATCACACTACTGGCGACGGGAGCAAAATAGTAACCACAGATGTAACTAAACACGAGTGAAACCGCGCTGCGGAAAGCGAGTGGTCATAATAAAAGAATAATTAATAAACTGAGGACAACACGTGGATATAATTGAGAATGAGTAATTTAATTGATATATTGTAGCTATTTTTATATTTTTAACAATCACCAGAGCTAGGCAATATTTGTAGATATTCAAACAAATATTGTTCGCGAAAACTGGTTGTAACTTGCCTTTTAAAAACAAACAGCGCACTAAGTGTTTACTCGGAGAACTAAATTTGACTGTCACCAGTGACAGCTTTCTGAATTTAGTACTCAGAGCTGATACTAGAGGCGTTGTTCATCAGTTTACAAGTATGGTACCAGCATAAAATCTGTCTTTCTCTCTGGTAAGGCAAACGCACGTAACTGGTTATTCTATTATAGAAGCTTGAAAAGGTAAATAAGGCATGTTAATAATAGCCTTATGATTATGATCACTCATTAAAAGAAATATATCTAACTAAGAACTAAGACTTGTGTCATTTTTACATCCATACCAATATTATAAATGCGAAAGTAACTCTGTCTGTCTGTCTGTTACGCTTTCACGCCTAAACTACTGAACCGATTTTTATGAAATTTGGTATAGAGATAGACCTCGGAGGAAGAAAGGCTATTTTTTATTGCGAAAGAATGGCTTCAAGAGGTTGAAATAGGGTATGAAAGTTAAATAGGGTATGAAAGTTTGAAAGATATAACCGACATTCACGATGGTGAAGCTGCGAGCAACAGCTAGTAATATATAATACAAATTGCAATGCACTTTTGACAATGTAATTAGTAAGTTTTACTCTAAAAGTCTTTTATATAAAAAATTCTCAAGAATAAAAATTTGATTAATAGTACTTCGATCATCGTTTAAATTTAATTTATACAATTCAGGTTTTATCGTATGTCAGTAACGTTGAAGATATCTTGCAAACTATGACTTTAAAAACGTCACATTGATTGTTCCTGGCATCAAACTTTAATTTATCACGATTACGATTTGAGGTACTAATTATTTAAACTAATCTTTTCAGTAACACCAAATAAGATTGCGCTTCATCGAAAACCTTACTATGTTTATAACGGCTGGCTCCGTCAATGACCAATCCACGTCACGCACAAGTAAAACCGGCTCTTTATGTTACCTGTGAAGTGGCTGGTCGATGTACTATTAATAATCTTGACTCCAAGCCTAAAGGTCTCGATGCTCTCAGGGAAGACGTGCAATTGACCTGTTCTGGTTATAAATAATTTGCAGGTATTTCTAGACTCTACCTGCTTTCTTATATCGATAAAGCGGGATTTTCTTTTTTTTTTTAATCCACTCATTTCGTTGAATCCAAGCCCTATGTAGGAGACTTTACATAATTTCTTATTAAATTCTGGGATTCAACAATTGCTTTTATTTACAAAGGTGACAATCGATCTGCATTGAAATCACATTTTTTACTATCTGTAATTTAATTGATTATAATTCAATAAAAACAAGTTTATAATTAGCGTCATTAGCTTTTTAAGTTATATTACGGCTCGTGTCAGTAATGGCACGTGTGGATTAAACAATGGTTTTTAATTTGTGGTTACGAGACGAACACGAGACTGCACATAAGTGTTGATGCTTATAACACCTTGTCTTCGGATGGAATATCCAACAGCCTATTACAGAATTAGAATAGAAACACGAGATGGTCATTAAAATAGAAAAATTGTGGAGTGACAACTACGAACTAGAAAACGCAGCATGGGCTGTAAAAGTGAAGAATCTTGAACGGATGTTACTTGGGATGACTGGTCAATCTTGACATGGTATACATCTAATAAATACAATCCAAAATTACCTTGTCGTTCAAAATGGCCGCGAAATCCATTTACCATTATAATTGAAATATGTAGTCAAATGACCATACTAGTTGAAACTAAATATTTTTAATACGCCCAACAGTGAACGGCTTTTGGATTGAAATGTTAAAAGCAAAGTATAAATTCATTATTTTCAGTATACATTTTTGGCAGTGAAAACTCGCTAGGCCTCCAGCTATTCAGCTGTAAATATGTACTTGTAGGTCACTAAAAGATCAGTGTGGTTTAAGAAGATTTTCTCATTCTTTTATAGAGGATATTTTAAGAATTGTTTATTTTCTGATGATTCCCTCAGCAATTCTTGAAATATCCTGTTTATAGGATGAAGACAGCTTCTTAGTTCTTTTCATACAAAAGGAGCCTTGAAAAGAGAACTCGCATTCAAGTATTGAGAAAGCATCAGAACTGTCAGAAGCCAGTTCTATTTCAACAGTTTCTAGAACATTTGCTTCCTATGCAATATATATTTCTGCAAATTATTTGTCGAACTGGTTTTCTCGAGGTTATTTAATTCGAACGCTGATAATATGCGGGTCAACTGATACGTAATACATTGTTTTTAAAATTCCTTCTGTTTCGTAAAGATATAAAGCAACATTAGATTTTTCTATTGATATTGTAAACAATCTTGCGACCATATGGTAGGTTACGACCTCGTGCAATATCAGAGGAGTTTGAGTTTTTGTTTTTTAGTTCGTTCAAGGACAGATTTAGTATTCTTAAAAACTAAAGAGATAAATTGTTCTCACAAATTACTCTGATGTTTTTTCCAAGAAAGTCAATATTTGCTGACACATACTATTAGGAATGTAGTTTTATGTGTTTAACGATACAAGAATTATTATTTCTGAGAAAATTTTACTCTCAAAGCCAGTTATGAAGAGAGAGAGAAGCTTAATATTTTTGTAATCTTTATACTTTTCGCTTCAAGTTTGATGTGATTGAGTAAAGTATTGATGAATGATTTGTAAAGTTACCCGCCAACACGGAGTATGTTGCCTAGAAAAGTGAACACCGTTAAGTGACAGAGAGTAGCCGTCGACGGATACATCATCATTACATATAAACTAAACATAGCTAGTTTTCCATGAAACTTTAGTTAAACCCCGTTATTACAACACCGTAATATCTATTCCACGTCTTAACCATACCAGCTATGCAAGCCAGTCAAGCGGGTAATATTTAACCGCACCGGAATCTTAATGGCTGGTGACGCCGTATCCAATGCTCATTAAGTGGCGCTTACCACTAACGAGTTCCTAAGAGGATCGCGGCAGTTATTGCATCCACTTTCACTTCCGCAAGTTAATGGAATGTAAAATCATATATTAACATTTCTTAAAAAACAAATGTAATATTGAATAAATTCATTAACAAGAGGCTTTTTTCTACGGTTTAAAATGTGGAACCATTCATCTTTTTTTATTAGTCTAGAACATCGTAATGATGCTTATGATAATAAACAGAAGGTTTCAGCTAATAGAGATCATAATACAGCAAGGGTGTTTTTTGTCGAAATAGTGACAGTTTATTTGCCTTCAGTCAATTCGCTGACTAAAATCCAGCTTCAAAACTGGCAACATCACGAAGCACTCTTATTATAACCTTACTTTGTCTAGATCCTTGTTTTTAATGGTACAAAAGACAAAGACAAAACACAAAGTAACATTTTAATAATTCTGCTATAAGAGGTGGTGGTGGGACCCCTTGTCGCTTTTTTATTCGCCAGATTTATCATGGGTATTGTAAGATGCAATTAAAGAAATACCAAATTATTGTAAGATGGTAAGGTAGGTAAAACCAGGTATCGGGTGTTCCTGTTCTGCAATCTAAATACCAACTTACTTCTGTCTCTAATCTGTCTGTCAAGTTTGGTAAACTCTTCTTTATCCACTACCCTAAATTGTTAGATTTAATAGTCGGATAATATTTATTACTTAAAATTCAACATTTTTCAGTCTTTATTAGAATTTCTAAGAATTTTCTTCGCCGTTGTAAACGTTTGTACTTAGAACTTGTATTGACGATATTATTAAAGAAATTAACGTCAAAATCGTTGTAAGCAAACAAAAACAACTACAAAATATCAAATCTTTTTGCTTTTTAATATTAGTTTAGATTTGTGTGTGTGTAAAGTGTGTCCGATAATTGTCAGCAAATCTCACGCGGTCTATTTTATTTTTATTGTAAAGTTAATCTAAGTTTTCTTATGATATTTTTTGCGCTGTATGTCGGTAATATTCGAAATAACCTAGAAATACATACGACTTTGAATAAGTCACATTGGTATCGATCCCTCAACCTTTTAAATAATACGGTAATATATCATGTTGTCACGCATAAAAACCGTCAATGCAAGCGAATTTAAATATGTTAACTATGTTATGAACATTTAAACAAATATATTAAAAACTATTTATAATGTCTAAAACAAGATTTAAGATAATTTATACATCATAACAACTAGTATGTTATGCTTGTGCTATACATAGTCGTATACTAAAGTCGTTTTTGTATCCGAGTATTAAGTATTCTCAGGTGGACCGATGACCTGATGGAAGTTGAGGAGTTTTTTTTTTATATTAGCCTACCAAAGTGAATCTACTCTACCTGATAGTAAGCAGTCAGTGAATTCCAGAAGTGGTGGACACCATTCCAAAAGCCAAACTACTGGTATGGTAGCCTCCACTATGGCGGCCTAGTATGGATGAGGGTGGCTTACGAACAGAAGCCTTTACCTAGCATCAACATTTTAACCGAAAGCCATCCATTTTTGAACCGTAACCTCTTCCAGGATTTTCATTAGACGTCTTAAGATGAAAGCAAAACAGCCCCAATTACGATTGTGATTTGCTTGGCGATCTCAGAAGTGGTAGTCTTTTCCCAACTCTGTTGCCCATTCTGTAGCGAATGAATATTATGCTGTCTTTCAAGTGATGGTATGACAGCCATCATTCGATTGACTAGACACCATAGTTACGAAGCGCACTTGTGTGATAATGTTTATTAAATATCTACGTTATGGAATAAAAATGACTGGTCATTCCCAGGGCCTCTAATTTCTACTACAAAAAATATTATTCGAACTAGTGTGTCGTCATATTGTTTGTAGGTATCAATCAATTCATTCAATAATAGTATACTTATGTATTAATGACGCTTTAATAGAGGTACAAAAATCGAGCTCTTCGTGTAGTGGTTTCTGCACGAAGAGCTCATCTGTCAACATGGGCACTAAGAAAACTTTAAATGAAAGTAGGTACGCAGTGTGTTTTATGGGATTAAATTGGAACCACGCTATCTTATCCTGTGTGTAGAAAATATCAAGTAATGAACAGCAAAGTTACCTGTGAAATAATATGGGTCATTCCTTTTTCACACCACGAAATATTCGACCCGTGGGGTGAATCGCTGAACGATTTTTTTTTAATAACAGCTCACTGTTACCAATACATCTGGCGACATGATGTCTAGTTATTCTTACAAACTCCTCCCTTTTGATTAGACTTATGTCGGTTGCCATGCTATTAAATAAATGAGAATGCTATATAAATATTAATTTATGTAGATATTCTAAACCGAAAACAATTTTTTGTTTGAATGTTTCATCAAAACAAAATTTAAATATAACGTCTATAAATTTATTGGCAAATTCCACGTCAATCAGTCTGGGTAATAATTTGAAAACTGTCATGGCTGCCATGTTGTTATTATTATAATAGCTGTTGCTATCCCACAGCTCACTGAGAAGTCAAAGCTTTTTCTCATGTTTGATTACCACGCTTGTTCAAGCCGGCTTAGCAATTTTAGCGTTTTTTAATTTATTTGTAATTCCTGATTCCTTTTATTGTTTTCCCTTACCAGTAACGTGAAAAAATTTTGAAAATACTTATGATTTTGAAAAAATTTTATTGGTTTTTTTACTTGCGAACATACATAACTTCACGTCTTGGGGTAAGCAAAGACTATAGAATGCCATATGCTGCGATCCAAAGAAACCTCCGTCGCCTTTTCACCATTTATTAATCTTTCTATACATACTTGCTAATATTATTAGAAATCTTTATACCCTTTCGAACGTAAAGGATAAGCAGGCTGAGTGGTGAAAGTACGATGTAATTTCTTAGTAATGATGAAGATAAACATCTTAATAAATGACTAGTGAAACTTAACAATTAAGTATGCCAAGTAAAGAGTTTAAACATGATCGTGATTACTTGACAAGCAATGAAAAAAGTGGTTCTTTCCATGAAACTATTAAAGTAGCTTCGACGGTTATAAAACGCTAAGGCTGGATGCATATATAACGAAATATTAGCTAAGCGAGTCGTGTTCTTTTAATATCTCCTGTAAATCTTAACTATTCTAATTATTGTTCTTTATTTTCTCCATAGCTCTAGTTTTATTCACTCTTTGAACATCTATTCTTCTTTGGAGTACGCTACTTTCTAAAATCAGGACGCCTACTAACTGCTATATCTTTAAGAATAGAGCTCCTCAGCTTTATTCTAAATTATTAGTGCAATCATCGCCAAAGTTAACTGGTAGAAAATGTTTCGGACATTAATGTCTATCGAATACGATCCTGCGACAGGATCATATTCGATAGACTTGATACTGATGGTACGCTCGAGCGACGGCGACGTATCATTTGTCAAATGTGCATCCACCCTAAAACATCAATTAATACGTTGTTGATCTTTAAATAATTTGTTTTCAAAATCTTGAATGTCCAGAAATCCGCTAACTTAGGTATCAAAATGTTTTAGTATATCTCTTTATCTTGTTTCATTGTACATCAACATATTTTGACATTTTGTTAAAATTTGTCACCACATCTTCTTCTTCTCCTTTTATTTGGCAACAGAGCCGACGATTTGTGTCAGCTATTTCTGCCAGCGTCAAGTGTAGAATAATATTCTTGTTGATGATAACAATGGTATATTACAATGATAAAATAGAAAATAAAATATTTTTTAACAAAAAGAAAACCGACTTAATTCAAACAGGAAGAAAACTAAAAAGTAAAAAATAAATTTACATAGCACAAAGTAATTCATATTTTGATTTAGTTAATCAGAAATAATTAAATAAGTATTTTATAATTTTGAAGTTGGTGCCAAGTAAAACAATAACTAGGTACTTATAGGTATTATCAATCTTAATTTGCTATTGTAGTAAGATTCATATAAGTAGTATTTAAAACAATAACTAGGTACCTATAGGTATTATTAATCTTAATTTGCTATTGTAGTAAGCTTCTTATAGTATTTCGTTAATGAGTATTTACTTGGCACCAACTTCAAAATTATAAAATACTTATTTAATTATTTCTGATTAACTAAATCAAAATATGAATTACTTTGTGCTATGTAAATTTATTTTTTACTTTTTAGTTTTCTTCCTGTTTGAAGTCGGTTTTCTTTTTGTTAAAAAATATTTTATTTTACAATTTTTAGTGATGGGTAGATCTAAATCTTACTTCAGATATTATTTTTTTACACACTAAACATTTTGGCATATTGAATCGTCTGAAGTAAGCCCGACATGACTGCTGTTGAGGAATTCCCTCGACTGTCAATGGTCACCTGTAATGTCACTTATAACCCATATGGGAGCAAAGTTCTCATCATTAGAAATAAATTAAGTCCAAACACCAAATAATTGCTGTAAATCGTTGATGAGTGCCCTTGACTCTCTTTGTGCTCCATCATCAGATAGACTCCAACCCTTCACTAAATAGTAGTGCCTTAAAATACTTAATGAAAAACATAACAAATGCACTAGTCGTCAGTACGATTTTCGAAAGTTCCCCTCGATTTCTCTAGGATGCCATCATCAGATCCTGGTTTCCTTATCATGGTACCACCCTTGGGGTATCTACTTTCCAACAAAAAAAGAATCATCAAAATCGATTCATAAACGACGGAGTTATCCGCGAACACACATAAAATAAAATATATATATACGGTCGAATTGAGAAACTCCTTTTTTTGAAGTCGTTTAAAAATGTAGATGAAATTAAATGACATCCATCTTTCGTGAAAACAAAAGATGGAATCTTCACCACATCTTAGTGAGGGTGTTTAGGAAAAAATTTGCTACCAGTTGGCGCCACTTCAACTGTCACATTGGGTCAATCAGAGGTTAACTTTCAAAAAGCGCTTGAAAGCTAGACCTGACGCATCAGTGCTGCCCCCTCATGGGCTCCATTTTAGAAAACCCTCTCAGCAATTTTCTTATGTCCATATACACGTGAATTATCCATTTTGTACATTAACCCTTAAAATTGCCGAAATGAACATTGAAAAATATTTGTTTTGATAGCGTTGTCAAAATGAAAGACCTTTTACAAAAGTGGCGCCAACTGATGGCGAAAATTTTCCTATACAACCTCATTCATTTATCACTTTCATTGAACTGACTTCTGATAGATTCATATAGTAGGTGTAGGCTATAAATAAACTGTGATGCATTTATATGGGCTACAAGACTCGGCTGTATCCAAGTACGACCGGTTGTAGCCGGTTTCTTTAGATATTCTCTATATAACTTATACATAGAATATACGCTGTTTTAATGTAATTACGTAATAATTTATAACTTATTCGAACATGGAGCCATATTGTCTCCGAATTATGGAAATACCCCATAATATTTTTTACGTAGGCGTCGCAACAGGTGACAGCGTATTTTTTTATACAACTTTAGTATCAAACAAGTATACAGTCCATCTGATGGTAAGTGGTAACTTGGCTGTATTCTATGATACAGAAACAATAATAAGAAAATAATAAATAAAGCGGAAAAGTTTGTTTGTTTGTTTGAACGCGCTAATTTCTGTAACTACCGGTCGGATTTGAATAACTCTTTTTGCGTATGATAGACCAGTTCTCGAGTCAGTATCACTGTACACTGTTCACTTTGTCTATGCAGTTTGAAGTGTTTAGAGTTTCCGAAATGTTGGCTAGTAATATATGTTAATATTAATTTGATATTAAATGCACTAATGGTTAGTTTTTATGAAATTTACACAGTTAAAGTTCAATTTATTAAAATTAATTACGGAGCTAATTTTTATCTGTAAAATTATTTTATTAAATTAGATTTATAGATTAAAGTTGTTATTTGTAGTTATTTGTATTTGTATTTATTTATTTTGACAGAAAGCTGTTAAATAACAGTAAAGTTCAAATGGCGGTTGCCTTTATTAAATTTGACTTAGGATTCGTGTTTGGTCATCGCTTGGACACTCAGATAACGAGTTTGAAAGCATTCGGTTCAAAAACAGCATGGTTCAAAATGGCGTGACTTAGGATTTGTGTTCGGTCATTGCTTGGACACATAGATATCGAGTTTGAAAGCAATTGGTCCAAAAACAACATAGTTCAAAATGGCTGCTACTTTAATAAAATTTGACGTAAAATTCGTATTTGGTCATCGCTGAGATACTCAGATATTGAATTTTAAAATAATCGGTTCAATAACAGCAAAGCATTGCAAAAATGTCTGGTCACGCAAATATCCATTCGCGCAAGTGTCCTAGATCCGAAATCCACGTATGTGTTCGATTATACAAAGGATAAAATTATGTGTGATCTATAATTTTTTACCAAATCTGGATAATAATATACCTAATTTCAATAATTATCTACTGTGCAAATGGTATTTTAAAAACAAATAAAACAAGATTTTAAATAATGTGACTTGTATAATTAATAATCTATAGAAAACTAAATGGACATAGGACATCGCGGTCGAGGGCAGTCAACTGTAACCATAGACTAGTTTGATGAATATATTGCGATAATTATGACTTTAGGTATTAAATACAAACAGGTGCGTCTAGCAACAGATATATCAAATTTAAAGTAAAAAAGGTAAATGAGGAGAGATAATAAAACCATCACATAAAACATTCATCTATACTATTATATAAAGCGGAAGAGTTTGTTTGTTTGAACGTGCTAATCTCTAAAACTACCATTCAGATTTGAATAATTATTATTGCGTATTATAGCGCAGTTTTTGAGGAAGCTTATAGGCTATGTAACATCACGCTACTGACGACGGGAGCAGAGCAGTAAGCAAATACGCGGAAAGCTAGTAAATTATTAAACCACCGGTCATTTAGCTATTGCGTATGCCGAATATGTTATTACATTGGATGTGAGCGACGTACAGAATTGCAACAGTGCAATTTTATAGCTAACATAACATCTGCGCATGCGCAAGGTACATTATTGTACATTGACCTACATAGTTGGTATGCAGATACACGTATTTGTTAAAGGTAGGTAGGCAGTACCTAACCGAAATTCAACGAGATGCTAGAGACATATGCGAGTTTGTATCTTTATTTAATAGACGTTTACTAACTGTTGGATATAAACCTTTTCCTTAAAAGACCATAGTCACCCCTTTTTTATATTTATTAGCCTACCAAAGTGACACTCTGCCTGATGTAAGCAGTCAGTGAAATCCAGAAGGGGTGGCCTCCATTCCATGAGCCATTGTTTTGGCGGCTTAAAGATGTTCTCAAAAAGATTGGTGATTTAAGGTTATATTTAGTAGGTACCTAGACGGCTAGCACTGTTAGTATACCCTTAATAACCACTTATGTTACTAATGAGAGGAGTTAGAATGGTTCCATAATCTTCACTGGAAATCACAAGAAATGATTATTTATTATAAAAAAAATAATTAAAAAGACCACTCCTTTACTAGAGAACAAGCCGTGTCGCGGGAGAATGTATAAACATACATTTAATGGACACAAATTACACTCAGACTCGGAACAAATATTTATGGATTAAAGTTCTGTTCCGTGTGCCTCACACTATCGCTGCAATAAAATTATTATTTAATTAAATAAGCAAGCATCTAAAACATTATATAATTGCATACATAAATAATTAAATTACATACTAAACAAAATAATTACTAAATACTTACACATAATAAAACACCTGCAAATAATAAAAAACAATTACAACCACTTTTAAATTTTAAATGAATACAATTTAAAGTAACGTTTTAAATTTTAAATGTCACTAAATGTTACGTCACAACCCTACAAACACGGCTTGACTGTGACACGGCTCTAAAATACTGTTTCAGACTGTTGTTTCTCGAAGCAACTACATAGTAAGAGTAACTAGTGATGCTTTTAGTTTATCGACTAAAGAAAGGTCCTTGACTTCTTTAGAAAGAATATACATCGGTATCAAACTTTTTTTTTTAATTTTAGTGACGAAGATCATGACTTTTTAGGCAAAAATAATCTAAAATCTGAAAGTCTGAGTTAATTAAGTTTTTTCTATTTATTTTATTAAAAATTCGAATAAGTTACAATTTAGCAAATAAGCCGATAATTGGTCTCATAAATAACGCAAGTAAAGAGAACAAAAAAGGGTCCTAAAGATACACATTGTAACAAAAAATTAATACAATATCATGTTAGTAAAAACGATTCAAAAAACGACCAATTGTCCAAAACTTTTGCTAAGCAAATACGGTATTTTTTAATAACTGGTAAACTAAAATTTTAAAATCAAAGGTCACTTTAAAGCAATGAATGGATACAAAATCTACTTAGTCTGTACAGATTTCTTTTAATCTATACTGTCTCACTGTAGAGCAAAGGTCTTTCTCATGGTTTGCCACACCCCTATATTTGATGTCATATCCAAAATAAAAAAGGAATTTCTTTTATCGCTCTAGAGAACAAACCTTCTGTCGAGATAATAAACATAAAAAGTATTACGAAGCACCTTACTACTTCAGAAATCAAACACAAGCTCGACATGACACAGCAACTTAACGTAACGGTGATATTAAAATAACCAGCTTTGTGTATTATTTATAAAACAAAATGTGGTTACAAATATGGTTATCGGAGCCCTGTTAAATCATATTTCCTACTAATATTACAAATGCAAAAGTTTGTATGAATGTTCGTTACTCTTACAGTAATATGGTTTATATATAAGACCTTTTTTTAACCTTTTTTTAACCGCTGCTGAGCATAGATTGATTATATATGATTTTTCACAATAATAATAAATAAGTGAGTAATAAATACTATAGCTTATAAATACATCACAATAAGGCATTCTTTTTAACCTACACTATCCTACTACTGAGCAAAGTTCTTCCCCATTGTTTTTCACAATAAGAATAAGATATATGCTAATTTATAAAGAGCTTATAATATATGGACCAAATCCTAATTTAATGCGGACGAAGTCGCGGGCTTCTGCCCGCTAGGAATGTAATAAATGACGATTGAATTACAATCACTGGACGACTAGTAATTAAAGTTTGCCGTAATACCTACATTCACCGACACTCTCTGTGAATGTTGTAACAAGCAATCAACAAGTTGGTGAAATATAAATGTAAAAACCAGTGTTTGCTAATGATTCTGGGACCCCTTTTTTTGTAGAGGGAAAATGCGTTTACGCATACCACCTCGTCCGGGGAAACGAGGCGGCTATGTCGGGCTCGCTGGCCTGAGATGGTAGGTGGCCGAAATACCGACTAAAACCCCCCTGTGCACCACAACCTCTTACCTAAATATAACCTTACTTTGTCTCTATCTTATATCTTTGTATATATCTTGTTTTTAATAGTATAAAAGAAAAGCTACCATCCATCTTGGCTCTAACAGAATATCAGCGCTGCTTTGTGTTTGCAAAGTGGCAAAAAGCTGAGTTAGGGCCATTTTGTATCGAAATATGTTTGTTACCTATTTTTATTTTTATTACAATGCATTGTTTATGTTATGTAAACTAACTTGTTGAGAACAAATAAATGTTTTTCTTTCTTTCTTTCTTTCTTTCTTTCAAAAGGACAAAACACAAAGTAAGATTAAAATAATACTGCTTTAAGAGGTTGAGATAGGCCTCCTGAATTGAAGTGTAGAAAGAGCGTCTCGAGTTATCCAATGTTACTTCTGATGAGGTATCTACTATACATATTTAGGTATGGAATATAGATATTCAGCCGTAAAACGTCCAGTGATGGAATTTATGCCACCCGCATTTTTGCTTACTGCTCTGCTCCCGTCGCCAGTAGCGTGATGTTACATAGCCTATAACCTTCCTCGAGAACTGGGCTATCATAGGAAAAAGATTTTTTTTGAATCAGACTGGTATTTCCAGAGATTAGCGCGTTCAAACAAAGAAATAAATTCTTCCGCTTTATAGCATAGCGAAGATAATTATCAGTCGCCAGTTCATTTTAAAAGACCATGCCGTCCGTTCTAGAAAATATACCTTTTCCCGTAGATGTGAGACGCGCCTTAATTAAGGAACATATAGCCAAGTTACCAATTCGCCTGCATAGCAGCGTAAACAATAGCAAACTCTCTTTTTTCAAAGTTTATACCTAGCTATGAAAATCTTCAGCATAATAGCGGGTAAGACTTTCATCAATTTTATACGATTTTTCATCATAGCAACAGGCGTTGTGTGATCTGTGTATCAACAAGAATTGACCCGTAAAATGATAGGCCATGGCTTAATACGTCATTCATTACAGTTCACAGTAAGCGCTATCAATATTTAGATACGACGGTATCTAAAAATGATGTCACATAATATAGTAAGAATGAGTTTTTTTTAATATTGATAAGCAGTCAGTGAAATCCAGAAGTGCTGGCCACCATTAAAAAGCCATCGTTTGAAACTGCTGGTATGATGGCCTCTACTATGGCGAGTTAGTGAGATGCTTTTTCACGGCTTGCTTTATAAGACCGAGGATCAGAATTAGGTCGGAACACATGCGCTGGTAAAGAGTTATTATAACTAGAGACTCTATCTTCTTACGACATGATTATAAATCGTTGAAATTACCGGCTTTTTTCAAATGTAATGTGCATGTATTATATGTATTTATAAACTATCGGAAAGGAATACTCTATACAGACAGTGAAAACTGTATTGTAAATTGTATCTGTTGTTGTGTTGTTGTTAATAATTGTGTCGGTTATTTTGTGTAAATTTGTGTGTCTTTTATCTGTGTCAAATAAATGTAGGTATTTTCTTTCTTTCTTTCTTTCTTCTTACCAAAATGTGTTGGAAGAAATTAGCGGAGAAACAGACAAAATAATACAGCGTCTTTACTTATTAATCAAATAGAGGATTTTCGTTTTAATAAAAGTTATCTAAAAAAGTGATCTCCTCTCAGCTATTTTCATACCCTTGTCATCGAATTGGCTGACATCTTTTTAGATAAGTTTGATCAGTATCATGCATGATCTAAATTAGTTTGACTTTGAATTAGTTCAACTACCTAAGAATTCTATCACGTTTCACTAAAACCTTAGTATTCATGTCATGTTTTGTAGTTTGTAGTGCCTACAGTGTGGGTCTATGAATGTTAAGAGCAATCGGAATCAGGCGATTACTACCTATATTTTGACTTATTGGATCAAAGGCATTTAGAGGAGACAGGGACTCGACGACGACGCCACATGTAAAACATAATCAAGAATTTGCCGACCAAGATGGATTAGCAGGATTGAAGAAACAGATGTATAAAAAGAGAACGAAGACTATTTTTTATATGTAACCGAAATTAAACAGAAAAGACAATTGCATAAATAATATAAAAATAAAATAAAAAATTGATAGATAATAATTATTATATCACAACAATTACACACAACGCCATCTGGACCCAAAGTATTACAGCTTGTGTTATGGGTTTTAGAATGCGGATATACATACCCAAATAATAAAAAAAAAATACTTAACTTTTATTATAAAACTTGCATATCAAGTTACTTCAAATGAAGAAAATGAAATCTCTATGTTAAAAAGATAAATGACAATCCGTCTTGAGCAAGCCTCATCTACACTGAACAGTTTGTTTGTTTGAACACGCTAATCTTTAAACGTAGCAGTCGGAATTGAATAATTCCTTTTGTGTTTGATAG
The DNA here is from genome assembly GCA_963082885.1 of Parascotia fuliginaria. NCBI lineage: Eukaryota > Metazoa > Arthropoda > Insecta > Lepidoptera > Erebidae > Parascotia > Parascotia fuliginaria. Next base: position 9,122,781 of record OY720196.1, on the reverse strand, counting down.
CCCAGTTCCTGAAGAAGGTTATGTAACATTACCCTACTGGCGACGAGAGCAGAGCAGTAACCAAAGATGTAACTTAGCGCATGTGAACTGCGCCGCGGCAAGATATATTCACTATATGAGAAGATACGTTTGCCCTGTAGAGGGACAGAAACAGGCTGGTATTATTATTTAAAACTGGAACAAATCAAAACAATTACATCTCATGATTCGACATCGCAGATAATGTCGGTTAAAACAAAAGAAAACCGATAAACTTTACTACTAAGTATTTATAGTAAGAACTGAAATAACTATTTATAATTTATGATGATTAAAGTCAAAGAGGAAACTGTACAATACATTAGAGCGGTATTACATTATCATATAAATATGATTTCATATCTGTCAAATTCTATGATCATAGTTCAACGACCTTCAAACTATGATCATAGATAATCACAATATGTAGTTAATATACCGCCGTTCTTCATTTAAAAATGACTTATACATCTTTGATCATATTTCTATGATAGTCTAATAGCGGCCTTAGGTATATTACCATAGTGATTGATATTACTTGTTTACGTCATTTTATTTGTAAAATCAGACGATATTTTAAACATCTGACGATTGTAATTTGGTTATGGTCTATATTTTCGATAGACTATATCAGTTAAGCTATTCATGAATGAAAATTTTATATACAATCTTTTTTTGAAAATCTTATTTTCTGCATTAGATCGTTCAGCGCTGAATCGCTTTTACAAATATGTCAATATGTCTATTATTGACAGCGCTTCAGCATCGAACGAAAATTCGGACTTTTTTAAGAATCTCGGATTTAAATTTGTTGGAAAGCCAGCATTATCACTGTCCCAATGCAAAACAAAAATCTCCTTCTTAGCCGAACCTCTCTGTTTAATGACTACAGCATTCAGTTATTGGGCAGCGATAATTTTCGTTTACGGATACACAATAGTTCACAACCTTCGTTCAATTATTGGGATGTAAACTACAAATGCATCCGACCCTCCTCCCCATTTCCATTTTGCTGACTTGACACGGCATATAAAGCAACAAGAGAACTCTGCTGTAAAGTGATTATAGCATTTTATATAAAGCGGAAGAGATTATTTGTTTGTTTAAACGCGCTAATCTCTGGAACTACCTATTAGTCGGATTTGAACAATTTGCGCGTATGATAGCCCAGTTCTTGACAAAGGTTTATAGGCTATGTAACATCACGCTATTGGCGATGGGTTAAATCGCGTTACGGGAAGCTTTCTTCTTCTTCTTATTCTTAAGCTAGTATCTATATAAATCGTAACCCAAAAAAATGGCTTCAATTTTCAGTCGCCTATTTTATTCTGGATGAGTTCTTCATGTAGAAACTCTCAGTTAGTCAGACTTACAATTTCTTAACTTTACTTAAAGTTTTTACTTAGGAATAAGGCACAGTATTGTTAGCACACTGCTATCTCTTATTGAGCTACAAGTCGCTATGTAATGACGTGGGAAATTAAGATAGGTATATTATTTTCTTTCTTATACATTGCATCACTGATTTTTATGAATAATAATTATTCATTTAGCATTACTGATTTATGAGAAACTAGCTTGCCGCGGCGCGGTTTTACCCGCGTCTTTGCTTACTGCTCTACTTACGTCGCCAGAAGCGTAATGATAAATAGCATATAACCTTCCTCAAGAACTGGGCAGGCTTCAGAGATTAGTGCGTCCAAACAAACTCTTCTGCTTTAATTATTAGTACAGTTATATAGAGAAATATATTTTATTCAGGAAGAGATTACAAGACGTACTTATCCGTGCGTGGTGATTTGTTATGTAATTTTTAATATGTTATTACTTCGGTGTCTCATTTGGAAGACAAAAATAAGGTCCAGTCCAGTAGAAATTTGGAAAATAAAAATTGACCCGTGTTACTAATATACTGAAGTTAACACGGACAAAAAAAATACCTTTGTTACTACTAGTAGTAAGACTGGTAGTAACAGAGAAGCCCCTGGCATTGAAGAAGTCCATAAGCGATAGTTACCACTTACCATCAGGTGGGCTGTTGGATCGTCTGACATTGTATGAAATAAAAAAAACGGGTAACGAACGAATTGAGACCAAAGACTTGTAAGACTCTAATTGAAAGGCTGATCAACGAAATATTTACTAATCACCTGTTAAATCTCATGTAAAGTACCTAAATGCATGCTAAAAGTATGGATAACTAGTTTAGTTACTAATTAGAATAAAATAAAACTAATTATTCATGCTTTTAGCAACCCAACTGATGATTAGTTAATTTTTCGTTGATCAGCCTTTCAGAAACTGGGGGTATGAGTAATACTATAGCTTCTAAATACATCACAATAAGACATTCTTTTTAACCTACACTGTCCTACTACTGAGCAAAGTTCTTCCCCATTGTTTTTCACAATAAGAATAAGATATATGCTAATTTATAAAGAGCTTATAAAACCATTATTGAAACTTTTGAATTGAACTAACAAATATCATAACTTGGCATTCACAAAGGTTTAGGAGACAATGTATGCCATTAAGTAGATTTATTCCGATTAGCTCAAGATTATACTTTTGCGTAAATTTAATATATCATTGATATAATTAAACAGACGCACTCTCGTATCAATGTTAAACTTAATGTAGGTACTTATTAAGTAACATTAAATTTGGTATAGTGATGTACTAAATTGTCAACAATGATATCGATATATTTAAATAAACCGTAAAGATAGAAGTTAAAATCTAATTTACATATTAAAATAATGGTTTTGTTTATTATTGACTGGCCTGTTGGTCTAGTGGTTAGTGACCCTGACTGCTAAGCCGGAGGTCGTGGGTTCGATTCCCACCCAGGACAAACCTTTGTGTGATGAGCATGATTGTTTGTTCTGTGTCTGGGTGTAGTTTATCTATAATATGTATGTATTTACAAAAAAAAAAGTATTAAGTAGTTTATCAGTTGTTTAGTACCCATAACACAAGCAAATATAATTGCTTAATTTGGGGCTAGATGGCGCTGTGTGAATGTGGTAGAATATTACTATATTATTATTAAAAATAAAGAAACATTTATTCGATGCAAAAAAAGTAAGGAAGTTTCATAAAGATTAGTAGTAATGAATAGAATAAAATATGCTTTGTTATACACCACAAGTAACTTACAATAAATAAAAAAATATGTACCAATAAATAGTGTCAGTGGATGGTCTTTTCGCTAAAAGCGATCTCTTCCAGACAAGAAATACATTAATGGTTTACTACATATTTTTTCTTATTTAGTAAGTCTGGTTACTCCATGTTATGTTTTATTCGCTATCGCTATAGAGAATGCCTTTGGCATTAAGTCCGCCTATATACTGTATGTATGTGAAGTTTTTTAAATAAAATAAATAAATAAATAAAGATATTAAACAACGTTCTGCTGTATTAAAATAATAACGACTGTTACTATGACCCGGACAGCGCTAAATTCCTTCCCTGATCGATATATGAAACAGTAAATCAATGTTTATTATTTTCATTATAGTAGGTATTAGAACAAAGTCCCTTGTTTATCTTCAAGTATAATTACATTGACTTTAGATCCATATTTGATCTCATCTGTTTATATAATGTTGTTCCTAGTTTTATTGTAAAACGTTACCTATTTAAAAAAAGGTATTATTATTAATCTCTTTATTAAAAATTCTTACATTTGAGATCTTACAAATTTATTTTCATTATTTTATTAACATATTGTTACATTACATTTTATCGCCATGTTAAAATTTAAATTTATAGTTTCTTGTCTGATCTATGTTTTTTTTAAATCTAATTAATTTATAATTTTTGTTTTATGCTGTCTATGTTTAAATGCAATGTAAATTATTGTTCCTGAATAAATGGACTTGAATTGATTATTCAATTTTCTGTTTTATAAGTACTTCGAGCTGTGCTTTATAATGGATGTCCCTATCCGATCCGTTAACAAAAGTTTGACTAGTTGAAATGGCCCAGTAGATAAGGCACCCGATTCATAAACACGAGGTAGTGGGTTCATACCCGGGCAAGTATCAATGTGATTTTTCAAATCATATGTACTTTCTAAATTTATCTTGGAGATTTCTGATTGACGATGAAGGAAAAATTCTTAAACCTGGACTCAAAAGTCTGATATTTCCAATCCCTTGCTCAAGGCGGATTGGAAATAGTGATTAATGTTCATGCCTTCTCTATATGCGAAGAGGCCTATGCCCTGAGGTGAGACAATAAACAGTCTGGTAATATTAACAAAAGTTCATACATTGACAGGTTATTCACTAGTATACCTATAACATCACTGATTTACAATAATACTGCGACATAATATAGTAAATACCAAAAATTACAGAAATTTGTTTAAATTGTCATCATGTGCATATCACAGAACGACATCGATTAGTTTTTATTGTAATACCTACTTTATTTATATATAACTTGGGGTCAAATGACGCATGAATGAGGATAAATAATATTAAATGTGTGTTGGCTTGGCGTTGAAAAACAGGAAAGATTAAGAAAATAAATTTTGTACGGTATTCTTCTACGAGACGAAAAATACGTTAACACTTACCGGGACAGTAAACAGATATGATGATTGCTATGCTGTGATGATAATAAAACATCTATTGTGTCTACAGTAGTTTCCATGAAAGGGTTAAAAATAATATAAGCACAAACAAAATGAGAGACAATCTCCCCTCTTTCCTTTTTTCTCACTTCCTTCATTCTTTTCACCTATCCCACTCCCTTCATAATAGGCAGCGGCTTTGCAGACTCCCATTGCGGAAGCAAGTCGTCCATGAGCGACAGTTGCCACTTACTATTACGTGGGCTGTTTTGCTCGTTTGCCAATGGTGGCAATAAAAAAAAACAAGCTGAAGTCTTATAACCGTAAAAAGAAAAGGGAATGAATAAGGAGAAGGAAAAGGAAGAGGATCAAAGAGACAATTGATCCTCCAGCGCTCTTACTCAGCTTACAAAGAGCACTCACATCTTTTAAGAATTTTGACGCAAAGTATTTGTTTTTTTAATTTATATTTAAATTCTTTCTAGTCTCTATCTTAGTATATACTTATAGATACTAGCTTGGTTGGTTACTGCTCTGCTCCTTCCGCCAGTACCGTGATGTGCCTATAACCTTCCTCAAGAACTGTGTTACCATACGCAAAAAGAATTATTCAAATCCAACTGATAGTTACAGATATTAGGGCATTCAAACAAACTAACAATCTCTTCCGCTTTATATAATAGTATAAGATCCTATGAGAGGGCAGCGCTTACCCAGTGGATCCGGTTCATTCATGCTAAAACCAACAATGATCTACTACCTTAAACCTTTTTTTGCTAGCTAGTCTTTGGTTGCTGCATCGACCCGTAAAGATGTCAGAGTATATTATAATCCAAGATACCACGCACATTATTTGCCAGCACGTGAACCGTTTGCTTAAATGGTGTTCAATACACCATTGCCAATAATAAAACCGAAAGTAGCAACATCGCTAAAATCAAAGACGCCGAAACTCGTTTTAAGCGATTGTATAAAATGTATTCTTTTTACATAACATTATGCATTTATTCGATATAATAATAATTATGTAAGATACAGCTAACTTATAAGATAAATTATACTAAGAATATCTTATAACTAAATTTAAGCCAGATAAAAGCATAAATCAGTATGTGGTGCATTTTTGTGATTTATAATGCAGATTTTATAAATGGTCTTCATATATATAAAAATACAATTTAACCTTTGGAAGAAGGTACATATTTTTCGGTCTACTCAGCCAATTGATGACACTGGCCAAGAAATATTACCTACTATGCAAAATGTAGGTATACTTAGTTCATTAATATTATTCCATGTAAGTATTACAAAAAAGTTTTTTTTTTATATGACTAATGTGACAAACAAGCATACGGCCCGCCTGATGGTAAGCAGTTACCGTAGCCTATGAACGCTTGCAACACCAGTATATAGTACTAATAATAATATACTTTTTTTACAAAAAAGTATATATGTACCTACGTACATACGCATTCTTAGTAGCAACCCCCTATGTGTAGTTGTTGTATTATTTTGTATTTAACGACTGTACCCAATTAAAAAAAATATGAATAGTTTAAGTGAAAAACTCTAAAGGACTGATGTATTTTATCCTACCATAATGAGCATTGATCTCCACGCAAATCCATCCATAACTTATCGATATATTTAATACGCACATCACTATCTCCCTCCACTCGACTCTTAGGCAAACTGACGACTTTCACACACACACTCGTTGATAATATTATTATAGTAGCTTGTCTAGGGCCTCTGGTCTACCAGAGGCCCTAGACAAGTGTCAAACATTTCTATTCTATTCATAGAATAGATAAAAAAATCTATGAGATTGACATAAGCGCTGGCGTTAGCTTATGTCAATCCAATACATTTTTAATCTATTCTATGAATAGAATAGAAATCTATGCCACTTGTCTCGGGCCTCTGGAATCTTTGTAATGATAACTACAGAATAAATAGATCTGCAGTTGCTATGTTCTTAATTATTGGTGCACTATGCTTTGCTGATGACTTCGTTCGTATTTACATACTGTGTATGTTAAGCTATTACCCTGCCAGTGGAAAAATAATATCCCGATACTGCATATGCTGCGTAGTCTCATTACTGAACAATCAAAGTTCTTCCCCTAGATGTAATTATAGTCAATACTATGGTTGCACTTAGACGGTATTCTGGCTGCCTAACATCACCGGCCAGCGAGCTCGACATAACCGCCTCATGTACTAAAATAACTGTAAGCATTATGGTTACTTACTTTTTATACAGCTTTTACCTATTTCTAGCATTTGAACAGAATTTATTATTTTTTAAATATAGCGCCGATTAAATTATAAAAATTGAAAACTACGAAATATGACACTGAATTGTGACGTTGCAACTCATGACGCGTACAGCCTCTTAGTTATTTATCTCTTTATTAGCGATATGTAGTTCTATATTATCCCTCAGTTTCTGAAAGGCTGATTCAACGAAAAATTAACTAATCACCTTTTAAATCGCATATGAAGTACCAATTGGGTTGCTTAAAGCATGAATAATTTGTTTAATTTAATCAAATTTTTCGTTGATCAGCCTTTCAGAAACTGGGGGTAAGGCTATTTCCTCTGTCGTTGCGGTTAGCTCCTCATTTAAACAGCTTGGTAAACTCTGATACGAAACCTCCATGTCAAACTCACACTCATTTGTAAACATGTTATTACTATTTTGTTTATTTTGGTTTGTTTTGTTTTTTATTTGTTATATTTTCATATTCGTCCATTATAACAACTTTTTAGAAAAATCTTACATAAAATATAAATTTCAAAAATTTCAAAAGGTGGAAACCTGTTGTACTGACTGAGTATCTACTTAGTTTGTAAGTGTATTTATAAATCGTTACTTACTGTTTTATTTTGTTTCAAAAACGATTACTTTTATGCAGTTTTCGATAAAAAAAAAAGGTTCACTGTTATTAATCTATACATAATATAATAAAATTGGAGTGTCTGTTTGTAATATTGAAATAACCGTTTTTTACTACATGTATATAAATATATATACGGTACATACACCAAAATAACATTTCTGAGTAACTTAGGCTACGTTTATTTTATAAAATGTTTTATTTTAAAAAAATAAATTAATGTTGATCGACTGTTAGGCGGAACGAAGTTCGCTGGGTCAGCTAGTATTAAATAGTTTTAGTACTTCTTTAAATTAAACTTTAGATTAAAAATCCACTTACGTCAATTCATTTCGACTGCCTCTGTGGTTCGGCGGTACTGTGTATGGACTGCCACGCAGAGGTCGCGGGTTCAATTCCCGGTCAGTGCAAATATTTGTGTGTATGAACATGTCTATTTGCATTGGTCTGGGTGTTTCTATGTATAAATATGTACGTTTTACAAAAAAAAAAAAACAAATATGTATATTCGCATTCTAGAACTCATAACACAAGCTATATTATGCTTACTTTAGGTCTACATGGTGTTGTGTGAAGTTGTTGAATTATTATTATTATTAATTGTGCTTTTGTTTATTTAAGTTATTGTCAAAAACAGAGAACAAAATTTAACTTCCACAAATCGACAAAGAATCTTGAAGATAATGCTCTCACTTACTATTGTCAGCACAACAAATCGATTAAAAAAGATATCAGTTTTTAAAACAAAACTACTTACTTTATTTTTATTCCGAACAAAAAAGCCGATGACGAATGTCGGCGTGACGTAGTTATAATAATACAATTGAATTTTGGTAAAATATCGATGCTTCTAAACTACCGATAGTGTCGATACTATATCCAATGGTATTGATACTATCGACAGTATTGCTCTTCATCAATAATATTATTTTTACTAATATAATATATAATATTCTACCACATTCACACAGCGCCATCTAGCCCCAAATTAAGCAATTATATTTGCTTGTGTTAAGGGTACTAAACAACTGATATACTACCTAAATACATTTTTTTTTGTTAATACATACATATTATATTTAGATAAATTACACCCAGACACAGAACAAACAATCATGCTCATCAAAATTTTATTATACTATTTTTTTTAATTTACTATCAATAGAATTGCAAAATGATACTAACGAATGATAGCCCTATCGATATTCTATTTTTCGAGGTCAACTATCGATACATTAACAGACAGTAACTATCGATTAGGCAACACTGAATCTAAAAATTTACGACCCCAAATCCAGAATACGATACGGCTGACAAATTGCCGTTCTGATGCATAGTGAACAATTCACATAATTTACATACGCATTTTGACATGCAATACGCAATTGCGCCGTAATTTCAATGTTAAAAATGTGTGACGTGCGGTGCAGTGCTAAGTGCTAATAATACCTACACTGTACACAGTATACACACTGCAATTTACATTAAGTAAATTATCTAGTTTACAAGGGGGACAGCGCGTACGCAGTCCCCACTACCAAAAATTACGCATCCGAGTTATCCACATTAGGGATAATCGCAGGGGTCAACCCAACCGCAGTGCAATGGAGGGGTCTCGCCCTGGGGGAACCGCCTACTAGGAGTGGTCGTTACGAAACGTAACCAGTTAATGAAACTATCTATTCATACAATAGCGGTTAGCGGGTTATTGCAGTCCGACGAAACTATCTATTTACAATAGATAGTTTCACACTCACACGATTCACGATCACCAACGCAACGTAACGTTAATGTAACAAATCGTTTATTCGGCTAATTTCGCGACGCATCGGCAACTGCTTCGGCTGTTGAAGTATGTAAGTACCACCGGCCGGCTCTCGAATGTCGAGTGAGCGCGGGTGACACGTTTTGTCTCTTTCACACCTTGCTTTAAGCATTTGACCTATGACTCTATTACCTCCAAATAGATGCGATATTAGAAATGAGAAACTAAGTGTGCATGTTTTTGTAAAAACGAAAAATATTTTCTTTTCGAATTGCATGAATTTGCGTGCCCTCGAGTCCCTTGACCCTTGACCCAGTCTAAATTCGTCCCGTGTTTGATGACACTGTTTATTTTTAGGCGCAATTACTTTTTTTGTGCAATAATAATATTTGTAGAAAGATAACAATATTGTGTATAACTGTATATACATTTAAGTGTTAATAATAATAATAATTGTACAGTAATTGATTAGTGTAAATAACTTAGTGTAAATATACCTAAAATCTCAATATCAGTAATTTTAACGAAATTGCAAGTTCTAAACAAGCTAATCAAGTTTTCTCGTGAAACGGTCATCGTTTCATTCGCTACGTCCGAGAAACACTCTATTGAAACTGCTAATAAAATAGAGTGTTTCAAAAGCCGCTATTGATATTCGATAGATAGTTTCGTTTCGTTATTCAAAAAAGCCGCTACAACCCACCGCTACCGCCTACTTGATCACGGTGTCCCCTATGCCAGGTAAGTATGAATTCAATATGCTCGAGCGGGGTAGTCATTCACTCGCGGAGAATCTTAACACCGACTTTTAATTTTTTTAGTGGCGCCATCTAGTTAATATTGTCGTTACTATTACCCCCACTTCACATCCTTGCCAAAGCTCGCTTCTTGATCATGAAAATCTTTTTTGTTCAACTTCGTCAATAAACTATATAATAAATGCATGCGACAGATGTTAAATTCTTATCATAACCATGCATTATTTAAAAAATAGTAGTAGTAAGAAGGATGAATGAGGGAATATTATGTGAATCACACAGACTTTAAAAATTTTTTATGTGGCGCCATCTAGTATTTGAGGGCGTCGTTATCACACTGGTTAGGTGGTTACATTCTGAGGAAGATGAACCCAGGACGGATCTTTGCCTGATAATATGTATGCCTGATAGTATGTAAAAATAATTCAGAGCGTGCTATCTAGCGTTTGATTATGTAGAGATTATAGATTGCCATTGTATGAGGTCGTAACATCGATTTGTAATGACAATTCTGGCAGGATAGTTCTGGCACAGATAAGATATTACTAGACGGTCCATCTTTTGTTTTCACGGAAGATGGTTGTCATTTAATTTCATCCACATTAATAACATCAACAAGAATATTATTCTACACTTGACGCTGGCAGAAATAGCTGACACAATCGTCGGCTCTGTTGCCAAAAAAAAAAGAAGAAGAAGAAGAAGATATTACTATACCTGGTAATAAAGAGGTATGTTGGATCGAAGCAAATGACGTTCTACAGTCGTTTTTTATACAACTTTGGTACCTACACAGAACAGTGTCTGCTTACCCCAATAACAGGTTGACAATAGTGAAATTATGTATGTTGGTCTGGCTAGAAAAGATACTAGTTCTTAAACGAAGTCATGCTCCAATTCAAGAAATGTCGGCTGTTTGAGGTCTCAGGCGACTGGGACCGCTACGTATCTGGGGCCGCGGTCCCAGTTGCCTGATTAGTTTATAATTATTTATTTTATCAAGCGAGTGGGATCACCCGTAATTTTAACCACAATTATTTTGTTTAAACCAATATTTAGTACAGTAAGCAGAAGAAGTGTCACAAATAAAACAAAGATATAAAATTAAAATGAATGTTTTTATTTATGGATTTGTACTACTTACTGAAAAAGTATTACATTCTTAATTAATCTAAGTAAACATTCAGAAATCTTCAACAGTAATTTAAAATCAATCTTCATTTTGGTTTATGTGTCTCTTAACATTCTACATTATGCAGTATTTATGGCGTGTTTAAAATTTATCACAATTAACAAATAAAAAATCCAATAATCACAGTACGCTTTAAATAAAGTCCTGTGTTGTATAACTTTTTGATTTTTCTGTTAACTGGAACTGTACATTGAAACTAATTGGGTGTATGGTCTCAGTCGACCGATTCGAAAATGCTATCAGGCGACTGGGACCGCAGTCCCAGTTCTTCTTGGTCCTAGTCGCCTGAAACCTCGGCTGTTCTGTTCCGGAAGTTGGATATTTATTTATAATATGTATTTTGTGACTTGAAAATTTTCAATTACCTGTAAACTTCTATTATTTTTATTTTCTTATCCATAATGTGGATAAATTCTTTTGACAAGTATAGAAACATTTCACAATTTATTATTCAACTAACGTACCGTACAACTTTTGAATATTTAGCAAAAGTAAATTTTACTTTTATCTAAGTGAAATTACAGTGAAACATTTACCTTTAGTAGTTTATTGAGTCACTGACTTTAGCCTTCATGAGTACCAATACGCCCCGTATCATTAACAGATGGCCTAGACAAGTGGCATAAATGCTAATAGAGTAGAATAGCGTTAAAATGTAAGGGATTGACATAAGCTAACGCCTACATTTTCGTTAGCATAATTAGGTCAAATAGAGGTCACCCGTGGTCAAAATTCGATCCTAATTAATTTAAATTTTAAGTTTGAAAATTTAATATGCTTCTATTGTCAAATATTAATACTTGTTTAATTACAAATTTCGCCAAGGTTACACTGTTAATTTGCTGCCTCCTGCATTCTAAATCTATTAATCCACAATTTATAACTATAAAAAACTTTTAGAATGTCATTTCATGCACATTTTAAATGTATTTCTCAAATTCAATTTAATATGATTATGTGTTCGCGAATATAGATTTTTCTTCTTTGTCTGTCACTCCAACCCGTCTACATAGATATTCCTTTCACTTTGTCTCTCACTCTGACCAATTAATGTTCTATGTCATGGCATAATATAAGTAGAATAAAACTTTCATGAAATTACTGAAATCAATAGGAGAAAAAGATTGTACTAGTCAAAAAATACAAAAATATCTTTGAACCAGCAATAAATATTTTATACCTTTAGGTAGTAACTATGATATTGTTAATTCAGATTACTGCTACACAACTTTCAGTTTATATTGAGATTTTATCTTAGATATATTGAGCGAGCTTTATTTCACTAATAACGAATATAGACAAGCAATATTAATCTCTCAGAACAGTGATTAATCTATTCTCAATTTGACCACAGATTTTATAAATAAAGCAGAAAAATGCGCGCACCTAGGAGTATGATATTTACTTATTTGTAAGTAAATACTCTTTTCTTTGTTTTTAAAGTCTATATTGTTTGTCTTTAATATTATTTGTCTATCATCATATCAGCCAAAAGACGTCCACTGCTGGACATAGGTCTCCCCCAATTTTCACCATCGTGGCCGGTCGTTTGCCGCCCTCATCCATTGGTTGCCCGCCACCGTTATAACGTCGTCGGGCCACCTTGTGAGACCCCTCACGCTGCGTCTTCCGGTTCGTGATCGCCACTCTGGAACCTTTCTGCCCCAGCGGCCGTCAGTTCTGCGAGCTGTGTCCTGCCCATTGCCACTTTAGAGAAGCAACTCTGCAAGCTACGTCAGTTACTTCAGTTCGCCTGCGGATTTCTTCGTTTAGCCCGCTCCATCGCCCTCTGAGCGACTTTGAGCCTTCACTGGCAACACACACTTGTCAAAGACCTTGATCTTGAGACACTGCGGTAGTGCGGACGAGAAGATTTGTCTATAGTCTTACTAATTGTTAAACATTATCCGCGTGTCAACACACACACTACCAGTGTGTGTGTTAAATATAATATATGGTAGTATGTGTAATGTTTTTTATATTATTTAAATATTTATTACAATTATGTGTAAAAAAGTAGCATTCTGCACTCCTTCTTTATTTAGACTATAAGTTTGCGAAATTTCATACTCGTCCGTCCCCGCAATTTTCATTAAAAGGGATGCAAAGTTTTTGCTTCACATATTAATATAATTATATAGATAGATCCCTTACATTTTTAGTCTATTCTATTCTTTTCTATTGGTATTTATGCCACTTGTCTAAGCCCTCAGGACGCTTAAAAGAACCGGAATCAAAATAAAAGGAAATACAACACGTCATAAGAATGACATGTATTTTTCAAATAATTTTTTGTCATTATTTGATTGATACATTTTGATATATTTATAATGATAATTATAATTATTTTGTTTTGATTATTTCTTAATAAATTAATAATGACATGATGCTCGAGGCTATATAGCACACATTTTACTTTTTATTTTTCTTTGAGTTACATGTACTGCTTGCGTCACTTTGCATGCTACTTGAAATTGTAACTTAATTTTTTTTTAAGTAAGAAGAGTGGTCTGTATTTCTTGCTAGTTCTTCTCATACTACGGCTACGTCAGTGACCTGACTGTAGGTTAAATTGACTGACATTTTGTAATTTTTAATGTTCATAAGTGTTAATTCAATTAACCTAAATGAATAAATATATTTGTCTTTGGTGACAATACATAATAATGTTTTGTAGGATTCTACGCCAATAATATTAAAACTGGGAATCAAAAGTGGAATCCAACGACACCATTGACCCGTATTGTGCCAACACAGAAATTGTTTTTTAGCGTTTCGTTTAGTTTCCTTGGGAATGAAATTATCATAATCGCAATTCAATGTATATTTTATTTATTTTTCTGTTAATTAATTGTTATTTAATGAACAACGTATTCCTTGTACCGTATTAACTCTGCATCACTTTACATGCTAATTTAATTAATATAATTTATAAACTTTTTTTTCTGTCGTAACCATCCGAATCCGGTTTCGGTTTAAAGATCTTTAAATCCGATGATAATGAAGTTAGATTTTCTCATTTATTCACCTATGGTCATGATTTTCAAAGAAACATTTTAAAGAAAACACAACTACTGTTGCTGACCGTGAAGACAGGAGATGAGAAAGAAAACAGAGATAATTGTAAGAATAATAATAGGGCCTCCGGTGCTCTTATTCAGTGATCACAACACTATGAGAATCCTTCTTTAATCGATGCAGCCCATTCATGCTAAAACCAGCAAAGAATTACCAATTAAATTTCCAATTACATTCTAGTAACAAAATTATTTTCCATTAGAATGATGGCGTATTTGTATTTGTGCTATCAACGTGTAACATTGAAATTAAGCTGTTTATATAAATAATAGATAAGTGTATGATCTAGGTAAATGTTAAATTGCTGTTAATTAATACTATGCGATACAATTGACGTGTGTATAAAACAGGTTCAGAGAAATGGAGTTGATATGCATTGCATTAACGAAATAGTATTTGAAGGATGACGACGCCCTTGTTAAGACAGGTAAGTGGTTTAGATCCGAAAATTATACATTTTTTTTTTATATTATAGCCTACCAAAGTGACTCCACCCCGCCTGATGGTAAGCAGTCACTGGAATCCAGAAGTGGCGGCCACTATACTAAAAGCCATCGTCTTAAACTGCTGGTATGGTGGTCTCCACTATGGCGGCTGGGAATGGGGTTAGGGGAAGGGAATGAGGGAGGTGAGGAAAGAGGAAAGGGAGGAAATTGGGCCTCCGGCGCTCTCACTCACCAAACGAAACGCAGTAGTACGGATACTACTACTCTTAAGTCGATCTTCTATGAGAGGGTAGTACTTCCCCGGACGATCCGGCGCATTCATGCTGAAATCAGCGTGGATCTACTACCGTAAAAAAACTGCAGTTGGCAAATTACATAATTATTAATAACAGTTTTGTCTTTAATGAAGGCTAATGATTTCTAATTGTTTTACTAGATTTGTTTAACATAAGAAATTAAATAATATAATTTTAACAAAAAAAAGACAAACCAGGAAGGAAAATAAAAAGTAAAAAAATGTAAATTTAAAACTTATATTGTTTTTTCATTAATGCCAATGTCAGAACAGGACTAAATTGAAATGGGACCACACGGGAAGCACCAGCTTTCAAACAAAAATAGAATCATCAAAATCAGTTCACCCAGTCGAAAGTTTTGACTTTTGAGGCAACAAACATAAAAAAAACACAGTCAAATTGAGAACCCCCTTTTTTTGGAGTTGGTTAAAATAGCCATGATTAGTGATCTTTTGGATAGGTATGTTAGCTGAATTTTGCATAAAGTAGTAGAAGAGTCTATGAATCAGCGGATTACTCGTAAAGACAAAGTGATGAAACATCAGAGACGTAATAAGTCATAAAAGACCTAAAATGTTTACTTAGACGTCACGTTTTGGAATGGCGATCATGACTTCTCACAAGGTGGATCGAAGACCTGATAAGGTGGTGGTTGGTAAACACCCAATTGTTGAGGGCGACTTAGGATCGATCAAAATCAAATATCTAGTGGTTAGTGGTCAACCTAGTGTCAGGATTTGTTCAGGTCGCCCATAATTTATTATACAGGCATCCGACTTGACCTGACTGTTACCAACAATCGGGACCGACTTTTAACGTGCCCTCCGAAGCACGGAGATGCTCAGGGGCTTAAGTCTGCTATCACAAAAGTGTCAGAATGGTCGATCATTGATCTCTTATTGGTTAAAACTTGTCAAAATCAACCATTAAATGATCAATGATCGATATTCTGACACTATTTTGATAGCAGACTTAAGCCCCTGATCAAATACCACTATGTGGTCACTCATCCATGGGCCAGCAGCACTGTAAGTTGCTTAACTGAGAGCAGCGAGCTATGAGTGCCTGAAACTGGACTGGACCGGTGAAGGTCTTGAAACTTGGGAGAGGCCTTTATCCAGCCAGCAATAGACTTTTTGATTAAAATGATTTTGATATTAAGCGTTACTTAATATTGACCTAATATTATTGTTATGGCTGTAGTAACATAGATTTTAGTTTAGGCGCTGAGTAGTAACAAACACACACACACTCATACAAACTTAATAATAGGTTATAAAGCGTTTGTTTGTTTGAACGCGCTAATCTTTGGAACTACCTGTCAGATTTGATAAATTATTTTTGTGTATGATAGTCTAGTTCTCGAGGAAGGTTATAGGCTATGTAACATCACGCTACTAGCGACAGGAGCAGAGCAGTAAGTAAAGACGTCGGTGAAACTTTATAATATTCTATTAATGTTTTTGTTTCAAGACATGGACGATGTCAGCAGTGCTGCTCAATATGTTTGGCCAAGGAATGGGACTAGCGTATCCTGCTAGTCTACTTCCAGCACTCAACCGTCCTGATTCACCCATTAAAGTTGACCTCCTTTCGTCATCATGGCTAGGTAAGTGTATTTTAAAATTGTGTATATTAAAACTTACAAAAATTACTTCTAAGAATCAAATCTTTGAAAAAGTTAGGTAGGAAAGCGCTGTGTCGGTTTGGGGTGGCATCATGATTCCAAAACCTATAAAGAAATTTTCTCTGCGTTGATCGTCATTGTTGCAGTATGCAGCTTGAAAGTTCTTACAATATTGTTATTACGTAGACTTGTAAAAGTGTGTAAAACGTTTAACATTCATTGTTGGGATCTGTGGACTTTTTAAAGAATAATATAGTATGTAAACTTAATGTAATAAATATTATTCCTCACAAGTCGGCAAAAAAATCAATTTAATTTATATGCAAATCTCACGTGATTGCTAGTGTAAACTACAAAATTATCTTTTTCAACTTTTTGTATTCATGCTTTACGTATTTGAAATCTAAATAGCTTGTTAACATAATGCTTTGGTTACTTTCAGGATCAATTGTGGCACTGTCCGGTATACCCTCATACCTGCTGACATCTGTCTTCATGGCTTTATATGGCAGAAGAGTGACGTTTGCGTTGGGAATATTGCCAGGAGTTGTCAGCTGGCTACTAATCTACTTTAGTGAAAGTGTCACAATGCTAATGATTGGAAGATTTTTCGGCGGCTTGGCGGCTGGCACGGTATTCTTAGGAGCCATAGTCATGGGAGAGTACACTTGCCCGAAATACAGAGGAGTATTCATATGTCTAAAGAACGTAAGTTTATGCATGGGAGCTATGCTAATGCATATCATAAGCCAATACTTCCACTGGAGAACCACTTCACTGATAAGCTTAGTTCCACTCATCATATCTCTATCAATTACTTATACATGGCCTGAAAGCCCTTCATGGCTTGCGTCAAAATGTCAATACCGAAAAAGCGAAGAAGCATTCTATTGGCTCAGAGGAAACAGTGAGAATTCTCGAAAAGAAATAGAAGATATTATTGAGGCCCAAAAAACAAAGAAGTCAAAACTAAAAAGAAAAATAAAATACTATGAAACTATTCTTATTTTTTTGAGAAAATTTGGACAAAAAGACTTTCTAAAGCCAACATTTATTATAGTGCTAGCTCTAATAGTGACGGAATTAAGTGGCAGGCACACGTTTCCGGCTTACGCCTTGCATATAATGGCTGGAATAACAGGAGAGACAACAGAGGCATACTACTACACGCTGGCCATGGACATCATCATGACGATAAATGCAATATTAGCGTCAATCCTCATAAAAATAATGAATCGTCGAACTTTACTTTTTTCGAGTGGATTCGCTGCTTTGCTAGTTCTTATACCAGTTTGTTTGTATATCTTCTTAGCTTCCAGAAATGTTATATCTAATGACAAACCTTGGATCCCTATATCCATACTGGTATTGTATTTTATCCTTGTTAATTTAGGGTGTGCTCCTATACCATCTGCGTTATTTGGAGAAGTGTTTCCATTGGATCACAGGGGGGTAGGCACAGCCCTTTCTGGGGTATGGTTTTCAATATGTTTATTGGGGAGTCTGCAGTCAACACCATATTTGCTCGTGCATACCGGAGTACATGGTTTCTTTGCTGTATTTGGATGTATTATGGGAGTAGCTCTATTGATTTTATATTTCATAATGCCAGAAACCAAAGATAAGACTTTACATGAAATTGAGATGTATTTTGACTCTGAAAAGTTCACGAACGATGCTGATGATGATCGTGACGCGAACACTAAAATGATTTAAGATATTATATAGATTAGATTTTTAAGATATTAAATGATTTAAGATATTATATTATACTAATAAGATATAAATCATGGTATAAATATTTTATTCTAATATAACTGTTGAAATTAATTGCTTTCGTGACTGAAGTTCTACTCAGAAATGAAAATTTTGAAAATGTCTATAAATACATTCTGAAGTTATTGCAAAAGCTATTATTGTTTTATTATCTGCTTTTTTATTGTTTTCTGTGTTTCTAGTTTAGTAAAGAGGAATTAACTTTATTTAAAATCCTGGTAAGCGCAAGTAGGACTTGCTCACCGAGGGTTCAGGTACAAACACGACTTATATGTATCTGTCGCAGGCAAATTGTATAAATCCGTCGTTAACATACTGCCTCGGCATTTTGTAAACCATTGTAAACGCTCGCAGTCATCGGCGTTATGTAATATTCCGAAGGCAGATTGGGTTAGGTTAGGTTAGAACTGTGACCCTCTGCGCACGAGCCTAAGCTAAATTTAATAAGCAAACAGCCCACGTGATGATATGTGGTAACTGTCGCATATGAAAGACTCCAGAGTCCCTAGCATTGCTCCTGCTATACCAGGAACTCTGCAAAGCCGCTGCCTACCGTGAAGGGAGTGGGGTAGATGAAGGGAAGGGTTCACCGAAGGAAACTTAAAAGTACAGATACTATTACTCTTACGTCGATCTTCTATGAGAGGGTAGTGATTCCCCGGTCGACCCAGCCCATTCATTTTGAAACAAGCGTGGATCTACTACCGTGAAAAACAGTATTAGTTTGTTTCTACAAGATATCATTAGAACTGATCCTTTGATCACAAAGTATCGAATCGCCAGTTTACCGTCAATAAACATTTAACCGTGACACACAAACAGACAAATGTACAACAACCTAACAGAGCGAAGGCTGGCATTACAAGTTGCAATTATAATTTGTTTCTACCCAAGCTAGTGTTAGTTTAGACCGGTTCTTAATACCTAGTCTTTTGATGTTATTATTATGAAAATGCCAATTTTAAATACTGGCCATTAAGAATGTCGTTCTTCATTCTACTGACATTCAAATTATTTTTTAATAGCAGTGGCATTTTGTTTTAAATATGTTGCTTATTTGTTTTTCGTCTTATTTGTTATTAATTTTAAATAGTATTAGATATTATACAAGCAAAATATATTACTTAATTAAAAAAACAAAAGCTCGTCTGCCTAAAAAAAACTGAAAAGAAAGATACCTATTATTTTTTGTGCTATTTTGAAATTGTATGTACCCTATGTCACTCCCACAATTAATACAAATCTAATGACACCTCACATGTTAAAATGCATCAAGCCATTTAGGCTATAGAGCGTGCCAAATAAAAAGACATACATACCTACATACATACATGGGTGTAATTTATCTATAATATGTATGTATTTACAAAAAAAAAAAATGTATATAAGTAGTATATCAGTTGTTTAGTACCCATAACACAAGCAAATATAATTGCTTAATTTGGGGCTAAATGGCACTGTGTGCATGTGGTAGAATATTATTATTATTATTATATTATTATTATTATACACTCGAAAAACATTACCAAGCTTGACTTCTCCAGTCGGGCATAAAAATACACATGACAGAGATATAAATGAAACTATAACCTCTACTTTAAGATAATATAAGCAGGTCAACAAAAACTAATAGAAAACACTAATGTATAGACTGTGGCAGCAGAAGAGATTGTGTCTCCGGCTTAACGACGAAGTCTGTTTTTTATTTCTGGCCCAAATTGATCAGTTGTGAGATTAATGCCTTGCTAAATGTAATGTTAGAAACTCACTCATATACATACTACACGCGACAGTGTTCAATGCGCTCTTGACACGTGCTACAACTGTGTTAAGAAACAGACGAATATGTCAGATGTTCCAAATAAAGGACACTAGCAAAAGTCATATCACAGTGGAATGAATACTCGATTCAAAAGATATGCTCGCCTATCCCTCGGCGAATAAAGTGTGGAGCTGCAAGAAACAAAGATGGTAAATAGGTTGGTGGTTTTGTCTTATTATTCCATGGCATTACAAGGTACGAAAATTGTCTGACCCTAGTGTAAAAACAACAGAAAGTCTGCGGACTGTCGGGCCTGCTAAATAATGTAAGTTTAAGAATAACAGTAGGTACCTACATACATATATACATAGAAAGAGTCTAATCGTAGCTACTGTGCCAATCATTTTAGATACACAATGCGCCTGCAACAAATGCTAAGACGTTCAAGCCAAGTTCTAAAATTGATGAGAGCTATAAATATTTTACAGGCACCGCTAGACTGTTGTTTACTTACTAGTTTTTAACCGACTTCAAAAAGGAGGAGGTTATCAATTCGGGTCGTGTTTTTTTTTTTTTTGTATGTTTGTTACCTCATATCTCGGTCATTTTATGAACCGATTTGAAAAATTTTTTTTTTATTAGAGAGGGTATACTCTGAAATTGGTCCCATTTTTTTATTATAAGAAATGGTTCAGTGGTTGTATGTTTGTTACGACAGAACTCGGTCATTTATAAACCAATTCGGAAAATTCTTCTTTTATTCGAAAGGGTATACTCCGAAATGGGGTCCCATGTTTTTTTATAAAGAATGATGTAGTGGTTTGGCTTCAATTGTATATTTTGTAACAAAACGTATGCAAGAAGTGATGACGTGTAAAGCAACACGTCGATGTCTTTTGCGACGAATTATCTGACTTCGAAATGTCCATGCTACAAGTGCGAAGTGATTTTCAAAATTCATTTTTTGTTAGAAACGAAGTAGCCCTGGATGAGTGACCATTTGTGTCATTTCATTTTCAGCGTCTTCATTCTTTAGAAGCAGTAGACTATGATTATCACTATAATTTGGTAGTTGTTAAGCCAAGTTGGAGGTCTTATGGTCGTGAGAAATTACAACAGCAACGGGCGGCCTTACAGCACCACTGTTTATTTTTTGTATATCTGTTAAGCGATTGCTCGGTTAGTTAAATTATGATTTTTGATGATTCTTTATTGTGGGTAGATCATCATTTTTTTGTTTTGATTTGTGGTTTCTGGGGTTCAGGCTTTAGCGATCGAGAAAGTGTTGACAAGGACCTTATATCTCTATTTACAATCTTACCTCTCGTCTATACTTTCTTTCAAACGGCGCGGCGCTGTCTCGATTGCGCAGCACGTTTAGTAGGTCTACCCATACTGAATATATTTATACACAATTAATTCCCACTAAAAGTTTAAAAATAAAATTATTTTTAGAAAAAAATGAAAACCGACTTCAAACAACACCTACATGTTCAATCCTTAACTAAAAAGTAGAAAATAATATTTTAATTACTTCATAGCAAAGAACATTAAAGGGGAATCAACGCAATCCTTGATACCTATAATACTTTACTATTTATAGTTTTTAATCAGCTATTTTGGAGTCGGTGCCAGCCAAGAAGGATCATAATGACCTTCATAAAAATAACCTACCTACTAGCAACGCATTAAAATATTATTTTCTACTTTTTAGTTAAGGATTGAACATGTAGGTGTTGTTTGAAGTCGGTTTTCATTTTTTTTTTAAAAATAATTTTATTTAAATAATGCATGGTTATGATAAGAATTTAACATCAGTCGCATGCATTTATTATATAGTTTATTGACGAAGTTGAACAAAAAAGATTTTCATGATCAAGAAGCAAGCTTTGGCAAGGATGTGAAGTGGGGGTAATAGTAGCGGCAATATTAACTAGATGGCGCCACTGAAAAAATTAAAAGTCGGTGTTAAGATTCTCCGCGAGTGAATGACTACCCCGCTCGAGCATATTGAATTCATACTTACCTGGCATAGGGGACACCGTGATCAAGTAGGCGGTTCCCCCAGGGCGAGACCCCTCCATAAGGCAGTTGTCCCACCGCCGGCGAGAAAACGATGAACTATCGGCTATTTTCTCGCTCAAGAAACGTACAAAAGATATACATTCCGTGTAAACAAAAGAGATGCATATACAAATAGTTGATCGCTGACTGTTCACACTGCCGGCGAGTACTCGCTTCACTAGTTTGTCGCTGAGCGACAAGAGCTATGAAAGATAAAACTCGCTCGGCGATACTCGCCAAGCGATTAGAACTCACGCCGAGAGAGCAACCAGTGGTCATTTCTCTACAGTGCGTATCTGAAAGTACACGTTTTTTATTTATTTAATATGAATAACGAAAAATCATTTGAATTATCATTGTTATCTAGTTCAGACGACGATGATGATGAATTATATGATAGGATTTGTGTAGTGGCTGCGGCAATTCTGAATAAACGTAAGGAAAAAATGAAGAAAAAAAGAAGAATATGGATGGAAAATATTAATTATTTCAGAAAAGAATGCAGTGAATTCAAACTATTCTATGAATTAACAAATGATGCCTTTCGCACATATTTTAGAATGACAAGAGACGAGTTTGAATATTTGCATAGTTTAATAGAAGATGACATTAAAAAAGAAAATACAAATTATAGAGAAGCTATTGGTACAAGAGAGCGTCTCGTCATTACATTAAGGTAAGGCTCCATCGCTTGGAGTGATTTCAGCGGCAGACATTGAATCTTGGATCTCTTCGTTTTGGCTACGAGTACTTGTACGAGTAGTATGTTCTCCAATTCCAATTTGCTGCACACCAGAACCGCTGGGTTCAGGTGAGGCAGAACCGTGTCCAGTAGAAAAATTAGTCTGACTCGTAGAAGGGCGAGAGTTGTAAGAATAATCGTTTGAGTAGTAACCGGTATATGAATAGTTTGTATTAGCAATATTGTCTTCAGCATCCATTACCAATTGAAACAACTTTCTTTTTATTGTTCTTTGATAATACTCCGGCATCTGCTTTGTACTATGATACATTGAATCAAAAAAAGCTTTTAAAGGATCACTTGATGTTAGTACTTCTTTACGTAACTCATCCCTCTGTGCAGTTCGTTTTGCTCGATTATCATCCATATCTTTTAAAAAATTTAACAAATCCTCGTCATTATGAATTATTTCATCCGTCTTCCTTTTTTTTGGAGCTGTTATCGTATCTGCTGAATCTCTACTAACATCTGTATTAGCTGTTTCCTCGAAATTTGTCGAAATATCAGGATGAGGTGTAACATTTGTATCTCGTTCCGCATTTGTCATATATGGAAGCAAAAACTCCATGTGACTCATGTACTTCCAGGGTTTTATTTGTTTTTGTGACTGTCCACTTGTTGTCTTCTTGATTTTTTTCAATTTTTCACGGTGCGTGTCTCGCAAATTTTTCCATTTCAATTTTGCCTGTGTAACTGCAAATAAAACAAATGATTATAACACACCACATTAAAATTAATTTTATGTTATTAACTAATATTATTTGATATTTTTATTTATTTTCAGATATCTTATAACCGGAACTACATATACAGCATTGTCAAAAAGCTATAGAATAGGCCGTTCTACGCTCTCCGAAATAATACCAGTAGTATGTGAATCTTTATGGATCAAGTTGCAGCCAAAAGTAATGAAGCTCCCTACTGAACCCGAATGGAAAGTTATAGCAAAAGACTTTTATGATTTGTGGAATTTCAATAATTGCCTTGGTGCAATTGATGGCAAGCACGTGGTAATTTTTTCGCCCCGTAAATCGGGATCTCAGTACTTTAACTACAAAAAAACATTTTCGATTGTACTGTTAGCAATTGCTGATGCTCATGGAAGATTTATAATGATCGATGTTGGATCAATGGGCAGATACAGTGACAGCGGAATATTCACCGATAGTAATTTCTACAATGTGTTGCAAAACAATGGATTGAGATTACCCGCAGATGAACCCCTATATGAAGGAGGTTTGCCTCAGCCTTATGTTTTTATTGGTGACTGTGCATTTCCGTTGATGACACATTTATTAAAACCATATCCTGATCATGAAAGGTTGAATAAAGACCAGTTAATATTTAATTATAGACTGAGCAGAGCACGCCGAATGGTAGAAACTGCGTTTGGTATGTTGGTGCACAAATGGCGTATCTTTTTTAGGCCATTAGATGTTAAAATAAGTACCGCCAAAAAAATTGTAAAGGCTGCGTGCGTTCTACATAACTATGTATTACGCAATGAAATCGAAAAGGCGCCTTCACAGTCAGTTTTTTCTGATAATATGTCAAGAAATTACTACGAGGTATCTGAACAAAACTCAGCAGATTTTGAAGACGGCTTTTTTGTGAGAGAATATTTCATGGAATATTTTAATTCCATTGGAACAGTTTCGTGGCAAAATAACCGTGTGCAAAATGTATTAGATTCTGATAGGACAACACATAACTTACATTAGACTCTGCAAAATAAATATTGATGTAACTATAGGTAGGTATATGTTGTGTTAGATAAATGTTAAATAAAAAACTTACCACTTTCTATGTTTGTTTTCTTTAAAATCTCTTTCCAAGCTGCGTCCTTCACGTCTAATTGTTTATATGAAATCAGTTTTGTGTCCCAAAGACACGGATATTGTCGGACACATTCAATAAAAAACTCATCCATTTTTATTGGAAAATTGCGAACACGTGTATCGCGTATGAGGCCGCAAGACTGACTGACTGTACGCTTGACTGCCACGAGCGAGTGATGCGAGTAATCGCCCGCCTCACTCGCACACTCGCTTATAGCCGAGCTACACAAATATCGGAACTACGCACTCGCTCCCCGCGTCTCGCTAACTCGTTTCTAGTTCTAGCTTTACTCGTTAGTCGTTAATCGTTGCCGGTGAGACAAGTGCCTTAGGCATGGGCGTTTTCGTTTTTTAACACAAACCGATAAATATCCGATTTCAGTTTTGACAACCGATTTTAAAATCTGATTTCTAAAAACGATTTTAGTAGCACTAGCTCTAACATTAATTTAGTTTTATTAGCTTATAAATGGTAAACCGAAACGCACCGTTACCCGTTTTCGCGATATTAGTTTTTCATTTTTTTAATTTGTATTCTAAAACTGTTGTAATAAAAATATTTTGATCTATTTGCTCCAATAGTTTAAGAACTTCCTACAGCGATTTTCCTTCATGCTTTTATCTAGGCTTAGGACTAGCAGAAAAGTTCACAGTAGGTAATATTTTATCCATAGGTAATACTAGTGTACATTAAATATACATACTTCGATAAAAGTAGGTATATAGTTTAATTTTAAAGAAAAGTTTTTCAAGTTAGCGCACTGAACTTTTCTGGCGCATTTAAAAATCGTCTTATCTACAATGATTCGTTATAATTTTGATTGATTAAATAAACTTTTTTCTTTATTTTTGTTTTTTTGACTGCATTGCAATTTTTAACAGATTATAGAATTTTTTTAACAAAAACAATATCGATTTAATTGCAGCGTTAATAAAGATCAAATCATCAAGCTAACTACAAAATAGTCAAAGCGGACGAATAATAACAGCCTAAGTGTAAACGTGATTACCTAAATGAAACCCTATTGTTAAGACATTAAGACATAGTGTTTCTAAAACCCGCGGGTCCGACTCTGACATCGAAACCAAGAGAAATTCACGCTATCCTTTTTACTCCGCTAAGGTACCGCTTTGTTAGAAAAAGAAAGAGCGAATTTCTTATCGCAACGTACTAGTAAGCGATGTAGCAGAGCAAGCAATTTCGTTTGCGTTTGGATCTTCTATGATTTTGATATTTTACACGGTTCACGGTTGCGTTTCGTATCGAGATACTTATTCGAGATTTGAAATCAGTTTTTTTAGTTTGTGCAATCGATATGATTCGATTTGAGTGTAAAATTAGTTTTTAGTTTTGTTTTGATATATCGACCGCATGCCTACCCTCCATTGCACTGCGGTTGGGTTGACCCCTGCGATTATCCCTAATGTGGATAACTCGGATGCGTAATTTTTGGTAGTGGGGACTGCGTACGCGCTGTCCCCCTTGTATACCAGATAATTTACTTAATGTAAAATTGTAAATTGCAGTGTGTATTAGTGGTGGGTAGTGGTGGGTCGTTGACGTATTTCGACACAACGCAACGAGACCGTTTAGCGTCAACGATAAACTAGTTTAAAAAACAGTTTATGTTTCGACTAGTTTCGGCCGTCAACTTTATAACGCGTTGTTTTGTCAACGGCCGAAATTAGTCGGCAAAACAACATGTCATTTTGTCGACAGTCGTTGACGACCAAAACTAGTCGACAAAACAACAAGTCGTTGTGTCGACAGCTAGTCTTTGATGATTAGTTCGTGTTCCTTCAGGTCCATATGGTCTAAAGTATGTTTACTCGGAAATTGGAATGTTGTCATGTTGTTCATTCTCGTTCTCGTCGAGTCATCGCACGGCTTATTCGTTCACGAGTAAACTAGTTTATTGGTAGACCGTAAACTTGTCTACCGTTCGTGCGAGATAAACAGTCTAAAAAAACGGTTCGTTCATTCAACGCTCACCACTAGTGTGTATACTGTGTATAGTGTAGGTATTAGCACTGCACCGCACGTCACACATTTTAACATTGAAATTACGGCGCAATTGCGTATTGCATGTCAAAATGCGTATGTAAATTATGTGAATTGTTCAATACGCATCAGAACGGCAATTTGTCAGCCGTATCGTATTCTGGATTTGGGGTCGTAAATTTTTAGATTCAGTGTTGCCTAATCGATAGTTACTGTCTGTTAATGTATCGATAGTTGACCTCGAAAAATAGAATATCGATAGGGCTATCATTCGTTAGTATCATTTTGCAATTCTATTGATAGTAAATTAAAAAAAATAGTATAATAAAATGTTGATGAGCATGATTGTTTGTTCTGTGTCTGGGTGTAATTTATCTAAGTATAATATGTATGTATTAACAAAAAAAAATGTATTTAGGTAGTATATCAGTTGCTTAGTACCCCAAGCAAATATAATTGCTTAATTTGGGGCTAGATGGCGCTGTGTGAATGTGGTAGAATATTATATATTATATTATATTAGTAAAAATAATATTATTGATGAAGAGCAATACTGTCGATAGTATCAATACCATTGGTAGTTTAGAAGCATCGATATTTTACCAAAATTCAATTGTATTATTATAACTACGTCACGCCGACATTCGTCATCGGCTTTTTTGTTTGGAATAAAAATAAAGTAAGTAGTTTTGTTTTAAAAACTGATATCTTTTTTAATCGATTTGTTGTGCTGCAAATAGTAGTAGCATTATCTTCAAGATTCTTTGTCGATTTGTGGAAGTTAAATTTTGTTCTCTGTTTTTGACAATAACTTAAATAAACAAAAGCATACAATTAATAATAATAATAATTCAACAACTTCACACAACACCATGTAGACCTAAAGTAAGCATAATGTAGCTTGTGTTATGAGTTCTAGAATGCGAATATACATATTTGTTTTTTTTTTTTTGTAAAACCTACATATTTATACATAGAAACACCCAGACCAATGCAAATAGACATGTTCATACACACAAATATTTGCACTGACCGGGAATTGAACCCGCGACCTCTGCGTGGCAGTCCATACACAGTACCGCCGAACCACAGAGGCAGTCGAAATGAATTGACGTAAGTGGATTTTTAATCTTAAGTTTAATTTAAAGAAGTACTAAAACTATTTAATACTAGCTGACCCAGCGAACTTCGTTCCGCCTAACAGTCGATCAACATTACTTTATTTTTCTAAAATAAAACATTTTATAAAATAAACGTAGCCTAAGTTACTCAGAAATGTTATTTTGGTGTATGTACCGTATATATATTTATATACATGTAGTAAAAAACAGTTATTTCAATATTACAAACAGACACTCCAATTTTATTATATTAAGTATAGATTAATAACAGTGAACCTTTTTTTTTATCGAAAACTGCATAAAAGTAATCGTTATT
The DNA here is from genome assembly GCA_963082885.1 of Parascotia fuliginaria. Taxonomy (NCBI): domain Eukaryota; kingdom Metazoa; phylum Arthropoda; class Insecta; order Lepidoptera; family Erebidae; genus Parascotia; species Parascotia fuliginaria. The sequence continues at coordinate 9,094,492 of OY720196.1, read as the reverse complement.
AGAAGAAATTTTTGAAACAAAATAAAACAGTAAGTAACGATTTATAAATACACTTACAAACTAAGTAGATACTCAGTCAGTACAACAGGTTTCCACCTTTTGAAATTTTTGAAATTTATATTTTATGTAAGATTTTTCTACAAAGTTGATATAATGGACGAATATGAAAATATAACAAATAAAAAACAAAACAAACCAAAATAAACAAAATAGTAATAACATGTTTACAAATGAGTGTGAGTTTGACATGGAGGTTTCGTATCAGAGTTTACCAAGCTGTTTAAATGAGGAGCTAACCGCAACGACAGAGGAAATAGCCTTACCCCCAGTTTCTGAAAGGCTGATCAACGAAAAATTAGATCAAATTAAACAAATTGTTCATGCTTTAAGCAACCCAATTGGTACTTCATATGCGATTTAAAAGGTGATTAGTTAGTTTTTTTGTTGATCAGCCTTTCAGAAACTGAGGGATAATATAGAACTACATATCGCTAATATAAAGATAAATAACTAAGAGGCTGTACGCGTCATGAGTTGCAACGTCACAATTTAGTGTCATATTTCGTGGCTTTCAATTTTTGTAATTTAATCGGCGCTATATTTTAAAAAATAATAAATTCTGTTCAAATGCTAGAAATAGGTAAAAGCTGTATAAAAAGTAAGTAACCATAATGCTTACAGTTATTTTAGTACATGAGGCGGTTCCCCCCCAACGGGGTTCTCGCCTTGTCGCGGCGGGAGGGCTTAGTAGCCGTGGTTACCAAGGACCACGGTGAACCAAGAGGAACCCCAAGGAGGCGCCGCTCCTCTGGGCTTTGCCGGTAAGCCCACGATGGAGCGGCTCTGGTGGGTTGCGGTGCTGTTTGGGCGGCACCGCAACTGGGTCGGGCTGCAGTGTTGCTTCGGCGACACTGCGGCTGAGGAGTGGCGGGGCCGCGGCGGGAGAGGAGTGTCGGTATAACGGTGCGCCGCTCTCCCTACCTTCCGCGGCCTCGGCGGGGCCGCAACCGCCAGATTGCGGACGCGGTGGGGCCGCAGGGGAAGAGGAGTGTCGGTATTGCGATGCGCCGTTTTCCCTATCCTCTGCGGCCGAGTTGGCCTGCGGGCGACGATCGGGCAGTCGCCGCCCGAACAGCACGGGCCCGAGACTGCAGTGCGCGTGTTCCGCACGCGCCTCTCGAAGGAGGGGGGGCTAGGCCCCTAAATCGGACGGGGCCCGCTCGCGGTGAGCGGGCCATGGCCCGTCGGGGTCGCGGATGAATGCGCAAGCGACTCCTGTGACCCCGACACTCTGGCCGTCTGGAGGAACACCGTGGTTTTTAGTCGGTATGCTGGCCGCGCTTTGAGTGCGGTCAGAGAGTCCGACATAACCCCCCCGCCTTGCCCGGGCGGGTGCGTATACGTAATGCATTTCCCACGTAAAAAAAAAAAAAGTACATGAGGCGGTTATGTCGAGCTCGCTGGCCGGTGATGTTAGGCAGCCAGAATACCGTCTAAGTGCAACCATAGTATTGACTATAATTACATCTAGGGGAAGAACTCTGATTGTTCAGTAATGAGACTTCACAGCATATGCAGTATCGGGATATTATTTTTCCACTGGCAGGGTAATAGCTTAACATACACAGTATGTAAATACGAACGAAGTCATCAGCAAAGCATAGTGCACCAATAATTAAGAACATAGCAACTGCAGATCTATTTATTCTGTAGTTATCATTACAAAGATTCCAGGTCTACCTGCTACTATATTATCAACGAGTGTGTGTGTGAGTAGGGAAAGTTGTCAGGTTGCGCAAGAGTCGAGTGGAGGGAGATAGTGATGGGCGTATTAAACATATCGATAAGTTATTAAAAGGATTTGCGTGGAGATCAATGCTCATTATGTTAGGATAAAATATATCAGTCCTTTAGAGTTTTTCACTTAAGCTATTCATAATTTTTTTAATTGGGTACAGTCGTTAAATACAAAATAATACAACAACTACACATAGGGGGTTGCTACTAAGAATGCGTATATACGTAGGTACTTCTATACCTACTTTTTTGTAAAAAAAGTATATTATTATTAGTACTATATACTGGTTTTGCAAGCGTTCATAGGCTACGGTAACTGCTTATTCTAAATAAGTTCAAATAAGTTTTAATAAGAGTAGGGACTGCGCCTGTAGTGATCGCCTTACCACTACTATTATTGCAAGTGTTGTAGATTGGGTTCTCTTCTAAAACAAATACAAACAAATTGAATCCTCGAATATTTATTTCGATATTATTTATATAAATTGTATTCTTGCATTTTCCATTGTGTTGCAATACTTGACTTCAAGGGCGGATCCAGAGGAGAAGGGGAAGAGGGCTCAAGCCCCTCCAAATGCATCCATAAATGTATGTAAATATAGTGTTTACCGTAGTAAAATTCCAGCCCAGATGGCCAAATCAAATTAAAGGTGGACGGAACGGGAGGAAAATTTATGTTTTTTGAAAACAAAAGAGCATAATTATGTCACGGAGACACGGGCGGGAGGAGTACTCATGGGACATTTTCGTCCCGTTCACGTCTCGTTCAAAGTATTAGCTATTTCGTTACATATACAGCTACCTTTAGGGCCTTCTCCCACGGCGACTTTTTGGAGTGATGCTGTCGCGTGTTTTGTAAATAACGCGACCGTATCAATGCGAATGCGCGACAGCATCGCTACAAAATGTCGCCGTGGGTGAGCGGTCTGAGATTGTCTTGGCATCAATTTTTTTTTTTTTTATGTAATAGCCTACCAAAGTGACTCCACCCCGCCTGATGGTAAGCAGTCAGTGGAATCCAGAAGTGGCGGCCACTATACCAAAAGCCATCGTCTTAAACTGCTGGTATAGTGGCCGCCACTATGGCGGCTGGGAATGGGGTTAGGGGAAGGGAATGAGGGAGGTGAGGAAAGAGGATAGGGGGGAAATTGGGCCTCCGGCGCTCTCACTCACCGAACGAAACGCAGTAGTACGGGTCGATCTTCTATGAGCGGGTAGTACTTCCCCGGACGATCCGGCCCATTCATGCTGAAATCATCGTGGATCTACTACCGTAAATTGTTATTTGTGAAATTGTTAAAAGAACAAAAGCATATAGGTAATAATAATAATAAAAAAAGAGATAAAATATCTCGATTTGGCCCATGAGATTGTCGACATGTGGGATGTGGATTCAGCTGTCATTGTACCGATAGTTGTTAGCGTGAATGGCCTAATAGCAAAGAGCCTCGACCAACACCTAAAGAGGCTCGCATTAGGTGGATGGGTCAAGAGCCAGATCCAGAAGGCAGTGCTGCTCGACACGGCACGCATTGTGAGGAGGTTTCTATCTCTGGAGCCCTAACCGCCGGTGGCTTGGTCCCTGTACCCGCTGCCGGTGAATCTACAATTTTTATATTTTTAAATGTATGTTTTTTATATACTTATATTTAAAAATGTAATTTTTGAGAAAATTGTTTTGTGGTATACAAACGACATTTACTCTAAGGGTGGTAAAGCAATTTTATTGTCGACTATACATTAATATTTTGAACGACCACCAACAATCAGCCTCTAGAAATTGGTGGCAAAGGACAGTATTTAAGAGCGCAGCAGTAGCTACATATTATGTCACCTGAAGTGAATAATATATTTATAATATTTAGCACTTGTTTTCATTCACAAATCGTAGGAGTACACACCCAAAACTATAAATAAAACATCAAATACTGCTACAATGGTGAGAATAACGTCAATATTACCTGATACTCAAAAACACTATAACTAACAAACATAGATTTTGCAGATATAGACCTAAAACCAGATGACTTAGAAAGCCTTTTCTATAGCTTGTTGTGTTACTTATGACGTTCTTTCACAACAGAATCCACACGTCATAGAATGCTATAAAAATAAAACTAAAATGAAATTTTACAGGAATGTGGGCGTGTACGCCAAATTTATAACTCCGTGTTCAAAAGTTTTATCTTCGTCAGATTTGCTTACTTGAACCATTGCCAATTTTATCATTATAGCGGTAGTCTTAGAAGCGTATTAGAGCTTACGCATATCTTGTATGGTGGTAGTGGACTTGTTAGTTTCAGTATCAATGGGTGGGATCAACCAAAGGCTTTTTTTTTAATTTTCTGAGTTCATCATCATCACCAACCATAGCCCATAAAAACTGGGTGTAGGCCTCCCTTTTTGAATGCTCTGAATTAAGTTATTTAATATCAGGTCCGCTTTTACATACATAGCTTCATGTCATTTTTTAATATTAGCCTACCAAAGTGACTTCACCCCGCCTGATTGTAAGCAGTCAGTGGAATCCAGAAGTGGTAGCCACCATATCAAAAGCCATCATCTTAAACTGCTGGTATGGTGGCCTCCACTATGGCGGCTGGAAATGGAGTAGGACAAGGAATGAGGTAAGAAAGGCAAGAGGAAAGAGGGGAATTGCGCCTCCAGCGCTCCCACTCACCAAACGAAACGCAAGTAAGTAGTACGGATACTACTACTCTTACGTCGATCTTCTATGAAAGGGTAGTACTTCCCTGGTCGACCCGGCCCATTCATGCCCCAAAAACCATGTAAAAGGCTGTTTTCCCTGAAGTGGTATTCAGATTTTAGAGATTTATAACAAATACAAATTTAACCGGAAACAAATCTAGACTCCGGGCTAATACTGAGAACTATTCGACAGAGAAACCCAATATCCCTTTTTCTGATTCGGGGATTGAACGCAAGATCTCTGCGTAGTCCGTACAGTCACAGTAGATACTACTGAACTACAGAAGCAGTCTCATCATCATATCAGCCAAAAGACGTCTACTGCTGGAATTAGGGCTCCGCCAATTTTCGCAACCTTGGCTGGTCGTTAGCCGCCCTTATCCCTCGGTTGCCCGTCACTCTTATAAGGTCTTCAGTCCACCTTGTGAGGGGTCTGCCCACGCTGTGTTTTTCGGTTTGTGGTAGCCACTCTAAAACCTTTCTGCCCCAACGACCGCCAGTTCTGCGAGCTATGTGTCCTGCCCATTGCCACACAACTCTGCGAGCTACGTCAGTTACTTTAGTTCGCCTGCGGATTTCTTCGTTTCTCAAACGCAGGGAGACTCCTAACATAGCCCGCTCTATCGCCCTCTGAGCGACTTTGAGCCTTCTGATAAGACCTATACTTGGCGACCACGTCTCTGCTCCGTACGTCATTACAGGCAACACACACCGGTCAAAGACCTTGTTCTTAAGACACTGCGATAGTGCGAACGCGAAGATATGTTGTACCTTGCCGCACTATCTATCGATATTCCTAGACAGTCAGTCTTGTAGTTATTCATATAAATAGGTTTTAATGTTATTTACATACCTATCTCACATCTACGTAGATGCATAAGATTTCATATGCTCTTTCACTTGGAAGTTATCCGGTGCACAAATCGAAATGCAAAGATTTATAGGTATATGAAGATATTCTTATCTATATCTTGAATCTTGAAAGATTTAGGTAAAGATTGCGTGCGAACACGTATTCATACTTAGTTTAACTTTCAAAATATCGAGTGAGATAAATATGCTGGATATATACAAACAAAAGCATCAACAAGTGATGACCTTACAGCCTTTTATCAAGCTCTTATCCAATACAGAAGGGGCAGCCAATATGGTCGCCAATTTCCCTGTTTTACTTGGCGATTATCACAATAGTCCATCAAACTGTGAGGAGAACTTGGCTCGGCAGTTTCTTTTCTTTCGTTTCGTTTCGACTGCATTAGTTGGCAAAAATGATAAAAATTTTGATAATAAGCTAATGTTCATGTTTTCCATTGCCTGTTTCCAAAAACTCTGATGACTGACCCAACTCTTCAGCTAAAAGAAAATATTTAAACTCATTTAAATCATACAGTGATATGTACTTATAAACCATAAAATTCACGAAACAGAAGAAGAAAATATCCAAAAAGAAAAAGATAAAAATTGGAGAGACTACGTTTTGTAATCTACAGAATATTGCAATCTTTTGTGATAAAAACCAAATAAGTATGCAAAATGATACAGCGAAAACAAAAGTCATTATTAAATAAACTAGCTTTACGCTAGAATTTTTTTAAATCCAACTGGGAGTTGCAGAGATTAGCGCGTTCAAACAAACAAACAAACTCTTTCGCTATATATAATAATATAGATATCAAAATTTTAAGTTTAATTAATTATGGAGCTGATTCTGCCAATTTATTCATAAAAGTGTCCGAATCTTTACCTTAACAAGTCATTTTAATTTCATAAATAGATGGCTTTGCTAAGAACTTACTTTGAAGAGTGGCTTTGACAAATTATGTAGTTAACTTATAAAAACTTTAATAACCTGGCAATTACAAAGAGTGGCCTGAGTTTCTTGATATTTTATAATTCTTAACTTCCATAAGTGTTAATTTAATTAACCTATGTGAATTAATATATTTTAATTTTCATAGAACAGCACCGCTGGTTTTAACTTTTTACACGGATAACTGAACTCATTTCCCTTAGTGTCATCATTATCTGGTACTTATAGCTCAGGTTTTCCTATTTTAAGTACCAGCCGTACAAAAAAAGGTATTTAAACTATGTATACATAAATATTGTTGTACCTTATACTTGTAACACTCTATTGTACAAATAAATAAATAAATAAATAAATAAATAAATTATCATCATCCATAACGACACCACGCTTTCATTATTATTGCAAGTTTAAATTATCTTTAATCTAACGTTTAGACAGTTTAAAAAGAAGCGGCATTAAAATAAGAGAGTTTGTTTGTTTGTTTTAACGCTCTAATCTCTGGAAGTACCAGTTGAATTTGAATAATTATTTTTACATTTGATAGCGCAAGTCTCTGAGAAAGGTTACAGGCTATGTAACATCATGCTACGACCCACTGGAGTGGAGCAGTAATCAAAGATGTACGTTAACGCGGGTAAAACCGCTGCAGGCAGTCAGTATTATTATAAAGCTGATTACAATAATTTACAATAGAGGATTAAAATGTAGATCAACTATCTAAGTACGATACTGTTTACCTATTTACCTAATTTTGTTATCAGTGTAGGAAATTAGTTTAATGATAAAAGATCTTAGTAAAACAGTGACTGAATGGCCCAGCGCACACCACTGGAAGCGCGGCGGAAAGCAATTTAAGACACCGTGACACACGTTTAATATTTGTTTATCAAGAATTAATTCGCACGCGGCGCTTGGACCGCCCTCAAGCTACTACAAGAGCATGCGCACGAGTACTCCAGTTGCAGCCGCGCTGCTCTGCGCCACGCTGTGCTACCCACCGCCCAGCAATATTTCATTGACCAAAATTTTTCTTTTTCCTTTTCAATTTTTCTTCTTCCTCAACAAGCGCAGCAATAAAAATCATGTCCTAGTCCACATCAGAGCGAGTTGACTGTACAAAGTATCGATCAGCATTAAATGACATGAAATGACAGGTAGTAGATCCACGCTGATTTCAGCATGAATGGGCCGGATCGTCCGGGGAAGTACTACCCTCTCATAGAAGATCGACTTAAGAGTAGTAGTATCCGTACTACTGCGTTTCGTTCGGTGAGTGAGAGTGCCGGAGGCCCAATTTCCCCCCTTTCCTCTTTCCTCACCTCCCTCATTCCCTTCCCCTAACCCCATTCCCAGCCGCCATAGTGAAGGCCACCATACTAGCAGTTTAAGACGATGACTTTTGGTATAGTGGCCACCACTTCTGGATTCCACTGGCTGCTTACCATCAGGCGAGGTAGAGTCACTTTGGTAGGCTATAATAAAAAAAAAAAAAAAAAAAACATGAGGCGCGCTCGAGGTAGCTGCGTGCCGCCGCGCGTCAGTCCGCTCGAGGGCTCTCAAGAGCTCTTGGCGCCGCTCGAGGTGGAAATATTCTCCGCCGCGCTTTAAGCGGTGTGCGCTGGGCCTATGTTCTGTATAATAATATGTTGATGAAGCGTGATGGGTGATATGGCGTAACATTTCTAAGATGCAAAACTCATGGCTTTTTAAATTACTCAGATGCAAACTAGACGTTTAACATTAGTTAGGTGGTACTCGTAGTTTAACGTCTACATCACCTGGGTGTATTCTCGTCTTACCAAAATGCTCCTTAGAACAACTCGTGCCTGATCGTAAAGAAAAAGGTAAAGCAAGGTGATTGTAACAGGAGAAGCCGCATCGCGCAGAAGACTTAATTACATACTTCAAAAAAGGAGGTTTCTCAATTCGTATATATTTTGTGTGTGTTCGCGGATAACATCGTCGTTTATGAACCGATTTTGTTAATTCTTTTTTGTTGGAAAGGAGATATCCAAAGGGTAGTACCATGATAAGGAAACCAGGATTTGATGATGGCATCCCATAGAAATCGAGTGAAACCTTCGAAAATCGTAGTGGCGGATAAAGCATTTGTCATTTTTTTTTCAGTATGTAGATATTATAAAGCATTACTGCTTTGACATCTTTTCTTTCTATTTGAAGTCAGTTTTTTTGTTACAAATTATTTATAACTTTCGTCTCCTGAGAAGAAAACTCATTATGGCCAACGGTTTACTCGATACTACAATTGTTTCTGCAATATTTTAAAAATATCGGCCATGACCATGAGATGTAACTAATTGTCATGTTAGAATGTTTGTCACCAAATTTGTAGGTATGAAACTAAATTCATATTTAAATAAATTGTTTTGCCATAATATTACCATCACAGCCCAAATTGATATTTGACATAATGCTCGTGAGTTAACAATTGATAACTATTTACTGATTAAATTATCAGTTATTGATAATGTATGTATGGTGTGACGTATTGTTCACGTAGTAATGTCATGACATAGATTTAAAAGGATATTTATGGTACCTAGTAGATCCGTAAAAGTTACAACATGAATGAGCCGGGACGACCTGAGAAACTACCCTTTTATAAAATACTAGTATCCGTACTATTGCGTTTCGTTCGGTGAGTGAAAGTGCTGGAGGCCTAATTTCCCCCCTTTCCTTTTTCCTCACCTCCCTCAATCTTTTTACTTACCCCACTCCCTTCACTGTAGGCAGCGACTTCGCAGAGTCCCTGCCATTGCAGAAGTAATGCGAGGGACTTTGAGTCGTCCATGAGCGACAGTTACCACTTACCACCACGTGGCCTGTTTGCTCTTCTGCCACTGTCTGCAATAAAAACTAGCTGTCCACAGCGCGGTTTCACCCGTCTATAGTTACTGTTCCATTGCCGTCGCTCGCAGTATGCTGTTACATAGCCTATAGCCTCAAGAAATAAGGCTAACAGAATAGATGCAAAAAGAAGTTTTCAAATTTACCTGGTAGTGCCAGAGAGCGCGTTTAAACAAACTCTTTCAACTTTTATATAGACCAGGTAGATAGCAGAGATCGGCGTAAAGTATTTAATTTCAATGCCTCTTTATACACGTGTTGCTTGCGTGTTGCACTTCTATTCTATAACATAAAGCAGTAGAGTTTGTTTGTTTGAACGCGCTAACCTCAGAAACTACCAGTCAAATTACAAAAGTTCTTTTTGCGTTTGATAGCCGAGTTCTCGAGGAAGGTTATAGGCTATGTAACAACACGCTATTGGCGACGGGAGCAAAGCAGTAAACCGCGCCGCGACAAGCTAGTATATATATAGTGCAACTACTATAGTTTAATTCAAGACTCTTTAGATATGAAGAGTTACATACAGTTCGGTACTTCATTTATTATCAATTAATTTAAACTTGAAACTATTTCGCACGTTTCCTCGCAATTCTAATCAACGTACGAACTGCTGAAAAAAGTGAAAAGTATTTTATTATTTACAATTTAATTACATGTTTAACCTAATTGTTAGTAAACCATTAAACTGAATCGATTTCAAGGATTTTTTTAAAGTTTATTTTCATTAAGTTTATGCATAATCTAATAACTTAATTTATACCAAATTCTTGATAAAAAGATGTTTTTTTGTAATATTAAGTACGATTAATGCAATTATCAACGAACCTTTGAAATATGCAAGTAAACCACTCTTAACAAATTATTGTCATTCACATGTATCTAATCTCTTAGTTGATCTTCGATTTAATACCTGAATTTACATAATTTCTTTGCACACAATGATCAACACTATTAGAAAAAGAGGAAAAGTTTGTTTGTTTTAACGTGCTTATCTCTGGAACTACCATTTGGATTTGAATAATTCTTTTTGTGTATGATCTTGAGGAAGGTTATAAGATTAATATCACATTACCATAGAGAACGCGAAGCGTGTAGAACAGTAAGCAAAGACGCAGGTATAACTGCGCTGCGGGAAGCTAAAATAATATAATATCACCACAGCTACACACAACGCCATCTATACTCAAAGTAAGCATTTTATATACGTGTTCGTAAATGTGACAGATTCTAAAAGAACTCTCTTTGCAAATATTTTGACTCTCGAAAAATTTTACAAGCGTACCTCAGATTGCCTCGCCTTAACTGTAAAAATTACAAAAGCCATTCCCAGCTACAAAAATAATTGATATTATTAATCTAATCAATAACGTATTACCTAATAAATTAGCACAAGTAGATAAAATATTTGCATTAACAATTTCGTAGCCGGCGTTGTAGCCCGCGTGTTATATTTGTCTTTTGAATTCGCCGGGATAAAAATACGTTGTACGTTAATTTATCTTACGTTAGACGTGAAGCTCGAATTTCAACGTATCTTATCAGTATTTTAGTTTTTACTGACAAAGACACATCTAAGAGTTTCTTTAGTATAAGATATCATATTTTCTTCAGTGTTTTAGTGTTAGAAGTGTCCAGTGTTTTGTATTTTATTAGTTTTATAATGTGATAGTTTTTATTTAAAATGAGGAGATTTTTATAATTATAATGGAAAGTTTTTGCGATTTTTAATTAGGTTATTTAATCGTGGATCATGTCGAATACTAAGAAGAGTAAATTTTCTCCGTTTGCTAAACAAGTAAGTATTCTGAAAATATTTATAAATAAATTGTATTTAAATTAAATAATGTCAAGTGTCAAAGAGCCTTTTAAAAACAGCTGACTGCCCTCCCTCTATCTTATGTTAAAAGATTAAGCCCCAGTTTCAGAAAGGTTGATCAACAAAAAGTTAACTAATCATCTGTTAAATCTCATTTAAAGTATCTAAAAGCATGCTAAAATTATGGATAATTAGTTTAATTTGATTAAATTAATTTCTAATTAGATAAAATAAACTAATTATTCATGCTTTTGGCAACCCAATTGGTACTTCACATGAGATTTATTAACAGGTGATTAGTTAATTTTTCGTTGATCACCTTTCAGAAACTGTGGGGTAAGTTACTAATTTTAATGTGAATTTCACCTAAAGTACTTTGGTAGGAATTGTACCGGAAGTAAAGGCTTTGAGACTCTCTCAGAAGCCTTTTTTACTTTCGAAGTTTGTCATTCCCTACCTAAGTGACTTTCTTTCATAATGTTCTTTAATTGAGTAGATTTTAAAATTAACATCATCTTTTATGTAGGTAATATTAAATATAAGTTAAGTTTTAAAATTCAGAAAATTAAAGCATATAAGCACAAATTATGAAAAGGAGCACGTACTTGTAATTTAGTCTTTTTAATTTAATTTATATATTATTATGGTTGTATCATTTGTATAGATACTAACAATTTTTTTTTTGATCTAGACATTTTTTAATTTAACGGCTAGTAGCTCTTACAATAAGTAAATATGTGTTATATAGATGATAGTGTAAAAAAATTATTTGTACTAAAAATGAACAGCGCCTCTAGTATTTATTCTGAGAACTATTTTTCATCTGTCACCGGTTTATGGGAAAGATTTCCCAGACGGAAAGCGTTCACGTGGTCGAGCGTTCAAGTTCAGTTCAGTTATCAGGGATCTATTTTAATGTTACTTTGTGTTTTGTCTTTTTATTTTGCACCATTAAAATAACGATAGAGACAAAGTAAGGATATAATAAGACTGCTAAGAGGTTGTGGTAGGGCCCCAGTTTTGCATTCGTTGTGTTGATAGAACCCTAATAATTCTATCAGATAATAAGATGAAGTATATTACAATATGAGTTATAATTATTGCCCCAATGTAATATACTAATTGAGTCATAAAAATAATCATAAAGTTATTATGTGTGTTTCACTTGTGGTAAAGGTTGCACAGGTATTCCTGTACATTTTTTGCCCGACTGCCGCAGTCAAGGAGCTTAATAAGTAATAAATGACTACGGGGTAGATATGATAACATAGAAGTATTTGTTTGTTGAATTTACAGAGATGGTCATTTACCAAAATTAGCTATGTTTTCATTTACATGCTGTTTGTTACTTGCATAAACACAGCAGGTTGTTGTCGAAGACATAACCAGTAAAGAACTAACAAACACATAGCTTAGAGCTAGTCGTATAATGTCTGTACCGCCAAAGCATCGAGAATACCTCGCGACGAATTTACAGGATGCAAATACATGACTATGGGCCTATCACAACCTCATAAGGCAATCTTCTTATAACATTGTCTTTATCCTTGTTATCCCACATGGAGTACTGCTGCCATCTTTGGGCAGGAGCACCCGGATACCAGCTTGGGCCCCTTGACGCGGTCCAAGGGCATGCTGTAAGAGTTGTCGACAATCCCAGGCTAACAGGCGGTATTGAATCACCAGGCTTAAGGAGAGACGTTGCCTCCTTATGTGTATTCTATCGCCTGTACAATGGGTTGTGTTCTAAGGAATTGTTTAGGATGGTGCCAACGGCCACTTTTTATCATCGCACCTCCCGCCATCGGCTAGGAGTTCATCCTCACACCTTAGAACCTCTTAGGTCCCGTACAGTGAGGTTTCAGAGAAACTTTCTCCCTCGTACGATAAGGTTGTGAAATGAGCTCCCCGTCGAGGTTTTCTCGAGAGACTACATCATGGAGTTCTTCAAGAAAGGAGTTAAAAGATTTTTAACAGGGTCGGCAACGCGCTAGTGATGCTCCTGGTGTTGCAAGTGTCCATAGGCTACGGTAACTGCTTACCATCAGGCGGGCCGTATGCATGTTTGTCACCTTAGTAGTATAAAAAAAAATGGTACAAAAGAAAAAGACAAAACACAAAGTAAGATTAAATAATACTGCTATAACAGTGTAGAACAGTAATTACTGTTCCAAAAATAATGAATCCATTATTTTTAAGTACACATAGATATGTTCGATCATACGATGTACGTACAATTGGTCGCTTTAACGCTAAACGCAATAAAATTTCTTCCAGGCAACTTTTGGATAGACAGGAAAAGACTGTTCATGATTTAATAGAGGTAATTTGTGTTTAAATATAGAACGATTATGTTTAATATTATAGATACTATATTTTATTGTACGCTAGCTTTCTACGGCGCGGTTTCACCCGCGTTAAGTTACATCTTTGGTTACTGCTCGGCTCCAGTCGCCAATAGCGTGATGTTACAAACCCTTACAACCTTCCCAAAGAACTGGACTAGTAGATTCAGATAAGCGCGATCAAACAAACAAACTCCCCATGTGAATAAGTCTTTGTTTTTAAAGGCACTCTTTGTCACCAGTTACAAAGTAGTCAAGCAAGCCAACAGAGCACAAGACGGTATGCAGACTCTACGAAGCCGTTGCCTACCAGGACCGTGAAACTAATAGTTTGATTAAATCTCGTTTGAAGAACATAACATTCGCCAATACTGCAGTAGGTGGGTTGTTCCAAAAAACATATACTGGACTACAAGATCTCTATACCCGAATAAAATTATAAGTAGTAAGAACTTTACAACGTGCAGTACTTGCGTAATAACTGACGTCAAACATCAGTATAATTTCAATTTAGAAATAGAAAAATCGTGTTTGATAAATTACCTTACATTTTTGCATCGGCTTCGTTATTGAACAGCCTGACACCGTGTGCAAACATTTCAACCTAAACACATACAAACTATTCCCTTATTGGATGTTCAATGCTGTGATTGAACAGACACGCATCGACTTAGTAAATAAGTATTTTCTGCAAAAAGAGGCTTGGCATTCAAACAAAGACAATTATTAAATTCAATGCTGTATCGATGTAGTCGCTTAGCTGTGAGGGCGCTGGCAGCAAAACAACTCCTTCGGTCCTCTACCCTGCTCCTGAGTCCCCTTTTCTTATCCTTTCTCTCTTCATAGTCGGCAACAGCTTGGTTGTGTTTTTGCCTGACTGCCAAAGTTAAGTAGGATAATGTTTTTTGAACGTATGTATGTATATATATGTAGTACGTTTATATGTAGGTATGTACGAGTAACTAAGTCTTTTTCTTTGGCATCCATCCAGCCTAAATGGCTGGATGGATTTTAACGTATGAGGTGTCATTAGATTCGTATTGGTGGTGGTCGGCACGTAAAAAAATAAGTTTCGTTCTTTTTAAAAAATAATGCGCGTATATTTTGTAACCGATCAAACGGAAGTTGTCATACACAAAGGAGTACTTCATATTAACAAAACATTTTTTTAAATATGCATAGGCCTCCTCCTCTTTGGTGTGTAGCGGTTGTTAAAGGCTATGATGATAGGTTTTTCAGCGTTACGCAGGAGAGTTGGTATACGAGCAATATAATTTATTTGTTCTTTAGATATGGGCGAAACACATAGACTGCCTATTTTTTGAGCCATTTCATACAGCTTTTCATTTTTCTTTTGTGGGATGGAGCGAATCTCAACTTTATTCGCCCTCATCCATTGATCCCTATCGTCAAATTCCCGATTAAGGCGAGTTATTTCTGCTTAAACAGCTGGTAGTTCGATACTCGATCTTCTAGCGGTTTTAAAGGAACTTCATAGGTTTTGTAAAAGGCCGTGAGCCATTTCCACAAAATCCTTAAGATTGTTGACGTCCAATTTTATGGATTTGAAATCAGCTATTAGAGAAGCAAGTGTGGCTAGTTAAAGAGTTATCTGGTTCAGCTGCTCCTGCATTTTATCCAGTTGACCCGACGGCGTAGGAGAGATTGCTGGCGAAGAAATAGAGGGACTAAACTTGCACTTAGGGTAAAGCCATCTAGACTTCTTCTTTTTACTTAGCCTCCTGAAACCAGCTTCAGTGTACCCAGTACACCTAAAATCATACTGGTTCTTACAAAAACTGCATATTAGGCCGTCTGAGTTGTGTAGATAGCAACTGACGCAGATAAACATCGTTTTAAAGTTTGAGGAACACTGAAGTTTTATTTAAACGAATTAAACGTGTTTTCTGTATCAAAGCCGCGCGGCTACTGATACTAGTGATTGATACAATGGCTCCACTAATAATTCCACTAAATATGTAAGTATCTAAATATTTTCTTTTATACCTATCTATTTCAGTGTTTCGTGACAGCAGCCGTGGGCTTCAACATCATCGGTCATGGCTGTGTGCTGGGTTATCCAGCGATTCTTCTACCTCAGCTTGATCCACAAACAGCATCAGTAGTACCTAAGTTCCAGCTTAGTCTTGTGGCTTCATCATGGATAGGTAAGTTATCAACAATTGAGTAGTAGCTCTATCGGCATAGTAAATATTTAATTAATATCTATTATTTTAATAGCGGCCAAACTTTTGCTGCGTCTGTTTTCATCTTTTAATTACATAAAGTATCATAGTATGTGAATTTCTGCATATACTCTCTTAGGTATGAATCTCGTAAATCAGAGTGTAACATTACAAAAAACGACACTAATAGATTTGATGACGTAAAATACTGTTTGTAAAACTATTCTTAGATGCCGCTAAATTATATTGTCAAGAGTCCGATTGAGTGCCATTTTTTTTTGCGAAGTTTTATTTAATTTAATTTTTTTACTACCAATTCTTCTTCTTCACCATTACCTAAGGCAACTGAGTTCAAAAAATACAATTACTCGATTAATTGATTATCACAATACACAAATGGTTTATTATGTAAAAAAATAATTAGGTATTCAATTATCTCAAGTTCTTGTTTTATTATAATTCATGCATGACACCAAACGTTATGATCAAAAAGATGACAACCAATTTGCCTGCGGACATTTCACGACCAAAAAGGCCTTACGGTACTCAAAAGATGGTAATCAAAAGATGAGATGATTCTATATTCTAGAACAACACGCAGCCTTAGAATATAAATTAGTAAAAATAAATACTTTAATTTCAGCTTCAATCATGGGTATAACGCAGCTAGTGGGCAGTTTCGTGTCACCGCCCATCATGGACAGATATGGACGAAAGATTGCACACTTTGCCGTCATCTTGCCGAATCTACTTAGTTGGTTCATCATTACCCTCGCCTATAATTTCGAGGTAACTAGCTTCATATACATTTCTTTTTTTTAAGACAATTCTCGCAATAGGGAACAAACTCTGCGTTGCATGGACTATACATACAATTAACGGACACAAAGTTTTGTCCTATCGGTATCAGACCCACAACCTCGTGCACAGCAGTCACCCATAGCGCCACAGAGGCAATCAAAAGTTTTTTACGGATCTAATCTCATGCAATAACTAAAGTCGCTAAAGCGGGCCAGAGCCGTTATGTCATCTGTTCCACTGGCAGCGTTCTGATAATTTTATAGGCTTATCGTTACCGGTATACCACTATAGTACCGCATTCATATTACATGAAAACAATCCGCATGTGAAGTTTTGTCTAAAAGACCTCAACTTACGACACAAATAGTGACCAATAAATCAAATTCTGAAGAAAAATCCAATGGTTTATGTATTGCACATCAACCATGCTTTTATCCACGGCCTCAGATTTTATTCTACTCTAATTAATATTTCCACCTTTATTGTTTTCAGATGCTGTTTATCGCAAGAATTCTACAAGGTTTATCAATTGGTATGATGTCACCGCTGCGGTCAGTGCTAATAGGCGAATATACTAGCCCCAAAAACCGAGGAGCCTTCTTAACTACTGTCTCTTTGACGCAAACATTCGGCATATTCCTGGTGCATCTCATAGGATCGCTGTTAAGTTGGCAGTTGACTGCACTAATCTGTGTTGGATTCCCATTCATCAGTCTCGTTATGACCATTTATTCTCCTGAATCACCAAGCTGGCTGGTGACTAGAGGACGCCATGAAGACTCTCGAAAAGTATTCCAATGGCTTAGAGGTGATGATGAAAACGAAGAACTTGACGAAATGATTCACTCTCGGGTACTCTTTGAAAGAGCCAAAATTTCAGAGAAATACGAACATAAAACTAATAAGTTCCAAGATATTATATCAACGATTAGAAAGCCAGAATTTTATAAGCCTATCATTCTGATGATGCATGCCCACGTTTTAGTCAATTTTGCTGGTGGTACCACTATGTCAGCATATTCCACATTCATTATAGAATCAGTGTTGGGTCCTAAAGCGAATGCCTATTATTGGATGATTTTCCTGGATGCTCAAAGATTTGTTTTCAACATAGTAGCCGTTTTTGCTATAAACAGGTTTAAGAGAAGAACAATGATGTTTCTTACTGGAGCACTGTCGATTGGTTCTCAATTTGCACTTGCTGCTTATCTATATTTAAGGGACAAAGGCAGTTTGTCAAATGACTGGATACCAATCGTGCTGATTAATTTGAAGATTTTAGCGGTCGCAGTGGGAATGTTACCACTTCCAAACGTCATCGGAGGAGAAGTTTTTCCTCTGCAATACCGAAGTATAGGCGGGACTATAAGTTTAGCGTCATTTTCTGGTACCTTCTTTATAGTTCTCAAGACATTTGTCAGTTCAGTAGACAGTCTTGGCATGTATGGAGTATATTTGGTCTATGGTAGTGTTATTTCATACTGTATGGTGGTGATATTTATACTCCTACCGGAGACAAAAGGCAAGACTTTGCAGCAGATTGAGGATGAGTTCAGAGGCAAGCCGCTGGCACCTGAAGAGATTGAAGCAAGGAAGTCGTTACAAGAGGATCCCATACAAGCTTATAAAAGAAAAATGTCGACACTGAGTGCTGCTTCTATTCATATATCACAATAGTTTTAAAATTTTAGACATATTGTACAACTATGCTTTCCGCAGCTGATTTAAATTAATATAATTGTGATCTCAGAATTCCAGCTTTTGGAGAAATGTGATTTTAATATTTGATTTATTACGTTTCTTTGGGCAACTAGCCAAGTGCGTGAGAAACTGATGTACTAAGATCACGTTTAGAGAATAAAAATAACTCAAGGCGTAAACAACATCGAACAAATTGTGAGTGATTAGATAACTTTATGTAATAAATGTACTAGTGAGTGGGATGGATGAGAAATGCTCTCGAAAATGAAATGAGGAAGAGGCGTATGTCCGGCCGTAATCTTTTTTTTTGAAATAATGGTCACGATAGCATCCAGACAAGATGTACCTAGGAGAGCTACTGTACTTGTTCAGATGAAGTGTGATTTACATTGACTACGTGTGGCTTAGCCATTCTCGCGTTGTAATATAAGATTCAAAATATTAAGAACTGAAATAATGACATATTATTTAATACGTAATTTTTCTTATGTTATCGATAAAGTACAAAAGATGCAGAAAAAAATATTTCCATACGTGTAGTTACATTTTCATTTCAAATTGCGAGTGTTTTATTATTTTTTACATTTGAAAACGTTTTGCATAATCAGGCGCCCTACCACAATCTTGAGCAATGTTATTATAAACTTACTTTGTCTTCGTCCTTGTTTTTAATAGTACAAAAGAAAAGAAAAAACAGAGAGTAGGTAATATTAAAATAAGAGGCGGTGGTAGGCTCCCAGATTATACAAAAATTGTATGCATTTAATGCATTTCATGTATCTATTGAAGGTTTTATGAACAATTTATATAGATTTTCGGACTATTTTTGATAGAATACAATTCTAATGAAAGGTTACTCTAACAAAAAAAAGGAGTGAATTAAGAAAAAAAAAAAATTAAGAAATATGGAAGCTTTATCTACTTTGCGCGATATTAGAGACATTTGTTTTGTAATCTCTTACTTTAGGATTTTTACATCTAAATAGAATCGTACCTCTATTATGCTTTATCGCAAAGGTCGCCAAATTGTACTACTATATCTTAGTACCTATGTCTTAATGTAAAAAAATAATTGTTGTACACTGAAGTTTTTGTATGCTTTTTTAAAGCGGAATTAAAGTAAGTATATCAGAAGGCCTAGACAAGTGGTATAAACATAAATATTGAGCAATTACTTGTTACAATAAGTAAATACATTCAGATAAATTATTGCTTGAAGCATTTAGCTTATTAAAATAAAGAAATAAATTTAGTTAATCATTTAGTTGTAAAAATAAATTAATTTAATTAAAAATATTTGTTATTAGGAATTGTTTAGTTGTTAAAATACACATTTAACGGTAGTAGATCCACGCTGGTTTCAGCATGAATGGGCCGGATCGACCGAGGCAGTAAGAATAATATATTAGTTTTCATGCTAATGTATTTAGCTCGGTGAGTGAGAGCGCCGGCAGCCCAAATACCCCTCGGTCCTGATGCTATTCCCTTTTCCTTCCTCACCTCCTTCTCCGTGGTCGGCAATGATTTGGTTGTGTTTTACAAGCATCATTACTTTCGTAATGCTTGGAAAACACTGCCATCTCTATATCTCTATCAGGGCATACCTTGTTTGTATAAAAAAAATTGCATATTATTATTGTTTAAAACAATTGACTGTTAGAAATGAATACGTAAGAAAATTAAGTTGTATGTTTGAATAGATAAAATTAAACTTATAGATAGCTTAAAGCAATTAAATGTTAAGCGCATATTTTTATGTTGTCAAAAATATGTTTTGTTTATAAATTTAATATAACGTTCTCAAAGAATAAAAGAAAGTAAATTTGTTATTTTGTCTTTACTGTATTTTTATTGGAAAAGGAACCCATTTTCGCTATGCAATATAATATAACCAAGCTAGCAACATAAATATCATTTTATACCAATACACATTATAATATTCTAGCTTTCCGCTGCGCGTTTTAACCTGGCGGTCTAGGCTTACTGCTCTGCTCCCGTCGCCAGTAGCGTGATAACCTTCCTCGAAAACTGGGCTATCATACGCATAAAGATTTTTTCGAATCCGACGTGTAGTTCTAGATATTATGGCGTTTAAACAAACAAACAAACTCTTACGCTTTATATAATAGTACTAGCTTTTCGCGGCGCGGTTTACTGCTCTACTCCCGTCGCCAGTAGCGTGATGTTACATAGCCTATACTTTTCCTCAAGAACTGGACTATCATACGCAAAAAAAAATAGATGACTGGTAGTTCCAGAGATTAGTGCTTTCAAACAAACAAACATACTCTTTCGCTTTATAGTATATTAATTTAATACTACAGATAGGAGCTAACCGAATTACCATCAAGGTTTCTTATCAGCTCAACGTTCAACTTCGATAGTATATGGTAGAAATTTTGTAGGTAAACAAATTCTTTTCTTTAGAAGCGCACGCGACTTGTTAGTGTAAGATAACACGATCTATTATAAATTTATCATACTTATTGCTAATATTTTATAGTGGTATATTTATATACAATATTGTGAGTTTGTATGTTTAATTATTTATATCTATAATATTATATTTAAAGATTTTGTTTATTTGTTTGTTTAAACGCGCTAATCTCTGGCACTAACAATCGGATTTTAAACATTATTTTTGTGTATGAGAGCCCTGTTCTTGAGGAAGGTTATAGGCTATGTAACATCATGCTACTGGCGACGGGAACAGAGCAGTTAGCAAAGACGCGGATGAAAATCACGCTTCGGAAAGCCAGTGACTATTCCAAATTAATAAATTATAATTTATTAATTTGGACATCACACTTTAATTCTTTTGGCTGGTTAACTGGTTATATGGGCAAACTATAGTCATTTTGATAGGCAAATATTGAATTAAATAAATCATGATCATTTTGTATAACTGATTCTTACATAATTGAATAAGACTAGAAGATTATTAAAGGATTTTTTTTTTATATTATATCCTACCAAAGTGACTCCACCCCGCCTGATGGTAAGCAGTCAGTGGAATCCAGAAGTGGCGGCCACTATACCAAAAGCCATCGTCTTAAACTGCTGGTATGGTGGCCTCCACTATGGCGGCTGGGAATGGGGTTAGGGGAAGGAAATGAGGGAGGTGAGAAAAGAGGAAGGATTGGGCCTCCGGCGCTCAGATAGGATAGGGAGATTGCAAGGATAGTTTGCGATTTTCAAAGAATCTGTTTCAGCCAATACTTTGTGTATTATTACTTTTTAAAACAATAGCCGTTAGGTACCTACAGCCGTATCACGCATTTATTTATTTGGACAACCAGTAGTTGTTACATTATTTTTTAGAAATATTATAAAGTTGTTTTACTTAATTTGAATGTACAACATTTCAAGAAGTCACACCTTGCACAAAATTAGCGGTTACATGTTATTAGCAAAAATAGGATTAATTAACAGAACATATGAAAAACAAACTAAAATAGTAATAAACAAACGAAATACAAAATAAAATTAAAAATCAAATGACAGTAAATCTTACAAGATACGAGTTATTCCGGTCTGATACCCCCGATCTGATCCCCTGGAGGATCGGTTTTTATTAATTTTATTTTCTATTCCGATACTTATAATTAATAATATAAAAAAAATTATAATGATTAAAATAATAATAATTTATTTAATAATAAGTATAAATTACATGTGAAATAATATAGGTCCCTTTGGTCCCAAAGTAAGCTAGTGCTTGTATCTTGATCTTAATAATTGAAAAGAAAAAAAAAGTACAGTAAGTAAAGTAAAGAAACATTATTTCCGAGTCACTTAACAATCTCAAAGCAAATATTTTGAAATGGTTTTAGGTTTTCCTTAAATATACCTACCTCCCGCAAATCACGTTATACCTACGCTTTTGCCATTCGAGATGAAGTAGAGAACATTAAGTGCATTGTGCGACCGAAAAAGATCTTAAATTACTTACAACAAAAAAATTACTTTTGTTTAGAAATGGTTTCAATGCCAGCAGACACATTTTTAGGTCTCGTGGTCAGTTTAGTAAGTTTTGTCACAGTCTTGCTGATTTATAAAATAAGTTACGCAGTTTCTATTTTACTATGACGTTTATAGAGTGGCAAATGGTTTGTGTAAAATAAAAACTGAAAAGAACCTTGAATTAAGCCCTGAGGGACACTAAATGATTTAACTATTATCTACTCGTTTATTTCATCGTATCATTATATATCATTTTACCTAACGTATAATCTTTCTGAACAGTGACAGAGAAACACAAAGTGGAGCTTTTGGTTCAGGATAAACGTAGCTTTAATTTTTATTAAAGACAGTAGAAGATGCAAGCAAACCCACAAGTAAAACATTATATTTTTAACACCGGTTTCTTGATTGCCCTTTAGTAGTAAATTCAAGCTTATCTGCCAAAATGCAATTGAGATTAAACATCTATCTATAATATTTCATTCAAGCATTTTATAACTTAATAGTCATTTAAAGGGTGACATTGTGCCAAGGATAACGCAAATTATAAAAATCATTTTAATCGTTCATAAATGTAGAATAATAAAAACAACTTTGTCTACAAAATGGAGATCAAAAAAAGCAGGTTTACACCTTTCCTAAAACAAGTAAGTAACTTTCTATTGTATGTTCTTTTTTGATGAACTGTTTGATTTTATTCTATTGTTACCATTCTATTA
Organism: Parascotia fuliginaria; assembly: GCA_963082885.1. Taxonomy (NCBI): domain Eukaryota; kingdom Metazoa; phylum Arthropoda; class Insecta; order Lepidoptera; family Erebidae; genus Parascotia; species Parascotia fuliginaria. Next base: position 9,071,777 of record OY720196.1, on the reverse strand, counting down.
TCGCATCTTGACAATCTCTGTGGTTCGATGGTACTGTTTAAGGACCAGAGGTCGTGGGTTCGATTCCCGCTCAGTGCAAACATTTGTGTGTATGAACATGTCTATTTGCATTAGCCTTGGTTTTTCTATGTATAATATAAATAAAAAAAAGTATTTAAGTATGTATATCCGTATTTAGAACCCATAACATAAGCTATATAAATATGCTTACTTTGGGTTTAGATGACTTTGTGAAGTTGTTGTGATATTATTATTATTATTATCTCTCGGTTACAAAGAAAAACTGGACAGGCTGTAATGTAAGTGTGACTTATTGCTCCCTAGTATTATATATTTACATGAGTGTAGCTTATATGATCTGTAATCAGATGGGCAGCTAGCCCTACTACGTAATACTTAGAGAGAGTTTGCCCTATTTACTAAGAGATGAAAAAGTCAGAAGTAGATGTATTAATGTATATATTTATGTTTGTATTTACTTATTGACTCATTTACCTAGATAATTTATTTATGTACCAGCTTTGACATATCTCTTCATCACCCTATAGTAGACTTAAGAGTGGTAGACAATGGCTCAGGCATTAAGTCCGCCATTACATATTATTGTATGAAGCTAATTAAAATAAATAAAAATATACTAATTATAACGCAAGATTAAAACGACACATTAATTGTAATGAGAAAATCAGAGTATTTTTTTATTATTTAAATGCTGAGAGGCAGATGATACTTTTTAAGTCGCATTGTGGATATTGCATTCCTGAAGAGATTGTAATTTGGGCAGTAAATATAATTTTTTCTTTTTGATGTGTAGTTGCAATGGTAGGAGACTACAAAGAATTATTCATCACTAGCTGTTGCCTGCAGCTCCACGCGCGTAAATGTCAGTTATATCGCATAAAATTTTAATCTTCTACATTGACGATTTTTCATGCAAACTTTCATCCCCTATTTCAACCCTTTGACGCAATTATTTAGCTATACACGATAGCCTATGGTGTTCTCCAAGGTCTAATCTATCGCTATACCAAATTTCATCAAAACAGTTCAGTGGTTTAGACGTGAAAATGTAACAGACAGACAGAGTTTCTTTCGCATTTATAATATTAGAATTACTATGGATTATCATTTATCATGAGATTGTATGCTAGCACCTCCGCATGCCTGTAAGTCAGGGATAATGAATTTAATTACTAGTATGTCTGATCTTCATCTTCTAATTTCAGTGTTTCGTGACTGCAGGAGTTGGCAGCAACATCGTGGGCCATGGAAGTGTGCTAGGTTACACCGCAATCCTATTGCCACAGCTGAATCTACCAGGATCTGAATTCAAGCTAGATCCTGTGTCAGCGTCATGGATAGGTTAGATTCTTCATTTTAGTTATTATCTATGTATACTTATCTATTTTAATATATAGAGTTTGTTTAATTGTTTAAATGCACTAATCTCTGGAACCACCAGTCGGATTTAAAAAGTTCTTTTTGCGTATGATAGCCCAATTCTTGAGGAAGGTTATAGGCTTTGTATCATCACGCTACTGGTGACGGGAGCAGAGCAGTAAGCAAAGACGCGAGTGATATCGTGCCGCGGGAAGCAAGTTATGTTATAAATAAGCAAGCTAATATTAAGTTAGAAAATAAACAATGTAATTAATATTTAAAACACGTATATATGTATTTTTTGCAGCATCCATTCTAGGAATCACACAGCTAATTGGCAGTTTTATTACACCACCTATCATGGAGAGGTATGGCCGAAAAGCAGCCCACTTTACTGCTACAGTGCCTAATTTGGTCGGGTGGATTATCATTACTATGGCTACCAACTTTGAGGTAATATTTTATCGCCAAAGTAGAAGTTTTTATGGTAGTGGATCCTGGCTGGTTTTAGCATAAATGGTGGTAGCCGTAACCTATAGAGATGGCTGTTTTCCAAGCATTGTAGAAGTAGAAGTGCCGGCCACGAAGAAGGGAACGAGGAAGGAAAAAGGAAAATGGGGTATTTGGGCTGCTGGCGCCCTCACTCACCGAGCGAAACACATTAGCATGAAAACTAATATTCATACGTGAAACTTCTATGAGAGGGTAGTACATCCCCGGTCGATCCGGCCCATTCATGCTGAAACTAGAGCGGATTTACTACCGTTAAAAATACATACTACTGCTATTCGTTGGGTCGCAAGGAGTTGGTTCCGTTTTCTTTTTTTGCAATGCCCAAATAACACACCTATGTCTATAGGCTACGGTTACTTTACTGTCAAGTGGACCGTATTCTTAATTACCACTGAAAATAGTGTATAATTGCTTGGACCTTGGTCCATCACTTTGAATGACGAAGATGTTTCAAAGTTCTTTTAGTTTGGAATATATCTATTGTACAATGTGTCAGCATTATTCTCGCGCAGAATCAGTGCTGATAATAGAGTTCAATGTCCCGACATGAAAGGATTTTGCACGTAATGGATTTTGTACTTCTTACGAGTAGATACTATAATTTGATAAAATGATGGCAGATAATAATGTTGTTAATTGTTATTTTTTGTACCCAGCGGATTGAGTATTTCTTACGAGCAGATACTATTATTTGATAAACTGATACTGATATAAGATTATAATAATAATGTTAGTGTTTTGTTATTCACAGTTACACTTCTTACTTATTTTACGAATATGTAAAGATGGATTGACTCCATCTAAAATATGTTTTTGTAAAATCACAGTTTATTTATCTATATTCCTTATTTCAGGTTATGTTTGCTGCTAGGATACTCCAAGGTCTATCAATTGGAATGCTCGCACCTCTTCGATCGGTCCTCATCGGAGAATATGCCAGTCCGAAGAATAGAGGCGCCTTTCTCACAATCGTTTCTTTATCGCAGTCTTTTGGTATTTTTTTCGTTCATTTAATTGGGTCTTTTATCAGCTGGCAGCAGACTGCATTGATATGTGCATTCTTTCCATTCACCAGCCTTGTCATGACCGTATTTTCTCCTGAATCTCCAAGTTTCTTAGTTGCCAAAGGAAGGCACGATGATTGCAGAAAAGTTTTTCGCTGGCTGAGAGGTGATGGTGAAGAGGATGAACTAGAAGAAATGATTGAAGGACGTATACTATTTGAAAAAGCTAGAATTGCAGCTAAATATGGTAAAAAACCAAATCGATTGCGCAGAGTAATGATGACGATTCAAAAGAAAGAATTTTACAAGCCTATCATACTAATGATGCACGCCCATGTTTTGGTAAATTTCGCTGGAGGCGCCACCATGTCAGCTTACTCGACTTTCATTATAGAAACTGTGATGGGCCCTGAAGTAAACGCCCATTTTTGGATGATTTTCTTAGGAGCTCAGCGATTTGTCTCCAATGCTTTAGCAGTCTTCGCTATTAACAAATTCAAAAGACGCACCATGATGTTTGCTACTGGAGGACTTTCAATTGTTATTCAGTTCGCTCTAGCTGCATACGTATACTTTAAACAGAAAGGTACTCTCCCATACGATGCATTGTGGTTACCAGCTCTCCTGATTAATCTGAAGTTCTTTGCGGTAGCAACAGGCATGTTGCCACTTCCAAACGTGATAGGAGGAGAAGTATTTCCACTGGAGTATCGAAGCTTTGGTGGATCTATAAGTATTGCTTCATTTTCTGCCACATTCTTCCTAGTTTTGAAGACTTTCACTGCATCAGTTGATGCCATTGGAATGCATGGTGTGTATATGGTGTATGGTGTTATTATCACGTATTGTATGGTAGTGATTTGGATACTATTACCAGAAACTAAAGGAAGAACTTTGCAGCAGATTGAAGATGAGTTCAGAGGGAAACCATTGGCGCCAGAAGAATTGGAAGCTAGACTGTCGTTGCAGTCTGATCCGTTAATGGTGTATAAGAGAAAAATGTCTGAACGTAGGTTCAGTTCACCTATACCATTTTAAAGTTAAGATTAAGTTAATTGTAAATTGTATTATATTAAAAGAGGAGGAGTAGGTATGTCTTAGAGTATGTAGATTAAATAATGTATATAAAAACTAGAATGTTATAGAATTTAAAGTGTTCTATGAGATTTGACGGTAATATTAACTGTCATGTAGCAACAGTTGTTTAATAGTATTATCTTATTTTTGTACAGCGAGATAAAAATAAAAAAACAATACAATTGTTATACAAGTTTAAATCCAAAAGTCTTTTATTTCATTTAGTTAATATCTAAGTGTAACTCATGTGGTCAAAATGAATAAATAAATTTAAGTTATGTTAAATTCAATCCGAGAGGTACGCTATTAATCAATCTTTACGACATTTACGGGCTTGGGTCTCTTGCTAGCGATTCTGTGCTGTTCCTAAAGGCGAAGGCGTTGGATGACAGCAAGAGCACCAGTAGCACAGTGAAGATCCTGAAGAACTGCTTGTTGATGTTCATTTTGCTAATAGCTGTTGGGAAACAAATAAATTTATGATTGAAATATTCGTAACTACTCAATAATATTTTAAACAATTATGGCAATACATTATTTTGTATGTTAAATGGTGGCGGTAGTCTATGGATATATTTTTTAACCATTGCAAGAATAATTCTAAGACAACACAATTAAGCGCTAGCCAACAAAGGTAATTAAAAAAGTAGAGGTGAAGGATCGAAAAAATAGTTAATTCGCCAACGCGACATTTTGACTTACTAGTAGTTAATTCGCCGTTTTGACTTAATAAGCCAAACGCAATCATAGTTCGCATATTATTACTCTATGTCGATATTTTTGTCGGCAAACGTTAAAGAAGAGTTAATAGGAGTTGGGTTTTCATTTTAATAGGCTTAAATTTAAAAAAATACCACCGTAATGTTATTATTAATTTTTTTTTACTAAAATGATTTCTGTATCCGATACTAAAGCAGTCAGGCAGTTTTAGGAGTGGTAGGAACAATTTTATTTGCTCGCTCGGATGGCTCGATACAGCGGTTTTACGAGAGATTCTCTTATTTCACGGGTCGCTTAAAGAAATCTATATAAAAATTGGAGGACGACACATACGGCGGTAAGAGTGCCAGGGTAATATTTAAAAAAATCTCATAGAAAATCGACGTAAGAGTAGTAGTACCCGTACGTTCGGTAATTGCGTTTCGTTCGGTGAGTGAGAGCGCCGGGGGCCTAATTTCCCCCTATTCCTCTTTTTTCATTCCCTTCCCCTACCCCATTACATGCTGCCATACCAACCACTTTACCGTCCACCAGTCTAAGACGATGGCTTTTGGTATGCTGGCCACCATATCTGGATTCCACTGACTGCTTACCATCAGGCGGAGTGGAGTCACTTTATTAGGCTAATATAAAATATACACACAAAATAAAAAGTTTACTTACAGAGGTACTTATTGTTATGAATGCACTTTAGTTACTGTGAACCATATCAGTAACTTAGCCTTATAAATGTAACTCGTAAACATTATTTAATTATAATTGCATCCGGCTCTTACATCACTTTGCAGATATATATATATATAAATGTCGCCTTCGTAATGTTGTTGTTTTCATTACAATATTGTTATATAAGGGCTTCAAATGATGCATAAAAGGTAATACAACTTCAAGAACAGCATGTTTTTATAGACTTTAATAGCTTATTATAATCAGCCAATCATAAAATGAGTATACGACTGAACTGCGACAGACAGTATGGCGAAACACCGAACTGCGAGAACCGTTAACTTCGGCGGAACTCAACTGCAACAACCGTGGTAGTCAAACGATCACATATGAATCACAATAAAGAGATACTGGCCAGATGCCTTAAATGCTAATAAAACAGAATAGATTACAAAATGTATGGAATTGACATAAGCTAACGACAATGTTGGCGTTAGCTTATGTCAATCCCATTCATTGTTTAATCCATTCTATTAGCGTTTATGCCACTTGTCTAGGCCCTCTTAATAGGCTACAGCATCCCGTTATAGCTACCAAGTAGATAACCAAGCAGATTGTCAATCTGTTGATTACAACAAAATTTTCCTGTTAAGAAAGGCTTTGGTATGTCCAACGTTCAACAGCGGACGCCTTTGGTCTGATCGAGATATACATAATAGACGTCTACAAGTATTTGAATGTCTACTCTCTAAAAATGTCGTAATGGCCCAGTGGTGAAGGCACCCACTTCGTAAATACGAGATCAGAGATTCAAATCCGGGCAAGTACCAATGTGATTTTTCAAATCATATGTACTTTCTAAGTATATCAGGACATTTTTGACTGAAGCTGAAGGAAAACATCGTCAGGAAACCCGGACTTCTGAGGAAGTCTGAAATCGCTAATCCGTCTTGAGCAAGCGTGGCGATCAATGCTCATACCTTCTCTGTATGAAAAGAGTCCTTTCTCTGCAGTGGGATATTTATGGGCCGTTAAGATGAGACTTCTACATTCAAATCGAATTTCAAGTAAAAACAAGTTCTTTATCAATGTTGTTTTTAATATCTCTCCTACCGTCAGTAACTGTTTTATTAAGTGGCTTACCATCGTGTAAAATTCTTTCAGCAGAACTGTTTGGTTCAGGGTTAAACGTGAACACTTTCAATAATAAGGACCAATCAATTTATGTTATTTTTACATGTCTTCGACAAAATAATTAATTAAAAACAATATTAGGATTTTATTGTCTTATTTACTTTATTATCTAAAAGAGATCAAAAAGTAAATTTAATACTTTATCTCGGTTCTATAAATAGAAATAAAAGAATGTTTAAAAACGACATAGTTAAATATTTTCTACATTTATATCTAAAATTTGTACATTTCGCTAATATCACATCATAATACACATAAAATAATCTGCCTTCTTTCTACACCAAACAACACTATAGCAATAGAAACAATTTCATTTTAAATTTGAGTCTTAAATGTATATAAGTAAGTACGTACATAAAACAACATCATCATCAACCCCATGAAGATTGTCTACTGCTGGGAAACGTTGGTCTGGAGGACTATGATAGTCCTCCAGACCAACATCTTCCACAAATACTGATTTGGAGCGGTCTATAACGGTTCTTTTGTAGATTGACCATCAATTTTGTAGGAGGGTTATTACATTACATACATACATAGTACATTAGGTCCTTTTAAAATTAAACATAAGTACTATACATTCCTTTACTACTTTATACTTTATAAATATAACTTACATAATAAACACTCGTATCCCAAAAATTTCATAAAAATACTAATTTAATACTAAATTATGCATTTTTACTTGGTCATACTTAAGCTATTCCTGTCGACGTAGCAACCACTCTGTTCTATTATATTATTTATATATCTATACTAATATTATAAAGAGAAAAGATTTCATTTTTTGTATGTTTATTTGTTCCGATTTTACTCAAGATCTACGTAACCAATTCAAAAAAATCTTTCTCATTTAGAAAGCTATAAATAGGAATAGTAGCATGGACTGTATTTTACTATGTTTTACATTTTAAGTCATTTGTAAAATTTTAATATTTTAAACGCCTTTGTAAATCTGAATGATGCAATACGTCACTATTGCTATGATATTTTCCGTAGGCGTTTGTTGTGAGACCGAATAAAACTTTTGATACCGAAGTGAAGCGAGGGCGGACGTCTAGTATTCTAGTTTCAAAACTCATAATCAGTCTACAGATTCAGAGAGCAAAACTTGTACCAAGATGTTATCACCCAACTGATAGTCTAATAAGTTAGTCTAAAACTGGTTGTGGTGGCAGCTAATCATAATATATAGAAAACAAAATTGAAAATGATCGTCAAAAGTTTATAATTAGAACACACACAAGTAGTTTTTTAACTAGAGAAATTTTACTAGGCTAATAATCATAAACAGTAAAGTATTTCACTATTTCATTCACTTTAGGGACAGGTCGACATTAATTTTAACTAAAGAGTGGAAAGCAAAATTTCATCTGAATCATTCATTCTAAACCACAGGACTACTACATCTCCTATCCTTAATATGCAATTTCCACGACGCCAAAGATTGAGTGGATTTGACCTCCTCAGGAGACAATGGTCTCCCTCTAAACTCATTCTCAATATCCTGCAATGTTTTATCCTTAGTTTCAGGTAAAAAGAAATATGCTACCACTAAACAATAACCTACTACTGCTGCGTATATACAATATGCTCCATGGATACCCAACGTACCAAAGAAAAATGGTACAGTCTTCACTGTGATGAAAAGATTACAAGATAAGAATAACACACTAATTCCTCCAGCTAAACTTCGATATTCCAAAGGAAATACTTCACCAGCTATAATGAATGGTAATGGTACTGTACCAGTAGCTATAGTAAACATATGGAGATGTACCAATGCTATACCAATAACAGGGTGGTCTAATGGCAACATTCCATGACCCTTACAGTATGTATACGCAGCTGTTGACAAGAACGCAAAAATATTAATACCAACAGTCGTGAACAACATTGTTCTTCTATTAATTCTCTTAATAACTAATACAGCTAAAGAATTTGATATTATTCTCTGAGTATCCAAAGTAATTACAAGTAAAGCAATATTATTAATATCAGTTCCTATAACATGATGGAAGATATCTATAGTATATGCTGCTAAAATGTTAGCACCAGCCCATTGTCCTAAAGTGTAAATGTGCATCATTATAAAAATAGGTTTATAAAACTCTTTTTTTCTTATAGTAATATTAAAGTACGCTATATTACTTTTGATTCTTTTCCCAAAAGTTTGTGATACATTAGCTTCTGCTTTTGATTCTCTAACAATAATACTAGCTTCAATCATCTTTTGCAATTCATCTTCTTCATCTTCGTTTCGAAGCCAACGAAATACTTTCTTTGATTCCTCATATCTTCCTTGATCTGCTAGCCAACTGGGTGATTCAGGAGAATATATAACTATCAATAAATCTACAAAAGCAATACATGCACAGACAAGGGCAGTAATCTGCCAGCTGAGGTAAGAACCCATTGTATGAACAGTTAATACTCCAGTAGCTATACAAAGTGATATCATAGTTAAAAACGCGCCACGGTTTTTAGGGCTTGTGTATTCTCCTATTAGAACAGGGCCTAGTGAAGCACTCATTCCCATAGAAATTCCTTGAAGGAACCTAGCCACGAGAAGCACTGGAACACTTTTTGCTGTGATGACGCCGAACCATCCGACGATCAGAGGTGTGATGCTGACAATATTAGCAGTTCTTCGGCCGTAGTTTGCCATAATGGGCGGTACGATGAAGTTGCCAGCGACGAGAGCAAATCCGAGGATGGCAGCTTTAATTATGAGAAATACAATGTCAATTAATTTTGGTTTATTGATAAACTGCGAAGGTAAACTTAGGTTTTAAGAAATATATTTTTATTCAAAAGTCGTTGAGTATAACAGTGCCGCAGTGGGTCTCAAAGTGTCAACAAGAAGTGCAAAAGATATTATATAAGTTACTGTTTATCTGTACACTGGTATCATTTTGAGATTTTTTAAGGTCTTTTATTATTGAAACGAATGAATCAATTTGCCACTGAGAATCAAGGTAAAGATATTAAAACAAATTTGGTGTGATTCTCAAATATTAGTGCGCTTTATGCTATTTATTGATAGATGTACAATATTATATTATACAATATTACATAAAGTCACGTATTTTAGGTTTATGAAACAAAACTCACCAATCCAAGAACCAGACGAATCATCGATAGGTATAACAGAGTCAGGTTTTCGAAGCTGCGGCAGCAATATGGCAGCGAAACCCATCACCAACCCATGAGCCGCCATGTTGAGGCACACTCCTACCGTTACGAAACACTGGAAGTGAGAAATTTATCTATCAGTTTATGTTTGAGTAGAAATATCCATACTATTGCGTTTCGTTCGGTGAGTGAGAGCACCGGAGGCCCAATTTCTCCCTTTTCCTTTTCCTCACCTGTCTGAATCCTTTTTCTCGATAGACTTTGACCGACCCTGACGCAGTTTAATCAAATAGTTTCGATAAAAAATGATATACATGTATTAGTGCTATTGTGAGAGGTTATGTCAACATTTTTAGATTAGAAAAATAAGTTACTAAGTGCTAAGGAATTATTTGAACGAAATCATCATCATGCTACAGTGTTGATGGTAGTGTACGTCTTAACAAAGCCTCCATGTGAGTGTCCATCTGTGTCAATAAACCTCTCTCTCAAGGCTTTTATAGTCGCCACTCTTCATCCATTTACTAAATCACTTCTTACGACACTTACGGGCAGACATGGTGGTTCTAAATTTAACCAAAGCTTCCACAACATAAGTAAACGAATTTAGTTATCAACATGATGTGGCCTACTTTACGATACTTTAATATCTTATATCTGAATATTTGATATTGATCACTCTCAAGGATTTTTTTTCATATAAGTACTTTGATGACAAAATATAAAATATCTGTTGTCAAAGTATCTGACTATCACAGATAAATTGTATCGATTGTATTATAATTTTATTGATTGTCCTATCGCAAGTCGTGTCTCAGTTGAGTCCCGTCGAAGTTAAGGGTTGTCAAAGTTCGGTCTTTCGCTATAGTATCTGTCGCAGTTCAGACGTACACTCCAAACATGGGTATCATCAAATAACAACTATCATCCGTGAAAAGAAGAGCATGTAAACATTATGTATTAGATAAATATTGACAGAGTGAAGACGATTAGCGTGTCAATCAAATCGTAACTATCTACAAGTTATCGACGATATTATCAATAGATAAACGTAAGTACAGCTGATTGCCGATATATTTCCAGTACTAAAACTATCTATAAATATGGAACGAATTTTAATGCAAATGTAGCATGATATGTAATGTTGGTTATAATATACTAAACGTGAGGATTTTTTTAAATTTATTGTCATGTAAATAATATTTATGAACGTCTTAATAACCGGAATAATAGATAATTTACAAACAGACAATAAATAATTTGAAGACAATAAGGAAAATCGTTTTATAAGAAGCAAAAATCTCAAAAAGATATCTTTGAAGACTGACTGTCTCCGTGGTGCAGTAGGAGCGCAAGCGACTGCTGCACACGGGACAAATTTTAAATAATCCATAAATATTTTTTTCGAATCTGGGTGTACTTTGTATCCGTTGAATGTATGTTTGTAAAGTCTGCTGCGAAACAGGGCTTGTTCCCTAGTGCGACAGTTGTCAAAAAATAAAAAGTTTACTGTCTCAGATATCTATGATGAGAAGTTATGATAGGAAACTCTGGTCACTTATTGTAATCGCCAAACATGTCAAAATTAGAAAATAATGAATATAATTTCATTATTTCAAATGGCATTCTCTACCACCTTTATATTATTTATTTAGGTGATGCAGAGATGATGGTGGTTAGTGCACGTTGAAGCAAACAATTAAATATATATTTATATACAAATAAATTTGCATTTATATTCTATTCTTGTGTGTCACAGTTTTTTTTTATTATGAGAACGCCAATGAGACTTTACAAAGCATAATTTACATATAAAAAGACTTGAATAACATAAATTATATCTGTCTTGAATCCGCGTCATAGCAAAAAAGGCCAAAGATTGAAAAAAAGAAAAATATCAAACGTAATTTTGCTTCAGAAACTATTGATTTTGACTTAATTAATAATTAACATTATTTCAGACTTCTTCTTCGTCGTTACGCTCTTGGCAGAGCGGTCGTGGTCGTCATGTCGTACTATTGGACGAGATGACATTCGCCTCACGAAGTCTCGCCACCTCTCCCTATTGGATGTCATCCTGCTGCATTCGTATAAGGAGCCGCCTAACAGACTTTATCTGGTCGGTCCATCGCATCAATTTTTCTCATTTCTATCACATTTCAGACTACTGGACCTTTTTTAACCAACGTCAAGACAAAATGGACCAATAACTTGATAAAGATAGCAGGCTACCGATGATTGAGAGCAGGACTTGACAAAATAAAGATTACTAGACATCCGCCTTCGCTTCAGTTTCATTGGGTCTACAAGCGCCTACGGATAATATCATAGCAATAGTGACGTATTGCATCATTCAGATTTACAAAGGCGATTAAAATATTAAAATTTAACATAATAAAATATAGCTTATTTTACCCGTCTTATTTGTAGCTTTCCAATGGTGTAAGAATTTTTGAAATCGGTTAAGTAGATCCTAAATTAAATCAGAACAACCAAAGAAACATATCTACAAAAAATCTAATCATTAAAAAAAAATATAAGTTTAGACAAGAATCATCATCATTATATCAGCCGAAGAAGTGCACTGTTGAATATAGACCTCCCTCGATTTTCGTATCTGTGAGGCTCTCCTTCGGTTGTCCGCCACCCTGATAAGATCGGCGGTTTCCCTTATGACGGATCTGCCCACGCTATCTTCCGGTTCAAAGTCGCCCCTCTAGAACCTTTCTGCTCCAATGGCCAGTTCTGCAAGCTATGTGTCCTGCTCATTGCTACTTCAGTAAAGCAACTCAGCGAGCTTTACCGATTACTTTGGGTCGACTGCGGATTTTTCGGTTTTTATACGATCATAATCCGGTAGTAGATCCACGCTGATTTCAGCATGAATGGGCCGGATCGTCCGGGGAAGTACTACCCTCTTATAGAAGATCGACGTAAAAATAGTAGTATCCGTACTACTGCGTTTCGTTCGGTAAGTGAGAGCGCCGTAGACCCAATTTCTGCCTTTCCTCTTTCCTCACCTCCCTCATTCCCTTCTCCTAACCCCATTCCCAGCCCCCTTGGTAGAGGCCACCATACCAGCAGTTTAAGACGATGGCTTTTGGTATAGTGGCCACCACTTCTGGATTCCACTGATTCCACTGACTGCTTACCATCAGGAGGCGTGGAGTCACTTTGGTAGGCTAAACTAGCCCGTTCTCAGAGTTACTTTGAACCTTCTAAGACCTATATCTAAAAACCAGTTAACAACGTCTCTGCTCAAATTACAAGTTATAATTAATAACACTAAAATATATTAATAAGTCAAAAAATGTATCGTGAATCTTGTTCCAAATACATTACGTGTACAGATGTACAAGAGGATATGAACATAATAATATTACAAAAATTCAAAACAGGACAACAAAATACCAAAAAACAACTTACTTGTTTCTTGAACGATGTTAACCATCCGTATTTTTCTTTAGCCATTATATCACAATATCACTGGTACACGTTCAAGAGGACGGACAGCATATCTCCGTCTACTACTTTTATCGAATACGAGGCATGATAAATGTTTTGTTAACGTAACGTTTTTGTGTTCGCACGTGTGTTACCTATGTTTACATAAAAGTATGGATACGTTTTATAGATTTGATATGTAATTCGATAGTATGCAATGCCTAAGAGTATTTCTAAGTTTGTAGCAAATTTTTTTCTTCATTTCGTATGGTTATTTATTTGAAAATGAATTGAATTGAAAGAAATGTAATTTTTTCGGGCGAAAATATTTTCATGTTAATTTTTGAAATGAATTTAAACAAATCACTTTTTTAATAGAAATTTTAATTGAATTTTATTAAATAAAATATTAAATTAAAATAATCGTATTGTTTGTTAAGAATATTTTTTTGCTTGTTATTTGTGCGACTTTAACTGAATTCACAAGAATTCACAAGATACATTGCCGAATAGACATAACTTTTAGACCTTTGTTCCAGGGTACAAAACATAACACTGGCGTTCCACTAAAAACACGTCAACTTCTTTAAATCAATCACAAAAATGTCTATAACCACAACTAACTTGAAAAAAAGTCCATCTTTTGTTTTCACGGAGGATGGATGTCATTTAATTTCATCCACATTTTTTTCTATTTTATCATTGTAATATACCATTATTATCATCAACAAGAATATTATTCTACACTTGACGCTGGCAGAAATAGCTGACACAAATCGTCGGCTCTGTTGCCAAAAAAAAGGGACAAGAAGAAGACAAGACACAACTAACTTTACGAAATAGAATCAATCACCGTTACACCAAACATGACTGTCGTTTTTCACAATATCGTGATAAACCTAGTCGTATTATACCTACAACAGTAAAGAGGTCGGCATTGACATTAAACTTCACACAAGTACCTATTCATAGACTGCAACATGGCATTTTGCCATTTCTAAATATATAGCAAAGTATTTACAGCTGTCTGTTTATTTCACGGTACAAATTTTACCAATATTTAAAAAAATGTTAAGATTGTTTTCGTTTATAGGATTTATATCATATCAGCCCGTTAATATCCCACTGCAGGGAAGGGCAACTTCTCATATAGAGAAGATTTTTATTCATAACTAGCAAACCAGCGCATCGCGATTAATAATAGGTGTTATATATAATGCAAAAGCCGTGAATTTTAACGATTTGTAATCATATTGTAAAAAACACTCGTTTCTTTTCTTTTTTTACAGACAATTTTTTAAATGACTACAACCATTTTCTGAGACGCTGATCAACGAAAAATTAACCAATCACCTGTTAAATCCCATGTAAAGTATATGTCAACTAACAAGATGATCAAATTAAACAAATATGACATGCTTTTAGCAACCTAATTGGTACTTCACATGAGATTTAACAAGTGATTAGTTAATTTTTATTGATTTTTTAGAAAGACTCGTATTAAAACTAGTGCAAAACCAGGGTGTGTCGCTTGTACTATAAATTTTGTGTCGTATTAATCTGACAGTTTGCACGAAGAATTCGTTGGCAAGATGCCGCGTGTCAATGAAGATTAAGATACTAAATGATATTCAAGTTATTTTTTTTATTTATTTATAAAAGCTTCCGTGATTTATCTAATAATACTCGTCTCCTTAGTTCATTGCCTGCTACTGAATAATATTTGCCTCATAGATTTGCAACTAAAAATAATTAATTGAAATTAGTGTATCTTGGTTATTTCGTTTAGTTCTTTTGGCGTCATAACTCCAACTGTATCAGGATATTTGTTCATATGGTGATTAACCTCTTTCCTATGATTTCGTAGCTGGTTTCCATTCGAGAACTTTTCCATTCTTTTTCATTCCTTTTCTACTAAAACAACGAAATTCTTATCATCTTGTCCTTATCTGTAGTATCACTTCTTGGCAACTCCGTTATACATACAGTTTGCTAAAGAGCTACTAAATTCGCCGCAAACATTTTGCACTATGAGAACGTATTCGATTTTCTTTGTAACCAAATTGTAGAGTTTTGTTTACTTTGTAAAGTTACACCAAACGCTGGATATACATTAAGTCGATTTAAAACGTGATTTATATAAATGCTGACTAATAGCATACTACAGCATGTGGTACAATGTTTACTCAATTCTATTTATGATTGCCTTGGAAAACATAAACAAGCATAGAGTTGTCATTGAATAATAGTTTGTATTAATAAACTATTAAGTTTATTAATACAAACTATTATTCAATTGTAACGGTAAACGGAATTGTAAATCCTTCTTATATAGGCTATTTCATAGCCTAACTAGGACAACAGCACCTCACCCACTTGATTGGCAATGTAATAGTACACCTACATACTCAGTAAAAAAAACTAATGTTTATTATTATGCACCAATCTGTTGTTTTATGAAATAAAAGATTATTATTATTATTAATAATAAAAAAACAAGTTTTCAGCAATAACGATCGTTTTAATCCAAGTAATAGGACTAGGAATAGCTGAGGGCCAAAGATAGAGTGGTCACTATTTTAGTTAGTACTTTTCTGTCTATTACTTCTTCAATAAAGCAATTCTGCAAGCTATATCGCACGCTATAATTGTTCAGCGAAAGGTTAAGATTAATAAAATACTTAGAATATTCTTTACTGCACCTTACATTATTACAAAACAAATATTAATTTAAAAAAAACTGTTTTTTGTCTGTATAGTCGGCTTACGGACGATAATTTTATATCGTTTTGCGTCACAAGCGGAACGCTTAGGCCAATCGTGCCTCTGTATCGCTTGTTCCGCGCTCTAGCTTGCACGAGCAACGTGACAATTTTTCGTTCGTACAGCCGGCGTTCATCGATTTATATCACGTCTAAAATGTAGTTACAAGAGTAACTGAATTGTTTTACTAAGAAGTCTCAAGAGTAATAGCAATTTTTTTTAACTGACTGTTAAATCTCATGTGAAGTACCAAGTGGGTTGCTAAAAGCATGAATAATTAGTTTAATTTGATCTAATTAGTAACTAACTGGGATGACTGGTCAATCTTGGCATGGCATACATTTAATATTCAATCCAGTATTACCTTGTCGTTCAATGTGACCAGGGGGTGCATTTACCAGTTTAATTAAAATACGTAGTCAAATTACCATACTAGTTGAAACTAAATAATTGAAATCCTCGTTTTCTTTCTTTCTTTAATCTTAGTATTATATTAATTAGTTAATTTGTAATAATTACTTTGTATGGTTCTTTGGTTGTGTTGAGTGTTTAAATTGTAACTCATTCAAATAACTGTAATTATCTGGCGATTGAAAAGAGTGGCGTGAGTTTCTTGCCAGTTCTTCTCACAGCTCTACCTCGTCAGCGAACTGGCTGTAGGTCAATTGGCTGACAAAATGTAATGTTGACTTTTCATAAGCATCATACTTTATGATCTAAATGAAATAAATTCTTTGACTTTGTACTAGATTAAATTAAACTATTTGTCCATGCTTTCAGGTATTTCACATGAGATTAACCAGGTGTATAGTTAATTTTTCGTTGATCAGCCTTTCAGAAACTGGGTGTCAGACCTCTACCTTTCTCATTTTTAACAGTACCTAATCTAAATGAATAAAGTAATGAGTCGTCGTGGTAGAGTCGACGAGAAGTATTAAAGGAGTGCATAGAGTTATTTGAGATTATGCAAGACTAGTATTTTGCCATAGATTTTACTATTCTGAGTATCTAAAGTACCCGTTGAGACCTAACAGTAATATTGCTTAAACCAAGATATTTATGTCAACGCAATATAACGCCTCGATTACATCAAAGTTCTTAGTAGAGCTATTAAAACAATTTCTAATAGCTATAACCGTTGCCTTCTGCAATTACATTTTATCTTTTGCATCATCTATTGTTGTTTTCTTATTGTAATAATAATAGACACAAGCTATTTATTGCATTATGTTTAAAGCATAGGTACTGCACTGCATCTTAGGTAGTAAAATGACGTAGGTATAGTGGAGAGGAAAAACTTTTTCGCCAAAAGTAAGTCACAATTTAGTTTTCAACATAAATACTAGGGGCGCTAATGCTAAATGTAATAAGATCTCTTTACGCCTGCACAGAAAGCGTTGTCTTAAAGTTAACGTGTGAATGAAAGTCATATTGCTCTGAATATTTTGCTAGGCGCTTGGTTATCTTGCTTTTTAGGTACTGCCGATTTGCTGGTAGACACTTCTTCTGTAACAGTCAATTTACAGCAATACGCCTTTTAACCTTTAGTTATTATTTGTCCATTTTGTTGTTTTTTTTTTATACCTATTAGCCTACCAAAGTGACTCCACCCCGCCTGATGGTAAGCAGTCAGTGGAATCCAGAAGTGGTGGCTACCATACCAAACTACTGGGATGGTGGCCTCCACTATGGCGGCTGGGAATGGGGTTAGGGGAACGGGATGAGGGTGAAGAGGAAAGGGGGAAAATTGGGCCTTCAGCACTCTCACTCACCGAACGAAACGCAATAGTACGGATACTACTACTCTTATGTTGATCTTCTATGAGAGGGTAGTACTTCCCCGGACGATCCAGTCCATTCATGCTGAAACCAGCGTGGATCTACTACCGAATAAAGTTAGGTTAGGTATTATGAAAGATTAAGAAATTATTCCATTTTTATTTTGTTCTCTTTGTTATTAGATGATTCTGTAGGTATTTAAATAATTTTTGCCCGACTGCCGAAGTCAAGTAGAACTGACCTATTTTTTCGAGCGTATGTGTGTATGTATTGTATGTAAGTAGGTAAGTACCTATGTCTATTTCTTTGACAAGTGCTACAGCCTTAATGTCTTAGTAGATTTTAACTTATGAGGTGTCATTAGAAAATTAATTGTGGGAGTAAGATAGGGTGCATATTAATTTATTGTAGCGTCAACGTTAGAAATAAAATGGGTTTCTTTCTTTTCACTTTGCTTTTTGTTTTTTTAATATATATTGCTTTATATTTAAACAATTTTGTTTGCCTCATAAATTGTTCTCACGATATCGTATGCACTAACCTACCTACAAATTTTTATATTACCAATAAATTTTAATGGCTAATATCCATTACGCCATCTTTTACTTTCTCTTTACAATATTGCTATTGGTTTATAATATATTTTGTGTACATGTTAAAAATAGATATAGATCTCCTCTCTTGAGTGATGTACAGTGATCGGAGTAGGTAGATTGATTTTTGGTACTTGTATCATAAATGCACACAGAAAGAATAACATGGATAAGCCCGGAAAGTAATTCCGGTATTTCCGGATTCAATTAAATATTGTTAATGTTGGTAGTGATATTATTCCTACTCAATTCAAAATTTAAAGGAAGGTATCAAAACTAAATTAATTCATTATTTATCTGTTGAATAATAAAAACAATCGAATTCTGATCAAAGCTTTTTTTTTATTTTTTTTTTATTTTTAGCCTTTTATGGCTAGAACTTTTATAGATAGACATAAATTGTTGCACTTAAATTTAAATATTTTCATAGGGGTCATGGTAATTTGCATTAAGGGTAGAATAAATGACGGGGCCCCATAGAGGGCCAATGCCTGCTAGGGTCGTGAGACTGTTCTAAGGATGCACCACGACTCTGAAACGTAAAGGGCATACGAAGGAACAGGTTGATTTTAGTCAGATTTTAGGACTAAAAAAAAGGGGTAGAATAAAGAAAAAAGATAAAAATCAACATTGTTTATTGTTAAATATGTACATTTTACATTTATTCACATTTTTAATCTTCGTCGATTACAATGTCAGCATCCTGGTAATCCTGATCTTTACAATTAAAATATATAACTATGAGTTTCTCTATACTTTCTATTTTCAACCTATTTCTTTTAACATCTAAAGTCCATTTATAAATGGAAAAAGACCGTTCTACATCTGACGATGCCAAAGGAGCAAATTTTAAAAAAGGTATTAAATTATGTGCTTCATATTTTTCAATGGCCTCACTATATTCTCTAAGTGTGTCTAAATCTGGGTTTCGTTCCATAACACGTTCTATTTTATTTTTTATATTTTCTGAATTGCACTGATTTATAGCATCTCTGACGTTGTCAAATGCTAAAAGTGAATCTGTCAACGATAAATTATGCTTTTGCAATTCTTTTAAAGACAAATGAATTATAAAATAATTGTCTTTAATGTAATTTAAATCTTCTTTTAAATTTACTTTTTCTATAATATTTTTTGCCTCTCGAATAGATACCGCATCAGAGCTGCTTAAGCAAGATAATACTTCTTTTATTTTTTCAAAGTTTTGAGCGTAATAAAATGCTGCCTCTAACCAAGTGCCCCATCTTGTAACAACTGGTTGGGGAGGTAGCGGCAAATCTGGATATTTTTCTTTTAAAATTTTGACTCTACTTGGGGCTTTCAAAAATACCTTTTTAACATTTGCTATTAAAATGTTAACATCGTGATATTCTAACCTAATTTGCTCAGATACGCGATGAAGAGAGTGCGCCAAACATGTTACGTGCTTCATTTCAGGTAAGTATTGTTACAGACATGACAGCATATATGCAACGCTATCAGTGCAGAGGACAAGAATGTTACCTACCTTCGATTCAAAAGAATCTTCCCAAAAGTTTCCAAACATTCTAACACAAATTGCGTGATTGTTTGTCCATTAACTACAGTTAGCATTTTACATGCTACCAAATAAGGTCTAGTCAAATTGCTAGGATGTAATGGTTTTATTAAAAAATGGACTATATAGCGACCTAAAAAGTCTGTCGTTTCATCTAATGATATCCATAGTTTCTCATTTTTATAATTTTGCCGAATCGAATTGATTTTATTCTTAAAAAACTTGTCCAAGTAAACTTTCCGTAACTGTTATTCATCTGGCAGAGTACGATTAGTACACGTACAACAACAGGTACTACACATATATTTTTTAAAGAAATCTTGAAAAGTAGTATTTTTCATATGAGACCACGGAATATTGCACAAAATGAGAAATTTTATAAGATCGAAATAAAATTCCTCTTCGGGCCGCTTAAACTTTCCCTGGTGTACTGCTCCTTCGATATGTCTTTTAACGTTTCCTTTATTTATGGTTTTCAAATGGCTTTCACATTTTGAACAGTATATTGTACCACTAGCGTGATCGTAAAGTAGTTCGGGATGACCGGATATCCATTTTTCTACAGTTTCAGCCTTGACGTTTGCCATATCTGAACTTTGTTTTAGAGATGGAACCTCGTATATATCACCTAAAACAAAGAGATGAAAAAATTACATTTTATTTAGTTTATTTAGCTTACTCCGTTTGTTTTATTTTTCGTGGATCAAATTTAGTCATTGAAATTTCACCCTCTTCCTGTCAACCGATTGATCTAAAATTTGGTATTCGCCTTTGATTCTGGTGACAATACAATTATGTATATTCAATATTATTGTCAATCCAAAATGGCTGCCGCTACAAGATGGCGGACAACTTATTTTTTTTTTCAATTCCATCAATATGGGTATCAAATGAAAGGGCTTGTTACGTAGAATATTTTGTAGAGAAGTAGATAAGGCCTATAGTAATTTATTTTACCAATACATTGCAAGAGGACACAGGGCATTCAAATTATATACGGATTCCAGTAAAATGTCGGTTAATAGTGGAGTTAGCTGAATTGCGACTACATTACTAGAATATCATAATTTTGTTTCGCACTAAGCTCACTGGTTCATACTCTATTAAAGATTTAACAATATTAAGACTCATGGTATGTTCAGCAGGTTAAGCGAACAAACACAATACTAAAAATATTCTTATAGTACATCCAAACATGCTTTATACTCCTTGTAACTAGTAAAATATTACTTACCAAAGCTTGGTTTAAATATGTAGATCCAATTCAATAGTTAAAAATCTGAGTCCGTATATTCGAGCCAAATCGTGGTTTAGAGCAGATTCCAGAAGTCAGTATGTACACAAGCCAGGGTCAAGTAACGTTTTCACAACACAGTAACAAACAAAGATGCGCACTCTACGAACCGAAGTAAACGAGTGAGCTACCTGGCATGTCGTCGGCGGGCGTACGCATTGTTCTGATAACCGGTTATTGTACCACCCATGATCCTTTGTTCTGATTGGTCGTTGGGTTTTGTCAAATCGTGACTGTGTGCCGTTAAAAAAAATATGAAGAATAATAAAGAATAATATTGCTCATTTTATTACAATTCCTACCTTTTTTTGAGGATGGCAAATCATCAAATGACTCCTTCCACTCTGGCAGAATAAAATTCCTACATAAGTTCCGGTTTGTTTTTAATAATCCACCAATTCCGGAGGAATGTCCATATTAATATATACGTTTCGGATCAATGACCCCATTTCAATCTACCTACTCCGATCACTGGCTGATGTAAGAAGCGACTAAAGAAATAACAGCAGTGTTACAGGTACTAAAAATCACTTTACAGCTGTTACCAGTTTGCCTTTTGGACAATTCTACCCAATTTCCCTCCTTTCCTTGTTCCTCACCTCCCTCAATCCCTTCCCCTACCCTAATCCCAGCCGCCATAGTGGAGGCCACCATACCAGCAGCTTAAGACGATACCTTTTGGTACAGAGAGAGGATGAAAATTATTATTTAAATAATAGTAATGACTTTGAATATATAATTTTAAATCTAAAGTGCAATTAAGACAGTACAAAACACCATAAAAAAAATTATATAGCTTTAGTGAGAACTTGTGCATGTTACTTAATAGGTACATAATAAAAATTATTGATAAATTAACATTAATGATATCAGACACAAATAAAAATGAATAAAGGTAAGTAAGTAAATTGTTTAAGGTTTTTTCTGACAACACATTCGTGAAATGGAATTATTAAAACACATTAATATTATTCCGTTTACTTTAATAACATTATTTTCTCTATTACTTATCTGCGATGTACAATAGACAATCATAGAAAGATTTGTTGTTGTTTACAGAAAAGTAAATTACACGTAATTAAAAACTCACAATTATATAAATTAGAAATTTAATAAAAAGTAAACTAGGACACAGTCTCCCATACAATGCTTTAATAAGAAGAATACAAATATCAATGAATTTCAGCAATTACCTTAAAGTATAATATTATTTACATTAATTTGTCACATCTGACGGTAGCAGATCCACGCTGGTTTCAGCATGAATGGGCCGGATCGTCCGGGGAAGTACTACCCTCTCATAGAAGATCGACGTAAGATTAGTATTCATACTACTGCGTTTCGCTCGGAGAGTGAGAGCGCCGGAGGCCCAATTTCCCTCCTTTCCTCTTTCCTCACCTCCCTCATTCCCTTCCCCTGACCCCAATCCCAGCCGCCATAGTGGAGACCACCATTCCAGCAGTTTTAGAAGATGGTATGGTGGCCACCACTTCTAGATTCCACAGACTGCTTACCGTCAGGCGGAGTGGAGTCACTTTAGTGGGTTATATAAAAAAAAATCTATAACTTGGAATATTTAACATTGAACATTTGAACAAACCGATTCCTTCCTTTTTGTGGCCTCGGGAAGTGACAATCTCACTGCCTGCTACCTCAAAAGTAGATGTATGGCGCAGATCGATTATAATTTAATTACGTAATAAAAAGTTGGTCTGAAAGGTTTGGCTTACGAGTAAATCCAGATAAATGCCAGGCCATCATTGTAGGTAGTCGCCGTATGATTTGCAGACTGGATACTGGGTCACTTTCTCCACTGATTTACAACAATGTGGTCATACCTTTTAGTCCAACTGTTAAGATTCTGGGCTTGTCTATTGATGCAACACTCAATTGGCAGGCTCAAGTCACAAATGTCAGCCAGAGAGTCACAGGATCTCTTCGCACTCTCTATCGTCTAAAAAACTTCCTCCCTTCTAATACTAAAGCGATGCTTGTGCAGTCCTTAATCCTACCCATAATCGACTATGGTGATGTGTGCTATTATGACCTGAATGCAGACCTTCTCAATAAATACGACCGTCTTCTCAATAACTGCATTCGATTCATTTTTAATCTTCGTAAATATGATCATATTTCTATCCATCGCTCCAGCTAAAATGGTTACCTATTCGTCAACACCGCAGCTTGCAGGCTCTCACTACCCTCTTTTCCATCCTCAACTCTCCTTTTTCCCCGAACTATTTAAAGTCTTTCTTGCAATACTTGTCTTCTATTCATAATAGAAATCTTCGGTCTTCAAACAACCGCTTACTTGTCTGTCCCTCTCATACTACAGGTTTTATACACTCATCGTTCGTAGTCCAGGTTATTTTCCTCTGGAATGCACTTCCTCTTGAGGTCAGGTTGGCCACAAACCAATTTACATTTAAGCAGAAGGTTCGTTCTCTTCTGTTGGACGAATTATCGGTAATATCACGTTAACCTTATATATATATATATATATTTGTATATACGTAATATGTAATTTATATACTTATGTATATATGTATTATTAGCAGTATATTTTATGTTTTATATTATTTAGTTTGTATAAATTATTTATATTATTTAGCGTATTGTATTTAAATATACCTTCATGGTTCCTTTAATGTTTCGTATAACTAAACCTTATCTTTCTTTTTATCTTAAAACTTCTATGCACCTACTTCGTTCATCTCTGCATCACCTTGGTTGACTGGTAGAAAATGCCAATGGCATTAAGTCCGCCTGTGTACGCATGTGCATTAAGTTTTTAAATAAATAAATAAATCAATTTAACGGTTGTAGCTCCCTGCTGATTTCAGCGCAAATCTTCTTTAAGGATTTTCCGGAAAAAAAGATTTTTTGCCGTAATAATATGATAAACACATTATGCCTATTACTATTGACGTGTTATCGTCTTATAAATCAATGAGCACCGGCTGCACGCACAAAAAAATGTCACGTTTCGCGTGCAAGCGAGAACGCGGAACGCGATAGAGAGGCACGATGGGCCTAAACGTTCAGCTTGTGACGCAAACTCTTTCTTTGTGATAAACAAAAGAAAATTTAATTCAGTGCTAATAATTCAATTTATAAAAGTATGCAATTTTTTATCAATGTTTTCTTATGATGTTATAGTGAAATTATTGTCCGTAAGCCGACTTTTCAGACAACAAACTTTTTTTTTATTTCATCTAGTGTTACGATGATTTGAACCTTTTTATTAAATTTTTACTATTGTAGGTACCTAAGTATTGCTTGGTTCTGCCACTGCAGCTGCGGAAAGCCTCAAGCGGCGCAAATATAGTAACCTAATAGGGTGTTACATGTTTGAACCGTTTGGGGTTGAAACGCTCGGACCATGAGGTCCGAGAGCACGAGCTGTTTACCAGGAAATTGCCAAGGGCCTTGTCGAGGCTTCACGTGACCAGAGGGCTGGTTTATTCTTTGGCCAAAGAATCAGCATTGCCATTTAGCGTGGCAATGCTGCCAGTCTTATGGGCACGTTGCCAGATGACAGCGATGCGGAGGAGTACTTCGACGCGATTTAATCCTTGTTTTAGTTTTTATTCTTTGTTACGTTTAAATATAATAAAACTTATAATATATTTCTTAAGAGTATTGCTATAAATTGCCAAAATAATTATTTACACCGGTTCACACACACTTATCTGGTGATTGAAAAAGCTACCCAGTGTTTCTCGTCAGTGGTTTTCATAATTTTCACAATCATTGGCCATAGGTAAATTAGCTAAGATGTTCCTTTGGCATAACATTAATTATTGCTATGATCTAAGTGAAAATATATTTGACTTAGGTCAACAGGTCATTGTCGAATTTTGAAATAACTAGCTTTCAAACTGGTATCCTTACATTTCCATACTACTACATATCTATACTAGTATTATAAATGCGAAACTCTGTCTGTCTGTTACGCTTTCACGCCTAAACCACTGAACCGATTTTGATGAAATTTAGTATTTTTTTTTTTTTTATGCTAGCCTACCAAAGTGACTCCACCCCGCCTGATGGTAAGCAGTCAATGGAATCCAGAAGTGGTGGCCACCATACCAAAAGCTATCGTCTTAAACTGCTGGTATAGTGGCCTCCACTATGGCGGCTGGGAATGGGGTTAGAGGAAGGGAATGAGGGAGGTGAGGAAAGAGGATAGGGGGGAAATTGGGAAATTGGAAAGTATGCAGTTAGAATAGACTTTGGGGAACAACATCTATCTTTTATCGCGAAAAATGGCTTATAGAAGTTGAAGTAGGGGATCAAAGTTTCCTCGCGTCGTTATTCCGATGGCGCGAGGAGGCGGCGGAGCGGGACCTGCGACCTCTGCCTCGAGAAATCGAGGCGCAGCGGTCCCAGCTCCGCACAGTCCTAGTGGCGGAGTGGAAGGCGCGACTTGCGCGACCAACTGCAGGGCACGCCACGGTGGTGGCGGTAAGTCCCGTCCTAGAGGAGTGGCTGGAGAGGAGGCACGGCGTCCTCACGTTCCGGCTGACACAGGTACTCACCGGTCACGGGTGCTTCGGCACGTACCTGTTTCTCATAGGCCGGGAGCAGACGTCCGTCTGCCACCATTGCGGGGTCTGCCCGCGCGACACGGCGCTCCACACGCTCGTGAAGTGTCCAGCGTGGGCGGACCAGCGCCGCGACTTGGTTGCGGCGCTCGCGACGGCCCAACTCTCGCTGCCGGCCGTGGTTCTGGCCATGGTCCGCAGCGAGAGGGCTTGGGAAGGAGTCGCCTCCTTTTGCGAGGAGGTGATGCTCGCCAAGGAGGCGGCTGAGCGGGAGAGGGAGCTGAACACCATGCTCCCCGCCCGTCGCGTCCGCCCCGGACGTCGCCGTGGGGCGCTCCGGGATCTCCAGCCACCGTAGGAGGATGCCTGCGGGCGGCGATTGGGCAATCGCCGCTCGAACAGCACAGGCCCGAGAAGGCTGCGTACGTGTTACACGAACGCCTCTCGATGGAGGAAGGGGGGCTAGGCCCCCCAAATCAGACGGGGCCCGCTCACGTTGAGCGGGCCGTGGCCCGTCGGGGTCGCGGATGCATGCGCGAGCGTCTCCCGTGACCCCGGCACTCTGGCCGTCTGGAGGAACACCGTGAGTTTTAGTCGGTATGCCGGCCGCTGTCTCATTGTGGCCGGAGAGTCCGACATAACCTCCGCCTCGCCCAGGCGGGTGCGTACTCGTTTCTTAGTGGGGAAAACGCAAGTTGATAAAAACTATAATGCAGTATTTTACCTTATATCACAGAACACTACTTCACTGTTCTGAGCTTAGATTGATCACGTCAGAATGTAATTTAATTTCATTTTTAACCGATTTCAATTAAAGGAGGAGGTTTCTCAATTCGACCGTATATATGTCGCAGGATTTTCATAAAATTAGGTTTTTGATCAAAACCCTAGGTTTTTTTTAAATTATGACTTTCAATTTGTATTTCGTGTTCTATCTTTCACTGCAGGCACGAAATATGCTCCTGTCATACTAACTCAATTTTTGTAAAATTAGAGGCACATTTAATAAATGTATTTTAAAATGTTAAAATATGTATAAATAAGAAAGATAATAAAATAATTAAAAAAATGTATGGTATTCACAAACGTGGAGGAATGTCATAAACATATCTTAAATTTTATACGCTAGAGCGTTTCGACTTTTGAGTTATATACCTATATTTTATTATCTCCTAAGTTTCTTTACGATATTAAATACATTGTGTCTACGTTGTTCATTCACTTTCTTCACAATGTTAAATACATCTCCAAGATAAACTAGCAAAATACATAACTTCTAAAACTCGTATTACGGCAGTTACCGAAAGCATTAGACCATTTACAATAATAGTTATTAGGTACACATAAATTTGAATATGTTACGTGATAACCGGTATTTATATGACATATTATGTAATTAATAACTCACACATTACCATAAAATAATTAATTTTAAGTGAAAGTGAAATGATTTAATTATGTGGGATCTTACTTTCACTAACTCACTAAAGTCAAAGACAGACAAATGACAGCCAAGTTCAATATTAAGACAATTATACATTATTATTTAATTGTCATAATATTATACATTATTATACTTGATATCTAAATTGTTGCCAATCCTGAAATTTATTTTAAGAACGTTTATTTAAAAAGAAAGTTTATTTAAAAATATGACTTTAAATATGAATAATCAATCTATTGATTACGTTGATACGAAGCAAATAATTTATAACCTATTAAACCTCAACATTTGATAGTTTATTTAGGGATTCTCTTATAAACCGAATTTGTAGGACAGTTTTTGAATTATGAAAGGTTGAAAAGTGGCTTCAAACACACGGGCGATGCTCGCCAGTTCTCTTGGCTAGGACTTGGCTTGACACGCTGCCTGTCGCGTGTCTAGATTTTGCATATCGCTAGCAAATTAAAATATGCCAAAATTTTTTATTCCACTAGCGGTCTATGTTACTTTTACAGCTAGCGTGCATTATTCCATGAACAAAAGCCTTCAGATGCACTTTAGTAGACTAATTTATATAAAAACCGTCAAGTGCGAGTCGGACTCGAGCAGCAACGGTTCTGTACCGATATATATTTTGAGTGCGTTGAAATAAACCTTTAATTTTTTCACAGCTTCAAGATATTGCAGACAAGAGTATTTGATATTTCAGCATGATGCCTCCACGCGTTACTGAGAAAAAGGTCTTGACAGTCAGACAGACGGACAACAAAGTAAATACAAGAAATCCGTTTTGCCTCTTGAGGTACGCAGCCCTAAAAATGCTAAATGCTTAATAAACTAAAACTGCTTGATCGACCAAACGAAAAGTGTGTGGATTAATGTTGAAATTAACAAGCCTATTCGACGTCCTAGAAGTTTTACGTACCTATTTGAAACGTATACTGACTGGCCTGTTGGTCTAGTGGTTAGTGACCCTGACTGCTAAGCCGGAGGTCGTGGGTTCGATTCCCACCCAGGACAAACCTTTGTGTGATGAGCATGATTGTTTGTTCTGTGTCTGGGTGTAATTTATCTATAATATGAATGTATTTACAAAAAAAAAATGTATATAAGTAGTATATCAGTTGTTTAGTACCCATAACACAAGCAAATATAATTGCTTAATTTGGGGCTAGATGGCGCTGTGTGAATGTGGTAGAATATTATTATTATTATTATTATTATTATTATTATACTTACCTCAAACTAAATTATTCTGCATCGGGATCAAGTTAACCCATAACCTTCAATGTTTAATGGTGAAATTACTAAAATGACAACGGAGGCGATATTCAAAACTGGAAGTAAAGTTTATAACTACGAGTTTTCCGAGATCCATTTTGACCACAACTTTTTGCATTTTGTGTATTTTTGTTTCTTTTTTTTATATTAGTTTACCAAAGTGATTCCACTCCGCCTAATGGTAAGCAGTCAGTGGAAACCAGAAGTGTGAACACATCTTATCTGATTTTGTGACATTGGCAAATAAGATTTTCAGATTTAAGGATTTAAATTAAATAACAAACGGTCAAAAGTGTTAAAATGGAGATGACTATAATATGTACAGAAGCGGAGGACCACTGCTTTTTGACAGAAATGGTGATATAAATGATGATGAAGCACAAATTTAATAAAAGCTTTCCGAGGCGCGGTTTTTCTCGCGTCTTTGCCTACTGCTCTGCTCCCGTCGCCAGTAGCGTGATGATACCTATATTCTTCCTCGAGAACTGGTTTTTTTTTTTAAAGATTTTTTTTTTTTTTTCGACTGTTATTTCCATAGATTAGCGCGTTCAAACGAACAAACTCTTTCGCTTTATATAATAGTATAGATATGTCAAGATACTGGTTTACAAATAATAAAATTAATAATTATTTTGTCGCAAGCAATATTAATTAGTTAGTAATTTTAATCTGTGAAAGCGAACAGACGTAATCTAAGTTTTTGTATATAAAAAATCCAATTCTGCATTATATAAATTTAAAATTCGCAAAGTATAAAGTGCAAGAGAAAGCGGAACAGCAACAACGGAGGTAGAGGCAACTGAACAAGTTAACTATAAGTGTGCATTTTTACATCGACGTATTCATACTTTCATTCATTCATACTTTATTTTGCAAAAACACAGGTACACTAAGGTGTTACATTATAGTATATTGTTCATACCATGTTTTACCATGTTGGTGTGCAAAAATTAATTCAAATACAGATTATTTTATAAATAAGAAACTTGTGAAAAATTATTAAATTATTAAATAAAAAATTAAAATACTGAATACAATTAAATTCAAAATTAACAATGTCACCAATAAAATAATAATAATGATATAATATAACAATTGTCACTTATATACTAATATCATACTCACTTAATTTTATTATTATGTGTATGTTTTGTCATCAAAATATTCCTGAATTGAGTAGTAGCATTTATTTGCAAGAAACTTATGCACCTCTTTTTTAAATAATAAGGGTTTGCTTATGTCCCGAATCAATTTTGGCAACTTATTGTAAATACGTATGTCTGCAAGTGACAGTAAGTGTGAACTTTGTATGACACAAGTGCAATAAATACGCGAGTGATACTTCTGGTGTTGCAAGCGCCAATAAAACATGAAAGAACTGTATTACCTACTTTTAAAAAGAGAGATAAAGATTTTTCATTTTTGAGCATCGATTGATGGACTTGTCTAAAAAGTATAGACTTTTAATTTTCGTAGATATTCTTATGTGTATTGCCTGTGTCACTTTGCATGATACTTGAAATTGTAACTTACAAAAAATTGCAACAACCTGGCGTTGTAAAATTTAATAGAATTTTCTAGCCAGTTCTTATCATGACCTTACCTCGTCAGCGAATTGGCTGCAGGTTAATTGAGGGACATTTTGTTTTTTTAATTTTGATGTTCAGTGTTAATTCATAATCTAAATGATTTAATGTTTTTGACGTTGACTTTGACTAAATAAGATGGCTTGGAAGCTGATGGCTTAGAAGCAGACTTATATATATATTGTTATTAATTTCAGATTGATACCGCAATGGTTTCCTTAACATCTTGACAGACACGAAGGTGACGAAGTGATCTTCTAAGGATGCTGTTATTTTGAAAGGGTGTGTATTAAGTTGGTTTTTTTTATTGCCGAGAGTGGCAGACGAGCATACAGACCACGTGGTTGTAAGTGGTAACTGTCGCTCATGGACGACTCAGAGTCTCCTGCAATGCCTGGGATTTTGCGAAGCCGCTGCCTACCTTGAAGGGAGTAGGTAGGTGAAGGGATTGAGGGAGCTTTTTTTTAAAGGGGTCGGCAGATAAAGCGGTAACAAAAGGTGAGCCTGTTGCCAGTCATTTATTCAACAGCAAAATACCTAATATCGCCCTACCCGAACTGGAGACCGAACCCAAACCTACGGTACTTACAGTATCTCTGAACTACCGAGGCACCTTATTACAGTCTCCTTGTCATAATTACGTTACCTAGCCGTTGCAGCATCGAAAACTCGCCAATTTTTATTTATTCGAGTAAGCTAGTCAGTTTGCTATATAGCGAAATTTATTATTTATCTAGAACGTGTTCTTTATGTGAAAGTGGCAGGTACGAGTCTTTATAAGCCCAAAGCGGCATTGTCGTGATTTTGTTTGGTTATAGTTCTTACTCTGATGAGACATATAGAAGCAATCATTATAAGAAGGCCTTTGAAAAACGTGTTCTAGTTAAAACTGTGTGTTTGTGTGATATCTCATAAACTGATGGATCAATTTTAGTGCGAAAACAGGTTTTGTTGGATTGATTTATGCGGTATCGGTTTATGGCAATTTCTCTCGTATTATCTCGTATACCTTATTTTATGTGTTATTTAAGTGGTGTGTAATAGTGTACTTATCTAGCCAATCAGATTAGTGGAGAGGAGTGCTGTTTTCTTGGTGTAATAGTACAAAACCTGTAAGGGTCAGCGCAGACAGAGAGGAGCGCAGCGGAGATGATTTTATTAAGGCACTCGAAAATCAACTTTAATATTATTGGAATAAAGTGCATATATGCATGAACCTAACAAATAATGCTTGCGAGTCGCGCGTCATCGAAAATACGCTTGAAGTCCCGTGTGCACTACTTTATTTCAATAGTTTTAAAGTTAATTTTTGAGTGCCTTATTAAAATCCTCTCCGCTGCGCTCCTGTCTGCGCTGAGCCTAGGAGTAACAAGTTGTACTGTCACTCGTAGGTGAATGAATGATCGACTGTGGAAATATCTATGACTTCTATGAGAGTATCCAATAGAATATCGATGTAGTAGTAGTGTTATTAACACTACTAGCTGCACCCTGCAGCTTCACCCGCGCGGAACATGGTATATGTTTATTTAATGTTATTCGGAAACCAGACGCATTGTCGAGATAAAAAGTATACTATGACCGTCTCCGGCCCTGAATAATAATAATAATATAAGAATAATAATATGTGGACACAATCACAAACCGTCATCTAGTCCCAAGCTAAGCAAAGCTTGTGTTATGTGAGTACTAGATAACTGAAATATAATACATATACATACTTTTTTTCTTGTAATTACATACTTAGAATACATAGATTAAAACATGGTATACAATTACAAAGAAAAATACAATTAATGTTCATCACACAAATGCCTTCCGCGGAAATCGATGCCACGACACCCGGCGTAGCAGTCAGTTACACTAACCACTAGACCAACGGTGCAGTCAGAATCTATCTACATACCAATTTGCATCGAAGTGGGTTTAGCCGTTTATGTTTATGTCTGCAATATTAATACTCAATACTCAATACGTTTATTGCACACCATATAGTAATACAGATGTTATTATAAGTACAGTTCAATATGAACCCTGTCGGGCACGACAAACGTAGGAGAGAGGATGAAGACATTATCAGAATAATAATATTAACTGTTAATTTGAAATTATAAATGGTTTTTAAGATAGCATACATAAATTATAATTGTTTATAGGTGTTCTAATTAAATTATTGTTTGAAATTAAGTATATATTTGTATGTTTATTTTTACAATATAGTTTTATCTTTTAGATATTCGTCAATTTTGTAATAGGCTTTATTAATTAATATTTGTCTTAGTCGGTTTGTAAATTTTGTGTCACTTGTTTAATTTTTTAAGATGTCAGGAAGATTATTATATATTTTAATTGACATTACTAAAGGTCCTGATGAGTGCATACTTAGTTTGGAGGGTTTAATCTGTTCTTATGTCTTAGAGAATACTTAGTTTGTTTGTCTTCACGTTTACTGTAAAAAATTGGGTATTTTCTGACAAATTTACATATTTCTAGGATGTAGATAGAAGTGAGCGTTAAGATAATATGTTTTTGAAAAAAGGGCTTACCACTAACTGTATTGTCTACGTTTTCTAAAATTCTAATCAGTTTTTTCTGAAGTATGAAGAGACTATGTACTGTTTCCCTATAGGATTATCCCATAGCCAAACCACGAGTAAGCGTAGGCGTAATAAGTTGTTAATGCAGTTTGCATGTCGGTTATCTTCTTGATTTCCCGGAAAGCGTTCGAAAATTTTGATATTTTTATTCTGATCTTATTAATATGAGATTTCCAATTTATGTGGGTGTCTATATTTAGGCCAATTGCGTGTATTTATGTCATAACTGCGGTACAGGCAACCGCCAATAGTTTAAATAATTGTGAAAGCAATCAACTGTCCGCCTGGTCACCTCGCCTCCGAAATGTCAGAAGTCGTAAGGGTTCACTATTATTCCTCACTAACAGGGTTCACAATAATCGCCATCTATTTAGGATTGTTTGGAAACGGTTCAATACTTCATCATATCGGCCAATAAATATCTATCATGCCACGCTTGCTCAAGCCGGATTGGCGATTTCAGACTTACTCAAAAGTTCCGGTTTCCATACCATGTTTTTCTTCACCGTCAGTCAGTATGTCCGGATAAACTTAGAAAGTACATACGATTTGAAAAATTACGTTGGTACTTCCCCATTTCGAAGCGCCGACCTCGTGTTTACGAAGCGGGTGCCTTCACCACTGGGCCATTACAACTTACGTTTAATTTTATAACATACTTCATAAGTATTACCTTAATTAAAATCTTGCACTCTTCACCGGCGGCAAGATCCTGTTTCACAGGCTATCTAAGTGCTAATCATAATATAATTATGGTATAAAATACAATATTTTCTTGTATAAAATTACAAAATTTCCGTGCGCGATTTCATTCGCGTCTTTGCTAACAGCGCTGCTCCCGTCTCCAGCAACGTGATGTTATAAAGCTATACCTTCCTCGACAACTGGGCTATCATACACAAAAAGAATTTTTTAAATCCGACTGATGGTTCCAGAGATTAGCGCATTTAAACAAACAAACTCTTCTGCTTTTTATAATAGTAAAGACAAAAAATTAAATTGGAATATATTGATATACTAATTTATGTAAGATCTAAGTAAAGTTGTTTTAATATTATGTTAATCAGATGGTGCAATTTTTAAACTAGGTAATGGGTAGTGAAAGTAAATTTAAGCATCAGCAATATTATCTAGGTTTATACAAATTACGTGTTCGAGGCCAAAACATGTTTAGGTACAATATTATTGCTATGGATGAACATGCTTACTAAGTTAATGTTCATAAGTTTTTGTTTTTTATTTGATGACAAGTAATTTAGCTTTTTAATTCTAATTTGGGTATCGATGATTATTGTATAAAAGGCCTAGCAAAGAGCAAGAAACAGCTTGTCTATCTATATTATTATATAAAGTGGAAGACTTTGTTTTTTTGTTTGTTTGTTTGAACGCACTAATCTCTTTAACTACTATTACTATTTGAAAAATCTTTTTGCGTATGATAGTTCAATTCTTGAAAAAGTTAGGCTATGTAACATCAGTATCACGCAACTGGCGACGGCGACGGGAGCATAGCAGTAACCAAAGACGCGGGTGAAACCGCGCTGCAGGAAGCTAGTACGTTACCTGATTGAAATCCACTTGAAGAGTTGAGGTGATTCCCATATTTAAAAGTGCCGAATGTTAATTTATCTGGTCTGCTCATAATTTAATACTCGTGGTGATAATCGAATATTCACTCATATAGGGTAAACATACTGGTTTACCGGCCACTACCCCTTTTCGACCACTTACCACGTTATTTTGAATAATAGACAGTGCTATAGACTGCTTCTTCCAAATTTCGCTCTATTCGATCCCGGCGAACTTCACAGTTCATAATCCAACGACATGATCTTGAAATTTGCGAACTAAGCCCTCAGTCGCCATTTCAAAAATTTGTGTATGGACGCGTGTCAAAATTAGGAAAAAAAATAGCACGTGGATTGATTTTCAAAGGTAAGTTTTAAAGTGTTACTGTTGTTTTATTGGTGATTAATTTGGTTTGTGTGTATTTAGCATGTTTAATTTCAATATTCAAGTGCCTAAACTCATCAAAATTTTCATAATTTGTGATATTTTTGGTGGTCGAGTAATACGTCAACGAATGATTTCAAAATCTACTTTCCGACCGGGTGGCCGAAAAACCGGTTTATTCGCGTCATTTCTCCTTTGCCTTTATTGCGGCAACCTTAATTCAACAACATAGACTCCTTAATATTTGTGAACAGCTACAATTTTGTGAATTTACAACTAGATTCCGACCGCCAGTTTACCTCATATTTACAAAGATATGACGTTCAAAAATGCTTTACGCTTAGCGGCCGATAACCAGTAAAAACTAAACTTGTCTTCGGCCATTTGAAATAAAGGAAGGCCGTAAATTAGTAAATATTAGACCTGTTTCCGGCTGTTTAAAATAAAGAGAGGCCAAAAATTGGTAAAAATACACCTGATTGCGGCGTTTCGAAAAAAAAGAACTGCCTATAATTTCGTAGTCATGAGCATAAAAATATATAATACACTGATATTCTAAAGCAAATTTCTATAATTTAAGTTTGAGTATCGATTAAAACGTAGAAATATAATCTAAGACGTTAAAATGTAACCTATTTCTTGCCTACTACTACCGATGCTGCAACGCCTAGATGGGTTAGAATGAAATTTGGCACAGAAATATCCTTACTCTGAATTAATACAGCTATTTTTTAATAGCTAGTTCACTAATAATTACCTCTTATTTAAGCTTATTTGCTGGTTTTGGTTGAAGTGCTTGGTGTTGGAATTATGATTTTATTTGCAGATGGCCCCTGTCAGTAACGGAAAGAAAAGAAAAAAAATGAAGAGCCTGCCCGTAGGTTTGCTTTTAGTGAAGAAACAATGAGAAACGCTCTTTCAGATATACGTGACAACATTCGCGGCATAAGAGAAGCATGTCGATAGTACGGAGTTCCAAGATCCACAATACAGGACAGGTTTTCCGGTCGTGTAGCTGATCAAAAAAAAAAATTTGGCCCGACCCTATATGTATTTGGTTTTGATGGAGAAAAAAATAGTTGTTGATTGGATAATTGAGTTGGCGAAAGCTGGCATTCCAATGTAATAATTATTTTGTATGGTTCTTTGGTTGCGTTGAGTGTTTAAATTGTAACTCATTCAAATAACTGTGATTATCTGGCGATTGAAAAGAGTGGCGTGAGTTTCTTGCCAGTTCTTCTCACAGCTCTACCTCGTCAGCGAACTGGCTGTAGGTCAATTGGCTGACAAAATGTAATGTTGACTTTTCATAAGCATCATACTTTATGATCTAAATGAAATAAATGCTTTGACTTTGACTTTGACTTTGAATCAAGAAATATGACCTTTTGGATACGGTTGCTGAGCTTGCAAAAGAATTGGGCATAGACCATCGCTTTCCAGGAGGTAAACCTGGTTTACGATGGTATCTCGGCTTTCTCAAACGCCATCCAAACATAAGCATCCGACAGCCAGAAGCTATTAATAAGACGCGAGAAGCGATCAGGAAAAGTTCAATTGGAAAATGGTTTGCAGACTACACACTTTCTTGGTTGAACGAAATGCGTTAGATATTTTAGATGATCCGAGTCGTATTCTAAATGCTGATGAAACTGGTGTTTCATTGTCTCCTAAATCAGGAAAGATTCTACCTCCTTAAGGCTACAAAAACGTATATGTTGTCAAGAAAGGCAATGGGAAAGAATATAACAGTGTTAATGGTAATGACAGCATCTGGGGTAATATGTCCGCCATTAGTGGTGTTCCCTTATAAAAGACCACCTAAAGCAGTCATTTTTTGAGTACATGTCTAATGGGTTCAACGATAGGCACACGAAACAAAATGTAAAAAGTCTGTACTTTTTTTCGTAGATGGACATAAGTCACACATGTCCATGTCACTGAGTAAATTTTGCGAGGATAATGACATCATTCTCTACGCTTTACCACCTAACACCACTCACATTCTACAACTAGCAGATGTAAGTGTCTTCAAGCCACTGAAACAAGAATGGAAGCGCCAAGTTTTTAAACAGACGTTGAACATGGAGATGACTTAGACGATTAATAATAGATTCCGTAAATGCGGCCTTTATTCATTTGACGTCGAACAGGTAGACTTTTCAAAATGTGTAAAATATGCTTAAATACGAAATACAATTGCTGCCAGAAAAGTGTTTTACCTGATGGAAGAGAATATAAGAAAAGTGGGTATAAATCCAAGCATAATCGAATAATGTTGAAAGAGAAGAGAGTAAAAACATAGCTTTTGTGAATTTAATAATCGTTTTCTTTCATACTATTATAAACCCTATGAGCTTTTAAATATGAGTCGTTTTTCTACTGTGAACTAGATGGCCGCTAACCAGTGCACTGGTGGACGATAACTGAGTGAAAAGGCCGATAGCCGGTATATTTGCCATTTTTACGAATAATATATGTTTTTAAATTATATAACACGGATACGTCTAGAAGCGGTATGTTTTATGAAACTAGATTATTGTAGCATGAAATGAAAAATATAAATAAAAGTTTCGGAGTTATGCATAATGATAGAAATTAACTCTGAAGTCAACAAGCCGCTTATTCGGTCGATAACCGGTATGTTTACCCTACTTTTATTGAAATTTGGACGCCGAAATTCTAGTATCCCTTTTATTAGTAGACGCTCCTGTGCAAATTGCGTGCCTATTTTCTATATATATAGCGATTTTCACTATTAAGTAAATGTTCAAATGAGAAAGTAGAAACTAATTAACCTTGTATGTATGTACACGTGTATCCACATTTGAAGAAAAGATACCTTGAAGTCATGATGGCCGCAGCTGCGAAAATATATTGTTTGTTTGATAAGTCTGGATGTTGTCTGTTAGTGTATTTATATAATTTGTAAAGTCTCACCCAGACCTTGTTTCGTAATACGGAAATAAAAAAATAAAAAACGACATGTTATTATTAGGTACCCTAAGACTAAATATTGTTTATTTCTGTACCAGCTGTCTCTATAGGTTACGGTTACCACTTACCTTCAGGTGGGTCGTGAGCTTGTGTACCACCAAAGTTGTAAAAAAAAAACCAACAAAATTTGCTAAAATGACAGTCATAAAATTGTTCATCTTGTTCTAAAGTTAGTAAGCACCTTAGAAAACTTTGTAAACTACAAGAAAATTAGCTATTGTTATCGCCAAAAGCCGATATCGCATTATCATTTAAGTACTTACTAGTGTAAAAACTAGGGCACACGAAGCAAAAGTTTTGAGTAAAATATGGAACAGGTTGTCGATCTCTAGTAAAATAATAAAGAAAATTATAATAATTATATTTTAAATTAAATTATGTAGCACATTTACAAGATAATGACAAGATAAAACTAGGACTATACATCTAAAGTTTAGAGTGAGTTTGGGCTCAGTTTTGATATCTTCTGGAAGAATGACGACTCCGTTGTTAAGACAGGTAAGTGACAAAACTAAGTGTACAATTAATCAATAATCCTTCTTTATGGTGAGAATAAATTATGCAATTTAATAGAAATGATTGTAATATAAAGTAAGATAACAATTATTGTGAAAAACGACGCACAGGTAAAAGAAAAGAAGCTTAATATGTACTCTTATCTTAAAAACTAAACAATTATAAAATCAAACAATAATAAATAATGTAACATAGTTTGTAAAAAAAGAGATTTTTATTTCTATTTTATTTTCGAAATCTGCTAATTCTGCATGGTTGACGGCGACTCATAAGCACTTAAAGTGCTGATGCTTGAAAGAAGTATTTATCCAATCTAACTAATTTCTTGAAGAAGCTCATTCCAAAACTTTACTATTTATTATTTGTTATATAATCTTATTCCTATTATTTCCAGACATGGACGATGTCAGCGGTGCTGATCAATATGTTTGGCCAGGCGATGGTGCTGAGCTATCCATCCAGTCTGCTAGTGGCACTCAACCGACCTGACTCACCCATCAAAGTAGACCTGCATTCGTCATCATGGCTAGGTTAATATTTTACTAAGATTCTCAGTATCTCGTCACCAACAATACATACTCCATTCAGTACTAATATTCGTAATAAATAAATACAGCTAATAATTTTATTGTACCTTTAAGATCCTAATCAAATATTTTGTCTTCTTTCAGGATCGATATTGGGTGTAGCAGGAATACCAGGCTTTCTTCTATCTTCACTTCTCATGTTTTTATACGGAAGAAGGTTTACGCATGGACTAGCGATAACTCCAGCAATTATCGGCTGGCTTCTGATATACTACGCAAA
The DNA here is from genome assembly GCA_963082885.1 of Parascotia fuliginaria. Taxonomy (NCBI): domain Eukaryota; kingdom Metazoa; phylum Arthropoda; class Insecta; order Lepidoptera; family Erebidae; genus Parascotia; species Parascotia fuliginaria. The sequence goes on along the minus strand of OY720196.1, from coordinate 9,032,950 downwards.
CGGCGTCCCAATGCTGATGGTCGGAAGGTTCCTAGGCGGCCTGTCTTCAACAGCGACAGTGACGCTAGGAGCAATCGTTATAGCAGAGTACACAAGCCCAGAATACAGAGGTGTATATCTTTATCTAAAAAACGCTATAGTTTGCCTCGGAGCTTTGTTCACGCACATTTTAAGTCATTACTTAGAATGGAGGACCATCGCGCTGGTAGCATTAATACCTCTTGTCATATCCCTGTTAATTATTTTCACCTGGCCTGAAAGCCCGTCTTGGTTGGCTTCAAAACACGAATATGAAAAGAGCAAAGACGCTTTCTACTGGCTTAGAGGAACTAGTGACGCAGCCAGGAAAGAAATAGAAGACATTCTAAAAGCTCAAAAAGCTAAACATATGGCGCCGAAGGTAAATACAAGTTGCTGCGATATGATTATGAATTTCTTTCAGAAATTCACAGAAAAAGATTTTTTGAAGCCATTTTTTATAATGGTGTTAGCTGCTTTAATTTTAGAAATGTGCGGACGACATATATTTCCTGCTTACGCCCTGCATATAGTAAGGGAGATAACTGGTGAAACAACACAGGCATATTACTATTCTATTGCCATTGATACCGTGATTACATTCAGCGCATTGTTCGCCACCGTTCTCGTCAAGATATTCAATCGACGCACATTATTATTCTCATCTGGGTTTATATCTTTGGTGCTGCTCATGACACTTTGTTTGTACCTTTTCTTATCTTCTAGAGATATAATACCTAAGGATAAGATATGGCCACCAGTGTTCTTACTTGTATTATATTTTATTTTTGCTAACTTAGGCTGTGCTCCTATACCTATAGCTTTAGTAGGCGAAGTGTTTCCATTAGCACACAGAGGGGTAGGCACAGCATTGTCTGGTATATGGATATCATTATGTTTATTGGTGGGGCTTAAATCAACTCCACATTTGCTGGATAGTACCGGAGTACATGGATTGTTTGCTGTGTATGGCAGCGTTATGGGAGTATCTCTATTGATATTATATTTCATACTGCCAGAAACCAAAGATAGAACGTTGCAAGAAATTGAAAACTATTTCAATTACGGCAAGTTCACGAACGATTCTGATGATGATGAAGAAGCCAAAATTAAAATGATTAAAGAGTAACAATGAAGTGATCAGGGTTGTAAATGTGATAAGTACTTTATTTATTTTAATGCAAAACTATTTAGATTTATACACACATATACTAGTATCAGTAAAGGTATACGATAAATTAACTTTCTCTTTATTTATAATCCTGTTAAATCCTATTACGATAAATACTAGTAGACGGTTTGCTTAGCTTAAAACAGGAGTTAGCTCATATACTACTAAGCCTCCTCTATATCATACTACGGCTTAGCTGTGCAGACAGACTTTCGCGATAAAAAGTAGCCTATGTCCGTCTCTGGCACCTAATCTATCTACATACAAATTTTTATCGAAATCCATTCCGCCGTTTAGGCGCTGAGTGATAACAAACACTTACACGCAAACTTTCGCATCTAAAATATAAGTAGGATTACCGACTGGTACAGGTCTATTACATGCGTAGGATATATTTTGTAGTCTAGTGCATGTTTTTATACAACTTTGGTGGTAAACAAGCATACCTACGGCCTACATAATGGTAAGTAACCGTAACATATTCAAATATATATGGACACTACGTTTTCTAAGTATTTAATAATGCTTATAAAATACAACCAAGCCGTTAAGCCTAGTTCGCACTATGCTAGTATTTTAGTTTAGTAGTGAGTATGTAAATTAGTAACTATAATATTCGCTTCTGTTCTGTCTTAATCGTTCGCACTTTGCCTGTGTACAGTTCAACAGTGAGCGGTATTTTGCAAGATGAAAAGCACATAGTACCTACATTTATAGATGAACAGTCTACTACGCAAAAGAAATTTTTGCGACAACAAGGTCGGTTTCAGTGCTAAACCGACTGCAGTTTGTATCATTCAATGCTCTCCTGACCAACAAACTGATCTGATATTAAAATTGTTTAAATTAATTGCTTGCGTGACTGAAGTTCAACTCAGAAATAAAAATTTTGAAAACGTGTTTTCAAATACATTTTGAAGTTATTGCAAAAGTTATAATATTGTTTTATTTATTTACTTACTGGTTTTCTATATTTTTAGTTTAGGAAGGAGAAATTAACGATATTTAAAATCCGGGTAAGCGCAAGTAGGACTTGCTCACCGAGGGTTTAGGTACAAATACGACTTGTATGTATCTGTCGCAAGCAAATTGTTTATCCGCCTTTTACATACTGCCTCTACATTTTGTAAACGCTCGCAGTCATCATTCGGCGTCTAAAACGCCGATGGTTAGGTAAGGTTAGAACTGTAACATACGAGGCATTCTAGAGATTCCAGTTGTACCATTGAACAGTACCGTTACTGGTCTATTTTGTCTAGATCACTTGTACCATTAATCAGTGCCATAGATGGTACAATTTGGCACTGGTTTAAATTAATCAGTATACCGTTGTAATAGTAATTTTTTTTATACGACTAAGGTGACAAACAATCATACGGCCCGCCTGATGGTAAGCAGTTACCGTAGCCTATGGACGCTTGCAACACCAGGAGCACCTCAAGCTCGTTGCCGATTCTATTAAAAACATTTTAACTCCTTTCTTGAAGAACTCCATGTTGTAGTCTCTTGGAAAAACCTCTACGGGGAGCTCATTCCATAACCTTATCGTGTCTTATCGTTGAAGACCAGTAGGTGAGTTATAAATAATTTATGTATTGAATTACCTTCATACCTTTTTGATGTCGTCTTTTGTTGACATTAAAAAGTGCCTGCTGAGGTAGGCTTAAGCTAGAAACACTTCGCTGATGTAGTACCTATCGAGTTCCGGTAGTAGGAAGATAGGCAGTGAGTGCATATCGTCGTACATATATCAACAGTATATTGGACTTACAAATTAGATTTTTAAAGTTATTAGTACGACACAAGACATCAAAATTAAAATGTCAAGAAAATTTCAACAATGCGAACGATTATTTAAATTATGTAACATTTTACCAGTGCATGAGAAGGTGAATAATAATAATTTTTAAATAATAATCTCAGAAACTACAAGCGCTAGTAGTTTCTGAGATTTCGTGATGAGTGAGCGAGTGAACTTTCGCTTTTATATGGATATAGATAGATAATAGAGTATATTAATTTTATATTGGTGTTTATGAAATAAAATAAAATAATAAATTATAATTGAACATTAGTCTTTTATTTTATAGAGCTGACAGGTTACTAGAAAACAAATTGAACAACGAATAGATATAGACATAGACAGACATAAACATAGACAATACATACAAGGAGTTTAACTTTAATATATTCGACCTTAAAATATAATAAATATTGCTTTATTAACAACACCCCTTCTCAATGTTTATATATTAACAAATTAATTCTAAAATAATATAAAAATAACTGAACACATTATTGACAAAATGTTTCTATTTCTTAGTTTATAATTTTACATTGCACTGTATTAGAAACTTAATTAACAAATCCTTACTCAATGACTTTGTTAGCATGTCTGCCAGTTGTTCAGAAGTATTTATGTATTCTATATCTATTTTATTATCTTTAATCAAATCTTTAATAAAATTATATCTAATATCAACATGTTTGAGACGTTTAACTGACTCAGTACTAGCATTAAAAATTGCTGACTGATTGTCACAATATAACTTAACTGGGCAAACATTTTGGAAATCAAAATCATATAACAAATTAATGAGCCAGCACGCTTCACTTGCTGCCATACTCATAGAAACATACTCAGCTTCAGTAGAAGACAAACTTACAGAAGATTGCCTTTTTGAACACCACACAATCAAACAATTTGCAAAAATAAACAAGTATCCAGATGTGGACTTTCTGTCCCTCTGATCACCTCCCCAATCAGCATCACAGTAACCTTGCAACATATTATCGTTACATTTATAAACTATCTTATAATCTGAAGTATGCTTGACATAACGCAAAACTCTCTTAAGTGCACTTAGCAACACCCTATTCGCACATTTCTGATATCTACTTAATAATGATACTGCAAAACACAGGTCAGGTCTAGTACCAGAGACAGCATACATAAAACAGCCAATAATTTGCGTACAGATTCGTTTAATGTCTTTATAACAATCAGTATTAGAATCAAATGTCTTAGTATTAACATTTATGTCCAAGGGAGTCAACATAGGTTTGCAATTCTCCATATTAAATCTTTTAAGTACATTTTCTAAGTAATTTCTTTGTGATAATATAGTTGTGCCATTTTTTAAATCTTGTTTCACATTTATTCCTAAGAAGTCTGAAATTCACCCTGAATCCTTCATCTTAAATTCTTTATTTAATACTGTTTTCAGCTTTGTGACCTCATTTTCATTTGTTCCAAAAATTAATAGGTCATCGACGTATATTAATACAAATATTTTATCAGTACCACTACATTTTTTATACAAGCATGAATCACATTTTGACCTTATATAGCCTTCTCGGGTTATTACAGAATTAAATTTCATATTCCACGATTTAGGCGAACTTTTTAATCCGTATAATGACTTATTTAACTTTACAATGTTATCTCCTGAATCAGCCCCTTCTGGTAACCTTACATATACATTTTCCTTAATATCACCATACAGGAATGCCCCCGTGACATCCATCTGGTAAATAGGTAAGTTATACTTAGTTGCAATTACTAAAAGTAAAAGGTAATAGCCTAAAAGTTGCAAGCTTAGCAACTGGGGCATAAATATCATTTAAATTAAATATAATTATCTTGTTGCTCAAACCCTCTAGCAACAAGCCTGGCCTTATACTGTTTACCTGTACTTCCTACATTATTTGCATTTTAATCTTGAAAACCCATTTACTACTCACAGCCTTTGCATTTACAGGTAAATCACAAAAGTTCCATGTGTTATTGTCTTTTAGAATCTCAAGTTCCCTATTAATAGCTGCACTCCACTTACCGGCATTGCTTCTGCTCATGGCATCACCATATGTAACAGGCTCGCACTCACTTACATCCAGCTGCACATTATTGCACTTAAAGAAAACTGTTTGTTTACGATCACGCTTACTCCTTTCCTCTCTAAGTGAACTACTTCCTTCTAATAGATGTTCTTCATCACTACATGGCAAGTAGTCACTGTCATTTTCTGAGTTATCTTCTAGGATACTACTTGTATGGGTTGTCTCTTCGGGTTCAGGGATAGCTATCTCATTAATATCTGTCTCGGGACTACTCTCTTTCACTGTCTGCTCTTCAAGGTTTAATGACACTACAGTTTGACCTTCACCTCCATTATCTTTAGGTTTTTCCTTCTCTTCTTCCTGTAGGAATACAATGTTCCTTTTTGTCTCTACAGTGTTTTTCTGAGCGTAGTAAATACGGGGTATCCTTTCACATCCTTCTCATAGCCGACCATCAAGCCCTTCTCTCCTTTCTTATCCCACTTCTTCCTTCTTTCCTTTGGAATATGTACATATACTTCTGTACCAAATGCTCTCAACCCATGAATATCGTATGTTTTCCCAGTCCATACCTCAAATGGAGATCTTCCATCTTCATGGCTCTTCCCAGTTCTGTTCAACACAAAAACTGCTGTGTTTATAGCCTCAGCCCATAGTTTCTTTGTTAAATTTCTCTCATGAATCATAGTCCTTGCCGCTTCCACCAACGTCCTATTTTCTCTTTCAGCCTTCCCATTCTGTTCGGGGGTGTATGGTACTGTAGTTTGGTGTATTATTCCACGTCTTGTAAACAATTCCTTCACATCCTTGTTCACAAACTCTAGGCCATTATCCCTTCTGAATATCTTCACTTTCTTACCAGTAATATTCTCAGCCTTATTTATGAACTCCTCAATGATATGTTTGATCTTATCTTTCGTTTTCACAAATTTCACAGTTCTGAAGTTCGAATAATCATCTTTCAGCACAACAGAATACCTTGACCCACCAACCGACGATTCTTCCATGGGACCACAGGTATCAACATGAATTAGCTCTTTATAGTCCCTTTTATTCATCTGTTGGTAGAAGGCGTAACGGGACTTGACTCCCTTTTTAGCTCCTCTTTGAAAATTAAGAGATATCGCGAAATTAAAATTGCTGAGTTGCGAAATTGAATTTTCGCGATTCGCGGTAATTAGCGCCACTTGGGGGCGCAATTGACATTTATAGGCTCCACAGCTAAAAGAAAGTCAAACAAAGTTTGTGCGGTGGCGGAAAGAATTGGAAGCTCGTATTATTTGGATTTACGCTATAATAATTGTGAATCAATCAATCAATCAACATTTCACCTATGTTAAAGATATCCTACGGAAAAACAACGTTGAGGTTAAACAAACATCCAAGCCAGTGTGTGAGAGTTGTTTGGTTGGAAAAATACATAGATAGCCTGATGATTTGTTGGGGGATTTAGGTCCTAGCTTAAATCCCCCCGTTGTTGGTAGTTATGTTACTGTCATAACACATGCTGAGGTGAGTGGTATGGACACAGATGGGTCTGTAGCCACAGCAAGTGGAAGGGATACGGATGCTGGTACCTCTGAGAACCAAGCTAGTACTTCGCGTAAACGACGTTCTCATAAACATAGAGTTTGCAAAAATTGCCATAAAACAAAACGGAGTAGAAGGGGAGTGATTCCTGAGAGATCCTCTATTCTTGAAACGGAATGCATGTGCAAATCTAATTCAGAAAATAATATTGTGTTACCTTCTGTTGAAGAAACTTACGGATGAGACAACTCGTGAGCAAGTAGGTAGAAAGGAGTACCAACCCTCTGATGTAGGACCTTACATAATTCATGTACAGCGTATAACTGATGCTGAGAACAGTGGCACCATCCTGCACCCTATCACTTTCGGGAATTTTCTTAAAAAAAAAAATACCAAAATAAAGCCGGCACCTGGCAGTGTTAAAAGAATTGGTAGAAACAAGTGTGTAGTTGCTTTTACTAACTATGTTGATGCTAATTTATTTTTAAATAGTAACTCATTGCCTTTGAATAGATTTAAGGCTTTCTTGCCAACCTTCAATGTTACACGCATGGGTCTGGTCAGAGGAGTCCCATCTGACTGGAGCATTGAAGAAGTTAAGGAAAATATATCAACTCCTTTAGGTACTGTTGAAATATTAAAGATCCGGCGTCTAAATAATAAAGTTCATTTAAATGGTTCCTCTTCTTGGAAACCATCACAAACAATAGTGATAACTTTTGATGGTCAAGCCTTACCAAAAAGCATTTACATGTGTTACAATGCATTACCAGTTGAAACTTATGTGTACCCCACTATACAATGTTTTAGATGTTGTCGCTATGGACACACTAAAACTCAATGTCGGTCATCTCTTCCCAGATGTTACAAATGTGCTCAGAACCATTTAGGGGAGTCGTGTTCTATTGAAGGTGATTCTGCATCATGTATCAATTGCTCAGGGTTCCATTTTGCCACAGATAAGTCTTGTAATGAGTTTAAGAGACAAAAAGATATTAAATATACAATGGCTCACTCTTGTATATCATATGAAGAAGCAACTAAAGTTCATCCCTCTGCATCAAAATCCTATGCTGATGTTCTTGTTTCAAGACCATCTAATGTCACTTCTTTCAACAACTTTAATCAATTTAAACCTACTGCTTCAACTTCTCACAAAAAAACAATATTTTTAAAACCGCGGTCTCCTCCGAAGTCAGTACACGGCTACGATAGAGCAGCTCACAATTCTCTAATTAATGAATTTCAACCCCCTCCACCAGCTAACGGTTGCGCATTGAATAATGACCCTGGTAGAAAAGAGGAGAATAATGACGAACATATAGGTAACATCATTTTAAACCTTCTCAATATGTTATTAAAAAAAATTTAATAAACTTAGAACCGAACAACGTTGAACTTTTGAGTACATTAATAATGAATAAAAACTTAAATAATGGTTACAATGATTCAGTGGAATTGCCGGTCAATAGTACCTAAAAAATCTGATATATTTTATTTGTTAAATAAATTTAAACCTAGTATAGTCGCATTAACTGAAACCTGGCTAAAACCTAACCAATTATTTAGAATTCCAGGTTATGTTTGTTTACGAAATGACAGAGATGACGGCTATGGGGGTGTTGCCATCTTGGTTAGAAATAATACCCCATTGTCACGTATTTCTTTCCTTACATTTTCGGATATCGATGTTGTTGGTGTAATTATTAATAATATTTCTTATGTTTCTGTTTACATAAGAAGTGCTACGTCTCATGCTTTGCAAGAGCTTAGCTCCATGTTCTCTTTGCTCAGTAGACCATACCTGATAATGGGTGATTTCAACTGTCACCATCAATGCTGGGGAAGCGGTGAAACTAAAAGTGAGGGAGTTCGCTTATTAGAAATTTTAGACGATCATAATTTATGTGTAATAAATACAGGTGAACCTACCCGTAGAACTAAATTAGGTGAAAGTGTTAGTGCTGTAGATTTATCCATATGTTCCCCTAGCTTAGCTTCATGTTTATCCTGGACTCCACTTTCTTCTACATTTGGTAGTGATCACTTCCCCTTGATAATATCATCATCAGTGAAGTGTCCTACTATTCCTAAAAGACCCTCCAGAATAAAATACAGGCTCAGTAATGCGGATTGGAATAAATTTAAAACATCAGTTGATGCTAAAGTTGCTCACTTGCTACAAATTATTCAGGGAGGTGAAAATCACTGTTCAAAAGCGTTAGCCTTATGCCTAATAGAAGTAGCTGATGAAATCTTCCCCCATAAAAATGCTTCTTCTGACAGAATTCCTATGCCTCCATGGTGGGATGCCTCATGCTCAGGCGCAGTTATTAAGCGAAAGGAAGTCGAACAGAAATATGCTGAGGACATGTCTGAAGAAAATTTAGATGAGCTTAGAGATGTAATAAATTCTACACGAATGTTCCTCAAGGATAAAAAATTTCAAGGATGGAGAACATTCTGCATGTCTCTGTCTCCTAATACATGTCCGTCAGAAGTTTGGCGTAGTATTAAAAGATTTAGAAGGGCTTTTAGCGATGCTTCTTTTTCTCAGTTACCTCCAAATTTAATTGATAGTGTTTTAGATAAGTTAGCTCCATCGTCGGCCCCAGAATATACTCAAATGGATCCTATCTTATTAAACATAAATGACAATAACAGTTGCTATTTTTTGAATTCTTGTTTTACACTCTATGAACTGAAAGGTGTATTATCATGTGTAAAAGATTCGGCTCCAGGAGAAGATGGGATTCCGTATTCATTCTTTTCTCATCTTGGTGATACTACGTTATTGTATTATTTAGATATTATTAATTCCACTATGATATCTGGGCATATTCCGGAATCTTGGAGATCACAAGAAATTTTACCAATCCTCAAACCTATGCTAATGATGCATCTTCGTACCGGCCTATCGCGTTGTCTTCTGTTCTTACTAAAATCGCAGAACATTTAGTGAAAAATCGCCGAGAGTGGTACATAGAAAGTAAACAACTGTTGTCTGGAAGCCAATTTGGTTTTCGCAAAGGTAAAAGCACAACTGACAGCTTGAGCATATTTACTACCGATCTTCGCATAGCCTTTTCGACTAATGAATCAGTCGTTGGTGCATTTTTAGATATTACAGCTGCATACGATAACGTAATTATTTTCATACTTAAGCAAAAATTAATTGATTTAGAAGTTCCATTTTACTCATTACGTTTATTGTAAATTTGTTGTCAGTTCGATGTATTTCTATTATGTATGGTGACGGCAAGATTACAAGGATAGTATCTAAAGGCCTCCCACAGGGCTCTGTGTTAAGTCCCTTACTATACAATATTTATACGTACGACCTAAAAACAACCTTACAAGGGAATGCCAATGTTTTGCAATATGCTGATGACCTTTTGATATATTCTATGCATAGTAATATTTTGGAAGCAAGTGACAAATTGACTGTTACTCTTGGCTACCTAAAACATTGGTTATGTAATAATGGGTTGAGCCTGTCAATTGAAAAGAGTGTAGTGGTAGTTTTTCACGAAAAAGGAATATTCCTTCTTTTGTAGTATCATATGATCATGTACCGCTTCCTGTAGAAAAATCTGTCAAATTTCTAGGATTATTAATATTGGATCAAAAACTCACTGGCAAACATCACTTTGATTTTGTGATTGAAAAATATGAGCGCCAATTGAACATAATGCTGTGTCTTTTAGGGGTCTGGTGGGGGGGCTCACCCTTTTAGTCTTAAGCTGTTATATAACGCTATAGTTAGAAGCATTCTTGACTATGGAACTTTTCTCTTGGAAGAGTGTAATAAAAAGGGCCTTCAAAAGTTAAATAATATACAATCCAAAGCTCTACGAATTATCGCAGGAGCTATGAGGTAGCCTAGCTAGCCCTTTAAATGCTTTGCAGGTAGAGTGTGGAGAGCCTCCTTTATATCTAAGACGGCAGTATTTATCTGATCGCTTTTTATTTAAGACTATGCAATTTTCTAATCATCCACTACATTCAAAATTAGAAAAACTTGACAATCTCATCCAAACTTCAACTTTCTGGCGTCACAAGGATACCCCATGTTTAATTAAAAGTTACCGGCAATTTCATTCAATTACGTCTCGTTTGCATCGATCGCTGACTCTCCCTTTATTTGGTACCAATAGTTTTGAATCTTTACTTATTTCACCAGTAATTCAGTATAACCTTGGCATAGAAAAAAGAGATGTGGCAGCTAATATAAAGTTCAACTCTGCCGTTGCTGAAAAATGGTCTGATTGCCATCATATTTTTACCGATTGTTCAAAATCCTCTTCTAATTCTAATAATGTGGGAGTTGGTATAATTCATGCCGAGTACAATATTTTTCAAATGATTAGGCTTCCCCCAGAAACCTCAGTTTTCACTGGAGAATGCTTTGGTATTTTTAGGGCAATAGAATATGCTAAAATAGCTAAACTTAAAAAGGTAGTAATATTTTGTGACTCAAAAAGTGCGTTACAAGCAATAGAAAAATTTCCATTTAAAATTAAACCTTTTTACTCTATTATTTTTGATATTAGAAAACAGCTTTATGAATGTAAATTAAAGGATTATATCATAGAGTTTGTTTGGGTCCCTAGCCATTGTGGAATTCGTGGTAATGAGAAAGCGGACCAATTAGCTAAGGAAGCTGTGCAGAGTGGTGACATGTTTCCATACAAATATTTCTGTCATGATCTTTTGAGTCTTCCCAGAGAATTCCTTCAGAAATCCTGGAATCTGCAATGGAAAGAAAGTTCACAGATGATAGGAAAAGCATATTTTAAATTTCAGCCTTCCATTCCTGTAAAACCTTGGTTTTTTAAATTAAAATGTTCTAAATCGGTTACAAGCATGATAATACGTATGCGTTTGGAGCACGTTTGTACTCCTTTCCACCTGGCCAGACTACACATAGTGGATAGTGATATGTGTGATTGTGGGGCTGATGTGGGCACGTTGAATCACATATTTTTCTCCTGTTCCCGTCATGATCGCTCCGCCTTCCTCCGTTCTCTTGTTTCTTTTAACGTTCCCCTTCCTACTTGCGTATCTTGCCTTTTATTGAATCCAATAGAATATTACGACATAATTTCTACTTTCCTTTTAAAAAATGATATAAAAATTTAGATATAATAATTATGTTTATATTTATTTAATAATATATAACAATTTATTCTTCTTCCTTTTCTGAACCGTACAAAATTTCTATAACTTCCCGTAATTATTTATTTTATAATTTCCCTACCTTTTCACCTGAAATTGGCACAAAATCCAACTAGAGCCACACTGAAAAAAAAAAAAAAACTTGCAAGAACTGTCATCTGTCATCATGACGTATCCTCTATCTGTGGCTCGATTGACCGAAAACAAGTTTGTTTTTAGTTCAGGAACGTACAAAACATTGTCTATCACTGTGTCAATCCATTCGTTTCCATTCGATACTTGAACTAATATCTGTCCGGAACCAAGCACATTAATCACTGCGCCATTACCGACAATTACAGGTTTCGGCGAAGTATTTGTGAAGGATGTAAATAATGCACGATCCATATGTGTTCACTAGCGCCAGAGTCCACTAACCATTTGGATTTTTGCATTTTAATCGACGAAGACACCACAAAAGCGTTGCTATTTGTTTTATTTTCAGTTCTTGACTCTTTTTGTTTCGAAAACGACAATGAGACTTGAAGTGTCCAAACTTCCCACAATAAAAACAGTTATTATTGTTATTACTCATGTTTCCTTCACTGTTATTTTTATTACTTTTACATTCAGTTTGATAATGTCCACTCTTACCACACTTAAAACATTTAATATGCTTCTTATTTTTCATTATGAACGCAGAAGATGAAGTTTGCTGCGCATCTTCGATCTTTCCCTTTACTCTCTCTTCTTCAATTAGTAGTCTAGCCACCAAATTATCAAACGTTTGCTTGTCGTCAGGGGCTGATTCCCAAGCCGAAACGAAATGCATATATTCGTCTGGCAATGATATTAATACTTTAGTGATTACAAATCTATTCGAAACTTCTTCACCCATCTGTTTTAATTGGTTTTGCATTTCTTGTATCTTGGATAAGAAAACGGACATGTCTGTACCTTTTTCGTACTTATATTGGAAGAATCTCTGTTGTATTATATGCACGCTAGTCTCAGTTTTCTGTTCATATACACTCTGAAGTTTCCGCCACATCTCAGCAGAACTTGTACATGTGATGATATGTAACATGACCTCTTCTGACATCCCCGTAACCAGTAACGTTTGCGCCTTGGCATCTTTAGCTTCCCATGCAGGTATTTCACCGGCAACTTCGGGCTTCACCTGTCTTCCCTCTACAATGTTCAACCAGCCTTTGCTCCTCAACAGCACTGTTGTTTGGAATTTCCAAATATTCCAATTTCTGGCGCCTTCTAACTTTATCACATGACTGTTGCTCTCCATTCCGACCTTGTCCTCTCCCAGCTAAGAACAAGTACTCCTCGACGATGTTCTGCAGTGCCCTAGCACCACGCCGCAAACTGTAACCTTTATTTTCCTTCTCGCCGATTATATTGCCGTACCTAACTAACATCAATCAAGAACGGGTTTAAGGTGACTGGGCCCAAAACCTGATGTTTATGAAATAAAATAAAATAATAAATTATAATTGAACATTAGTCTTTTATTTTATAGAGTTGACAAGTTACTAGAAAACAAATTGAACAACGAATAGATATAGACATAGACAGACATAAACATAGACAATACATACAAGGAGTTTAACTTTAATATATTCGACCTTAAGATATAATAAACATTGCTTTATTAACAACATATATTTTTTATATTCTACACTGATATATTAATCGACTGCTAATAAATTCATTTATTTAAAAAATATTATTATTCACCTTCTCATGCACTGGCAAATAAAACAATATTATAACTTTTGCAATAACTTCAAAATTTATTTGAAAAGACGTTTTCAAAATTTTTATTTCTGAGTAGAACTTCAGTCACGCAAGCAATTAATTTCAACAGTTTTAATACGTCGTCTTCAGTTCCTAAAACGTCTACGAAGATAGTATGCAGCAATTAAACTATTCATAAACGCGTCCATCATGTGTACGACTGCGACTGTACCAGTCCGATCAGTTTGTTGGTCAGGAGAGCATTGAAATCATCATATCATCATCAATCATCTTTACTATTTGACATAAAGAAGACTTTAGATGATGTAATAAATTGGTTGACATTAAATAATTTAAAAATTAATTTAAGTAAGACACATAAAATGACATTCAAGAATAGAAATCCCCTACTTACATTTACTGACATACAATACAAAGGTGAAACAATACACAAAGTTGAAACGATAAAATTCTTAGGACTAAATATAGACGATGCACTTAATTGGAAGGTACATGTTGAACAACTCTGTTCAAAATTGAACAGTCAGTCATATGCACTGTCTATGCTTACAAAAAAATTAAACCAGAGCGCAGTACTGACAGCATATCACGGCTATGTAGGCTCGATATTAAGATATGGAATAATGTTTTGGGGTGGTTGTGTGGAGAGAGAGCGAGTATTTAAGTCCCAAAAAAGGTGCGTAAGAGCAATATGTAACCTTCAACAAATTGACAGCTGTTTATCATATTTTAAAAATCTGAAAATATTAACTGTACCGTGTCTTTATATTTATGAATTAATAGTGTTTGTTAGAGCCAATCTAAACATGTTTGAAAATTATAATAGTAAACGACATCGTCATAAAGTCTGTTGTCCTCAACATAATGAAGCCTCAGCATTAATGAACAAAAGTGTGTTCTGTATGGCACCTGCTGTTTACAATCATCTACCTAAATCCTATTTAGAGATCACGAGTTTTAATACATTTAAATATAAGGTCAAACAGCTGTTACTGGAAAAGGCCTACTATAGTGTTACTGAATATTTAAAAGATGACATAGTATGAGTCAATTAATATTTAAATGTAAAAAAATTTAATCTATTATATATTTGATAATAACACTCTTGCAATATAATGTATTAGTTTATAAATTATTATTATTTGAAATTACCTAACAATGTGCCTACTCTTATTTGACATTTTTAATTTATATTTTTGACATTACCATAATAGCTTCACAACCACGTATATTGCATGCCATGAGGCGGAATTTGGAGAAACTAATTATATTTATTGTTACTAACTTATTGTATGTACCCATTTTCGCAATAAATAAGTTTGAGTTTGAGTTTGAGTTTGAATGATACAAACTGGCGGTCGGTTTAGCACTGAAACCGGCCTTGTTGTCGCAAAAAAATATTTTGTCTTTTCTGTTCATCTATAAATGTATTATGTGCTTTTCATCTTGCAAAATACTACTCACTGTTGAATTGTACACAGGCAAAGTTCGAACGATTAACACAGAACAGAAGCGAATATTATAGTTACTAATTTACATACTCACTACTAAACTAAAATACCAGCATAGTGCGAACTAGGCTTAACGGCTTGGGTTGTATTTTATAAGCATTATTATTTAATGCTTAGAAAACGTAGCTTAACTATTGTTAAGCTACGTTTGTACCTAGTACGTTAAGTACAAACGTAGCTAAAGCTTAACGTAGTAACCTTAAGTACGTTATTACTTACCATTATGTAGGCCGTATGCTTGTTTACCACCAAAGTTGTATAAAAAACATGCACTAGACTACAAAATATATCCTACGCATGTAATAGACCTTTACCAATCGGTGATCCTACTAATATTTTAGATGCGAAAGTTTGTGTGTATGTGTTTGTTACCATTTAGCGCCTAAACGGCGGTACCGATTTGGATGAAAATTGGTATGTAGATAGATTCGGTGCCAGAGACGGACATAGGCTACTTTTTATCCCGAATGTCTGTCTGCACAGCAAAGCCGTAGTATGATATAGAGGAGGCTTAGTAGTATATGAGCTAACTCCTGTTTTAAGCTAAGCAAACCGTCTACTAGTATTTATCGTAATAGGATTTAACAGGATTATAAATAAAGAGTCAGTTAATTTATCGTATACCTTTACTGATACTAGTATATGTGTGTATAAATCTAAATACTTTTGCATTAAAATAAATAAAGTACTTATCACATTTACAACCCTGATCACTTCATTGTTACTCTTTCATCATTTTGATTTTGGCTTCTTCATCATCATCAACAACGTTTGTGAACTTGCCGTAATTGAAATAGTTTTCAATTTCTTGCAACGTTCTATCTTTGGTTTCTGGCAGTATGAAATATAATATCATTAGAGATACTCCCATAACGCTGCCATACACAGCAAACAACCCATGTACTCCGGTACTGTCCAGCAAATGTGGAGTTGATTTAAGCCCCACCAATAAACATAGTGATATCCATATACCAGACAATGCTGTGCCTACCCCTCTATGTGCTAACGGAAACACTTCGCCTACTAAAGCTATAGGTATAGGAGCACAGCCTAAGTTAGCAAAAATGAAATATAATACTAGTAAGAACACTGGTGGCCATATCTTATCCTTAGGTATTATATCTCTAGAAGATAAGAAAAGGTACAAACAAAGTGTCATGAGCAGCACCAAAGATATAAACCCAGATGAGAATAATAATGTGCGTCGATTGAATATCTTGACGAGAACGGTGGCGAACAATGCGCTGAATGTAATCACGGTATCAATGGCAATAGAATAGTAATATGCCTGTGTTGTTTCACCAGTTATCTCCCTTACTATATGCAGGGCGTAAGCAGGAAATATATGTCGTCCGCACATTTCTAAAATTAAAGCAGCTAACACCATTATAAAAAATGGCTTCAAAAAATCTTTTTCTGTGAATTTCTGAAAGAAATTCATAATCATATCGCAGCAACTTGTATTTACCTTCGGCGCCATATGTTTAGCTTTTTGAGCTTTTAGAATGTCTTCTATTTCTTTCCTGGCTGCGTCACTAGTTCCTCTAAGCCAGTAGAAAGCGTCTTTGCTCTTTTCATATTCGTGTTTTGAAGCCAACCAAGACGGGCTTTCAGGCCAGGTGAAAATAATTAACAGGGATATGACAAGAGGTATTAATGCTACCAGCGCGATGGTCCTCCATTCTAAGTAATGACTTAAAATGTGCGTGAACGAAGCTCCGAGGCAAACTACAGCATTTTTTAGATAAAGATATACTCCTCTGTATTCTGGGCTTGTGTACTCTGCTATAACGATTGCTCCTAGCGTCACTGTCGCTGTTGAAGACAGGCCGCCTAGGAACCTTCCGACCATCAGCATTGGGACGCCGTTTGCGTAGTATATCAGAAGCCAGCCGATAATTGCTGGAGTTATCGCTAGTCCATGCGTAAACCTTCTCCCGTATAAAAACATAAGAAGTGAAGATAGAAGAAAGCCTGGTATTCCTGCTACACCCAATATCGATCCTGAAAGAAGACAAAATATTTGATTAGGATCTTAAAGGTACAATAAAATTATTAGCTGTATTTATTTATTACGAATATTAGTATTGAATGGAGTATGTATTGTTGGTGACGAGATACTGAGAATCTTAGTAAAATATTAACCTAGCCATGATGACGAATGCAGGTCTACTTTGATGGGTGAGTCAGGTCGGTTGAGTGCCACTAGCAGACTGGATGGATAGCTCAGCACCATCGCCTGGCCAAACATATTGATCAGCACCGCTGACATCGTCCATGTCTGGAAATAATAGGAATAAGATTATATAACATATAATAAATAGTAAAGTTGTGGAATGAGCTTCTTCAAGAAATTAGTTAGGAGTGTTTCTCCGAAATTGCGTTCTTTGTCTGATTCATATGGCCTAATTTTTTTTTCACATTTAAGCTTATAAAACATATTTTTACGAAAGATGACCTAAGATACAATGTCTGAAAAAAGTACACTTTTTGATAAAATGGTTTCCGAGATAATTAACTTTAAAATTTTTAGGGTCATATGAATCAGAATTAGGGATAGAAATGAAATTCTAGTTAGAAAAGTCAGTCAATTATTTATTAAAATCACAGTAAATGCACACATTGCTTATCATAACACCTAAATCTAGTCAATCACAGCATGATATGGCACTTGACAATATCAATTGTTACAGGCGTAACGTGCCGCCAATGTAACGTTTCATTAACAATATGTGTGACATTTTGATTAATATGGTATTTTTACCCTAAGAATCAGACACATATCAATCAGAATTTTGCCCTATAACATCGATAAATCATCACACGTATGCAATTAAGGATTGTTATTTATACATAGGTTTCTGTTCCCCAATGGCATTATATTTTCCGCAGATTCAAGTTTGAAAACCTTAATTATAAAAACGAACATACTAATCAGAAACACAGGTGTACCAAGGCTATATGAATCAGATATTTATCTTTATATCTCCGCGACGACACGAACCAGCCATACGTCCGGTCGCGACCACGTCAGCCGAGCCACTGGCTACCGCCAGCGCGGGGAGGGGTCGCCTGATGTTTTGTATTTAGCTGGGTACGTTCGAGTGAAGCGCGTGAATATTAATCAGACTTTTGTGCCGGACACTCACTATTTTTTTATTTATAAATAAACAATCGTAAATATTAGTACCATTTTTTTTGGTGTAAAGAAACAACTAATAATTATAATTCACATCAATTTTATTTATGTATAAGAAATAATGTTATTGTTACTAATGTTCAAGAAACTGGGTTACGGACACACCATATTAGTCAGAAGAACTACTTTTAAATATTTTTTGGAAATATTTAAATAAATATTATTAAAAAAAAATACTTGTGCAAGATAGGCAATAGTCTGAGGTATGTTTTAAAATTAATTGCAGACTGATTTGTCAGTTAGTTACAAAAATAAACCTCAAGACATCGAAAATTTAGGTTCGGAGAATCACTCTTAGATTGGATAAAATACTTCTTTCAAGCATCCGCACTTTAAGTGCTTATGAGTCGCCGTCAACCATGCAGAATTAGCAGATTTCGAAAATAAAATAGAAATAAAAATCTCTTTTTTTACAAACTATGTTACATTATTTATTATTCTTAGTTTTTAAGATTAGAGTACATATTAAGCTCCTTTTCTTTTACTTGTGCGTCGTGTTTTTCACAATAATTGTTATTTTACTTTATATTACAATCATTTCTGTTAAATATTTCATAATTTATTCTCACTATAAAGAAGGATTATTGATTATTTGTACACTTAGTTTTGTCACTCACCTGTCTTAACAACGGAGTCGTCATTCTTCCAGAAGATATCAAAACTGAGCCAAAACTCACTCTAAACTTTAGATGTATAGTCCTAGTTTCATCTTGTCATTATCTTGTTAATCTGTTACATAATTTAATTTAAAATATAATTGTTTGTGTTTTTTTTCTAAATTTTCTATTTTTTTTTCTAGGCATCAACAACCTGTTTCATATTTTACTCAAAACTTTTCTTATTAAGCCCTGGTTCTTCCCTTCTTCTTCTTCTTAATGCGATATCGGCTTTTGGCTATAAAATAGCTAATTTTCTTGTAGTTTACAAAGCTGGTACAGAAATAAACAATATTTAGTCTTAGGGTACTTATTAATAACATGTCGTTTTTTATTTTTTTATTTCCGTATTACGAAACAAGGTATGGGTGAGACTTTATAAATTATACAAATACACTAACAGACAACATCCAGACTTATCAAACAAACAATATATTTGCGCAGCTGCGGTCATCATGACTTCAAGGTATCTTTTCTTCAAATGTGGATACACGTGTACATACAAGGTTAATTAGTTTCTACTTTCTCATTTTAACATTACTTAATAGTGAAAATCGCTATAAATATAGAAAATAGGCACGCAATTTGCACAGGAGCGTCTACTACTAAAAGGGATAATAGAATTTCGGCGTCCAAATTTCAATAAAAGTTTATGAGTGATTATTCGATTATCTCCACGAGTATTAAATATGAGCAGACCAGATAAATTAACATTCGGCACTTTTAAGTAAGGGAATCACCTCAACTCTTCAAGTGGATTTCAATCAGGTAACGTACTAGCTTCCTGCAGCGCGGTTTCACCCGCGTCTTTGGTTACTGCTATGCTCCCGTCGCCAGTTGCGTGATGCTGATGTTACATAGCCTAATTTTTCAAGAACTGGACTATCATACGCAAAAAGAATTTTCAAATCCGACTAGTAGTTCTAGAAATTAGCGCGTTCAAACAAACAAACAAAAAAAAAAACTCTTCCACTTTATATAATAGTATAGATAGACAAGCTGTTTCTTGCCCTTTGCTATGTCTTTTTAACCGCCTTAAAAAAAGGAGGAGATTCTCAATTCGACCATATATATAATTATTTTTTATGTGTTTACGCGAATCACTTCGTCTTTATGGACCGATTTCGATTATTCTTTTTTTGTTGGAAAGTAGATATCCCAAGTGTGGTACCATGATAAGGTAACCAGGTCCTGATGATGGAATCCCAGAGAAATCGAGGGGAACTTTCGAAAATCGTACTGGCGGCTAGTGCATATGTTATATTTTTTATTAAGTATTTTAAGGCATTACTATTTAGTGAAGGTATGGATTCGATCTGATGATGGAGCCGAAAGACAGTCGAGGGAACTCGACAACGATTTACAGCAGTTAGTTGGTGTTTGGACTTAATTTATTTGTAATGATGAGAACTTTGCACCCATATACGATAAGGTTATGGAATGAGCTCGAGATTTGCCCAAGAGACTACAACATGGCGTTCTTCAAGAAAGGAGTTAAAATGTTTTTAACAGGATCGGCAACAAGCTTGAGATACTCCTGGTGTTGCAAGCGTCCCTAGGCTACGGTAACTGCTTACCATCAGGCGGGTCGTATGATTGTTTTGTTTGTCACCTTAGTCGTGTAAAAAAAATTGAAAACTTCGGCGATCAACGGTACTAGTGGGATAAACCAGTGCCAAATTGTATCATCATTGGCACTCTGATTAATGGTACAAGTGATCTAGACAAAATAGACCATTAACAGTACTTTTCAATGGTACAACTGGAATCTCTAGAATGCCTCGTAGGTACTACAGTTCTAACCTTACCTAAAGTTCGGCATATTACATGACGCCGAACTTAGAGCATTAAACCAACCGGAGAGGCCACTGACAGGCGTACCCCTCTGCCAAAGGTACCAGCCCACCGGTCATACCCGTTATATAAAACTAGTTGACGCGCGTTCCGCATCATAAGTCACCTATCAGTGCATGCGTAATAGCGTCTCAATAAAAATGCCGAATTGCAGTGTATTTTGGTGTAAAAAGCGTTCAGCGACATCAAGTCTACAAAAGGATAATATTACATTCCACCTGTAAGTATTATTTTGTTCTAATATTATTAAATAAGGCATTAAATTAGCAATTTAACCAAATAAAATGCTAATCAACAAGTGTTGCCAGGCTTATCATCAATACTCCAATCTGGGGTAATATTTTAAGTTGAATTAACATAAAAACTAACCTTTCCTTTTTTATATCTCGCCTTGTTGACATATCTAATAAGTTTCATTTTGGATGTAGGTACATTATTGTGTCACCGTTCCCATATTTATTTATTTTTAATTAAAACCAATGTTTTTTTTACCAATTAATGCACAAAATAATATTAAATGAACAAGTAAAATGAGATTATAAATCCAAATATACAAGATTAGTGCACTTTATTCCGAAAGATAATTGCTCATTTCTTACAAAAATAAGCGTATTTATTTTTAAGAAACTGGTCACACTTTAACATAATTAGAGATGAGACAGTTTAATCACAAATATCGATATTGGTTTTCCAGTATTAAATTATTTTTTTTTTGTTTGTTTTAGATTTTCAAAAGAAGCAGCGCCTCGAGTCGCTTGGGTCCAATATTGTAGGAACCATATAAGTGGGTTCCTAAGCGTACAAGTATCTGACTAACAGCTTAAAAGACAAAGCTTTCTGTGCTGCCAGCACGGCTACCTCCTCCCTACCCCCCAAGCGGCGGAGAGCTCAGTTTTTAGCAAGTAAACTCGCTGTGCGCTACCTCTTATTGCATTACCTAGGATTAGTTAAACTAGATTTATAAGGTTAATTTAAATTGCACAGTTTTTCAGTATTTTATTATACCTACTTAAATAAAGACTTTCTGAAATATATTCTGTTGTTTTTTTGTTATCTGAACAGATAAAATATCTCTCTAATAAAAATCTACTCATAAATTCTCATGTCAGTGTCTTGTTACTATGTAATCAGAACAAAATCCTCCAATTACAAGCTCTGCTTAGTTGGAACGAAATTTAATAGCAACAGACAATTAATTCAAAGTATTATTTGGTTTAAATATACATACATACTTAGGAATAATACACGTAAAATTGACACGTAATAATTAATTACAATCTTTAATCCACACTAGAACAAATTTCAACAGGTGGTGGTTATTGAACATACATCCTTGTGCGCAGTAGTAAAATAAAAAAAGAGTGGGTACCCATGTACGCACGTAAGAAGTTATACTTCTTTGGCATAACAATCCAAAAATACCAAATAATAATACAACGCATACATACATAAATATTTGAATTGATATAAACGCCAATATATTTTTTATTTATTTACACAGATTATTTGTACTGATACGACACACAAAGATCCGCAACTAACTTCAGTGTGTAAAAGGTTCGCAACTAACTTCAGGGTGTTGCTTTTTTCTGTCGGTGTGCGCGCGCATCGTAAAAATTCACTCTCATCATTTTTCCCAATCGCGCCAAAAAAAGTATAACTTCAAAAAAAAACGGCTAAATGCCAGTAGGACTCGCGCGCCGAGGGTTCCGAACTATCAGGGATCGGAAGTATTGAATAAACATTAGTAAACATAGTAGGAGAGCCCGACCGCATAACCAGATTTGTTTGTCGAACAATGTTTAACAAATAAATTTAGCCCGACCGTATGACGGGCTTTTTTGATAATAATTACAAAAAAGTGTGCTAGTTAGAAACACTGTTTTATTCTTCCTGTAATATTGACATAAACATGAATTAACAGAATTACTTCTAGTTAATTACTTTACTTTCATCTATTTCAAAGTGCTTAAATAATAATAAAATTATAATAGATTATTATTACCTAAAACTGTTCTATATAGTATAAGATAATGCTCATTTTAATAAGCAAACATAATAATCATGAAAATAATTAAATCTTTCGCGTACTTATATGAAATCCTAAACATCGATACTAAATATCGACAGAGTCAAGCTCTAACTGTTTTACGCTAAGGAAGCGTAAACTGATAGATGTCCCTGTGTGTGAATGTGATTGTGTGTGTTTAGTTTAGGCTAGTGTGTAATAATTTTATTGTGTGCGTGTATAACGACGCGATTTAAAAATGCATTAGTAGTTAACATTGTAATTAGTGTGCGTTGCTCGCGTTACCCCGTCCCCCGCCGAAAGTGGCAGACTTTTGCGCAAGGGAAATAGAGAGCGTGTCCACTCCTGTTGGTTTAATGCTCTAAGACGCCGAATGATGACTGCGAGCGTTTACAAAATGTAGACGCAGTATGTAAAAGGCGGATGAACAATTTGCCTGCGACAGATACATACAAGTTGTATTTGTACCTAAACCCTCGGTGAGTAAGTCCTACTTGCGCTTACCGGGATTTTAAGTAACGTTAATTCCTCCTTCCTAAACTAAAATATAGAAAACCAGTAGGTAAATAAATAAAACAATATTATAACTTTTGCTATAACTTCAAAACGTATTTAAAAAAGACGTTTTCAAAATTTTTATTTCTGAGTAGAACTTCAGTCACGCAAGCAATTAATTTAAACAGTTTTAATACAAAAAGTCATTTATAGCTATGATTTATATTTCATTGTTTTCGCATCACCATCATCATTAGCATCGTTCGTAAACTTTTCAGAATCAAAGTACTTTTCAATTTCATGTAAAGTCTTATCTTTGGTTCACTGGCATTATGAAATATAAAATCAATAGAGCTACCCCCATAATACATCCAAATACAGCAAAGAAGCCATGCACTCCGGTATGCACGAGCAAATATGGTGTTGACTGCAGACTCCCCAATAAACAAATTGAAAACCATACCCCAGAAAGGGCTGTGCCTACCCCCCTATGATCCAATGGAAACACTTCTCCAAATAACGTAGATGGTATAGGAGCACAATCTAAATTAACAAGAATAAACAATACCAGTATGGATATAGGGATCCAAGGTATGTCATTAGATATAACATTTCTGGAAGCTAAGAAGAGGTACAAACAAACTGTTGGAAAAACTAACAAAGCAGCTAAAGCACTCGAAAAAAGTAAAGTTCGACGATTCATTATCTTTATGAGGATTGACGCCAATATTGCACTCATCGTCATGATGATGCCCATGGCCAGCGTGTAGTAATATGCCTCTGTTGTCTCTCCTGTTATTCCAGCCATTATATGCAAACCGTAAGCCGAGAATGTGTGCCTGCCACTTAACTCCGTCACTATTAGACCAAGCACTATAATAAGTGTTGGCTGCAGAAAGTCTTTTTGTCTAAATTTTCTCAGAAAAATAAGAATAGTTTCATAGTATTTCATTTTTTGTTTTAGTTTCGACATCTTTGTTTTTTGGGCCTCAATAATATCTTCTATTTCTCTTTGAGAATTCTCACTGTTTCCTCTGAGCCAATAGAATGCTTCTTTGCTTCTTCGGTATTGGCATTTTGACGCAAGCCATGAAGGGCTTTCAGGCCATGTATAAGTAATTAAAAGAGATTTTTTATTTTTTTTTGTTTTAATGTATTGGGTAAACAAACAATATCACAATAATGCATTAAGATACAGTGGTGTGAGGTTATATAATGTAAATAATTGTGACATCCACACCGTTTACCACGGTTAGACAAATATATAAACATTGTACATGTTAAGAGTAGTAAACACAAATTATAAGTATAAGTAAAATGCTTAAGTATAAAAGTCATGCAGTTTTTTAAATATTAGTTTGGTATAGGCGCTCATGACATTAGCATATATATCAATATTGCAGAAGTTGTGGTTGTAACTATCAAGTACGCGAATGATAGGTATTCGCTTGCCTGCGTTAGTTCGTGATGTTCGCAAGGCAAATGGCGGATTTGCGTGACAAGCACGCGTATTTGATCTTGTAGGGACTCTGTAACTAATATTATTAACAATATCGATACAGTCGTACCTGTCATGACAAACATCGTATAAAAACATTGCTTGTATCTGAATTCTCCTAGATTTAAGGTCCAAAAGCTTATATTTCTCCAACAGACTGGGGTACGATAGATAATTATGATAGCATTTGTAATGCATACAACGTAAGTATTTCTTTTGCACACTTTCAAGGCTATCTGAATATTTAGTATACAATGGGTCCCATATACATACAGCGTATTCCAATTGCGAGCGGATCAGTGTTTTATATAGATACAGATAGCTTTGTGGACGTGTAAAGTCATTACTAGCTCGCACAACTAAACCATACATTTTGTAAGCTCTACTACAGATGTCGTCTACATGAGTATCTAGTGTCAGCTTAGTGTCCAATGTGACTCCAAGATCGCGAATACTATAAACTCTATCAAGATAATGGCCATTAATAGAGTAATTATAAGTTGTTAGCTTATGTTTTCTAGAAAAGGTAATAACACTACATTTATCGAGACTTAACTGCAATTTGTTCAGATTACAATAATTAGTGAATCTGTGGAGGTCGTCTTGGAACTTGCGTTGATCATTAGTGTCTTCTATGATTCGGTACATTTTAGGGTCATCGGCATATAATAAAAAGTTACAATACTTGAAACAGCCGTCTGTCATTGATGAATACAGAACAAATAACAGGGGACCAAGAATTGAGCCTTGAGGTACACCAGACGTTGTGATAACCGTGTCCGATTCATATCCATTAATGACTACTTTTTGAGTTCTGTTTGTAACATAGGATTTAAACCATCTCCACAGATTACCACGGATACCGTTGAATGCAAGTCTCTCCAGTAATATTTTGTGATCCACTCGGTCAAAGGCTTTGCGAAAATCAGTATAGGCGCTATCTGTCTGCTTATTGGAATCTAAATTACTAAACAGTTCAGAAGTATAAACCATAACTGGCCTGTTGGTCTAGTGGTTAGTGACCCTGACTACTAAGCCGGAGGTCATGGGTTCGATTCCCACCCAGGACAAACCTTTGTGTGATGAGCATGATTGTTTGTTCTGTGTCTGGGTGTAATTTATCTATAATATGTATGTATTTACAAAAAAAAAAAAAGTATGTAAGTAGTATATCAGTTGTTTAGTACCCATAACACAAGCAAATATAATTGCTTAATTTGGGGCTAAATAGCGCTGTGTGCATGTGGTAGAATATTATTATTATTATTTTAAACATGTTTCTTTTCTCAGCTACTAGGCTGGTAAAAACTACATTTACGGGTTACCAAGTAAATGTAGCGTGTAGTGTGTAATGATTAAGTATTGTCTGTATGTTGTGTGTATTTGTGTTATTTTGTTCTCATTGATTTGTATGAATTGCCTAACTGTTCTGCATGTGTTTAAAATGGCAGATTTTTGTATGTTAATGTAAGTATTTGGTGACAAATCAAGTATTTTGAGGCTATGATGCAAATATTTAGGGATAACTCCTGTGGTGGATATAACTATTGGTACAATATAAACTTAATTTACTTTCCATATTCTTCCTATTTCTTCCTGTAGATCAGTATATTTGCTATGTTTTTCTGTAATTGTTTTTACTAAGTTGTGTGTATTCGGAACAGTGATATCAACTATATATGCTATTTTATCTATTTTGTTGTGAATTGTGATATCAGGTCTATTGAAGTGTATGGTTATATCTGTAAGTATAGCTCGGTCATAATATATCTTATATTCACTATTTTCTAGAACTGAATTAGGTGTGTATTTATAGTAGGGTGTATGCGTGTCTGGAAGGAGTTTGTATTTAATAGCTAGTTTTTGGTGGATTATATTTACTATTTGGTTATGCCGATGGGTATAATCAGTTTGTGTAAGTGTGATACATGCTCCTGTTATTTGTTGTATGGTCTCTGGTTGTCTGTAGCATTTCCGGCATTTATCATCTGAGATACTAGGATCTTTAATTATATGTTTCCTGTAGTTTTTGGTATAGATTATCTGATCTTGAATAGCTATAATGAACCCTTCCGTTTCAGGAAATAAGTATCCACTTGTAAGCCACCTGTTAGAAGCTTGGGCATCTATATGTTCTTGCTCTAAGTCGTGTGGATGGCGGCCGTGCAGTGTTTTACGTTTCCATTGTTCTATTTTATGTATTTGTGCATTTATTTGTTAAAACTGTACATCAATATTAGCATTAGTTTCAGTTAAATTAAGGGGGGTAAATTTATTATCATTATTAACAACAGCTTGATGCAAATCACTAGTCAGTGATTTTTTATAAAAAAATGATCTTAAGTTAGCTAATTGCTTCTTCCATAATACTTGAATATCTATAAGTCCTCTGCCTCCATTTATTCTTCTTAACGTCATTCGTTCTATGGCTGATTTAGGGTGATGGTGGTTGTTTTTGGTGAGTATGGTGCGTGTTTTTATTTCAAGGCTATTATTATTATTATTATTATTATTATAAGATTAGTCACCGTTGAACGTTTACGCACAAAGCCATGCTGTTGTGGTATTATAGCTTTGTGCAGCAAGGGATAAATGTTATTGTGTACTAACCTCTCCATGACCTTTGACATGGAGGAAAGAATTGAAATCGGCCGATAGTTAGTTACATCTTTTTTTACGCCTCCCTTGTGGAGTTATTCTAGCGGATTTCCATATTGAGGGGAATACACTTTCCATTAGACATTTGTTATACAGAATTATATAGTATAGTAAAAGCAGTGCTTTTGAGAAAAATAGGGGGAATATTGTCAAGGCCCGATCCTTTGGAGCAGTCTAGATTTCTCAACTCTCTTAATACGTCCGATTCAAGTATATGTATATCACTAATAATAGTACTATTATACGTTTTTGCATCTATGTCCGATATGTTATCAGTAGTAAATGAATCTGAGACATCAGAGGGCTGAAAAACTGAATGGAAAAAACAGGAGAATAAGTTACAAATGTCCACTGGGCAATCTGTCTCTGTGCCATTATAATGAACACTGGCTGGAATGGTTGAATGATTTGTAGGTACTGTTATTTATGTAGGTTCAAAAGTGTTTTATATTCTTAGGTATACTGTCTTCAATTGAACTCATATATTTTTTATAGCAAATTAGTGATTCCTTTCTGAATCTTTCTCTGATGATTGAAATCTTTGCATAATCTGATTAATTTTTGTATGACTTCCATTTAATCCATGCATTATTTTTATCCTTAAATATGTGTATTAACGCCGGGGTGAACCAAGCAGGGAAATTAGAATTTGAAACGCGCTTACTAGGGACCCGTTTACGTATAATATAATAAATATGTTTATAAAATGCATTAACACTATCTTCCGCAGATTTATTACTAAATAGTTCAAACCACTCAATTTGTGAGATATCACTGTTAATCATATTATAATTAGCATTCCCATAACAATATCTAGTGTACATTTTTGTTGGCATAGGTTTAGATAAATTTTTATTTAAAGGTATTAATACATAATAAGGAGGATGGTACAAATCTGACGGTACCAAGGTAATAGGCGCAGAGAATGTGCTGCTGTTATGTATGTTAGTCAGACATAAGTCTAGCAAAAATAATAAAAAGCTTATCATTTTTTTAAATATTAACTTGTATGCAGTCCATGCTAGACATAAAATTCAGTAAGTGAGAGTATGGTGGTGCTAAGTTGCCTATATTCTGACGTTTCATTTGGGTTCCATCAATATACCAGTCAAGACAAGGTAAATTAAAGTCTCCAATAATGTAAAATTTATCGTAGCCATTTACTAGTATGATCTCCTGTAATTTACTGAAAAAGGTAAGATAAGCGTTAGATTCAATACTTGGTGGAATGTACGCGGCACTTAATAAATACTGACTATTACCAATGCGCAATTCTAATAAGATATGGTCTATAATGAGTGGAATATCGAGTGAGGCGGCAGGGGGCGCCGGCGTGCAACGCGCAGCGCGCAGTGAGCGCAGCACGGCCACCAAGACCCCGCCGCCGCGCCGTCACGACGACTGGTAGCAGCGCGGTCTCGATCGCATCGAAACACATTGTAGCGGCCGTCCACAAATTCACTATCCGATATGCCATCATGCAGCCAAGTCTCAGTCAATACTATTAAATCATAATTGTGGGATAATATATTCATATAAATAGTATTTAATTTAGTTCTTAACCCACGGCAGTTTTGATAGTAAACTGATAAAACCTTGTTTTCTATATTAATGAATGTTGTGTGTGAAAATATATAATATATAATATTAAATAAAGACGTTTTGAGTCACAGTAGGCGCAAGCTATCAAAATCAAATCGTAATGATATGTTAGAATTAATGAATGCCATGAATAGTATTTAAGGTAAAACTTTGTTAACAGAATCAATACATTACAAGGCAATATAATTTTATGAATGTTATAATTAAAAGTTAAGTAAGAAGTGGACCTGTTAGTGTAATTATATAATGAGTTTTATAGTACCAGTAGCAATCACATATACATAATCTATATATATAAAAATGAATCCCTATTTCCCTTGGTCATGGTATCACGCCTGAACGGCTAATACTGTATACTCGGGCCGCCGCAAAGAATTTGCTTTATGAAACCGGTCAGACTAGCACAAATAATAAGTACGGTGAACGAACATCTGACTACCTGGTTCCTAGACTAATTAATAAGTTACCCTCCTATGTACGAAATAATATTAAGCCGATAAATATAAAACATAAACTTAAGTCTCACTTTCTAAATAATTTTACTATTTGATAAGGAATATCGATGTAGATGTTTATATAGCATTGTTATAAACCTCAGTGGTTTTGAAATGCTAATAAAAGGATGTTCTATGTAATAAAATTGTTAAATTTGTTAAATGAAATAAAAAATATATTTATATATATATATATATATAATCTACCTACTAGCAAAAATAACCTACTTGATTAATCTATTAATATATGAATGTAAAATATAGATTTGATACAAGAAATCGAACGGAATCTGATAAGTACGCGTCAAATTTTATATGTGTTAATACACAACTATTAACGACGTCTGCCTTGGCGTGTATGACCGCGTTCGGGTAGTCCACTCAGGCATATCCTCCGCGCGTGCCAATACCGCCTCGTGCATTTCAAAAGTTTGTTGCAAAGGCAGAATTGAAGATAAAAAAATGGCCGCTTGAAGCGTAGAAATGTGGTATAATTGCTTGTCTAAATATATCGATATATATAATTACACATTACGATTAACTTATTTAATAACACTTATTTTTACGATTTAACGTGACGAAATCGAGTTTTAGATTTTCAAGTGGAAGTGAAGCATAGCCTAAGCGCTTCGCGTTTAAGTCATGCAAGATATTTCACGCTCCTATCTAAATTAATATTTTTTTATTACGGTCAGACAGGCGTTGGAGCGCGGGGCCCTCAAATTCGCGGGGCCAGTAGCATTTGCTACTCTTGCTACGTGGCTAATCCGGCACTGGTTACAGTGTTCGATATCCAGGGAGAACTCATTTGATTCGTGCGATGTCCTTGATTGATCTAACTGCAATCGCGGGTGTAATATCCACTTTGCGAGCCAATGTGGTTCCGTGTTTGACCCACACATACTTATACCCGTTCATCTTCGCGGCTTCTCGAGTCTGACGAAATAACACTTTGTTATTTAGCGTTAAGTGTTCGTTAATGTAAATGGCAGCAGGCTGCCCAGGCATTGACAAGGAAGACGTGTTTAATCCTTTCGATCCACGGCTAGCTGCAATCACGTTATCACGTAGTGTTCTATTTATAAATTTTACTATAACGTTTTTCGGGCGTCTATCAGCTTGGTCAGCGTGAGGCACTCGATGAACTGCTACTACATCGGTTGACTTAATAGGATATTTAATGGCGTCGCCAAAGCGCTCCACAATGTTGACAAGATTTAATAGTCGGAATATTCGTTATTTATATGTTACACTGTCGTGCTTGCTGTTCCATGACATGTATTTTACTTTCGAGCATTTGTATTTGGGTTGCACATTCAGTCATTTTAGATAATTTTTGTTCTACGTTTTTTAACGATCATCGAACAGGTCCTGTCGTTCATGCAAAAAGTTGAGGGACTTTTCTATTTCGCAAAGTCGCGTATTGACATCGTTCAATGAGTTATTAAGACCTAAAGTCTCTCTATTAAGTTTTAACACATTGGTGTTAAGTTCAGACAACGCAGAGGTAATCTTTGATAGCTCGCCAGTCAATGCAGTGTTAACGGCGGCAGCTATGCTATTCGAAATACAATCGGCAATATTTTTATTCCAAATCTGCATTTGTTTCTCAAATTTTTCTTTAAAATGTGTCATATTGTCAGGTTTCATTTGTTTGCGTTTGCGGGTTGTTATAAAAGTTTCGCCGCTGAACTTCTTGACAGACGCTGGTATATCACCGTCCGATGACGTGAACACATTCGGAGGTGTTCGTTGTAAGGACATCGTTGTGTGCAGTTTAACGGCAACAGTACGGGTGTGAAAAAGTTAAAAAATGTCGGGCTGTCCTTTATCCTAGCGGTGAGGAAGTGAGGTTCCCGCACTGTCACGGTCAGGGGATGCTATGCTAAAACAAGACGGCGATAGTTCAATAGTTGTTTTCTCACTTAGGCCGCAAGCACGAGTCACAATACCTGCACAGGATTCACTACACTATGCAATACTGCACTATGAGTTATAATTCCGTAAGAGTAATAAAGATTTATAGATACGATAAGCACAGTGTACCACTCTCAACGCCTGCACTCAGCTGACAGATATGACGAATGGAACTAAGTCTATCAGTGAAATGGTTCTCCAGTGGAAGTTAGCATAGCTCCCATGCATACACTTACGTTCTGTAGACATATGAATACTCTTCTGTGTTTCGGGCAAGTGTACTCTCCCATGACTATAGCTCCTAAGAATACCGTGCCGGTCGCCAAGCCGCCGAGGAATCTTCCAATCATTAGCATTGTAACACTTTCACTAAAGTAGATTACGTTTGCGTTGGGAATATTGCCAGGAATTGTCGGCTGGCTACCCGACAATTCCTGGCAATATTTCCAACGCAAACGTCACTCTTCTGCCATATAAAGCCATGAATACAGATGTCAGCAGGTATGAGGGTATACCGGACAGTGCCACAATTGATCCTAAAAGTAACCAAAGCATTATGGTTATAAGGCTATTTAGAGGACTGCAAATACGTGAAGCCTGAATACAAAAAGTTGAATTTGTAGTTTAATACACTAGCAAATAAAATTCGCTACTTCATAATCATCCACATCCTGTATTTAACCACTGCTGGGCCTCTACA
Source organism: Parascotia fuliginaria (assembly GCA_963082885.1). NCBI lineage: Eukaryota > Metazoa > Arthropoda > Insecta > Lepidoptera > Erebidae > Parascotia > Parascotia fuliginaria. The sequence continues at coordinate 9,000,851 of OY720196.1, read as the reverse complement.
CCTTTCTAAATCAGTGCACATCTCTTGTGCCAACTCATTCATATTCAACATGCAATATGACCCATCTATCTCGCTGTTGGACGACCACTATTCTGCGTCACAATCAGAACTATTTACATTCTGATTTACACTACTCTCAATATTGTTAGCGTTAAAAATTAATAAGATTTACATTACGTAGTGTATCGTCATGACATATTTAAATTGTTTTACATATTGCTGTTTTATGAGTATGTTAAGGATAGAATACTACACTTTATAATTAATTTCAAACTACTAATGCCAGTTTAAATTATAATAATATTATCGGTACCCCTACACTAAAAGGGCATCTTTGTTACTGTTCGAGACACAGAAAAACAACCGGTTGGTTTCTTATTGCCTGTAATACTAAATTTTAAAATAGAATTTACATTTGTTATAAAAAAAATACAATAAAAAATATATCTAAAACCAATAGTTACTACTGCCCTAACTAAGCTAATATTAAGTGACGTTTTTAATATCATCATCATATTTCGCCATCTTTACAGATCCGAAGTCACCCTCAACAACCGAGTGATCACCACCCTTATTAGGTCTTTGATCCACCTTATGAGAAGTCATGATCGCCATTCGAAAACGTGACGCTTTAGTGAACATTTTAGGTCTATTATGACTTAAAAGTTATGACGTCTCTGATGTTTCATCACTTGACTATACAATCAATTGTTTCATAGACCTTTTACTACTGTTATGTAAAATCCAGCTAACACACAACCTAATACCTAGGTATCCAAAAGATCACTAGTCACTGGCAAATTTTGACCGACTTCAAAAAATACGACTGTATTTTTTTTTTATTATTTGTTACCTCAAAACTTTTGACTGGGTGTACCGATTTTGATGATTCTATTTTTGTTTCCAAAAGCTGGTGCTTACCGAGTGGTCCCATTTCAATTTGGTCTAGTTCTGACAATGCCATTAATGAGAAAACAATATGTCTTAAATTTGCATTTTATTTTTTTTAGTTCCCTTCCTGATTGGTCTTTTTTTTTTGTTAAAATTATATTATTTACATTCTAATATTAAACAAAACTCGTAAAAAATTTAGAGGCAAAACTGAGATTAATTTGCTAACTGCGTTTATTTATTTCGTTAACCTATTTATTTAAAGATGGCACAAAAAATATACGGATATATACCACTTACCTGCCTTAACAAGGGCGTCGTCATCCTTCAAATACTATTTTGTTCATGCATTGCACACCAACTCCATTTCTCTAAACCTGTTTTATACATACGTCAATTGTATCGCATAGTATTAATTAACAGCAATTTAACATTACCTAAATAATACACTTATCTATTAATTGTGTAAACAGTTTAATTTCAAAGTTACACGTTGACAGCACAAGTACAAATACGCCGTCATTTCAATGCAAAATAATTTTATTACTAGAATACATTGTAAATTGAATCGGTCTTTGGTTTTTTTTTTTTTTTTTTTTTTTTATATTAGCCTACTAAAGTGACTCCACTTTGCCTGATGGTAAGCAGTAAGTGGAATCCAGAAGTGGCGGACACCATTCCAAAAGCCAAACTACTGGTATGGTGGCCTCCACTATGGCGGCTTAGTGAGATGCTTTTTCACGCCCCGCTTAAAAGACCCAGGATCAAAATTAGATGGGAACACATGCGCTGGCAAAGAGTTCCAGGCTTTAATTGAGCGACAAAAGTATGAAGTGCTAAACCGTTTGGTTCGAGACCCTTTAGATTCCACTGTGAAAGGGTGGCACTTTTTGCATTTTTGGGGTATGTATGCTAGGTAGGTATGAAGACAGCTGTTGGGTTAACAGCTGTAGGTACTGTCCCTAATATACTGTACCTATCATCTGATTTACTGTAGGTACTAGTGATAAAGAGGGTCAACGGCCGAGGTACTTTCCCTATGAACTGTATCAGCTGATTTACTTGGTACTGCTGTAGAGCTACTTATTAGACCGGCCCAGTGTTTCCATCTTCGTACCGTAGACTTAATAGGTCTTGAATAATACTCGAGAAACGACTGTACAATGTTTATTTACATTTTTTTTTTTTTTTGTGTGTGGTGTGTGTTGTTAGCCTCTGATGGCTTTCACAACCTTACGCGGACTGTCGGTGAGCAGAAGGCTCTCAACCGTTAAATATTAAACAACGTTGCCTAAGGGCACCCCCTACGTGGGGTTAGGACCTCGGCTTAGGGCGTTGTTGAAAGCTAGGGCCGGCCCATTATTATTGCGCGACGACGGCACGCCCCTGCGGCGGGGGCGGTACCGTGGGCGGTTATGTGTAGTGTTATATAGAGTATTGATGTTGCGCTCTATCTGGAGAAGTGTGATGTCATCGTCCGGCTCTACGAGAGCGTGCCGAAGTCGGCGTGTGCGTGAGATCCCTGACGGAGTGTAGTTGACCGCTTCTAAAACTAACGGATTAATGTGTGTAGCGGCAGAGTCAAAGAACCTGCGAGAACAGCGTTTGAGAAATTGCCTGATGGTCGGCAAACCTAGGTCTAGATGCAAGTTTTCATTACGCAAGTACCACGGGGCTCCCGTGGCTCTGCGCATGAAACGATTCTGAACTACCTGAAGCATATGGGTTCTACATGGCGGCACATGCGCAAACACTGGCGCTGCATACGTCATAATCGGGCGTATACAAGTAGTGTATAAACGAACTTTGTTTAGACTTTGCGCTTACTAACGCGTGCAGTCGACCTAGGGCTAGTCGGGCGCGGTTGCGTACGGTTTTGATGTGACGCTTAAAGGTGAGCCAATCGTCTAGTATTACATCTAAGTACTTGGCTTGCTTCTCCCAGGGAATCGGCTTGCCGAACATGGTGATCTGCGGAGGGTGAAGACTAGTTCTTCCCCGGCGGAATAGCACTGCTTGGCTTTTGTCGGGATTCACCTCTATTCGCCATTCTCTAAACCAGGCACCGAGTGCGTTGGCCGCGGATTGGAGAACTTTGGCGATGGCCTGCGGATATCTACCGGAGTAGTAGATAGCAGTGTCATCTGCAAATAGTGCTAATTGCGTATGTCGATATATGGGTATATCGCTAGTATATAGCGAAAATAATAAGGGAGAGAGTACTGACCCTTGCGGGACGCCGGCGAGAATTGAGTGGGGAGAGGAAAGTGTTCCCTCCACTCTATAGCGAAAGCTGCGGTTCGACAAGTAGTCTCGTATGATGAGCACGAGTCTATGTGGCACTCCCAGTGTGAATAGCTTATATAATAAGCCATTATGCCACACTTTGTCGAACGCCTTCGCTACATCGAAGAAGAGAACCCCTGTATACTGGTTCGTCTGAAACCGACAGCTGATATGTTCAACAATACGATGGACACGAGTGTTTGGTACGAAAGCCAAATTGCTCGTTTGGTAAAAGGTGGTTACTATCGACATACGACTTAAGTCGACTAAATAATAGTCGTTCATAAATCTTACCCATGCCGTTGAGTAGACTTATTGGACGGTAGCTAGTGGGTTCGGACCGGGGCTTACCGGGTTTGTGAATGCCTATTACTAGGGCCTCTTTCCACTGTTGTGGAAAGATATTGTGGGACATGGCCGCGTTAAAGATCGCGGTCATGAGGGCGAGCAAAAGGGGAGGAAAGAGTTTAATAACTCTGTTCGTTATTTTGTCCGACCCAGGGGACTTTTTAGATTGTAATCCTCTAACGATCTTCTCAACCTCATCGGTCGTAACGGGGGGAAGGGGGTCAACATCCCCTTCTTGAGACTCTACTGGCAACGGGAGTGAGGCTCTCCGCTCCACTTCGTTATCAATGACAAGGACGTGATCTAGGTCGACTGGCAATGTACTAGGCGTGCATTGAAGCGACAAGCTGTCTGCTAGGCACTCTGACTTCGTGACGTCATCGAATGCGGGCGGGAGGTTGGGTCTATTTAAGGGAGGCAGGGTTACGATGGTGTCCATTTGCAAGGCGCGAGACAGTTGCCAAAAGGCGAGATGAGTGGGCTCAAGCTCGCTTAAGGTTGTCTCCCATCGCATCTGACGAAACTCGTCTATGCGTGCCTTTACAGCACGCTGAAGTGTGCGCATTCGTGCCCTATTGGGCTCGGAGGGGAAACGGTCATGGGCTCTAATGGAGGCGTTCTTCTCTCTTATCAATTCACGTATGTCGTCGGGTAAGCGCCAGCGATTATTTTTTTGTGCCACTGGTACCTCTTGCGAACAGTCATTAATTAACGACTGCACGTGATTTGTTAGAGAGTCGATTGCCAACATCGTGTCACCCAAAGACTGTATACTATCGGGTATCCCGCCAAGGTGTACGGAGCTGGGCGACTTCAGACTCTCTCCGAGTCGCCCCCAATCCGTAACCTTCCTAGTTTGAGTGGGCTGACCTGTAGTTTATTTACAAAAAATGGCACGGTTTATATATACAAATGTAGTCTGACACAGGTATGGTATTTACATGAGCGCATTTTGGTTGTTGGCCAATCAGGAGCGTTATACAATATTAAAATCTCAAACTAAAATCATTAATATGCTGCAGTTGTCTGCTTGATACGAATATCACAGGTTACAGTGAATGTGTGCAGTGTGAGTGTGAATGTGTGTGTGCAGTATAAAATAAGTGCCACTATTTAAGAAGTGGTCGCCGCGTTCCGCTATCATTATTGACTTGGCTCGCGTGCCGCGCACGCGCCGATGCATTTGTAGGGCTCCGCTGCTTTCTCTGTACGCCACAGCATGAATGAGCTGCATCGATTAAAGAAGGTTTCTCATAGTGTTGTGTTCAATGAATGAGCATTGAAGATCCAATTTCTCTTACGATTATTTTTCTTTTGTTTTCTTTCTCGTCTCCTGTCTTCACAGTCGGCAAAAGTTTTATTTTCTTTGAACTGTTTCTTTAAAAACAATGTCCATAGATCATGGTTGCTAGTTATAATCAGATGGATTGTTTGCCACCATCTTATAAAAACAACCAAAAGATATCCCCTAAGTTATACATTGCTACAAAATTGATAAAAACATGTGAATTGCGAATATGATAAAAACTTTCCCAAGGAAAACAACGCTAAAAAACAATTTGAGTATTGGAACAATACGGGTCGATGGAGTCGTTGGATTTCACTTTTTAATATTTTGCATTGGATCCTTTATAACATTAATATCAAAGTCAAAGTCAAATATATTTATTCACTAGCTGTTGCCCGCGACTTCGTTCGCGTGAAAATTCAGATGGGTGCCTCTATGAGAATATTGCGTGCCTGATTTTATGGCAATCGTACATTGTATCAGTAATAAATATCAGTATTATCCGTCTCTATGGCGAATTCAGTTTAAACCCGCTACCGCTAAAACTGACAAACCACTTTCACACAAACTTTTGACTCTTATTTGCCCACTTCATAAGGTTGTTTTATGAATATTAAAAAAAGAGTATTTACTAGTAATTTGGTAATAATAATAATAATAATAATAATAATAATATTTTTATTTCAACAAAGTGGTTACAGATTACAGGTTGATACAATATTCGTTTTCCTTAGTCTATTATCTATGTAACATAAAAAAAGAAAACTAAATAAATAATAATAACTGGTAGACGAGGCATCTGGAACAACTAAAGAATCTGTATACATAATTTATTAACCCTGTCTCTTAAACTAGGGTAAACCTGTATCTTAAGAGACAGTGTTCGGCTATTGATTGACCTAGGTAGATCTTACATCTTAAGTGAACTTTGTATCGTTCTACCATTTGATTGAATACGAAAGAAATGTGATGTCAATGGCACTATGCTGATTTAAATGATTTAAATATGTTGAAGACATGCTTACTTACACAGCTAGGATATGAGCTAATTTTAAAGTGCGTGTATGTGTGTATGTGTGTGTGTGTTTGTGTGTATGTGTGCGTGTATAAGTGTGTTGTGCATGCGAGTGTGAGTGTGTTTGTTTGTAAATGATGAAGGGTGAGATTTAATTGGGTTGATGAGTGTAATTTAGGCGATGTACGTAAGGAGAGATTCAGTTTTTGGGTAATCCTGTTGGAGAAGCCATTCTGACGTTTTAGTTTTGAGATCATATGAATTTAATTCAATTATGTTTAGTAGTTTATGCACTTTCTTATAGATATGTGTGCTTAACGTGTAATATTGGTGCTTGGCAAAAGATGTTTTGTGACGTGTGCCTGTGGGACAGTTAACTCGTTTGTTAGGATCAGGAGGAGGAATGCTAGGATGCTTTCTAAGAATGGCTTGGAGCACAAAGAGCTGTCGTACTGTCAGAACCCCACAATCCAAATATAACTGTGTTGTGGGATATCGATATGATTTTTTAATCATAACTTTTAGAACAGCCCTTTGTGCTCTCTCAACTCTAAGGAATTGAGTTTTATGCGCTCCTCCCCAAACCGAGATGCAAAACCCTATGACTGATTGGCACAGAGCGTAAAAAACCATTTTGAGGGTATCCAAGCTCGCAGAGTGTCGTAGGGACTTGAAAATGGGAATGAGTCTTAATGTTCGTGTTGTTACTGCATCAATTTGTTTGTCCCATCGCAACCCCGAATCTATGCGCACACCGAGATACCTTACATCGCTAGTTCTTTTAAGTTTCGGACAGGCGCACCGCACCTGCGTTTGAGAACACATGTGAGCTATTACCGAGAAATTGTTACCTGGTAGTGTGTTTTGGCGAATAGCGAATGGAACGTAGCACGTTTTATCTATGTTAAGAGTGAGGAGGTTTGAGTGTAGCCATCTAGATACTTTAGTTAAAGCAGTTTCCGCATTAATTTTTACATTGTCCCAGGTAGTACCGTAGACTATTATCGCCGTGTCATCGGCATACGCGTAGATCTCTGCATTTGAGAGGGTCATATTGCAGAGGTAATTGACATAAATTTGGAACAAAATTGGCCCAGTTATACTACCTTGAGGAATCCCGAAGGACACTGTTTCCTCATTGCTCAGGAGATCCTCGATTTTGACTTTTTGCTTACGGTTGCTAAGATAGTTCTTGAAGATTTCAAGTGTTTTACCTCTAACCCCAACGCGTTCCAACTTAGATATAAGGATGGGGACAGAGACTGTGTCGAAAGCCTTTTTTAGGTCTAGGAAAATACCTAGACATTTAGTCTTGCTATCAAGTTTGCGTGCCACTGACTGTGTCAAATCTAGTACTGCGTCTTCTACAGAAACACCTGTGCGAAAACCATATTGATTACTAGCGATGATTTTATATTTATCTAGATAGGCCTTAAGACGGTTGTTAAGAATTCTCTCGAAGATCTTCGAGAGTGTGGGCAAAACTGATATGGGTCTATAGTTATTGACACAGCTCCTGTCCCCGCCCTTAACAATTGGATGGATTATCGCTCTCTTGAGTGAATCTGGGAAAATACCTTTTTCGAAGCACTTGTTTATTATGTAAGTTAAAGGGGGTGTCAATATGTGGCAGCTTTGTTTTAGAATTAAAGGAGATATTCCATCCCAACCCACAGCACAATCGTTGTGCAATAGGCGAATTAAAGACTCCACTTCCGATTCGTCCACCTCCAGCAATACAAGAGAGTTAGGAATCGATGTAACACTATCTGTATTATAATCAGTATTTGGAGGGAGAGATGGGCAACCACTGTGAGATTGTAGATCATCTGCTAGTTTTTGGCCAATATTGGTGAGGAAGTTACAAACGTAATTAATCAAAGATTTAGGATCGCTTCTGGTTTTTAAGAGTTCAAGGGGGGGGGGGGCATTTCGGCTTACGTGTGCTAGTTATTTCCTTAATAGTTTGCCAAAGGGCTTTTGGGTTGTTTTTATTTTTATGGAGCTCACATTTTTCGTAGGCAGTTTTTAATTTCCGAAGTAGGTCATTACAGAAGTTTCGATATCGCGTATATGTTACTTTTAGGATGATATTGTCTGGTTCTTTCCGTTATCGAATGTGCAGTTTGTCTCGGTTGTTAATACACTTTAAAAGACCTGGGGTGATCCATGGCTTTATTATTTTCTTTTTACGGGGCGTCTTTGAGAGAGTAGTGTTTTTGTTGATTGTTGTCATTAATATTGATATAAAAAGATCTGTCATATTGTTTGGGTCGATTAGTTGGTATAGTTGTGAGAAATCTGTCTTTTCTAATTCTAATTTTATCGCCGTATAATTTCTATGACTGGAGAAATGATAAAGATTACGTTTAGGATTTGTGTGGGAGATGACCAGAACAAGTGGCTTGTGATCGATGACGTATGAATTTAGGACTAATGTAGTGACAGGTAATTTAGTTTTTATGAAAATATGGTCAAGGCAATTTGCCAGGCGCGTGGGAAACAGGTGCGTCGGTCTAAGACCGTGGAATATGTTTAACGTAAGATATTCCAGACTACGATCGCTTCTATCATCTTGTTTTATGTCGATATTTAGATCGCCAATTAGGACAACATTCTGCCAGTGGGAGAGTTTACTGTAAGTTGTGTTTAGGCTTTCCAAGAAATTATCATAATTTTCTTTAGAGTTGTATGACGGGGATCGATAAACAGCTACAATAGCGATTTTTTTGTTGTTTATTTGACACACGATACAGTTACCACTCTTAAAGTTAGGTTCCCACACTAATGTTTGGAGTTCTGATTTTGTATAAATGACAATGCCATCGTTTTGATTTGAATTAGTCTCAGAGGAGTGTATTTGATAACCTGGCATAGGTGGCAAGTTGCGAACCTTGCTGAGCCAACACTCCGTTAAGATAATGATATCGAATTGTATTTTAATTAACTCTAGTAGTGCCAGTAGTTGATCAAAATTTTTATTTATGCTGCGAATGTTTAAGTGAATAATCTTTAAGTTATTATTAGAGGAGCTTATTAGGTTAAGACTGTGGTCAGGATTGCAGACTAGGGAATTTCCAACTGTCAAAGAGTCTAGTTCGTTATTAATATTATTTATTATAGCCATTGGGAACAGCAGATACATCAAAAAAGTTACTAGATTTAGATGATCGAAGAAACATTAATTTTATGTTATTGTTAGACGTACATGATTGCGCTTTTATTAAAGTTGTGAGATTTGAAGTAATTTGTGTGTAGGGGTATGCTTTTATTAAAGTTGTGAGATTTGAAGTAATTTGTGTGTGTTAAGATTATTTGGTGTGGTGGTGTAATTAATGCTTGCTTGTGTGGAATGTTTAAATGTGAGGAATGTGAAAGTGAGTTGTTTTAATTTTAGAATGCACTTATAGCTATAATAATAGAGAATAAAAAATATATAATGGTACAGAGTGAAATACCTAATCTGAAAGTAATGAAGAGAGATGCCGTTGGTTTCCACTAGTCATATATTCTTGTTTTTAGCTTCCTGTAGTGAATTTTCCGATGTGATTAGTAATTGCTTGTCATTTTCTTCTCTGCGTAGGAAGATGTTTCCATTTGTAATCCAGCAGAATTTGTAACCATTTTCCTTGGCATACTCTCGTGCTAGGTGAAACAGTCTTTTTGTGTTCGAGGGCAGTTGCTCCGCAATGAACACAGGCTGACGTGCTCCCGGAATACCAATAACTGAGGTATTGATTTTGTCATCTTTGGATTTGTCTTTGTTGTATGAACGGATAGCTGTTAAGAGTGACTGCTTCCTATTGACAGTAGTAAATTCGGCGATTATCGGACGTGGCGAGGCTGATGGTTTCCCTGGTAAACGGTATATATCTCGTAAATCGGAGTCCGTAATACGTACCCCAACGGCCTCGCCAATGTTGCACATTGTCTTAACAAGGCTAGAGCTGTTTTCACCATCCGATAACGGTATATTTCTAATTTCTATCCCAGATGACCTAGATTTGTGCTGTAAGTCTTGTAATTTCTTTTCCAAATTTTCGATATATTGTTTTTGTGCTTTCCGCTCTCTTCTCAATTCATCTACTTCCTTTTTTAATTCTTCAAATTGATTGTTTATAAAACTCAATGATTTCACAATCTCTTCATTTGAGTTTCGAATTTCAGTATTTGTTGCTTGAATTTGAGTGTTTTGATTTTTTATTTGTGTAATATCGGCAGCTAGCTTCGACATAATTGATGTTTGTTTGGCAATTATCCTTGACAGCGAAGCACCTTGTTCTCCCATTCCCAGAGTGGAATCACTTTGGTATTCGCGTGAGTCAACAACGTTGTCATTTTGGGGAGAGTTGTTAGGTCTTTGTCGTTTAGGTTTAGGTCTGTTTGTATTGACGAACTCACTCATCAGAGTTGCCGCGATGTCCGGTTCAGACTGAGTCTGGGATAAATTTGTTGTAGGAGACTTGGGCGTAGTTGGTGGGGTGCGCTTAGTGCCGAACATGATGCTTAGCGTATTATCGCTCACTGTATATTGTATTCAATATTTTTAACAACGCACCTTAAGTAAGTTAGTAAGTATTTCTGAGCGGCGAACTTGTAGCCGACGTGCCGTTTGTAGCCGATGCGTAGCAGCGTAGCTCGATGTAGCCGTGACGTCAGTTTTGCACGTAGCGCCCTATTTCGCAGTCGCTGACACTTGCTCCGTGGCGCGGTGGGGAAGCGCGCGGTCTTATCCTCTCCACAAGTCGATGTCGACGGATCGCGTCCGGCCAATCACTATCACCTTTCGAAATTCCAATTTTCAAAACTATATGCGTCTTTCTCTAGAACCTCCCAGGATAGACCCGTAGCGCTAGGTTTTGAGGTTTCAAAAATATTAAAGTTGTTTATTTTTCGCATATAGTTTCTTGACCGTTAGTCTAGCCTAAAACATTAGTTTGTGTCATCCTAGGTACTTGCATAGGTAGAAATTTAGGTATTTTGTCTTTTCGCTCAGTATTGGACGAAAAGAAAATTAAAGACAAAAATTTGACTTCCATGATAATAACAAAGTAGTAACTGATGTACATAGGCTTTTTGTGTCATCTCTGCCCAAGAGAATCGTGATATTTAACTAGTACCTAATACGTCACCCAACTAGCTCTAAAAAATATTAAAATTTGTATTAGAGGTGTTATGTGTTTTAGAGTTCGGTTATCTGTTGCTCAAAATATTTTGTGTCGAATTTATCCACGACATTTATAGATATTTGATTTTTTTATTACAACACTCTGTAAAAGCCACAAAAGAAAATGCAAGTTATTAGAGATTACGTGTTTTTGATTATTATGGTGTAACAAAACCCTATTCATAATTTGTGTTGTTTTTATCCACGAAATCTTAATATTTAAAAAAAAAACGATTTTTTCGCAAGATGGGCGATCGCGGGGAAGAGCGCGGGTGCAGGCGGCGGGCACCCCGGCTAGCCTGACGCGCTGACGGGCGCGTAGAACGTGTTGTTTGTTTACATTCAGTATTCGGTGCAAGCTGCGACAAGTGCGTGCGTTATTCGATTTGATTGACTTATTATGCACGATCTTCAGGTTTGGAAACCAACCTTCTAACAAAGTTCACCTTGGCGGGTGCTTCAAACCGCGGTTTGTGTTGCATCTAGTATAAATGGATATAAACCACGCGCCAACACGCGCGCGAGTCAATACCGAGCGATTCGTCTCCGGCGTGAGATCACTAGGGTTGGCACCTTTTTCCGACGGAAATCTAAACTAATCAATTAATCATATAGAGAAAAAAAAACTTTTTAGTTTGTAATATTTGTAAACGAAAAAAATGTGCATTATTTAATTTTAATTTTTGTAAGTGAAAGTAAATAATGCACATTCATTTTCATTAAAAATTATACTTATAATTATACCATTGAACAAGTATTGTAATTATATTTAATGTAGGCGTTTGTTGTGAGATCAAAAAGAGTTTACATTATTTTGAAGTTTATACGGTGTGGAAAAATAATATAATACATATACTTGCGCAGGCAAAGCCGCTTGCAATAGCTATATATATTTTTGAAAAACAGCAATATTATAGTATTTTTGAGACTTACAAAAAATTTATGTACAGTTTTGGATCAATAGTTCTTCAACTTCCAACACATAGCTCGATTCAGTTTTCAAATTATCCCTAGTGCTAGAGGGACACGATGAACATGACAAATAACTAACTAAATATAAATAAAAAAAAATTGTGGGTATGCAAAATAATATTTTTGTCGCTAATTCAAATGTTACGCCTTTTCATAGAGTCACTAAGAGAGCCGCTGCTAACAAGCACCTCTCCATCGCCCTCGTCGCTAAAACGTCAATGTTCCAAGAATTATCAAAAATCATAATTTAACTGACGGAGTAATCGCGTAACAAATATACAAAAGATTAACAGTGTTGCTGTAAAGGCAAGTTTGTAGCCACCCGCTGCTGTTGGAATTTTTCACGATCATGACACCTCTAACTTGGCATGGAGTGATAAGAGTCTACCGCTACTAAAACATGAAGACGCTCAAAATGAAATGCCACAAATGGTCACCCATCCACGGACACGTTGTTTCTAACAAATAAAGAATTTCGAAAATCAGTTTACAATTGTCAGGACGCATTGGTCAAACACCTTGGTCTTTAGGGTTTGCGGTATGGGCGACGTAAAGACTTGACGGAGTTTGTGAAATGCTGCCCAACCCAACTGAATCCTCCTGTCGATTTCCCTCTCGAAGTTGTTTTTATATAGTTGTAGTGTTTGTCCAAGGTAGACATAGGATTTAAAATCTTCGAGAGGTACATCATCAACGATAATCGGTTGTGGCGTAACGTGATCATTGAACATGGTCTTCGTTTTGTTCAAGTTCATCCGCAGACTAATTCGTTGGGAGGACTCATTTAAATCGTTCAGCATAACCTGGAGCTCCTGTGGGGTCTCAGCCATTATGACAATATCATCGGCAAATCTCAGGTGCGAAATGTGTTCCCCGTTTATGTTTATGCCACGTCCTTTCCAGTCTATTGTCTTAAAAGCATCCTCCAATACAGCTGTGAACAGTTTCGGGGATATGACATCCCCCTGTCTCACTCCTTTGTGTAGTTGGATAAGCTTTGTCGGACGACCCTGTACTTGGACGGACATTGTGGCGTTGCTGTATAAACATTTCAGCACACTGATACATCGCCAGTCAACCTTGCAAGGACTCCATGACAGACCAGATCTCGACAGAGTCAAAGGCTTTTTCATAGTCCACGAAGACGAGACAGAGAGGGAGGTTGTATTCCTCTGTCTTTGGTATGACCTGCCTGATAGTGTGGATGTGGTCTATGGTGCCAAATCCTCCGCGAAATCTGGCCTGTTCCGGAGGCTGAAACTCGTCAAGTCTTCTAGTAAGTCGATTCGACATGATCCTTGAGAACAGCTTATAGACATGGCTCAGGAGTGAGATGGGCCTGTAGTTTTTCAAAAGAGTGTTATCTTCTTTTTTGAAAAAGAGTACTACGGTACTCCTGCTCCATGCCCTTGGGGTTCTCCCGCTATGAATTATAGAATGAAATAAGCGTTGGAGTTCTTGCAGCACGGGTTTGCCGCCTGACTTCAAGAGCTCCTTCGTAACACCGTCCGCGTCCTCACCTGGGGCTTTCCCATTTTTCAGCTGTCCAAGGGCCAACTCGATCTCCTCTGGGCTGGTATCTGGCAGTTCATCGGTAAAGTGGTGGGTCAGGGTGGCTCTCAGGTCTTGGTGAGATGGCGAAGGTGGTGCGGCGTTAGAGGAGTACAGGTTTCCGTAGAATTCTTCGACTCCAGCGAGAACTTGAGTTTGAGACGTGTGGATTTGTCCATTCTCGGTTTTTATCTGTCTTAAATGGCTTCTGCCAAGCTTTTGTTCGAACACTTTGGGACCTTTATTTCGCTCAATTGTGTTCATAATGCGTTGCATGTTTGAGCGCCTTAAGTCCCTCCGTATTGATTTTTTGATGAGCTTTGACTTGACAGAGCCATTCGGTCTGAGTAATGATGTACCATTGCACGTCTCTTACTCATGAGTTTTAAGTCTCAGCTGATAGTCGCAAATCTCGGCCCATACTTTTTCGCTCACGAAACCCTTTGCCCATATCCCTAATGGTTGTAACCATGCTGTCTAGGTCCTTGTCAATGTCCTGTGTGTTTTCAAGTTTCAGGGCATCAAAACTGTTCTTTAGCTCGAACTGAAACTGTTCAGAGCCAGCTATGGTTTGTTGCAGAGTTGGGCTCAATATGGACCTCACCGTGTGGTTTCCCTCAGCTCTGAAGACTATATTTAGGGTGCCCCTTACCAGTCGGTGATCGCTTCCGGTGTTAAACCTGTTGGTCACAGAGACATCCCTAAATAAGCGCTTTTTGTCCGTCATGATAAAGTCAATTTCATTTTTAGTGATGTTGTCGGGGCTTTGCCAAGTTCATTTTCTTTGGGGTTTCTTTTGAAAGAAAGAATTCATCAGAAATTACTTTAAAGAAAAGATTAATCGATTTAATAAAAGAAATCGAACGAAACCTAATCTGAACTGCGTATTAATTTTTTTATGTATTTAGACACAACTGTCAACGACGTCTGCTCTCATACGTCTGACTGACCGCGTCCGTCCGCGACTCAGGCGCATCCCGCGCATCACGTCCTGCGCTACCAAGCTATAGCGACGCGCCCCTGCCCGTGCACACTATTGCCACCCCGTGCAGTTCAAGTTTGTTGCAAAGACAAAATTAAAATCCTGTTGGCTGGCTCCGATTCCAAAAATAACTGAATATAAATAGTAAATAGTACAGTATTATATAAGTAGGTACCAATAATTTTGCTATATATAATAATATATATATATACACAAGCAAATATAATTGCTTAATTTGGGGCTAGATGGTGCTGTGTGAATGTGGTAGAATATTATTATTATTATTATATTATTATAATATAGTTATTGCAAGCGTCTTTGCCCCTACGGATATTTGTACTAATTTTAACATATTTTATAATAGTTAAACACCATATTAACTTCAAAATAATGTAAACGGTTTATTGGGTCTCACAACAAACGCCTATATAAAATATAATTGCAACACTTTTTCAATGGTATTGCATCATTTATTTTCATTTATAAATATTTAAATTGATAACTAAAAAGTTATACAAATATAGTATAAAATAAAAACAAAAAATTTAATACAAAGATAGCTAGTTAAAATTTATAACTAAATAGTCACGGTAGTAGATTCACGCTGGTTTCAGCATGAATGGACTGGATCGAACGGGGAAGTACTACCCTCTCGTAGAAGATCGACGAAAGACGGTGGCAACCCTAGTTGATCTCACGCCAGAAGAGGAGACGACTCGCCCGGTACTGACTCGCGAGCGTGTTAGTGCGTGGTTTATGCGTGGTTTAGATCCATCTAGACGCAACACAAACCGCAGATTGAAACCAATCTCCCGCCAAGGTGACCTTTGTTGGAAGGCTGGTTTCCAACCGTGAAGAGACAAACAGTTTTGTGAATAAACACATAGAGTTTGTTCTGAGTCTGGGAGTTTCTTAAATAATAATTTATTGTATGCACTTACTTACATTCTACTAATATTATAAATGCGAAAATTTGTATGTATGGTGTTTGTTTGTTAGCTCTCAGCGTCTAAGCGGTTGAACCGATTTTGATGAAAATTGGTACGTACATAGGTGCCGGAGACGGACATAGCCCATAGGATACTTTTTATTTTTTATCCCGAAAATTGGTCTGGTGCCTGAGTTACATAATTAAACATAATACCATATATCGCGAGGGCGAAGCCACAGCGAGCAGCTAGTAGTTATAAAAGAAGTATGTATTTGTATTATGCCTTGCTTATTTTGGAACCAGATAGCGTAGTGTAAAAATAAAATATACGTTAATTTTAATTTAATTTATAAAGAACGATTCGCTTATAAGAAATCGTAGGTACCGAGCGAATTTGGTGTGCGTGCGTAGAAGGAGGCAACGCCGCGCCGCCGCGCGTCCTCTTGCGAGCCAGCTTGGACCGCAACCATTATTTTTTGTGTTGTGTTAATTATCGTGCATGAAAATGACACAAATTTACAATGTCGACTTTTCACACATTTATGTTATTAAATATGTGAACTCTAATGATTGTAATAATTTTTTTTAGCGTTTGTAGCTTGGAAAAACAAAATAATTAAAAATCTTAAAATTGCATGCTCTAATTGGGCACAAATTTCTTTAATGGGTATATATAAGTGATCTGAAATAGGAGATAGTTATTTAATCAATTATATTTTTTTTTTAGCACCGTTTTTAGATCCTGACCCTATATCAGATTGCACTGGACGAAGATGACACAAATTAAGCTTGCACACTCCGTAGGCTATCCTAGACATGCTCCCATATTTTTTTTTAACTTTAAATTAATTTTGCAAGTTTTGATTTAAATTAAAAGAATTAATCACAAATCATCGAATTGCTCAAAATGCAAATGGCAGATGTGACACAAAACATAATATTAGGCTTCTTATGTATGACTGTATCCACAGGCAAAAAATAACCAACTTTAAAATTTTTGTAACTTATGACCCCAAAATAGCCTAGCGCTATCGGTCTAAGGAGGCGTTAACCTTAGGTAAGGTCCTGGTAAGTGCGATAAGGAATTCAACTTCGGTAAAAGGACCAATAGAAAAAAAGAACGTATAAATGCTCCCGAGATAACCGACACACGTCCACTCTGATAAACTTCCACAAGCCGAATCCTACTATAAAAACTATAGAAGTTTCATACAAACTTTGCCACCCCTTTTTACCCCCTTAAGGGATGGATTTCGCAAAATTCCGTCTAAGTGAGCACCTACATCCTAATAGGAACGACCATGCAAAGTTTGAGATTCCTAGCACTTGTTGTTTCTGAGATTTCGTGATAGGTGAGTGAGTGACCTTTTGCTTTTATGTGTAAAGATAGCCTTTGCCCTCGGGTTCGCTCGCGTGAATGTCGTTTTTCCAATAGACATTTTTATATTGTTTAAATACTGTTTTTCCTACTATTTTTAATCTCCCATTTATACAAATCCTCTTTTACCTACCTAAAGATATCCCTCGTAAAAACAATATACAATACACAAAGGCAAATTTTCACTACAATAACTTTCCCCTTCCCCTTCTTTCCTATCGCCCTTTTTCTCCACTCTCCACAGTTTCCTCCTTCTTCTCCTCCCCTCCCCCTTCTCCTCTTCACTTCCTTCAGCATCCCTTGCTCCTCCTCCAGCATCTCTTGCACTTTCTTCCACTTCCCTCTACCTTACCTCCTCGCTTTCCCCTCTCTTCCCCCCTTCTTTCTCCTTCCTTTTTCCATCATCCGAGAACTCCATTCTTTCCTCGTCCTTTCCCCCTCCCTTCATCTTCCGTCTCCCTCACTTCCCCCTCACTTTCCTCTCACTTTCCCCTTATTCACCTCTAACTCCCCCTCACTGCCCCTCACTCCCCCCTCACTTCCCTCTCACTTTCCTCGCACTGTCCCTTCACTCTCCCCTCACTTTCCCTTACTTTCCCGTCACTTCCCCCTCACTTCCCCGTCACTTCTCCGTCACTTTCTCCTCACTTCCCCTCACTTTCCTCTAACATTCTCCTCACTTTCCCCTCACTTCTCCCTCACTTCACCCTGGCTTTTCCCTGACTTCCCTCTGACTTTTCCCTGACTTTCCCCTCCCTTCTCCCGCATTTCTCCCACACTTCCTCTTCACTTCTCCCTCACTTCCCCATCACTTTCCTCTCACTTCCCCATCACTTTCTTCTCACTTTCCCCTCCCTTCCTCCTTCTCCTCAATTCCTCCTTTCCCTCCCTCCCGCTCCTTGCAAATTTCAAGTCGCTAGCTTCAAATAAAGATCTTTGTATAGAATATTTCATCCCTAATTTCACCCCTCTAAATCCACCCCTGTTAAAATAAATTTATAAGGATATTTTTTATTTAAATAGAAGTATTCCAAAACAAAATTTCAAAACTGTAAGTTAAAAAATGAAGAAGATTCATACAATCGTTTTCATCCCTTTTCACACACTTAGGAATAAAAATTTAAAATCCCTTTCTTAGTACAACCTCTAGACATTTAGACAAACACACTCCAAATTTTAAGTTACTACGACCAGCAGTTTAGGCTGTCCGTTGTCTGTTAGTCAGTCAGCCAGTCAGGACAAAGCCTTATATAATATGTATGGATGTATGGATTAGACGTATAGCCATCGGGGATCAAAGCATACAGGCTGCTAGGAATGCTAACACGTGATAGAGCCACATAAAGCTGACCGTGCGAAAAACAGCTAATATTTAGATCCACACCCACAACTTTTAGTTGTGTCTGACCTTGGGCTCTTGGCTTTAGTAATTGTCATCGCGAAACATAAGCTCACTGGAAACTGGACTCATTTAAAACTAAACGGAAGATTGTTTAGAATGAGAGGAATCCGAAAAATAAAAACGCCATCAGCTATTTCGTAACCTGTTAAAGTCTCTGTTTCTATTAGGTTTCGTAGTATATTAACAAATGTTCAACGTGATACTTTAAATTGACATAACTTTTTTATTTATGAACCGATTGACATGAAACAAACACTAAATGTTAAGTGAAGCTTACCACAATGTATTAGTATCGTACCATATCTAAATCGGATAAGCCGTTTCTGAGATTAGCGTGAACAAACGCACAGACAAACAGACAAACAGACAAAAATTGTAACAATCATTGTTTTGGGTTCTATTTGCGTTGATAAAGGCCCCAATATTTTTTTTTCTCATATATCTTTCATGTACAGACACATTTTTATTATATGTATAGATTTGGGTTAATTAAATTAACACTTATGATCGTATTGTTCTTTAATTGTCAAAAGAATTGATCGACATTTTGGATAAGAAAATAAAAAATATTAGAAGTTTAGGTACAGGTAATTGAAAACTATTCAAGTCGACACAAAATCTAAATATCCAACTTCAGGAACAGACCAGCCGACATTCTTCGAATTGGTGCATGACTTTGTTTAAGAACTAGTATCTTTTCTTGCCAGACCAACATACATAATTTTATACCTGTCTCACTGTTATTGGGGTAAGCAGAGACTGTACTGTGTAGGTACCAAAGTTGTGTAAAAAACGACTGTAGAACGTCAATTGCTGCGATCCAACATACCTCTTTATTACCAGGTATAGTATTATCTTATCTGTGCCAGAACTATCCTGCCAGAATTGTCTTTAGAAATCGCTGTTATGGCCTTTGGGTTCTCAAGTGACTTATAATAACATTTTGTTAGTAATTTTTCACAATATTTAATTTTATTTAGAAAAATTGCTATAATTTCGCTAGCTATTATTTTGAAGAACGATTTAGGAAACTCAATGAAGCTATTCATTTTGGCACTGTTCCAATATCCAATCATTTTCTTTATTTTAATTTATTAATATTGTTAAAATCTACCTAATTGAAGCCTTCCTAGCTATTCAAATAGGCGCTAGTATTATTAATGCCAATAAAATAGGCGGGGATAAAAATAAAATAAAAAATTTACCAAAGAGGAGTGCTCTTTGGTAAATTTTTTTTTCTTTCGTCGTAAAACATGAAGTTGTAGTCAATAAATTTCAATCTTGCCTACAACTCTAGTACAGTTTTAAAATCACCAATAAAATCAATGAGTAAATAGGTACAAACTACATTACATAAACTAAACATACATTTGAATGAATTTAAAGTTAACATTTTGTAGTGTTAATGTTTCTGGAAATTCAGAAATAAACACTGATTTCGAAAGCCAGTAATCCGCAAGAGATAATTTATTCATACAATGGCAATCTATAACCTGTCCATAAGAAAAATTTTTCACATAACAGGCAAAGATGCGACCTGGGTTCATCTTCCTCAGAATGTAACCGTAATAGTGAGATAACGACGCCTTCAAATACTAGATGGCGTCACATGAAATTTTTTTAAAGTCTGATTCACATAAAATTCCCTCATTCATCCTTCTTACGATAGACAACTATTTTGTCATGATTTCTTACTATTTTTTAAATAATGCATGGTTATGATAAGAATTTAACATTAGTCGCATACTGTGTAGTTTGCCGCTGAAGCTAAACAAAAAAGATTTTCAAGATCAAGAAGCGAGATTTAGCAAAGATGTGGAGTGGGGGTAATAGTAACGCAATGATAACTAGATGGCGCCACAGGAAAAATTAAAAGTCGGTGTTAAGATTCTCCGCGAGTGAATGACTACCCCGCTCGAGCATATTGAATTCATACTTACCTGGCATAGGGGACACCGTGATCAAGTAGGCGGTTCCCCCAGGGCGAGACTCCTCCATTGCACTGCGGTTGGGTTGACCCCTGCGATTATCCCTAATGTGGATAACTCGGATGCGTAATTTTTGGTAGTGGGGACTGCGTACGCGCTGTCCCCCTTGTAAACTATTATTATGCATGCGTATTTAAATTTACGGTTCTAGAATACGATATACGCCTTGAAAGGCATTTCATACTGGCTGATGCAATTGTAAAGTTTTTAATTTTTGAATGTATTATGTAATGTCGATGGTGTATCTTATTAAAATAAATAAATAAATAAGTATTTAAAGTTAGTTAGTTAATTAACACGCGTGTGGTTCATTATGCGTCGGAAGTCAGAACGGCAATTTATCAGCCGTATATCGTATTCTAGAACCGTAAATTTCTCGAATTATGGCCTTTTTTCACCACTAGCTGCTAAAGCTAAAGTGTCTGATACATTATCTAACAGATAATATTTTCAAGTTAAATCTGTTGTATATTTATTTGTCAGTTAAGATTATCAGGCGCTTATGGAACTGATTTTTGAGTACTATCTGTCAGTTAAGTTTTGAATAGGCTATCACGCACTTTATCAGCAAGAGGTGAAACAGAGCCTTAAATATCGATAGTTATTGTCTGTTCATGTTTCGATAGTTCACCTCGAAAATTAGTCAAAATATCGATAGTATTGGAATTTTACAATAGTATACAATAGTATATATAATGATGAAGAGCAATACTGTCGATAGTGCAATAATGTTGGGTATTGATACTATCGATAGTATCGACATTATCAATAGTTTAGGACCATCGATATTTTACCAAAATACAATTGTATTGTTTTATTCTAATAAAAGTATTATATTATGACTCAAAACTTTAAAGTGTCATATTGCAGAAAAAGTTAAGTTAACCATAACAAGTTACTAATTCATGATTCATGATATATTATATTATCTATACATATAATAAAATTGGAGTGTCTGTTTGTAATATTGAAATAACCGTTTTAGTACATATAGGTACCTATATGAATATATAATTATATTATATTAAATGGCTGGAGCGATTTTGACGGGACTTTTATTAACAGATAGCTGATGTAATTAGGAGTAACTTAGGCTACGTTTATTTTAGAAAAAATATTTTATAAATAATAATAATATGCGATGTAACCGACATTTACGCGGGCGGAGCTGCGGGCAACAGCTAGTCATAAGTATAAATAGAATCCAGCGTAATCTGAGTTGTCTAAAATCCAACTGACTGACCTAGAAGGAGATAATGTTTTACGTGCGTATGTATGTATGTATGTCTGTTTCATTGTGAGCTCATGTAGTATAAACAATTTGACTCATTTTGATGTGTGAGGTGTATTCTCTTTTTTCTCTACTCGGAGTCTCATAGGTTATGTTGTAACGTCAGCAAAAAATTAATTTGGCACACTGTCACACACTCTGTCAAAAACTGCTTTTAATTCTTTTGCATAATTTTTCTTATGGATTGAAAGTGTGGTGGATTAAAGCTAACCCTTACCAATGTCAAATTAATAAAACAAAAAATGAAATTGATATGTCAATTAATGGCTAATATGAAAGAAACGGTTAAAATATCCGACCAACCTATCCTCATGCTATATAACAAAGCAGTTACGAAATTAAAATATAAAAATTTAAATTTGCCTCTCGCTTTGCAATGGAGGAAAGTGGACATTTTTATTTTAAGTCCTCCTTTTTACTCCTGATTATATTCGTTGCGGGGTTCAAGATAGTAGGTTTAGCAGTCCCCGAGACTCCCGAGTGTCAAAGCTCGGTGTTTCTTCTTGGATATCACTGTTAATCCTGGCTTACAGGAGTCACAGTGATGGGCATGTGGGTGGGATTGTCCCGAATAATAGTAAATATTTTTGCCCTACAAAAACAGCAGTAATAATTACTACTTTAATAGTGTTAACAGGTTCGCAGTCCCATGTACTCGTATCAGAACAATTGTTTAACCTTTATGTCTCTTGTTGGATAGGGAATGGGTTAAGCTTCCAACCAGCCAACCTCTTTCTTTTTGTGTACAGCATTTATAAAAATATTAGAAAGAAACAAACAATTGTATTAAATTATATAAATACTTAACTTAGTATTGTAGAACTATTATTTAATTACTGTTTAATTATTTTAATGTTAGCCTCTTCATCACCATCAATGTTGTTCGTATACTCTCCGAAATTAAAATAGTTTTCGATTTCCTGCAACGTCCTATCTTTGGTTTCTGGCAGTATGAAGTACAAAATCAATAGACAGAGTCCCATAGTGCCGCCATACACAGCAAAGAACCCATACACTTTGATACTTACAAGCAAATATGGTGCCGATTCAAGACCTCCCAATATACACATTGAAAACCACATTCCAGAAAATGCTGTGCCTATCCCCCTATGAGACACTGGGAACACTTCTCCAACTAAAGCCAACGGTATTGGTGCACAGCCTAAATTAGCAAGAATAAAATACAATACAAGGAAACCTACAGGAAACCAAGGTTTATCATTAGGAATAATATTTTTGGACGCCAAGAAAAGATACAAACTAACAAACATTAGAACCACAGAAGCTGTTAATCCTGTAGAAAAGAGTAAAGTGCGGCGATTCATGATCCTGACGAGGCCTGATGCTACCATTGCGCTGACCGTGATGATGATGTCGATGCCCAGAGTGTAGTAATACGCATGAGTAGTCTCCCCTGTGATGTCAGTCATTATTCGTAGGGCATATGATTGAAATATATGTCTACCGCTTAGCTCTGTTATCGCCATAGCCAACGTCATAATAAATATGGGCTTTAGGAAGTGTTTTTGTGTTAATTTCTTCCAAAAATTTAGAACTTTGTCACTGTTTGTTGATTTAATTTTCAGTTCTGACATTTTGGCTTTCTGTGCTTTAACAACATTTTCTATTTCTCTCCTAGAATTTTCACTGTTTCCTCTGAGCCAGTAGAATGCCTCGATGGATCTTTGATATTGGTGTTTTGTAGCAAGCCAGGCAGGGCTTTCAGGCCACGTGAAGATAATTAATAGAGCTATTATAAGAGGAACTAAACCTATTAGTGCGACGGTTCTCCAGTGTACGCATCCACATAAAACATGTATTAACATAGCACCAATGCATATGCCTGCATTTTTGAGACATAGGAATACTCCTCTGTATTTCGGGCACGTGTACTCGCCTACGACGACCGCTCCTACAAATACCGTGCCACACGCACTCAAGCCACCCAGAAACCTTCCGAGCATCAGCATTGAGACGCTTTCTCCGAAGTAGATCAGCAGCCAGCCTACAAGGCCTGGCAATATCAGAAGCCCGTGAGTTATCTTTCTTCCATATAAAGTCATGGACACTGATGATATCAGGAATCCAGGGATACCAGCTAAACCCACAATTGATCCTGTAAGTGGATATAATATTCCGTTAATATAAATATAGGTACTTAATAAGTATGTTTAATTTATGGCGTGTAATTATATAAATTATAATGTCGATTTTGAAACGTGATACGATTCTAATTCTTTGATTTATTTTCCCAGCCCCACTCTTAGCCGCGGATATTTTTAAATTAGTACCTATTTAAGAAATATAGAATTAATCAAAGTTTTAGAGCCTTAAAGATATTGACAATCTTAAAATAATCTAATAATGTAAAGCTTGGTACAATAATTCACTTTTCAAGTACCTACCTATGCCAGAAGAGAGTAATAATAATCAACAGCTACTTAATTCAGTAAATTCTTTTTCTTCTTATCAAGGTAACTGAAGCGAGGTATGTGTCATCTATTTTTGTTAGTGTCAAAGTAAATTAAAGTATCTAGAGCAGATATATTAATGTTTTAAATAATGATATAAATAGAACATTTTAATGAATTTAAATAACAACATTGTTTCGTAAAACAAAAGGTGAAGTTGGGTGGTCTCTGCCGATTTACTACTCCAATTGAAACAACATTGATAAAATAATAACTTAATTCTGAGAAGTCACCTTTGTACATAAATTCTATTTTGTAAGTATCTTTCTCTGTGCAATTAAATGAATTAATAAAACTTAGCAAATTAAAACATTAAACTTGAGGCAAATACTTTAAAAGACACAGTTATTTTCTAAAATCTATTGTATTTTAATTTCCTCTCTTCATAAGCAAAAACTGTACACATCTTTGTGAAAATAGTGTTTAATCAAACAATTTCAAGAATAAATCGAATACTTTTTAACAAATATATTAAACCGCCGAAAAACCGGCAAAGTAAGAAATAATAAACCTTTATTTTATTATCTACATTCTACATCTAATGTCAGTATACCTACATATGTAATATTGAATCGGCGCCGGCGATAAACATTCAATTAACAAAGATCACTAAATTAGCTTAAATTTAAAGAAATTACCAAATTGTTTGGCGTCAACTCAAAATTACGTAGTTATACTTACATTAGTTGAAGAATTTAGTTTTTAAGGTTAATAAAATAAAGGTTTATTATTTCTTGCTTGTCAGTTTTTTTGGTATTTTTTCAAGTTTTATTTTATAATTTTTTGTGGATATAATCTACTAATTATCGTCGGTAAAAAGCAATTTGTCGCAGAAATCCTGCATAAAGTACGACAAATCATTTACATACACCAAAAAAGGACCAAGAATTGAGCCCTGTGGGACGCCCATATCAACAATTATCCTCTTTTTCCCTACCCTTAGAGTTGTTTTTTTATAAAAAAAACAACTCTAAGGGTTTTCTTCTAAATATCCCTTTCTAATAAAAAAAGAATCATCAAAATCGGACCACTATGTAAAAAGTTATGCGGTTATCTATATATATATACATATAATAAAAATGTAACCGATCGCTGTCTGTACATGGAAGATATATGAGAAAAAAAAATATTGGGGCCTTTATCAACGCAAATAGAACCCAAAACAATGATTGTTACAATTTTTGTCTGTTTGTCTGTTAGTCTGTTTGTCTGTTTGTCTGTTTGTCTGTTTGTCTGTGCGTTTGTTCACGCTAATCTCAGAAACAGCTTATCCGATTCAGATATGGTTTTCACTAATACATTGTGGTAAGCTTCACTTAACATTTAGTGTTTATTTCATGTCAATCGGTTCATAAATAAAAAAGTTATGCCAATTTAAAGAATCACGTCGAACATTTGTTAATTTACTACGAAATCTGATAAACAGAGACTTTAACAGGTTACGGAATAGCTGATAGCGTTTTTATTTTTCGGATTCCGCTCATTCTAAACAATCTTCCGTTTAGTTTTAAATGAGTCCAGTTTCCAGTGAGCCTATGTTTCGCGATGACAATTAATAAAGCCCAAGGTCAGACACAACTAAAAGTTGTGGGCGTGGATCTAAGTATTAGCTGTTTTTCGCACGGTCAGCTTTATGTGGCTCATCACGTGTTAGCATTCCTAGCAGCCTGTATGCTTTGATCCCTGATGGCTATACGTCTAATCCATACATCCATATCCATACATATTATAAAAGGCTTTGTCCTGACTGACTGACTGACAGACAACGTAAAGCCTAAACCGTGGTCGTAGCGACTTGAAATTTGGAGGGTGTGTTTGTCTCAATGTCTAGAAGTGTACGAAGAAAGGGTTATTAAAAATTCAACCCTTAAGTGTATGAAAAAGGATGAAATCGATTGTATGAAACGTCTTCATTTTTTAAGTTATAGCTTTGAAATTTTGTTTGCTCATAATTTTTTTTAACTGGGTTGTATTTATAGGGGTGAAATAAGGGATGAAATATTGTATGGAAAGAACTTTGCTTTTGAAGATGAAAAGGGATGAAATCGATTATATGAATCTCCTTCATTTTTTAACTTACAGTTTTGAAATTTTATTTTGGAATACTTCTATTTAAATAAAAAATATCCTCATAATTTTATTTTAACAGGGGTGGATTTAGTGAGGTGAAATTAGGGATGAAATATTCTATACAAAGATCTTTAGCTTCTGAAGCTAGCGACTCGAAATTTACAGGGAGGGGGAGGGAGGAAAAGGAGGAACTGAGGAGAAGGAGGAAGGGAGGGGAAAGTGAGAGGGAAGTGATGGGGAAGTGAGAGGAAAGTGATGGGGAAGTGAGGGGGAAGTTAAGAGGAAGTGTGGGGGAAATGCGGGAGAAGTGAAGGGAAAGTCAGGGAGAAGTCAGAGGGAAGTAAGGGGAAAGCCAGGGAGAAGTGAGGGAGAATTGAGGGGAAAGTGAGGGGAAGTGAGAGGAAAGTGACGGAGAAGTAACGGGGAAGTGAGGGGAAGTGAGGGGGGAGTGAGGGGAAGATAAAAAATAGTATGAAAAACAGTATTTAAACAATATAAAAATGTCTATTGGAAAAAACGACATTCACGCGAGCGAAGCCCAAAAGGTCACTCACTCACTTCTCACGAAATCTCAGAAACAACAAGTGCTAGGAATCTCAAACTTTGCATTGTCATTCCTATTAGAATATAGGTGCTTACGGAATTTTGCGAAATCCATCGCCTAAGGGGGTATAAAGGGGTGGCAAAGTTTGTATGAAACTTCTATAGTTTTTATAGTAGGATTACCAAATTACTAGAAAATACTCTTTTTTTAATATTCAGAAACCACCCTTATTAAATGGGCAAATAAGAGTCGCAAGTTTGTGTGAAAGTGGTTTGTCAGTTTTAGCGGTAGCGGGTTTTAACTGGATTCACCATAGAGACGGATAATACTGATACAATGTACGATTGCCATAAAATCAGGCACGCAATATTCTCATAGAGGCACCCATCTTAATTTTCACGCGAACGAAGTCGCCGGCAATAGCTATACAAAATAAAAAAATAAAAAAATATACGCCTCAAGTTGATAACCTCCTTCGTTTTTTTTTCGTCGGTTAATGAGGAACAATGCCGTGTTACGTTATGTGGTAAATGTCAATACATTAAATCTAATTATCTCTTAATGGGATTATTATACTGATAATGGCGTTTACTTAGGTAATATAAAACAGTGCTTGTTACCTAGCAAGGCAGATTATATGCAGTTACAATAGCTGTTTTCTATAAAGATTCTTTCAATCGAGCTGCACTGATTTAAGATTTTTTTTTTAATTTCGTTGCTTAAAGTCTCTAAAGTATTAGTATCCTAAAAGCTGATTTTTTTAGGTTTTTGTAGTATCATGAGTCCTTGTGCTCCTGCCAGTAAGAAAGCCGAATAGAAACACAAAGTAACAGCCAGAAGGTGCCGCTACTTAACAATCGTAATAAAGCTATCTAAAAAAGCAGCATGGTTTCCGGAACAGCATTTTTTGATAACGTGCTGCTTTAGCATGACTGTCGTCTTACGGGGTGAAAGATATTAAACAGACTTTAAAAGAAGGTTCTCAATTCGTGGATCGTATGTTTTTTTTGTATGTGTTACGCGATTTCTTCACCAATTATGAATGGTTTTTAATGATTATTTTTTTGCAAAGTTGGTCATCTTTCAGAGGTGCTCCTACATAAATGTAACGACAATTGGTTCAGCACTTATTGAAAATTTAACAAAAACAAAATTTACGTGAATAATTTTCAGTTTGTTCAAGTTACATTGAGGAATTTTACTTTTAGTTTTTGTTTAAGTTTGTACATATAGATGTAGTTTCAAAGTCTGTTTTTTTTTTAAATTAAGTATTCATACATTGTCTCAATCAAATACTTTTACATTGCACCTAATTATATAGTCTCAAGAGGATGAATAATTTAATTTATAATGAAAATCAACTGGAGCAGCGAAGTTAATGAAATTTTAATAGATAGATATTGTGTAATTAGTATTGGTAATTAGTTTGGGTGTTTTCTATGTATTCTAAGTATGTATTTACAAAAAAAGTACGTATATGTATTATATTTCAATTATCTAGTACCCATAACACAAGCTCTGCTTAGCTTGGGACTAGGTGACGATGTGTGATAGTGTCCACATATTATTATTATTAATTTAATGCAATACTTATAGACAGACTACAGAGTGTGTCTACTCTGATAAAACAAAAATTGGTGAAATTTCAAAAGGACCTTCGGTATCGCGGGCCTTGTACAAGTGAATTACCTTCATATTAGGATTATTATCGCATTCAAATTCTGTATTGCGTCTGCAAAATGGTATCGCTATTTTAGAGGTTATATTTTAGTGATGAAAATGAACGTATCTTCGTAATCCCTTTGCCCTACATGTGCGCAAACGACTTACATGTGTTTTCTTAGGTATATTATATTTTAGCAATGCTTATAAAACACAAATGCATGTTTATATACTATTGTTACCTACCACTTACTACCAGGTACGTTTGTTTGCCACCAAAATTGCATAAAACAAAATAATAATAGAAAAGATGAAAGAAACAATCAAAAAACAGATTTCTACCTAGCCATGATGACGAA
Source organism: Parascotia fuliginaria (assembly GCA_963082885.1). Classification (NCBI taxonomy): domain Eukaryota; kingdom Metazoa; phylum Arthropoda; class Insecta; order Lepidoptera; family Erebidae; genus Parascotia; species Parascotia fuliginaria. Next base: position 8,972,255 of record OY720196.1, on the reverse strand, counting down.
TGAAGGTCAACTTCGATGGGTGAGTCAGGGCTGTTGAGCGCTGGAAGAAGACTTGATGGGTATCCCAGCACCATTCCTTGTCCAAATGCATTCATTAGTACTGCTGACACCGCCCATGCCTTAAAACAATAAAAATAACATAAATTAATACTCAGTACTTTATTGCTTTTCATAATGTTTTTTACAATCATTGGTGGGCTTGGTTTGGTATGAACGGGCGGTTTTCCTCAACTGGAGGAACTGGTGGTGGGCGGCGATCACTCGCTCCATCCCAGCTCCTCGAGGAAGGCCAGCAGACTCTTGATGTCCCCAGCGATCTCGTGGAGTGAATCTGGGTTGCAGAAGTATTTTGCCCTGTATGTAGCAACCTCAAGGAAGTGTAGTAGTATGTCTGCTGTTCTTTTGTCTGTCCGCATGCAAGTTCTGCACATGATTGGTGATGATTGGTTGGTTTATAAATAAGTGACAACTATGGACCCTGTTAGGCACAGTATAGTTCCGTAGAAGACCGGAGGAAGGACGCCAACTTAATATGAGATGTAAGTTTTCTTCATAATCATCTGGAATAGCTTACTTTAAGGATTCGCCCAAGTTTTGCCAATATCTTGCTTTATTACTTTAGTTTATACTGTCCCACTGCTGGTCAAAGATCTGCCACAGATTCTGCTGTAAACTCTTTACTTGCACCACCTTATATCAGTTCACGTGGTGCACATTCAGGTTCCTCGCCACTAGTCCTTTGCACTAGTTTAAGTTTATTAATCATCTTATCAGCCGAAAGCACTGCTGGATTTAGGCCTCCCCCTAATTTTCACCACCGTGGCCGGTCGCGTGCCGCCCTCATCCATCGGTTGCCCGCCACCCTAATAAGGTCGTCGGTCCACTTTGTGAGGGGTCTGCCAACGCTGCGTCTTTCGGTTCGTGGTCGTCATTTAGAACCTTTCTGCCCCAACGGCCGTCAGATCTATAAGCTATGTGTCCTGCCCACTGCTACTTCAGAGAAGCAACTCTGCGAGCCACATCGGTTATGTTAGTTCGCCCGCAAATTTCTTCGTTTCTTTAACGATCGCGCAGGGAGACGCCTAACATAGCCCGCTCCATCGATAGAGCGGACATTGTTAGTTTATTAATCATATAAATAAAATAGGTTACAATATTCTTTGTTACTTAATCAAAACAAATACAGGAAAAGTACAATAATTTCAGTCGTTGGTTTTAAGCATACATGACTGTGCTTGTGATGGGTGGCCCAAAGAAACCATCACAAGTACTTATATGGTTTACCCTACAATTATTAAGTAATTGTTAATTAAGTAATTAATTAAAGTAATATAAATATAAATTAATGTAATTGTTAGCCTATTATAACCTTCCTCGAGAAGTGGTAGCCCACTTTTCATACGCAAAAAGAAATTTTTAATTCTGACTAGTAATTTCAAAGATTAGCACGTTTAAAGAAACAAACAAACTCTTCCATTTTATATAAGAGTATAGATAATAAAAAATCTAGGTATATAATAATGTAATTAGACTTACTTGTCTTAATGGCTACAATAAAGCAATACTTAGGTACTTGTAATTTTTAATTAATGCAATGAGAAAGTATCAAAATTTGCTTAGAAGACATTAGGTAGATGAATACTATCAATAGTACCTAAAAACAATGAGTCAATGATATTTTTTTTTTTAAATAGCCAAAAATAAATACATTTAATGCAAATCACGCAAAGTTTTGTCCCACGTGGGGATCGAATCCACAATCATGCAAAACAGTCTCTTGTGCTCCCACTACACCATGGAGGCAGTCAAGTCATATTTAAAGTATTTTATACATTACAGCAAATAGCTCACTATCATGCAGATTTAATAGTTGTTTGCCTCTTTTGTAATACAAAAATCAGTATCAATGTGTAACATTTCAGACAGTAATCTCTGTACTATGTAAAATAAGCTTCAATGTCACTTCTTGTTATAATTCAAACTGAACACCTTTTATTTTGTAAAGACTGACATTTATGTAATCTACCATATGTTTTATAAAGTTACGCATGAAATATAACATGGTGATCAATTTACTCTTTAATAAATCTAATGATAATAACAGATTTAATAGTTTTACAACAAAACATTTGGTAAATAACAACATGTACATGACATTTAGTACGCTAGAATTGTTTTTTTAATTTTAACGCGAGTATTGTTTTGCTATACAAAGGACATACAATAGAAACAGATGGTGTATAGAATATATGAGTTGATGTGAAGTATTATAATGATATTGTATTGGTATTTCTATAACATATATATATATATATATATATATTATGCTTATTTGGGTCTATTTAGCACTGTATAGTTGTTGTGGTTATATTATTATTTTTATGATTCCATCAATGTCACTTTAAAATTATAAATGTTTCCAGAACGACACGTGGGGGATTGAAGTGTCACTCTTTTACAGTGAAATCAAAGGGTCTTGAACGATTCAGCACTTCATACTTTTGTTGCTCAATTAAGGTCTGGAACTCTTTTACAGCGCATGTGTTCTTTGATCCTGGGTCCTTTAAGCGGGATGTGAAAAAGCATCTCACTAATCTGCCATAGTGGAGGCCACCATACCAGTAGTCTGGCTTTTGGAATGGTGTCCACCACTTATGTATTCCACTGACTGCTTACCGTCAGGCAGAGTGGAGTCACTTTGGTAGGCTAATATAAAGAAAAGTAAAGTAAGTAGGTAGTCATATATTTAGGCTTTTTAAATTATGACACCTTTTGACACATTGTTACAAAATTATTCTCTTATTTTAACTCACGTTTTATGCTACTGTGTATAATTTTATGTTTTATCAATGTTGAACAAAATTTTTCAGTATTATAGACAAAAGCAAAAAGATATTTTCACTATTTACATGTAAAGTTTCATTAAATTTGTATATTTAGTTTGCTTATCTTGTGTAGGTGTGTAACGTCACAATTGATTGAAGGCTAAAGCCAACATGGGATCTGGTTTTAGGTTTGTGGGCTTATTCCCGTTCAGTAACACCCATAAACGTAACAGTGCAACTCATTTGGTATATAATTCCTGTTGAGTACCACTGACATATTGCTACTTTTTGTTCCCAAAAAGTCACACTACATAACACCAATGTGTAACAGTATGACTGAACAAGAAAAAAATATTCCATTTGAGTTACACTGTGTCGAATCGACACTTTTTCCTCCTTGGGTAATACCATATAATTTCTTAATTTATTTTTTAACACAACCATAAAACTTGCTTCCGCAATCTGAATCGTCCATGAGCGACAGTCACCACTTACCATCACGTAGGTTGTTTGCTCATCTGTCAATGTCGGCAATAAAAAAAAGAAGTTACTTAATTATACTTCTCAAGTAGGTAGGGTGGAGTCTCCTAGTATAGGCCTCCTACTAATATCGGCCTTTTCCGAGAAAATAGAACATAATTATGAAATAGTCCTAAAATTATAATAGTTTTTATGCAGAAATCCACATAACCTCCGGGTGTCGTTTGGTGGCATTGCCGAGTCAAATCCCCGAGTCGACGCATTGCGTTGATAAGTAATAAAATGGAATTAAAAATAGAATTAAACATACTTAAGGTATTTTATTTTATTAATCTTGAATGAAAACAGTCAAACTACCGTTTAGATAGTATATTTCTACATTTATTTGTCTTTCGTCTAGTCTAGTCGTCTAGGAAATAATCGCGGGGTCGAGATTAGGGATCTGTATTATTAATAAATCTCGAAAAATGCATAAAAACGTTAAACATCATGTATAGCTATTTTATATGTTAGCAGTAACATTTAAAAGGTTAAAACTGAAACAACAGCTCAGTTTGATCATTAGATCCTAACGTCGGCCGCCTAAAAACGATTTTGATCAGCTACGGCCGATATAAAGGGAATCGATGCGTAAAAAGACATCTTAGTATCGAGTACCTACTTTCCTACTACCCTCAAATTCCTATTACAATAAACAAGGACGTGGTACAAAATTAACGACTACTTAGTTATTTTAATTTTTGTCTAGAGTTAGGTACGCCAAAATCATGCCGGCCCAATCAAAACTAGCCAAGGAACAACAAAAAGAAAAATGTTTGCAATAACCACTTTACAAAACAGACTTCATGGCAGAATAGACACAGATTACACAGTTAGTAGAGATACAGTGTTAATGAAAATGAAGAAGAAATTGTTTAATGCGTGATGTTACATATAGCCTATAACCTTCCTCGAAAACTGGGCTATCTTAGACAAAAAGAATTTTATAAAATCCGATTGGTAGTTCCAGAGATTAGCGCGTTAAAACAAACAAACTTTTTTGCTTTATATAACAGTGTATACGACGGTATGATAATATATGCAATACGTATAGTATGTGACATTATAAAGTGAGACAAGAAAAATCAACTAAATATCTTCAATAGTTTAGACACAGGACTACTTTTTTTAATTTCTTTAATTCTAAACACTCTGTAAGTACGTCAAACGGTCACTGACTTAAATCATAATCCACGTCGAAGAATAAACGTTGCCGCTCATTACAAGTCAGTGAACTTGTCATAATAAATGGTGTATTACTTTGTTACTACTAAAATATTATTTATTTTGTTAGAAAATTTAAAATTTTTGTTTTTCGTCAAATCATTTTTGTCATTAATTTGAAATCATTATATGTACTAACTAGTAACAGCTGCCTTTTCATTTAATATTAAACCGTCGTATACACTCTGTATATTATTTTTATTTATAATAATTTATTTTTGGAGTTCCTTTATTTATTTTCTTAAGAATGTTGAATCATTGTGATCTTTAGTTTATATTAACAGAAATTATTTAAATTTTTAAGTCCGAGAGGTAAAAACAAGACTAATTAATGATGGATAAGAGTAAAAAAAGTGATTTATACCTGAGTTGAAATAAGAAACGTTATAATTAATTACTTTACTAGTTTTATTTACCTAAAATTCACCTTAGAAAAGGTATGCCGATATTAGGGTCACGGGCTTATTAGGGTAATGGGCATACTTGGAAAATAACATCTATATTATCAAAAATAACAAAAACAAATCATAATTTTGCGAATGTAGTAATTTAAGTTTCAGTATCCCTCTACCCAAAAAAGACATTGCAAGAAAGCATAAGCTTTTAACGTAAAAATTACAAGAAGTCAAATTTAAAAAAAAAGTGACACGGCCAATAGTTGGTGCCACCACCCTACTTAAGTGTTTATTTTTCTTATTAATTTTCTTGTTATGCCATAACAAAAAAATAAATAAGAAAAATAATAACTTAAGTACGTGAGAAGTATAATTAACTACTTCGCTATTCTATTATTATTTATTATGGTTATTTTAAAAAAATAAATAAATAAATTACATCATACTACATACCTATGTGGCGACATCTCCACGCAATAGATGAATTTACAACACTGTACAACTGAGAACCGTTTGGATTTAATAAAAGTAGTACTTTTTATAAAACGGCGTTACTCAAGGAGAAAAAAGTGTCGTATTGACACAGTGTAACTCAGAGGGAATATTTTTTCTTGTTCAGTCACACTGTTACACATTGGTTTTATTTAGTGTGACTTATTGGGAACAAAAAGTAACAATATGTCACAGTGTTACTCAACAGGAATTTAATTCCTAATGAGTCACACTGTTACATATCTGGGTGTTACTAAACGAGAATAAACCGGTTTGTGTATAGTCAATTTATTGCTCTTTATCAGCTTACAACAATCTTCTAGAGTTAACTTGCAATTTCTCTGTTGATAAAGAAGTACTTCAACATAAATTTTCTACAACTTAAACATCATTTAATCAGATTTGAATGTACCTATTTCCATAACTAAAATCCATATTATACTAGCTGTTGCTCGCGACTTCGATCGCGTTGAAAATTCAGATCTGTGCCTGTATGACAATATTGTCTGCCCAATCGTACATTGTATCAGTAATAATCAGTGTAATCCGTCTCTAAGGCGAATCCAATTCAAATATATTCACCCGCAACCCCTAAAACTGACGAAATTTCACACTAACTTGCTGAAAAAGTAAAAACAATAAAATTTCACTGTATTTCGTTTATTACAAAATAAATTTAGGTTATACCTTAGCCTCAGCAACACGTGGTGGTTATGCTATTAAATTGTAGCTTATTACTTATATGTAACGTTTGTTTTTTTAAAATAGCGCCATCTATTGAATACTTACTCAATCCAGTCAACAGATATCGCCATCTGTTAGAATCGTTTGGAGCTAAAAGATAATTGTGACTGTTAATTAATAGACAAATAATTTGCAATAAAATAATATTGCGACTATGAATTGAGATGTAAGCCCCTATCCTTCAATTTGGATCAAATTGCACACGGTGTGCAAATCAAATTTAAAATCGGTTCAGTAGTTTTGGAGTCCATCGCGGACAAACAACGTGACACGTAATTTTTTTATATAAAGATTAACAGATGGCATGTGGTGTGACGTCAGTTTGAAGTTTAAAATATTGTTTTACAATTCAATTTGTATATAAAAGACAAGTATAATAATATGCATACTTTATACAATTTTCAGTAAAATAAAGTAGAGCATTGTTCGTAAGTTTACAATCTATTGTTATAGCTCTAATTAATTAATAGTGAAAGTAATGTAAATTTTAACATGGCATGCTTTAATTATAGCCTTGAGTTAACGGTATTCAAGCGTGTTACTGTACTGAAAAAAGGTAGGTATAAAATGAGAAGAGAATTTTTAGGGATGTTTATTTTTGGGTGTTCTTATAAGTTATTATGTTTAAGCCAAATATTGAATTTTTGTTAGACTACAATAGAACTAAATCTGTTGGTAACATACTCTGTTATATAAATAATAATAATAATAATAATAGGAGACGCTCACACACCGCCACCTAGCTAGTCCCAAGCTAAGCAGAGCTTGTGTTATGAGTACTGGACAACTGAAATACGTTTTTTTTTCTGTAAAACATAATTATAAATTATAGTATATAGAAAACAGAAGACAAAATACAAATCTTCACTAATCATTACAAAAATATTTTGCCTTCCGTGGGAATTGAATCCACGATACCCAGCATCGCATTCAGTTACACTACCCACTACACCAATAGTGCAGTTTGATTAGGTACCATGTAAATTCTATGGTACTACTTACCCCATTTCTTCCCATAGATTATGAAGTACCAGGTAACAGCAGTCTTATTAGTAGTACTTAATTGTGTGACTTAATTGACCAAGCATAGTGACAATGTCAAACACATTTATTTGGGAGAGAGATGCCCAGCAATGAACTTATATCCTATTACTATTTAAATGCGGAAGTTTGTGTGTGTATGTGTGTGTGTTTGGTAACACTCAGCGCCTAAACTGCTGCACCGATTTCGATGAAAATTTGTATGTAGGTAGATAGATTCGGTACCAGATACGGACAAGGCTTCTTTTTACCAGATACGGCAAAGTCGTGGGGCGCAGCCACAACAACCACACAACGCCATCTAGAACCAATGTAATTAATAGCTTGTGATGTGGTTCTAGAGTACGAATAAACATACTTACTTCTTTTTTTAGTAAATATGTAATTATTATACATAGTAACACCAAGACCAATGCAAATAGTCATTATCATGCACGTGAATATTTGTATTGAGCGGGAATCGAACCGGCGACCTCTGCGTGGCAGTCCGTACAGAGTACCACCGAATCACACGAGGTTGTCAAACTTGGTCATACTAATAATGTAATACAACGTATTAACATAATAACTCCAGTACATAAGACTATGCTATTGATGTTTTGAGCTTTTGTGTAAAGTGATATAATTCTTTTCTGGCGAGACACACTCAGCATTAGTATGTCGCCTGGAATTGTGCCCAGTGTATCATAATAGCTTTGCCCCCTATTATATGTGACCTCATATTTTTGGCGATGACTGTACTACCAAGGGGATGAGTAGAACAATTGGGAACAAACGTTTTTTTTTTCAGATCTTAAAACAATTGATTAGAAAATAAGTAAAGAACTAAAGACAGTTATTTATTAGCACGAGACATTGAATAGCTCGTGTTTCGAGGCTACATGTTTTATTCCTATATGTAATTTGTATTGATATTTTGTTTGGCCATCTGCCAATATGTAATATCGAAGCTAAACTTGTAGTCGGAATTAAGTATTCATTCATTGTAATAAATCTTGTCGATCTTATTCATAAATGGCAACTGGAGTCGGTATCTGTATATCGTAATAACTTCACGCTATTTTTACTCCGAAAGGGTAGGTAGAGTTGTGTAACATCCACTTTTCGCCTTTTATATTGTTCCAGGCGAACAGTGAACTTTTCTTGACTGAAAACTCAATATCACTTGACCCGACTCGAGGAACGAACCCATGACCTGAAGAGTTTGAGTGTGTACGGACACAGAACCACTGAATCTCTTAAAACCAAGTCCAGAACATATCGGGGTAGAGGTTCACCCTTTAACTTGTACGGTCGGCATCCTGACGGTAGTAGATCCACGCTGGTTTCAGCATGACGGTAGTAGATCCACGCTGGTTTCAGCTTGACGGTAGTTGATCCACGCTGGTTTCAGCATGAATGGGCCGGATCGTCCGGGGAAGTACTACCCTCTCATAGAAGATCGACTTAAGAGTAGTAGTATCCTTACTACTGCATTTCGATCGGTGAGTGAGAGTGCCGGAGGCCCAATTTCCCCCCTTTCCTCTTTCCTCACCTCCCTCATTCCCTTCCTCTAACCCCATTCCCAGCCGCCATAGTGGAGGCCACAATACCAGCAGTTTAAGACGATAGCTTTTGGTATGGTGGCCACCACTTCTGGATTCCACTGACTGCTTACCATCAGGCGGGGTGGAGTCACTTTGGTAGGCTAATAAATATAAAAAAAAAAAAAAAAAAAAATCCTATCCTACATTAATTTGTTCAGCTCACTGAGGAATCATCAACATAAGCTTTGACAGAGAACTCTACCTGCTAGTTAGTGATCAAATTCAACATTTAGGGAAATGATAATTCTACATGTTGGGAGTTTAACCTTATAGGATTCAACATTCTTGGAAATCAACTTTTACGGAATTCAACTTTACGCGAATTCAACCTGATAGTCCGAAAAGGTTCGTTGTACGGTCCCCAAGTATTTTCGAATATTCCCAACTTAAAATTCTAGCCTTAGAAAAAACGGGTAGTATCACATTCGATTCCGATTCGAACTAATGTTCAACCTAGCATATGCAGCATTCCCAGTTGTTATCAGGATTCCTATTAGAAATCTAGACACGTGTTTCTCTTCAATATACACGTGCATTTATTTATTAACTTGCGTTTTATGATTTCCTATAGGAATTAACAAAAGAGGAAAACCGCATAGTATAACGATCGTCATATTTATTGAATGTGCGTAAACAACACACATAAAATTAGAACTATTTTAGTATTATAATAATACTTGCGTATTGCTTTGTTGATAATAAAGATGCCTTCTTTGAATTTTAAATGGGTTTGTTCTTAATTAAATAGGCTTAGATGATATGAATGACGCATGTGTACGTCATAACTGGAAGAAAATTTAAGTTAGGTAATTTGTTGACTTAGATATAACCGCCAGAAGAACTAGCAAGAAAGTTAGGCCATTACTTTAGTAGAAATTTCCACAAATTTACGGCCTCAAAAAAAAATAGGTCATAAAAATTATCTGTGGGTCTCTGAATAACATTTAATCCAGTCACGACTCAAAATCGAAGTTATTACTCCTTTAATGAAATATCATATGCAGTCAGAAATTAACCGTGGGTACTAAAAGTTCCCTAACGGAAAACGAAAGAGGGAAGAAGTGTGGGAGTCTGAGACAGTGAATTTATTTAAAATATGGCGACTAGACGTTACCCTGGCGTGACGCTATCCCACATGCTTTTAATTACGCGACTGGTTGCGGGAGGGGTGTGAGTATTTAAAGCGTACGGAGCACTCGCTGTCGCGTCATCGGCGCGTGCGTCACTCCATAACACGAATAGAAAACTGGTGACCCTCGGTATATGACGTGGTGACGCCACGGGCTCACGTTACTCTGTGTAGTGAAAGTCGTGACATATTCCCGGGAATATGTCATATGGACATTAACATGGACGGTATAAATGTATTATGTAATTTCAATGCGGTTAATTTATGCTAATTATTTATTGGATTACATTATTAGGAGTATTTAAGGAATACAATAATTATCATAGTATTATTTTGTAAAACTGTAAAATAGTACCCAATTCAACATGAACAAATAGGTATCTCAGGATCGCCTTGCCTTGCTTTCATATTTAATGGTTACTTGAACTGCTTCAATAGTTAACAAACATATCTGTAAATCCCTCGATAGTGCACACTCAATTGCTAAAGTGCCCGGTCTTACAAATACTAGATCCCAGGATCGCCATTATCGCTAAGTAAATCGCTTGCACTATGGTAACCATTTATGACCTGACTCTGGCTTCGCTCAGGTGGACCTCCCTAATTCGGACCTGCTAAGTCCGCTGACATCTCAAACGTCAAATTACATCTTCATAGGTCGAGTAGTTTTGAAGATTGCCTGTTTATTTAGTGAGCAACCTTCCGTGTTTGTGTAAATATAGAAGATTATACTTTAGTCCGCAATAACTTGCAATTTCACGTCTAAAGCCATCCATTTTATTGCATAAAATCATTATCTGAGATAAAGAGACCTATGGAATTTGCTGAATAGACAGAAATATACGTCAGTAAGATCTACAATCAACTTCCATCAGAGGCTATGAAATGACATGATCCGAGAATACAAAAAAGTGTAAGTAGATAAATGTCATTTATCACATCACTGGGGTTTTCGGCTTATCTGACTGAATCTACAGCAATGTTTGTTCTCTTTCCTTTATTAATACTGAAATCCCATCCGCGGCTTTGGCCCCCTCTAGCAATTCAATCCACGCTAAATTCGAAGCTGCCAATCAAAGCCGAGTTTGCTCTCGGCTTCCGTAGTTTTATTTTTTGCGGTATACCAAAAAAAGAATTCTGACGCTTTTGGTAACTGATTTTTAGGCAATGTTATACGAAGTTAGAAGGTTCGTTTGCAAGGTTCCTGTGAAAATTGTGAGTGTAAATTATGAAGTTTTCGATGTCAATTTATAAGGTCCTCCGTAAATGCAGCAATTCAGCATCTCTATTGTTTGCAGATCACCACTGTGACGCGTGAAAACAAATTTTAAATTGTAATGAATATTATTCATTTTTAAGAATGTCAAAATAAAATGTCAACAGCTTGTCTCATGAATCCTTTTAGCATCAATCCTTAAATATCAGGGTCAGTTCACTCTAGCTATTAGTATGACCGAACATGCCATAATTATCACGTATACGATAAACAGTTATTTTAAGAGTTGTATCATTCTTATCGCTTCAATGACTCAGTTGCTGAGGTCAGGGGTCAAAGTCATGGTGATATCATCCAACCATTGCAAGTGGGTGTTTGCCTTATAATTAATAGGTTGCTGACCGTTACAGACGATTCTAATTTCTAATGACCTTCAAGTTGTTAAGGGTGATGTGATAGTAGTAAAGTCACCTTTCCAGTTTATACGGTCAATATTACGATGTAAAGTCTATTGAACTGTATGAAAGTGAAATTTTTGGGGTTGAAACATATTATGCTAATGAGCCTTGCTTTCATATTTAATGGTTCTTTGTAACTGCTTCAATAGTACAACCCATTTAAAATAAAATATCTGTAAATCCCTCGATAGTGCACACGCAAACGCTAAAATGCGCGGTCATACAAAAAGCAGATTCTCTGAGTAGATATTAAATTAATCATTATTTAAGCCGTAGAAGTTAACTGAAGACATAACTTACCCCATCATCTCCCAGTTTGACTGAGACACACTCACGCCATCTCTCAGAAGTTGCGTTTTATTAATCGAAATTTCAAGTTCTATCTAGGACAATGTGTTCACATACTACATAAGTCCTGATCATGCAAAAATGAGTAGTGGCTTTGTCAAAACAAGTACAAATTTCAACAACGATAATTGAGTTTAGCATTACTCCAGTTTTGATTGAGAAATGCCCTCGTAGTAAGCATCTTAGACAAATTGAACTCATTTTGTACACATTATCTTGAACGACTGATAGTATTATGACGTTTGTGGAAACTGTCAGCTATTTATATAAATAATATAATATATCATTCGTCCTATTCCAATCTAAAAATACATTGCCGCCTGTTTTTTATTTGTAACTTTTTTTGGAAATTTTTGTGGGAGCTGGGCTTTTTCTTTTTCTGACAATTGTGTATTTCTAACGTGTAGAAATAGCTATACGCACCTTTATTACAAGAAGTACCTAAGTAAAATGAAAAATATATTATGGTAAAGCTAATTTTTTTTAAATTCACATGAAATTTCGTTTTCTAACTTTTGCCTACTAAAGTCATTATAGTATGTGTTATGTTGATGACATGCTGTTTTTGCACGCATAGCGTATTGGGAAAGTGGACACATCGACGACTGCTAATGACACTATCGAGTAGTGAACAGAATAAATAAATGAGATTGTGTAATACTATTTATACAGATAGACATTAGTTCACTACAATCATTGGCTTCTAGAAACGGGTTTTGCATCGGGGTCGAGTTAAAGAGGAACTCTCAAGGGGACTTGCTAAAACCGGGGAAGGGGCCATTCATTCAGTAACTGACAAAACACCAAATTTCGAAAACTACTTCAACTACGCAGTTGGAATTTGACTGGTTTGTCTATGGATACGTCAGCTATGAAGGACAAACTTACACTTTTTTTCATTTGCAGTAAAACAGCTAGACGCAAGCAACGGCAGGAACGGTTCATAAAATTACACATGAATGTGTGTATTCACCTATTTAGGGGACTCTATATTGTGAGTAACCCTCCCTTTCCAGGTGATATCACGGACAGGTTTAATTAAATTTTGACCAAGTAATTATATTTAGAAACGTTATTATAGTGTTCAAACTTTTTGTAGGAAGTTAAATACAAGATTTTATTTTTATATTTTTATACGTGTGTGGTTACTCTGTTAAAGAGGTAAACAATTTTGTTGAGGTCATTCCACGGATAGGTAAACTTTATGTCTATACTTCAGTAGTAAACGTAAAAGTAGTTTAGAGAGGTACCTGTTATTTTTGATATTACCTATTTTTTTACCAGAGTTGTGTGAGTTGATTTTGTTACTAGACGAATAGACTAGACATCTATTTAAAGGTGTGGCGCTTAGTCGCTCGCTATGCAAATTATGCGAACCGGAATGTAATAAACTAATAACTTAGTTTATAATAAATTATAACATTTATTATAATTACAAACCGGTAATGATATACCAGCTAATTATACATATAAATTGTACACAAGTGGAAATTTTCATTCAACAAATAACGTTATGATTATTGTTATTATGACGGCTGGCACAAGAAAATACTAAAATAACTAATTTCGCATTCAGAACACCTACTATGGCTTGTTCATTAATAATATTGTGTTTAAAGTACGGCGTATAGACTCGGCTGTTAGTGCGAAAGAGAGGAAAGATCTTGCACCTTTATTTTAACATAATCCAACCGAATCAAGAAACGGTGTCAGTTTCTATTTGTGTGTATAAAACTTGATGTACTGTTTAAATTGTCTGTACCTAAGCGTGCGCAGGAGTGCTTGATCGCGTGGTGACTCATACCAAGATGGCCGACCAACAATATGTAATTATCAGCAGGCCGCAGACCGTTTGTGTAGCTTGTTATCTCATCCATTGAATATAATAATTATTAAAAAGTAACAACCGCCTTTGATAACTCACAAATCGGACATTCAAAAACCTGTTTTGCTAGTTTTGACCTTTTATGTTTAAGCGTCATATTATGACCTTCCTCGGATACAAATATATCCTCGTGTCAAATTACATAAAAATGTGTTTAGCAATTTAGAAGTAAGTGTAATGGACAGACCGAGTAATTAATTGTTACTAGTACGGTCTGGTCGCAATACTACGATTACGGCATACATTAACATGATTATACGAATTAGGTAAATAGTTTGTTCATGTTTATACGTAAATGGATCAATCTGTCACTTTAAATTGTATGCCGGTCGGATTATTTGGTTTAATTCACAGTACTGTGTTGTATTCTATCGATACTGTGTGTTTATTTTTAGCAGATTATACTTATTTGAGTTCTACGTATGTTTCTATAATCTATTCTTATAATAAATCCTGCCATCATGTGTCACTAGTGGATTAAATTCTATTATGGAAAAGTGGCTTACTTATGGCACTCTTTTCTGTGAATTGGATTGAACTGTAACTGGCTTAGTTCTTTAACTAAACTGATCTTTTGGAGTAAATGGAGGCCCTGATAGTGTGTTCCCAGGATTCCTTGATCTAGTAGCCTGAAGGTGAACTTCTGGTTTTTACAAACACTCCTTAAAGTCTGGGCATATTCATGTGTTAATGTAATTATATCGTCAATATTAAGTTTGTAAATTGAATGATATTTCAATTGGGAGCGGCGATTGCCTAAATTTTATGCATAGCTTTTGCAAAATCAATTTTGTATGCCATTGACCTGAATTGACTACAAGCACAGCTTAGTGAAGATGTTTCTACACTAGTGCTTAATATGGAACAGAATGTAATATTGTATTATGTATTTATCTAGTAGTAAGTAACAGGGTATAAGATAAATATCCTAGAGGTTCACGATGGTCGAAAATATATCCTTGTGAATATTGTGTGTATAACTCGAACAAGTAGGCTGGACAAGGCGAATATCATCATATATTCACCCTTGTACTAGCGAGCAATACTTACTTAATACTTGTACCTATGTAGTTCTTATAGCTATATATATTTACTCACCATCAAAATGATTATGCTGCTTATATGTGCCTCTTTTGTCAAAAATCGTCGGCAAATCCATATCCAAAAAGAGACTCGTATAAAATAAATTGAATTAATAATACTACTCCAATCTTCGAGCTTTGATGAATCCAATATAGCGATTTAAAATAAAAAGATTTGGTTGAACGTGAGCGACTTAACGATTTTATGCCTTCGCTGCCCACGTGTCGGGAGGCCCATCGTACGGTACGAGGTCGAAGTATTACATCATTGCAATTTTTTTACGGACCCACGATTATTTGCCGTACGATATATTACTTGTATAGAATAAAAACTGTCTACTTATTTTTCATTGATTTGTTTGTTGCTAAAGTACGCGATTTTTTAGCCATTATGGTTTTTCTGAATAGTTGTACTATCAGAATTGGTGGAAACCTAACCGCTGTTTTGAATATTGATCCTAAAACAGGATCATCCCAAAATGGTTATTGTTAATTCTGCTAGGTAATAGCTACTGTAAAAATATTTTTTTAAAGTGAGTCGAGCTATAGTATATCACATGTCGTTGGCCATTTTCTAAAAAATATCAAAGTAAAGTACAATAATTATTTTATTTTTAGTAAACACGTTTTTTGTATTTTATTGTATTGTACAGAAATAACAAGAAGATATTTCTTCTATTTACAATGCATTTATATTTACTTCCAAGTCCACGTTTCCTTTACCATTAATAATCAAGGATAAAAATTTTGCCACTTGGTAATTAAAGGCGAAAATTTTTATTTTTTCCCATGCTTGATGACAAAAATAAAAACTTGATGCTCTAAATCAGTGTTTATTCTCACACTGCAAGTTATGACATTTTCAGTGCTCGTGCGATCGTTTCCTTTGCGTTCAAAGAAACCATGAACATCTATAACATAAAAATGAATCGCTGAATGTGTTGCTAAGCGCAAATCTCGAGAGCAGCTGAACCAATTTCGCTAATTCTTTTTTTATAATATTTCTAAGTACGACGATGGTTCTTAGGGAGAGAAAACTTTAAAAAATTGCCTGAAAAAAAAAACTCTTTACTATATTCCCATACAAAAGTATCTTTGTTTATCTCAAAGTGTTTCAAAACAAAGGCGTCATTCTGCCAGTAATATTTTATACTAATGTCATCTAGTTTAAATTCGACGTTCGGTATTCTTTTTATTGTTGTGTGAATGTTTCATAGATTTATATAATAGTTTTTTAAAGGTACTATCGAACCAGCTGAATCATTAACCATTTTGCTAAAATTTCGCTTATAACTGTTAAACTTGTTAAATCATTGTAAATAATGCACTTAGAACGACTAAGATAACAAAAGGGTACTCAGGAAAATGTCAGTGTCACTATCACACACCGTCATCTAGTCCCAAGCTAAGCAGAGCTTGTGTTATGGGTACTAAATAACAGAAATATAGTACATATAAATACTTTTTTTTTGTAAATACATACTTAGAATACATAGGAAACACCCAGACTGAAGACAAATACAAATGATCATCACACAAATATTAGCCTTCCGTGGGAATCGATCCCACGGCACTCGGCGTCGCAGTCAGTTACACTAAACACTAGACCAACGGTGCAATCAAAATAAATCGAAATAAAATGATAACAAGCTCGTTGCCAAGGCAAACGATCTTTAGACGAATTTCAACCTACTTGCATTTAGATAGATTGGCAAAATAAGCTTATGGTGGGTCTTGATTTACTTGGTTTGATAGTACCTACGTCAGCAATTAAATACTGTGCTGAATGCAAAATTATGTACAACACATTTAATTTAAGTAAATATTGTGTAATTTCATTTTATTTTATATAGTTTTAGAGCTATTTTTATATTTCGTATTTTTCGGTTACAATGCCTATTTTTTTCGTACTTGTTTTAAAAAAAATTAAGACATCGACGACTTTGGATTTTTGTGTGATGCAGAACAATTAAAACGATACATTTAAAACGATAAAACTATCTATTCCGACCTGTTCTGTTGAGTAGTTCTGTCGATGGAAAGTATTTTGGTACGAGATGTCGGAAAACTAGTGCAAGCAATTTTGTACCTTATCGACACTCCTAAATTTCTGAATGAATTTTTTTTAGTAATTTGTCGATATGGTCGAAAATTGCTTACTCGCATTTTTTCAGTGCGAAAGCCAAAGATAGCCTAAAAAATTGGTGTAAGCAATTTTTGTCCTTATTAAGTTACTAAAAAGAAACAGGGAATCTTGAGTAGTCAACGATAAGGTGGTCAAAAAGCTTAACTCCAACTTACTCAAAAAGACTGGTGCCCTCGTAGGTATATGCCTTTATACATAGTATCCAGGAGTATGCCGCAGGGATCCTGACTTGGGCCTCTATTATTTATTTATTTATTTAAACTTCATATACAGAACATATGTATAAAGGCGGACTTAATGCCTGAGGCATTCTCTACCAGTCAACCTAATGGGTGATGCAGAGATGAAGCAAGGTAGATGTATAAATTAAGACTAGAAAATTAAAAAATATGTAATAATAACATATATACAAATATGCAATACGTATATAGATTCCTATTATAAATATAATCTACAAATAATACATATAATTATATAGAAAGATATATAAATATATACATAATATATAATTACCTTATTATTGTGATGATTCTGCTAATTTGCTTAGAAGTAATGACTTAACTTTTGCCTTAAACACGATACGACTGGTACACATTCTAAAGAAGGATGGACTGAATTGGAAAAGAGGAATTAATGAAATCGGAGGTGTGAAAAGGACACAGAAGAAGGAGATTAATAATAATAATAATAATAATAATAATAATATTCTACCACATTCACACAGCGCCATCTAGCCCCAAATTAAGCAATAATATTTGCTTGTGTTATGGGTACTAAACAACTGATATACTACTTATATACATTTTTTTTTGTAAATACATACATATTATAGATAAATTACACCCAGACACAGAAAAAACAATCATGCTCATCACACAAAGGTTTGTACTGGGTGGGAATCGAACCCACGACCTCCGGCTTAGAAGTCAGGGTCACTAACCACTAGACCAACAGGCCAGTCGGATTGTTTGTAGAGCGAAGATTGCGGTCATGAGTAGAACATAGATATTGAAACTGAGGAGTTAAATAAGAGGGAGTATGGGGAGATAGAAGAATGGAATACAGGGTAGAGAGTGCGCATAGACTACGTCGCTGACGAATTGGAAGCCATTTCAGTTGTGAACGATAAGTAGATACATGGTCATACTTGCGAAGATTAAATATGAATCGAATGCAGTTATTGAGAAGACGATCTAGTTTGTTGAGTAGATCTGCATTCAGGTCATAATAACACACATCACCATAATCGATTAACGGGAAAATTAAAGTCTGCACAAGCATTGTTTTAGTCTTAATCAGAAGAAAGTTTTTCAGTCGATACAGAGCACGTAGGATACCGGTGACTTTCTGACTTACCTGTGTGACTTGAGCTGCCCAATTTAATGTTGTATCAATATACAATTCTAGATCTTTTAATGTTGTACTCAAATCAACGTTGATACCATTGAATGTGATTGAGGGCAGAGAGAGAAAGTCAAGTCTGCAGAGTAGACGCTGGCTGCCAATGATGATGGCTTGACACTTAGTTGGGTTTACGATCAGGCCAAATTTATCCGACCAGTTCTTAATATAAGCCAAGTCCCTATTCACCATATCCACCGCAGACGTAACGCAGCTAACACTGGCTTGAGAGTAAATCTGCAAGTCATCAGCATATAGATGATACGCTCACTGAAGGTACGGGCATATGAGATTAATAAAAATTGAAAATAATAGAGGAGATAAAATGCCGCCTTGAGGAACGCCAGCGTCAACATTATAATAATAATAATAATAATATTTATTAGCAGTCCAGTTAATATACAAAAAATATCCGTGGAAGCCACACTAGGCACAGCCTGTGTCGTGGCTATCAAACATACACGTTTAACAGAGGACTTAGACATTAGCCCAACACGATGTTGAATCTTTGTAACGAACCGACTGCTGACGACCTCGAAGATAACTTGAAAACCATTCCAGAGAATCGGATGAGACCATATAGTGGGAGAGGATAGATAAAAGGATGTCGTGACTGACGGTATTAAAGGCGTTCGAAAAATCAATCAAAGCCAGCACTGTGACCTTGGTGTCTTCCATAGCCTTTCTAATATCGCCAGTCACTTTCAGGAGCGCGGAAACAGTGCTATGACCAGGTCTAAAGCCAGATTGCAACGGACTCAAGAGGTTATTTTGATAGACAAACTGGGAAAGCTGTTTGTGTACACAGCCCTCAAGCACTTTAGACAAGAAAGGAAGAATGGATATGGGACACAGGTGACTGGGAAGAGATGGGTTTGTGATCTTGGGTAGGGGAATTACACAGGCTTTGCGCCACAAGGACGGAAAAACACCAGTGTCAAGGGAAAAATTAATGATGTGGGAAATAGGAAAAAGGAGGTGATTAATGATGGTAGTGATCATGCGTCGACTGACGTTATCGCAGCCAACTGCATGGGTTTTGATAGAGAGGATAACTTTTTTGATCTCATCTTTTCCAACTAGAGAAAATCGAAAACTTTGTATGTTATAGCGAGGTAAGGAAGCTATGTAACTAACAGTTTGACACTTGGTTTGGTGATCCATCAGAAATGTAGAGGAGAAATGACGATTGATATCGTCCAAACCAAATGTCTCATGTAAATCAACGGGAGGCTGTCTGCCGATACCTAGTGTATTGAGGAACTTCCAGATATCGGAGGGAGAGGCAGAAGTGATGTTATTGAGAATATGTCGGCGTTTGGCGTTACGTATCATCTGGTTGCATCGATTTCTTGCAGACTTAAAAGCTGTCCAGTTTTCTCCACTTCGGTCTTTCTTAAAATTTCGAAAGGCTCGATCTCTGCGCCTCATCCACATTCGAACTCCCTGAGTAATCCATGGAGCTGGAGGATGTCTTAGCTTTATTTTTCTCACGGGTTCATTTTTATCATATCTAAGGATATGGCTATTAAAGATGTTCACCTTATCATCAATTGTGTCGGCTGTCAGTACATCTTCCCAGGTTTAGTTTATTTTACCATATCACTGATATGGTAAAATAAACTAAAAATTCATACTAATATTATAAATGCGGAAGTAACTGCTGTCTGTCTGCCCGTCCATCTGTCTGTTACGCTTTCACGCTTAAACCACTGAACCTATTTTGATGAAATTTGGTATAGAGATAAAATAGACCTTGGGAAACAACATAGGCTACCTTTTTTTAAGCGAAAAAATAGCTTCTAAACTATGTAAATCTTTTCTTGAATTTGACAGATATGAAATTCTTAAACCGGCGGTATTACATTTACTTAGAGTAATACAGACTGTGCTAGTGTGTTGAGTATGATCCTATTTGTACGCAAGCTGTCAAAAAGGATCCCTTAACTATGATCATAGACAATATCAATCACATGTAATTATTATACCGTCTAAAGTTCTTCATGTAAAAATGATTCACACATCTATGATAGTGTAATAGCGGCATAAGAACCGCATCAAAATCCGTCACATCTATACATATAATAAAATTGGAGTGTCTGTTTGTAATATTGAAATAACCGTTTTTACTACTTGTATATGAATATATATACAGTACATAAACCAAAATATTTTTTTTACAATTTTTGTCTGTCTGTCTGTCTGTCTGTTTGTTCCGGCTAATCTCTGAAATGGCTGGACCGATTTTGACGCGACTTTTATTGGCAGGTAGCTGATATAATAAGGAGTAACTAAGGCTACGTATATTTTAAAAAAATCTTTTATTTTAGAAAAATAAATCGACTGTTAGGCGGATCGATGTTCGCTGGGTCAGCTAGTAAAAAATAAAACAAATGAAATTAAAGGCAAGCTATATCCCGTGAGATGTCAAAATTGATCCCTCCCTCGGCATTATTTATAATACAGAGCTCAGCATTATTTAGATTTTTAAATAGAGCTTGGAGCTTTTTTAGGAATGAAATCACGGTCAGTAACAGATAGACGTACTTACTAAAAAAATTTAATGTAGATTGCACAGCACGTATTACAAAACAAATAAAACAATACAACATTAAAAATGACAATGGGCTGTCTTATCGCTAAAAAGCAAAATAACCTTCGAATAGACTTAGACAAAAAATAATATTTAGCATTTAATCGTATTCGTGTATTTTATAAAATATTTGATACATTCATTTCAATATTACGAATCTTGATGACAATAAAACATCTATGGTGTCTACATCACTGTCCATGAAAGGGTTAAGTATGAAGGCGAAGACGCAGCATGTTCAGACCCTTCACAAGGTGAACCGATGAACTGATATGGGTGGGCGAGCAACCGATAGATGAAAGCGACTCACTACCGAAAATTGGGGAGGGTCTATACCCAACCGGCTGATATGATAGAAAAAGAAAAAAGAAAGAAAAACTGTTACAATTAGCTTAACAAATTAGGTGGTTACTTAAATCAAAGCTTAAAAAATAGAATAGGTATTACGAAAACAGCCCGCTCATGCTAAAAAAAGGTAAGGATACGGTTTTAGTGATTTCAACTACTGTTACAAATATCCCACACAGCTTCTCTCACATCGATTTATCAGCGGTTATTACCTCTTAGGATGCGTTTGCATTAACACGGAGCGAAGGAGTGAATAGGAGCGGACCGTGAATTAGCCAATCACAGCATTTCCACTGATGTGGAGTGGATATTTCGAGCACTATGATTGGCCAATTTACGGTCTGCTCTTCTCCAGCCAGCTCCGCGTCAATGGAAAAGCAACCTTACTGTCTGATTGTTCAAATGCTCTATTATAAAAATAGATATTAGGTAGAATAGAATTAGACTTATTAGATCTGATTTGTCTGTCAGTGTTAAATATCAAGCGCCTGACTTAAACTAAAGTTTATGTGTCGTATGATCTTTTGAATTGTTCAGAATTATTCCGATTGAACCGATCTCCCAGGGGATCAGATAAAAGGTTATCTGATCCCCTGGGAGATCGGTTTATTTGTATTTAGACGTCTATGTTATACAAGTCTTTATTACCTTCTTGACTTTGTTTTCGTATTAATCTTACATAATAATTATACTCACCACTTCTAGACTCTACTGAATGCTTACCAGCAGACGGAATGAAGTCTATTTGGTACACATAAATAAAAATAAATATCTTAGGTAAGTAGGTTGAAGTTTTTTTTTTTTTGCAGACTAGCAAACAGCCTACATTATGTTAAGTGGTAACTATCGCAAAAGGACGACTCAGAGTCCCTAGTATTGCTCCTGTAATGCCAGAGACACTGCGTAGCCGCTGCCTACCTTGAAGGGAGCGGAGTAGGTGAAAGCTTTGAGGGAGGTGAGGAAAAATGAAAGTGGGGAAATTAGGCCTACAGCACTCACTCGCTTACCGAACGAAACGTAATAGTATGGATACTATTACTCTAAGTCCAATCTTCTATGAGCGGTAGTACTTTCTCGTCGATATTCATGCTGAAACCAGCGTCCGTAAATGACAGATAATAGAACATGATTGAAAATATTATTTTCTATTTTATCATACCTTTAAATCGTGGGACAATCATATGAATGGTTTTGGTTTCTTATTTATAATTTATTAAATGCATTCGACTGTGTACAACATAATATGCTTCAGAAAGCTCAAACACTGCTGACAATTTATAGGCGGAACTTGGGAGAGACCTTTGTCCAGCAGTGGACGGTTTTCATTGAAAGAATTATGCACATAAATAGTAAAACTGGCCAAGTGCGAGTCGGACTCGCGCACTAAGGGTTCCGTACAATCTTGTATTTGCCCGACTGCCGAAGTCAAGGAGGGTAATGTTTTTGAGTGGATGTATTATGTTTGTATGTGTGTATGTATGTCTATCTGTTTGGCATGCTCTACAGCTTAAATGGCTTGATGGATTTTAACATAATTATGAGGTGTCATTAGATTAGTATTGATTGTGGGAGTGACATAGGACACATAATATATCAATGTTGCTTCAGCACAAGAAAAAAATTAAGTGTCTTAATTTTCAGTTTGTTTAAGGCAGATGAGCTTTTTTGTTTTTTAATAATTAATATATTTTCCTTTTTAACATTAATTATTTGTACTCTTTATGTCGAGTCCCTTTACGTTGTAACATGCACTGTCATATATCTTTTGATTGGGTCAAGATAGAACATTAACCTTTTTCTTAGCTCTAGGAGGTTGCAGACAAGAGTATTTCGATATAAATTTCAGCTTGATACCTCCTCGTGGTATTAAGAAAAAGGTAAAGACAGACAGACAGAGAGAACGACAGATGAACAACATGGGTTCCATTTTGTCTCTTGAGGTACGGAACCCAAAAAAAGATTAGACAGAGATAACTTAATTTTGCGTTTGAGTTATTCTGAAATTATTTTGTTATTGGGACGTTCTTAAATGTATTGTAATGCATTCATTTGAATAGAAATATTTAAAAAAACCTTGACTTTAAAACGCCAAAGTGCATCGATAATGTTAAATTTATTTATTCATTTATGTTTCGTTTCGCGGCGTACGAACAGGACGGAAACGTCACTGCCTTGTTTGCTCGGCTCCGTTAAGTACCACATCCCCGTCCAAAAATTGCCCGTCCTGTCCCGTCACGTATGCGCCTTAAAATTCTTCTCCAAAACTTGAAAGTAAGTACTTCTTTTTTATAAAAAAGTCATCAACGAATAGATTAATTTACATTTAACGCTGGCGAAATAGCTGAAATATTCGTCGATTTAGTTGCCATTACTAAAAGAGGTGTTAAGGAACTTGAACTTGCATCACTAAAATTAAAATTTATGTAAAAATGACTACTGAAAACTGACGTTTCAGTATCTATGATTAGATCTTTCATGCGCCACTCGCATTCCTAATCTAAGGTAAGAACCATACCTTGGATTAAACAAATAAAACCGACTTCAAACGGGAAGCAAACTAAAAAGTTAAAAATAAGTTTACTTAGCGGAAAGTAATTCGTATTTTGATTTAGTTAATCAGAAATGATTAAATAAGTATTTTATAATTTTGAACTTGGTTTTATGTTATATTGGTTTGTATGTTTTGTTGTATCCCTCAGGAACCAGACCGAATTTCGGGATAAAAAGTAGCCTATGTCCGTCTACGGTACCAAATCTATCTACATACCAATTTTCATCATAATCGGTTCAGCCATTTAGGCTGAGTGGTAACAAACACTCACTTCATTCCTATTTAATGTAAGTTCGAAATGTGACTTCCAGGACGATAAAACGTAAAAGTATTTAAAATTCTTATTTCTAATTACTGTAAAACTGTATGATGGTGACAGCTGTTTTGATGATCTTTAGTAGTAGTTATAGTTCATAAAAGGTCTACTGATAAGTAATTTCCCTCTTAGTTTTCTTCCATTTTCCTTTTCCTTCCCATCCCCTTATTTTTTGGCCATATTAGCCTACTAAAACGACTCATCTCTGCGTGTTGGTCGGCAACGCCTTGGTTGTGTTTTCTAAGCATTATTTCTACTTATCGCTAGTGATGCTCCTGGTGTTCCAAGCGTCCATAGGCCACGGTAACTGCTTACCACCAAGCGGGCTGTATGCTTGTTTGTCACCTTAGTCGTATAAAAAAAACCTCAGGGTCCGTCCTGTCGCCCATCCTGTATCTTCTGCATGTCAGTGACATATTGTCCCGTGGCAACATTAAATGCAATGCAGATTATAGTACAGTGCATGGGCGATATCTCGGACATCCTGCGGCTAAACAGACTGACATCGAGGCAAAACGCCTAGAACTTGTCGCTGAGCTCGACCGGGTCTTATATCGCATTTCTAAATGTGGTTGTGAGAACTTGGTCGAGTTCAATGCCAAGAAAACACAGGTGTGCGCGTTCTCTGGCAAAAAATCTCCATTTCTACCCCTTCCTCTCTTCAGCGTTACCACAACAGCATAACCTTAGTATCCTGGGTATGGACATCAGCCGAGATCTCAACCCCAAGAATTACATCGAGCGTCATTAAAACCGCCTCTTGTAAACTCGGTGTCCTGAACAGGGTGAGGCAGTACTTCACGCCCGAGTAGCTCTGTCTTAGTTCTTTATAAGACAGAGGTATGTTCCTGCGTAGAGTACTGCTCTCATCTTTGGGATGGCTCCGCACAGTACTTACTGGATGCCCTCGATAGGTTGCAACGGCGAACAATCCGTATCATCGAAAGCCCAGGGGCCACTAAGACCCTTGAGCCTTTACAGCTGCGTAGAGACATCGCCTCAATGGCCGTCTTCTATCGCCTTTACCACGGAGAATGTTCTGAAGAGCTTTTAAATTAATCCCACCCTCTCCCTTTTTTATCCAGAACGACACGTACGCGACTGAAGTGCCACCCTTTCACACTGCAATCTAAAGGTTCTCGAACGAAACGGTTCAGCACTTTATACTTTTGTCGCTTAATTAAAGCCTGGAACTCTTTACTAGCGATTGTGTTCCCATCTAATTATGATCCTGGGTTTTTTAAGCCGGGCGTGAAAAAGCATCTCACTAAGCCGCCATAGTGGAGGCTATCATACCAGTTGTCTGGCTTTTGTAATGGTATCCACCACTTGTGAATTCCACTGACTGCTTACGATCAGGCAGAGTGGAGTCACTTCAGTAGGCTAATATAAGAAAAAGCCGTTTGGGCGCTTAATGGTAACAAACACACACATACACACAAACTATCGCATTTATAATATTAATAGGATAATGTAATAGTATGCATAAGAATAAAATCCTATATTTTTCAAATTAATAAATTTAATTGAAAGAAAACGAGTTCCTTATTTTCTCACGACAGTCAGACAAAACGAATGTCAACTAATAAGCACACTTAAACTTGTTTACTTCAAGCAGCTATGACCTTTAAAACTTAGCATTTAGTTACTGTATTACACTTTTTACACTTATAAACAATTTTAATAAATAATGTACTTAATGAATTTCATTATAACTTATTCAAATTTTTAGTATATAACTAGTATTTGCGCTCCTATGAAACGATGAATTTCACAAGAGAACCAAATTAACCAAGTGGCTATGGGCAGGACATAGTTTGCAGAACTGACGGCTGTTGGCGCAGAAAGGTGGCGACCACGAACCAGAAGACGCAGCGTTGGCAGACCCCTCATAAGGTGGACCGACGACCTTATAAGGGTGGCGGGCAACTGATGGATGAGAGCGGCGGACAACCGGCCACGGTGGCGAAAATTGGGGGAGGCCCATGTCTAGCAGTAGATGTCTTTTGGCTGATATGATGATGATGATGATTAAGAATGATTAAATGATTAACCTCTATAATATGCCACCCCATAGCAGCTTCCAATTTAAATGTCAGCTGTGGGAGCATAGACAAGCTCTACTATAGACGCTTAGCGGGCTAGACAAGACAGTGGCCACGACTTTGTGGCTACTAGCCCGCCAATCCGCTATAGTCCAGTAATTGCGATGGTATCCAGTATCCTTAGACCCATCTAAATGCTTACCATCAAGCAGAATAAAGTCGTTTTGGTAGGTAAAAAGGTTAAATATATACAACCATTATTAGCAAATATTTATTCGTATACATTTATCTTATTTTCAAGGTACTTCTATAAATAAAACGGTTACAATGAGACTACTGGAATAAACATTATTAAACTTTAGACTTTCGATTTATCAACAAATCAACAATCTATATATTTACTATTATATAAAGCGGAAGTGTTTCTTTGTTTGTTTGAACGCTAATCTCTGGATCTTACAGTCGGATTTAAATAACGAATTCTTTTTGCGTATGATAGCCCAGTTTTTGAGGAAGGTTATAGGCTATGTAACACAGACAGAAGCAGAGCAGTAAGCACAAACTTTCAAATTCAAATTCAAATTCAAATACTACAATATTCACTTATACGGTAAGTATATGTGGCATTCTTACTCCATTTTGAAGTCTTTCTATATTAACATTTATATTACATTATGCTATCGAACTTATTGTCTACCCTTACGTAAATAATATACCTATATTACAAAAACCTAATGGAGTCAAACTCAGAGATCTAACTAAATAAATCTATTGATGAATTATTTTTGAACAACTTTATCTTCCTCCCTATCCATCATTTTAACTTTAATATCATCATCTTCATTAGTATCAACTAAATATCTACCATTATTAAAATAGTATTCTATCTCTTGCAACGTTCTATCTTTGGTCTCAGGCAACAAGAAATATAACGCTGACAACGCCAAAACCATTGTCCCTCCAAATACAAAGAACGTGCCCTGAACTTTGAAGTAATGAAGCAAATATGGAGTTATTTGAAGACTACCTAACACTAATACAGACATTAATATACCAGAAAAGGCTGAACCAACTCCTCGATATTGTAAGGGTATTACTTCTCCTATCAAAGCCAATGGTATTGGTGTACAACCCAAATTAGCAAGAATAAAGTACACCACGAACAATCCAACGGCAATCCAAGATTGAACATTATTTTCAATCAAACTGAGATAAGTACATGCTAACATGAGCACTGCAAAAGCAGCAAATCCAGTAGAAAAAAGTAGCTTTCTTCGCTTCATAACTTTAACTAAAATTGAGGAAGATATAGTACTTGCTGTAATTATCAAATCTATGGCTAATGTGAAATAAAATGAATTAGTTTGATTGCCTGACATCCCACCCACGATTTGTAAAGCGTAAGCCGGGAAGATATGTCTACCACTGGTTTCTAATACAAGAAAACCAATTATAACAATTGACATAGGTTTTAAGAAATCTTTCTTTGTGAATACTGATAATATATCCAACGCTTTTTCAATTATACATTTATTTTTTGTTGGTTCTGACAATCTTTTCATTTGAGCTTTTATTAATTCTTCTATTTCTTCGCGAGATGCTTCAGATTTACCTCTCAGCCAAAAGAAAGCTTTCTTACTATTCTTAAAATGACCTTTTGAAGCTAGCCATGGTGGAGTTTCAGGCCATGTGAGAACGATCAGTAAAGCGATGACATGTGGTATTATTGTCAGCAAAGCTATTGTTCTCCATGTCACTAAATGGTCCAAAATATGCACTGAAGTGCCCCCTAGACAAACTGCAGCAGTCTTTATGTTTAAAAAGACGCCTCTGTATTTTGGACTGGAATATTCTCCTACAACTATTGCTCCTAGCATTGTTGTGGATCCTACAGTAACTCCGCCGAGTATCCTGCCAATCAGAATGCTGTTGAGATCCTGCGCGAAGTAGATGGCAAGCCAGCCCAATGTGCCTGGCACCATGAATACTAAGTGTGCCAGTTTTCGTCCATAGACATCCATAAAGTATGCTGACAGCAACACTCCTGGGGCAGCGGCTATTGCAACTGATGACACTGGAACAAATGTAAAATTTCATTTATAAAAAGAGACTTTAAAATAATCTTGATGCAGTGTTTGCACGGGTCAGGAATTACCTCTGCACCCACCAGTGCGGTGGTTGAACACAGTGGGTGCCCAAATAGCGACCTTAAAATTTAAGCTTTATGACTACATAGTATAAAACAAAGTCGCATCCCGCTGTCTGTCTGTCCCTATGTATGCTTAGATCTTTAAAATTACGCAACGGGTTTTGGAGCGGGTTTTTTTAATAGATGGAGTGATTCAAGAGGAAGGTTTATAATATATGTATATAACATGCATAATATAGTAAAGAAATACTGATAATTTTAGAGGTTTCTAATTAATGTGATGTCGTAAATAAACACTTCTTGGCGCTAGCATTGCAAACCCTGGCTGAACCCTAAAAAATAGATCAAAATAATGTACTACAGTATTGTATACCTTAAAAAGGCCTATAAAAAGTCTGCGATGATATATGCAATACAGCATAATCCTGACCCAATTAAGTACCTATCTACAATGTGCATATAATATAGAACGATATAGCTCTTTACAGCATGTAATTAGAATAAATACTTTTTCTTTCTTTCTTTCTTTCTAATTTAAATGAATATTTTCGAAGATATAATAGATTTAAAATGCAGAGACAGCAGTTGCGGCGGTACCGGCCGTTGTCTGAAGTAAATATACTACAGAATGTCTATAAACAACGCTTACAGCTTTTTCGTTTCGTTTTTTATATAAGGTAGAGTAGGAAAATTACAACCACGCTTTATGTAACGCTTAGATAAGATTTTAATTATATAATTGAGAATGGAAAATAAAGCCTGCTCCAGTAGTTCAGTAGTACTGCTCGATAAATTGATGACCTATGTATTTTATGCGTGAAAATGACGATTTTACAAAACTCAATTTGAAAACATCAGGGTCTCTCATAAAAGGGAAATAGGTAGGTACTTACCTACCCAAGACGCAGTATTCAAATCTGCTTTTATGTTCGACTTAGGGTCTCGAAGTACTGTAAGGAGACAGGAGGTGTAACCCAGTATTATCCCCTGTGTGAACATGTTTAGCCACACCGCTGTCATTATCCAAGCCTGGAAATAAATCTAAATTAATACAAACGATATTATGGTAACACTGCTTAGGTGATACAGTTATAGTAGGTACTGTGAACGGGCTGCTACACTGAGGTCTAGAGTTCGAGTCCCTGGTCGTGTAAAGTTGGGTTTTCTATCGATAAATTCTCAGTATTAGCCCGCAGTCTGGAATTGTATATACCTACAGTAAATCGCATTAAATAAGAAAAAAGAGTAAGCAGTCACGATCGAATAGAGAGTAGTTTTATGTATGTAAGCCTGATGGCGTTAGGGAATAGGTTACCATTTTAATTGAGAACGATAATTAAACACATGGTCAATTATATTATCTATTTTATATGATTGTAAACAATTTAATAAATGAAGAACTCTTTGCAGTCTGATAAAAAAATACTAATATTATAAATGCAAAAGTAAGTCTGTCTATCTGTCTGTTACGCTTTTTTAAGCCACTGAACCGATTGTGATGAAATTTTGTATAGAAATAGATTAGAGCTCGGAGAACAACATAGACAATTTTTAATCACGAAAAAATAGTAATAGGTGATGAAAGTTTGTATAAAAAATCGTCAATGTAAACAGAGATATAACCGACATTCACGCGGGCAGAGCTGCGGGCAACAGCTAGTAGAGTCATAAATATATATATCTTGTTACCGTGACCTACATAATAATATTGTGTGTTAATCCATTGTTGTGACTAACCAGTGCGTGGTTCACGATAACTTTGTTTTTAATCTTCATCGTCATATCAGCCGAAATACGTCCACAGCTGGACAAAGGCCTCCCCCAATTTTCACCACTTTGGCCGGTCGTGAGCCGCCCTCATCCATGAAATGAAATGAAATGAAATGAAATGAAATGAAATATATGTTTATTCAGATAGATTAATTAAATTAACACTTATGAACGTCAAAGTTTACAAAATGTCAGCAAATTAACCTACAGCCAGTTCGCTGACGAAGTTGAGTCATGAGAAGAACTGGCAAGAAACTCAGGCCACTCTTTTTAATCGCCAGATTATTACAATTTTTGTAAGTTACAGTTTCAAGTAGCATGCAAAGTGACGCAGGCAATACACTTAACTCTATAGATACTTAATTACTTACAGCCATCGGTTGCCTACCACCCTATTAAGGCTTATTTTAGGTTCTTCCAAAGAGTAGGATTTGCCACAATAGCCACTATCCACAAAAGTAATACTTTGTGGATGAAATTATACAGCTTTTATATCTTACGAGTTTATGCATCTGATATCACCTAATTGTAAGTGCAACCTCACTGTAGATAACCTATAAACATGCCTGTGCTAAGGATTGCAAAACAATGCTAAGAAAAAAGAACCAAGCAAGGGTGATTCTGCTGCCGCGACAGCGCTCTCCTCAACGAGCAAAACACATTAAATTTAATATTGTTTATGCCGATATTCCATGAGAGGGTAGTACTTCCCGGTCGTTCCAAACCAATCATGCACCAGCACGGATCTAAGATTCATCCTAAAATCACTAAATATACTACCAAAACAACATGGGAACTAGTGTACCATGGTCCCACCAGTATGACAAATCAGTAGGACCACGGGCTGTAACCAAATCAGTCACTGATGTCGCCGACACACCGTGAGAAAGACAGAAATGATTTCAGGGAAAAGAAGTAAAAGAAAAAGGACGTAAGTAAAAACAATCGGGTCGTCACACAGGAATTCGAATATCATATAAAATGAGATGAAATGAGATGAAACGAGATGACATGAGATGAAATGAGATGAAATGAGATAAAATGTTTTTTAATAATGAATTACCTATTCATAATAAATATGTAACTCAATTAATATTAATTAATTGAGTTACATAGGTTGTTAGTCATGTTTTTTACAGTTCATATATTTTCACATGCCAATTAACATTTGGGCATGTGAATAATGTTAGTGGATTTTATTATTGAAACATGAATTAATATAATGTCAATTAAAACTAAAAAGCAAGTTAGTCTCATCTTTGAAATGAAATAACCTAATTAACAATTGTCAAATAAACGAATAAAATATAAGATTTTGTCCGATTAAAATTAGAATTTAATTCAAATAAAAATAAGTTTCATATAATATTATAGGTACTTAACATCAATAAAACATTTTTTATTGCAATTGCAAGAAATCAATGCAGGACTGAGTTATTCGAATTATCCGACTGCCTCCGTGACGTACTGGCGTATACCTATGTAGTACTAGTGTTACACTATGTGACACAGATTGTTATCCAGAAGTTGCCTTTATAAAAATTTAAGCTTACCCCGGGCCATAACAGACCATCTATCTATACGGACATAAATAGTTACATCTAATAAGTACTTACTTGTCTAAAGAAAGGCGAACCCATTGTTACAACCACTTTTCACTAACTTCCACAATATTATAATTATTTTAATATTATCGTTTAGGTTATCAAACTATATTATCTTTATTATCTACATGTTTTAGGGACAAATTAATTTATTGCAGTTAAACTAGGTGATGTGAATGAGGATTTTGCTGGCTTAGTTGGCTTGGTGTCATTGACACCTTGCTATTAATAATTTTATTTATTTATTTATTTTTTTATTGGGTTAACCAACGATTATTTACACAAATACATTTAAACTTAATTGCTAAAATACATTTACATGTGCAACAACCACTTACTGGCTAACTCCTCATGCACAATAGACGGATAAAGTATTACAAAATTGTATTATACTAAATTATTATTTTTATTAAACATTATTATACCTACATATTAAAATTTTAGAATTAAATTAAATTTGATAAAAAAACAACAATGGAATAATATAAAGTGAGTAAATCGGTAGAATTTTGCAAACAAAACAAATAACTATAAGTTTGACACAAAGCAACAATAACATTCAGATTACATGAATTGGATCGGTGATCATTCACTTTAGACAATATAACAGCACAGGCAACCAAACATCAGTGTTTATCTTGTCTAAAGATCCTAATCACAGAACAAGTACTTTAGTACTTGTTCTGTGATCCTAATACAACATGCTGTCATAGTGGACATCAATTATGTCACTATGACTATTGAGGATTTTACAAAGCCTTGGGATTGGTGAGTTTGCACCGAACACAGACCTACGTAGCGGCGGGCATAGTGGTGTGATAGCATGTCTAGGGTATGTACAAGGAACACGATATCTGAGAAGATTCAGCAAAATAGGGCAGTCTATTTTATTTCTTACTAATTTGTATAAGAATAAGGCATCTGTGACTTCTCTACGAATGGATAGGCGTTGTACCCTGAAATGCTGCAGTCGTGATGCATATGATGGTAGACTTTACCTTCACAAAATGCCAGGTGCCACATATATCGTTTCTGGAGACGTTCCAACCGTAACATGTGAGTGGAATAGTGAGGTCTCCATACAACACTGCAGTATTCCAGCACACTCCGCACTAGACTATAGTACAACATTATTTTAGTGCTGCTTTTCTTAAACGCTTTGCTGTTACGAAATATTAACCCTAACATTTTAATAATAATAATAATAATATTCTACCACATTCATACAGCGACATCTAGCCTCAAATTAAGCCTCAATTATATTTGCTTGTGATATGGGTACTAAACAACTGATATACTACATATATAAATGTTTTTTTTGTAAATACATACATATTATAGATAAATTACACCCAGACACAGAACAAACAATCATGCTCATCACACCAAGATTTGTCCTGGGTGGGAATCGAACCCGCGACCTCCGGCTTAGCAGTCAGGGTCACTAACCACTAGGCCAACAGGCCAGTCATTAATATACAACAAGACACTGAAACAGTTTGTATATTACCTGAATACGGTCTTTTACCTACAGCTCCCTTCGCTTGCAACTTGCAGCTTACAGCGTTCTGCATTTTAGTGATTTGGTCCGACACCTTCTGTTTAGATATGGGTTTTGTTAGTATCATGTATGACATCATACACGATATAAAAGAAAATCGCTGAAAAATCATCTGTCTGTTTGTATAAATAATAATCTCTAAACTAATATTAAACAGAGAAAAGATTAGATTTTTTGTATGTTTGTTTATGCCGATTTAACTCAAGATCTACGTAACCACAGAACACTTTATCACTGTTCTGAGTACGTAACCGATAAAAAAATTCTTTCATCTTTAGAAAGCTATAAATAGGACGGGTAATAAGCTATATTTTATTATGTTTAACTTATAATCAGTCATTTTCAAAATTTTTATATTTTAAGCGCCTTTGTAAATTTGAATGACTCAATACAACACTATTGCAATGATATTTTTAAGCGAGGGCAGACGTCTAGTAATTAAGTATATTGCTCATCTGCTTATGTGGTCCCTAGTATAGCAGGCGCAATGCTAGGGACTCTGAGTCGTCCATGAGCAAAAGTTACCACTTACCATCACGTTGGCTGTTTGCTCTCTGCCACCGCCAGCTATAAAAAAAGTCTGCTAATCTCAAAAACTGCTCAATGGATTTTGATACAATGTTCACAGTTTTATAGTGCATTTTGGTAAATACGCCGAGCAGTTTTAGTAACTGAAAACTTTAACTCTGTGTGACTTTGACCAGTGACATGCTTTTCTACTATGTAAGTACTGACCTATAAGTGTATCTATTGATTATCACAGAATAAATAATAGGGCCTTGTAAATACGCTAAGATGTGTTAAAATCTATTGCAGTACAAATTTAAGTAGGCGCTTAACATTATTTTTCCCTCCTTGACTTCGTTAGTCAGGCAAATAACATCGATTTTATTTTACACCTACTATCTAAATATTAGACAATTAATCACTTTAATCTATCGTCTGCTTTGATTTTAAATTATAGATAAAATAAGCGATATATAATAAACGACTGTTGATATAAGCGATAGTGGGTACATTATTGCTACTATGGCGTCACCTTTAGTTAGACAGGTGATTATTTAAAAATAGAAACTTTTTTGGTCTGATTTTGTGTGTGATGTGTGACGATGTCATTGTGTTTTGAGTTGAAGAGTCTTAATTTTATACGGTCCGCCTGATGGTAAGCAGTTACCGTAGCCTAAGGACGCTTGCAACACTAGAAGTACCACTTGCACGTTCCGACCCTGTTGTATAGGTAAAGTAATTTTGTATAGTGCATATAATTTTCGTTTGGAAAATCTGCGTTTTGGAAGAAAGACTTCCTTTAAATATATTTGTGGTGTTTCCTTACCTCAAAGTGAAAAATAAAACACTTATCCAGGTCGCTTTTTTGTCCATCTACCAGGATACTTAACTAAAGGTATCGTGTACCTATAAAAATTCACAGTAAAGTTCTAAGTCTAGGTAAATTTTATTGTTCCTTTTCTCATAATCTTGGTAAAATAATATTAGTTATTTGCTTGGTAATATTTTCTTTTTCTATGGATCTTTGGTTGCGTTGAATGTAAAAATTGTAACTCAGACCAAAATTGTAATTTATAAAAATTATCTGGCGATTGAAAATAGTGACTTGAGTTTCTTGCCAGTTCTTCTCAAGGCTCTACTTCGTCAGCCAACTGGCTGTAGGATAATTGGCTGACATGCATTTTTTTTTGTAATATTGACGATCCTAAGTATCATGAATCCACATGAAATAAATGCTTTAACTATTGAATATTGACAATATGTATATTAGCTGAAAGATGTCCACTGGCCAAGTTTCGCCACCTTAATCGCTCATCCATTCATCCATTGGTTGCCCGCTACCCTTATCAGGTCGTCGATTCACTTTGTGAGGAGTCTGCCCACGCTATATCTTTCAGTAACTAAAATCATTATACCTGTTATTATTCCACTTCAGGAGAAGACCTCTTCTCATAGAGAGAAGGCATGAGCATTGATCGCTTCTCTGCGGATTGGCGATGTCAGACACTTTTTTTTAAAGTTCAGGTTGCCTTACGATGTTTTCTTCACCGTAAATCAGTAATGTCTAATATATACATACATAGAACATAATTATAATAATGTCACATTGGTACTTGCCAGGTTTCGAATCCTCGTGTTTTCGCAGCAGCTGCCTTACCTACTTGGGCTATCACTATCACGACCGTGTAACTAAATCACAGTAGCTTATATAGCCAACTTCTTGTTACAGTCATGGACAGTATCTGGAGTGCTGCTGAACATGATGGGACAGGGCATGGTGCTAAGCTATCCATCGTGCTTGTTACCTGCATTGCTTCACCCGGATTCTCCTATCCAAGTTGATTTGAATATTGCCTCATGGCTAGGTAAGGCGCTTATGAGTAAAATATTATTTTCGTGATACGAGTATCAAATTATTGAATGCCCTGTGAGTATACTTCTTCAAAAGTCATCAAGGTCTAAAGACTGCTGGCCTTAGGCCGCTTCCAAAGGCAGGCGTTTAGTGGTCACTTGGCAGACAAAATGTAAACCACAGTAAACCTATACTTAGTACTCAGGAACACCGTTGCTCATTACCTGATGTTCTTTTAATCGCCTTAAGCGATACCTACAGGAAGAGATGGTAGAGTCCTACATCCCAGCAAACTGTCACGCAAAAACGTAATTTTTTTTATATTAGCCTACCAAAGTGACTCAACCCCGCCTGATGGTAAGCAGTCAGTGGAAGAGGTGGCCACAGTACCAAAATCCATCGCCTTAAACTGCTGGTATGGTGGCCTTCACTATAGTGGCTGGAAATGGGGTTAGGGGAAGGAAATGAGGGAGGCGTGGAAAGAGGAAAGGGGGAAAAATTGGACCTCCGGCGCTCTCGCTCACTACTACTCTTAAGTCGATCTTCTATGAGAGGGTAGTGCTTTTTCGGACGAACCGGCCCCGGCCCATTCATGCTAAAACGAGCGTGAATATATAACAGTAAAAAAAAATTAAAAGAATCTTTCTTTACAGCATCATCCGTCGGCTTAGCTTCCCTAATAGGCTTCATCGTATCCTCGTTTCTCATGGATCGGTTCGGTCGCCGGATCGCTCACGCATTGGTCATCCTGCCAGGAACCACAGGCTGGATCCTCATATACTTCAGTTCTTCAGTAACCACTTTGATGATAGGCAGAGTTCTCTGTGGAATAACAGCAGGAGCCACTGTGACCCTTGGTGCTATCGTCATTGGTGAATATACTAGTCCAGAACACAGAGGGATGTTCCTCAACCTTAAAACTGCAGCCGTCTGTTTAGGAAACACCGTAACGCATCTTCTCGGCTTCTACGTTCATTGGAAGACCTTTGCTTTGTTTGCTTTAGTACCGCATATACTCGCCTTCGCCATTGTTTGCACATGGCCTGAAAGCCCAACTTGGCTGGCTTCAAAACGTCTGTATGGAATGAGTGAAACAGCTTTTATCTGGCTGCGAGGAAATAATGCTAAATCCAAGAAGGAACTCCATAATTTGCTTGAAGCTCAAAAAGAAAGATTTAGCAAACAAACTGATCAATCATGTGGAGGAAAAACGAAAGAGTTCTTTAAGAAATTCACCAGAAAAGACTTCCTGAAACCCGTCATCATTGTGCTTTTTGGAAGTATTCTGTTGGAGGCATGCGGCAGACACATCTTTCCTGCGTATGCTCCTCAAATTATCGGTGAAATCACTGGAAATAAAACCCATTCATTCTATTATACCTTAGCTTTAGACCTGATTATCACGGCCAGCGCTACTTTCTCATCAGGACTTGTAAAACTCATGAAGAGGAGGACTTTGCTCTTCAGCACTGGACTGGCATCTCTAGTAGTTCTTGCAGTCATTTGCATATATCTGTTTTTAGTGAAGATAGAATTCCTTCTAAAGACTAGGACATGGATCCCTATGATTCTACTCGTGGTATATTTTGTTCTAGCGAATTTGGGATGCACTCCCATACCGTTTACTTTCTTGGGTGAGGTATTTCCAGTTAATCATCGATCAGCAGGCTCTGCAGTATCAGGGGTTACGTTGTCCTTAAGCTTACTTGCAGCTTTGAAGGTTGCTCCATATTTATTGGCTGGATGTGGCGTTCATGGCACATTCGCTGTGCTCGGAGTAGTAATGGCAGGGTCTTTAGCAGGTTTATACTTCATACTGCCAGAAACCAAAGATAGGACATTGCAAGAGATCGAAGAATACTTTAATTGTGGAGAGTTCAAAAAGGAACGTGAGGATAGTGAAAGGGAGATGGTAAAAATGATCAGTTAATGGTAAATGATTTTCATTACGTTATGTATAACCTATGTTTATGGTTTCGGTAATAATTTGAAAGCGAGCTGCAAGTTTGTTTCGAAGCTTTTTTATTATGTCATTAAAAATATAATGTCTCTCTGTGTGTATGTAACCACATTGTACACATTATTGACTGTATATAACGGCTCTTGTATATTGGTAACTAGGTGGAATAGGATGGAAAATTTATGGATTACATCAGTATTAAGCGACAGCATAGCTTAAAATAGCAGTTTTAAGTAGTAGTTAGTACATAATGATATAATATATATAAGATTTGTGTGTCTGTAATTATTGCTAATAATTTTTAAGAAGTGTCATAATAGCCTATTAGTAACTTGTCTGTTTAATTAATACGATAATAAAAACATTAAGCAATTTCTATTTTCTTTCGTAACATCGGTAAAATTAGACATAATACCAACGACTTTTTTATTAAGAAATTAGGGTGGCAATGACTTTATAATCAAAACGATATGAGACGATAATGAAATATAAGATTTTTGCTGGCTTTTTACTGGTTTCAGCATAAATGTGACTGATTTACCTCATAAACGAATAGAATAACGTAAACTAGTAGATTACCTATAGTATCCACAATATTAAACATTGCAATGTTTCATTCATCAATCTATTTATTGTATTATTGGACATAAGAATTAAAAACACAATACCTAATGAATGGTGTAAACAAATAAAGATTAATATGAGGAACGAGGAACACTAATAATATAATGTACCTACTCTAAATGTAATTACCCGACTGTTATGAGCGGAAAACAATGATAGATAAGCCACTTAAAAATTAATACAATAACAGCTATGTTCCGTATTCGCGACTTTTAATAGAAGTTTGCCTATTTGATTTGCAATCAAAGTGTTTGTTGTCCGATAATCCACCTGTAATTAATTCATTTGGTAATAATAAGTATAATATTAAACATAATACCACAAAAACCAAAAATAATAATAATAATAATATTCTACCACATTCACACAGCGCCATCTAGCCCCAAATTAAGCAGTTATATTTGCTTGTGTTATGGGTACTAAACAACTGATATACTACTTATATACATATTTTTTTTGTAAATACATACATATTATAGATAAATTACACCCAGACACAGAACAAACAATCATGCTCATCACACAAAGATTTGTACGGGTGGGAATCGAACCCACGACCTGCGGCTTAGCAGTCAGAGTCACTAACCACCAGACCAACAGGCCAGTCAATAGCTCGTCATATGGGTTTTAGAATGCGGCTAAACATATTTACTTATAATACCTACCTTTTTTTGTAAATACATATATATTATACATACACCCAGACCAATGCAAATAGCCATGTTCATGCGCACAAATATTTGCACTGAGCGGGATCGAACCCGCTACCTCTGCGTAGCAGTCCGTACACAGTAGCTACCATCGAACCACAGAGGTCGTCATACTCGTCATATATCACATTTTTTGACTGACTTCTAAGATACACTAGATACAGACTACTCCTACTCCTAGTTTAGAAGTCGGGGACTATTTGGTCTGGCCCACTTAGCCATGTCTTCACTAAAATTGTAAAGGTTTGTGCAAGTTTTTTTCTGAAAAATAAAGATATATTATTATTATTTTATTATTTACTGATAAGAGGGTTTCTAATCCCCTCGGGTCAATACCCGGTTAACACATATCGTCCTTTAGACATATTGTATTCTGCGTAAAATACGTTTTAGTTATTGTTTAAATGATTTATGTTCTCTTTGTTATTAAAATTGTTATCGACTTGTGAAATCACTTGAAATCAGTGTCTGTAGTCATTTCTTTAAAAATAAGAATTTGAGAATGTTATGGCCTGTTTTATAAAGAGCATTTTTTCCTAATAACATAATGGTCAGTTTATTTATTTAGGCATCTACAACAAAACTGACTATTATTAGATTTTAATAGGTCTAAAAAAAGTAGACAGCGATGCTGTCATTTTGACAAGTGGACTGTTCAAGCAACATATATAACGAAGTTTAATGCTCTAAGATAGTGCATTTCAATTATAAATTTGAAATTAATTATAAATACTGATTATAGACTGAATTGGATAACCTAGCTACAGCCAGCAGACGAAGGCTACAACTTTCAATTAACTACACATTAAACACCACCACGTAGATATAGATATATAACTTTTACTCATAAATATGATTTCAAGGGGGACAGCGC
Source organism: Parascotia fuliginaria (assembly GCA_963082885.1). Lineage (NCBI taxonomy): Eukaryota > Metazoa > Arthropoda > Insecta > Lepidoptera > Erebidae > Parascotia > Parascotia fuliginaria. Next base: position 8,932,300 of record OY720196.1, on the reverse strand, counting down.
GTACGCAGTCCCCACTACCAAAAATTACGCATCCGAGTTATCCACATTAGGGATAATCGCAGGGGTCAACCCAACCGCAGTGCAATGGAGGGGTCTCGCCCTGGGGGAACCGCCTACTTGATCACGGTGTCCCCTATGCCAGGTAAGTATGATTTCACTCGGCTCGAGCGGGGTAGTCATACACTCGCGGGGAATCTTAACACCGACTTTTATTTTTTTCTGTAGCGCCATCTAGTCATTATTGCCGTCACTATTCCCCGACCATTACCAACATTTTCAAGATCAAGAACTTGCTTCTTGATCTTGAAAACGTTGGACTTGAATTTTGGCAAGCAAGTCTTAGTAAACGACCGATAGTAAAATTATTACCATCGCATTACTGATACAATTTATTATGTTTTTTAATTTGTATTTTTGTTGCTTTAAGAATAAAGAAAGAAAGGTTAAATAAATCGTCATTATATTTATTTTTATTTAATGTAATAGAACTGATGTTTGCTATCTCTACATAATGTTTTATTATTCGTAAGACCTAGGCAATTTTTTTATGATAGCAGACAGTTAAGTGTTACGTTTCAGCTGTAAGAACTAAGACGCAAATAAAATCGGATGAAACTGCAATAATTATAATATACGAAACTAGGTTTCTGCAGCGCGATTTCACTCACGATACGATACATCTTTGGTTAGTGATCTGCTCCCATCATTTGTAGCGTGATGTTACTTAGTCTATAATCTTCGTCAAGAACTGGACTAGCAAAAGCTAAAAGAATTATTCAAATTCGACTGGTAGTTCCAGAAATTACCGCGTTCAAACAAACTCTTCCAATTTATATAATAGTACTAGCTTTCAGCAGCGCGGTTTCACCTACGTCTTGCTTACTGCTCTGCTTCCATCGCCAGTAGCGCGATGCTACATAGCCTTTCGCAGGAACTGGGCTATCTATCATACGCAAAAAGAATTTTGAAATCCGACTTGTACTTTTAGAGATAAGCGCGTTCAAACAAACAAACGAACAAACAGACTCTTCCACTTTATATAATAGTATAGATAGATTATGTAATTAGGTTTGCCCACATTGCTCCTCATGTGGTTTTAAATTCGTCATCATTATTTTTCTGACTTTACAAACATTCGATTAACGGACACAAAGTACACCCAGAATCGGAACAAATATTTATGGATCACACCAACCTTTGCCCCATGTGAGGATCGAACCCACAACCTCGTGCACAACAGTCGCTTGCGCTCCCACTCTGCACCACGTGACAGTCAAAAAGACAAGGCTATATTTAGGTCACGTGTTTGCGAGACGCTCACGTCGTGTTATTTTTACATATTGTAGCTTCGGCAAAAATTAGAAGTGGGGGTACCCGTTGTAGATGTTGTAAACGAGAGCAAACTAGATGGCGCCACAGGAAAAATTAAAAGTCGGTGTTAAGATTCTCCGCGAGTGAATGACGACCCCGCTCGAGCCTAGAGAAATCATACTTACCTGGCATAGGGGATACCGTGATCAAATAGGCGGTTCCCCCAGGGCGAGACTCCTCCATTGCACTGCGGTTGGGTTGACCCCTGCGATTATCCCTAATGTGGATAACTCGGATGCGTAATTTTTGGTAGTGGGGACTGCGTACGCGCTGTCCCCCTTGAAATCATATTATGAGTAAACGTTATATATCTATATCTACGTGGTGGTGTTTAATGTGTAGTTAATTGAAAGTTGTAGCTTCGTCAGCTGGCTGTAGCTAGGTTATCCAATTCAGTCTATAATCAGTATTTATAATTAATTTCAAATTTATTATTTAAATGCACTATCTTAGAGCATTAAACTTCGGTATAATGTTGCATAAACAGTCCACTTGTCAAAATTACAGCATCGCTGTCTACTTTTTTTAGACCTATTAAAATCTAGTCAGTTTTGTTGTAGATGCCTAAATAAATAAACTGACCATTATGTTATTAGGAAAAAATGCTCTTTATAAAACAGGCCATAACATTCTCAAATTTTTATTTTTAAAGAAATTACTACACAGATACTTCAGACACTGATTTCAAGTGATTTCACAACTGGATAACAATTTTAATAACAAAGAGAATTAAAATACGATTGTATAATCGCCATCCGTCCTACTCGCAACCCTTCCATATGATCATTCAAAACGCAAACCGTCCAAGACGCATACGGTCCAACAATGGTCAGACGATAATTCGTGGATATACTTGCATTTTTTTTTTTTGAATTTAGAGTGAAGAAAATGCAAGTATATCCACAAATTATCGTCTGACCATTGTTGGACCGAATGCGTCTTGGACGGTTGGCGTTTTACTTTGGCATTGAAGTTAACTGTTTATTAAATAAATAAAAACACATTTTATATAGCTTGTATCTTAAAAAAAGAATGACCGATAAGTATTAATAATTGTAATATTTCACATTTATAACATTTCAATCACAGTTGGTGCGCGACACACGTCTGTGCTACACGCATTGAGCGCATAAATAGTTGTTTAAAATCAAATATTAAGTTATTAAGTGAATTTTTCCACACGTGCGTATTGAGCGGTGCTGTGGAATCGTAACCGGTTTATTGTTTGCATAGACGAGTCTTTTGTTATTGTGTTCGAATGGATGGCAACGAAAAATTGTATTCATTTAATGAATCTAATGAATTGATTAATAACAGTAGTGAGATGGATATAGAAGAATTAGTTATACAAACACAAGATACTGAGGAAGATAGTATTAATATCCGAGCAAAAAAGCGAGGCAGAAGAGATGTCGAGGCGGAGGAGGGTGAATGGATTGAAGTAAGAAATAAGGAAAAGAAAACAAAAGACAAGAGTGACAAAATACAAATATATATTATTTCTGATAAGGAAAAAATACCTAAACAATTTACGTTAGCAAAAATTTTTAAGAATAATAATATTAGCCATATCTCCCGAGTTAAGTATGTGAGTCATTATAAAGTTAGAATAGATTTGGAAGATGATTTAAATGCCACCAAACTTGAAGAGTGCGAGCCTATATTGAGTAAGGGGTGGAGAATACAGAGAGTGATGGAAAAATATTCTTCATATGGAGTTATTCGAGATATTGACCTGGAGATTGCAGATGAAGACATGCTAAGTTCCATAACATGCCCCGCTCCTGGTAAGTTAGTGTCGGTCAAAAGACTAATGCGACGGAATACTGGTGAGGAGGGCTGGACTCCTTGTGAATCCGTGCGGCTTTGTTTCGCTGGTTCATTCCTGCAAGCATTCATTTTTGTTGAGAACTTGAAAATAAAGGTTGAACCATATGTTTTCCCGGCTACCCAGTGTTCAAAGTGCTGGAAATTCGGTCATACCGTAAAGTTTTGTCCAGCCACAAAAATTTTTTGTCCCAAATGTACCGGTAATCACGCTTATTGCGAAATAAAGTCATTTAAGTGCATAAATTGCGGCGGTAGTCATATGGCTTTAGATCGAACATGCCCAAGATTTATAAAAGAAAAGAGAATTAGACAGATAATGGCTGACTTCAACTGCACGTATACTAAAGCGCTAAATGCTTATGTACCGCCATCTTTATCGCAACCTTCAAAAGCTCCAGTGACAGCTACGAATATAAATAGACCCTCGAGTTCAAGTTTTGAAGATATTGTTCAGAGTAATATTATATTGGACGAAGTAAATGAGGAAAAACAGATACCACGTTCATATGCTGCAGCCGTTAAAGATAACCCATCTACATCACAACAAAAACCTAGAGGGACTAAAAGATTCCATAAGATAGTACGTTCGCCTACGCCCCTTGCTTTCGATTTAATTGAGTGCGAGCAGTCGAGCCAGGTAACGCCCCCAAATATTACTGAGGAAACAGAAAGCAAAAATATTAATTTTAAGGAACTTCTATCCAGATTGAAAGAAATTATTTTTTTAAAAAAAGGTAGTATGCAATCAAAAGTGAGTAGTATTATTAAATGTTGTTTAGAGTGGTTGATTTCACTTGTAGTTGATAACGTGTCAGTTTGGCCAGTACTTAAGAAGCTACTAAACGATTTTAATGGCTAGACCGCCAAATAGATCACAGTTGAACATTCTACAATGGAATGCACAAAGTTTAAAACAAAAAATTGTTGAGTTTGAAGCTTTACTATGTCAAGAAAAGATTCATATTGCTGCTATTAATGAGACATGGTTAGCAACAGATGACACTGTAAAATTAAGTTCATTTAATCTGTTTAGGAAGGATAGGTGGGATGGTTATGGAGGCGTTGCTATCTTTACTCACAAGTCTATAAAATGTCATGTATTCCCTGTGTTTTGCAGTAACTCTTCTATAGAAATAATATGTATTAAATTGTATAATTGTGACCAAGTAGAATATGTAATGTCAGTGTATTGCGCACCTTCTGCCCGAACCGCTCTTAGTGACTGGGAGCAATTATTCTCGGCATTTAAAGATAAAACTTTAATACTTGGTGACTTTAACGGTCACCATACCAATTGGTCTACTAGAACAGACCAACGAGGCACTTATATTTTTAATGCACTAGCGGACAATTCACTGGTTACCTTAAATGAATGTCAACATACTCGAATTAAGTTGGTAAATGGTATTATTCAACAGTCTTCGCCTGATTTGTCTTTGTCTTCTACAGACATCTGTTTAAAACTTAACTGGACCGTACTAAATGAATCTTTGGGCAGTGACCATTTAATTATAAAAATTTGTTACAATATGTTTAGCAATAACCATTCACGTGGACAGTGTTTTAAACGAAATTATAAAAAAGCCGATTGGAATTCATATAATCAGTTACTAGAAAGTATTTACAGTGATTTTAAATTGTCTGATGATTTACAAATTTCTTATAATAATTTCATTGATAATATATATTTAGCTGCTGATCTACATATACCTCTTATAAAAATAAATGAGCGCCCTGACTCAAAATTTATACCGAAACCGTATTGGTATCAGGAACTATCCAAGGCTGTTGCTGAACGACGTTTGGCTTTGGGAAAATTCAGACGCAACCCTTCGCCAGACAATTTTACTATATTACAAACTAAAATTAAACTTGCACAAAAATTGATTCGAAATGCAAAATCCAAAGGATGGCAACAATTTTGCTCTAGTCTAGACCAATCTACCTCATCTAAAGATATATGGGCTAAAATGAAATGGCTTAAGGGATACAAATTCTGTAGCACTGTTATTAATAAGGAAAGAGCAAGTGGTCTTCTTAACAGCTTGACACCTGATTTCGTTTTACCGGAGGATTTAACATTTACGTCGTGTAATCCTGCACTAGAGGTACCGATTTCATTACAAGAGCTTGATAAATGCATACGGACTAAGGACACCGCCCCTGGGCAAGACAATATATCATATTCAATGATTAAATTCTTACCTGACAATGGTAAACGAATTCTACTTTTGTTGTACAACAATTTCTTCGTAAGTGGCTTTGTTCCTAAACAGTGGAAGGTTTTATCTATTATACCGATCCCTAAACCTGGATAAGATCCATTACATGTTTCGTCACTTCGACCAATTTCCATGATGTCCTGTTTATGTAAAGTTTTTCATGGCATTTTAGTCAACAGATTAGAATGGTACATAGAAAAAAATCACCTACTCTCTAACAGCACCACTGGTTTTAGAAAATGTCGCTCCACTCTAGACAATCTTTCCGACTTAGTAACCAGGATATATTTAGGTTTTTCTAAAAGATTAACAACAGCAGCTTGTTTCATAGACATCGATAATGCATATAATAACATAGATGTAAGCAGTTTATTAGTAAAAATGGATAGAATGGGTATTGGTTCGAGGATATGTACATATTTATGGCAGTTCCTGAAGGAAAGAAGTCTAAATATTAGGATTTACAATGAAGTACTTTCACGAACAACAGGGCGTGGTCTAGCCCAAGGGGACCCGTTATCACCCTTATTATTTAACATTGCTACTGTAGATATTTGCAAGCGTATCAATAATATTGGTGGTGTTCACATTTCACAGTTTGCCGACGATTTCCTGATTTATACTACAGGAAATAAAATGACTGATCTTTCTAATATGTTACAAAAGTCTTTAGATATTATGCTCAAGCTATTGTCCGATATAGGTCTGGTTATTTCACCCACTAAGAGTGTAGTTTGTATTTTTAAATCAGGTTATTTAAGAGAAACAATTCAACTCACAATTAACGATGTAGTGTTACAAGAAAAAGATCACGTTAAATACCTAGGTGTTTGGTTAGACAGATCCCTGAGATGGGTTAAACACGTTAAAGAGGCTAAAGAAAGAATGTGCACATTTATAAATATATTTAAAGTGCTATCGAGTACAGAGTGGGGAGTTCACACTTTGCATTTGAGGCGTTTGTACTTAAGTGTAGTAAGAAGTCGAATAGACTATGCTAGTTTTCTGTATGGGAGTTGCTGCAAAACTCAGTTGAATCAATTGGACATGGCTCAAAACCAATATTTGCGCATTATTGGTGGATTTGTGAAAAGTACCCCAGTACATGCAATGGAAAGTGAACTGTGTATTCAACCACTGCATGTACGGAGGTTATATTTAGCTGCAAAATTTTGGCTTAAATCTAAATCTTTTAAGGTTAATCAGACGACCGTATTAATTGACGAATTTCATCTTGCTTGTCAAAATTCTCGCTGGCAGCGCAGGAGCAAACCTCCTTTGATATCTGTACATGAACATTTAATGCCTTGTATTGTTTACTCTAGTAATGAACTTGAAATATTCTCGCTTGATACTTGGGTCAGTAATATTGATGTTTTACATGTAGTGAGACCTTTCCTCGAGATAATGAATAGATCAAAGGTAGAGTATTGTATGGTAGAATTAAACCAAACGTGTTCAGACTTCATAAGTAATAGCTATAGTAACTTCAATATGGTTTTTACTGATGCTTCTAAAATTGGAAATCGGGTCGGTGCAGCTTTTTTTGACAGTCATGCAAATTTTTCTATAAAACTGAAAATAAATACACCTAACATATCTATCATGGTCGCCGAATTGATAGCTATAGCAGAAGCAATATCCTATATCAAATCTTTAAAATCAGGCAATTACGTAATTTTTTCTGACTCGAGAAGTGCGCTCCAACATTTACGCTGCTGTACTACCAACATTAGAGGAGTGCCTATAGCATATAATATAATAGAATCGCTAAGAGAATTATTAAAAAGTAATAGGAATACTGTTTTGCAATGGATACCATCCCATATTGGCTTGAAGGGCAATGAAGTAGTCGATAAATTTGCTAAAGAGGCAATTTATGATGGCCTTGATTATTCTCATATACAGTATTTTACTGATTTGATCTACATAGAAAAGAAGAGATGTAAAGAATTGTGGAAGGAATATTTCGATGAAAGGTCTCGTACAAAGGGCATTTGGTATAAGACAATTCAATCACAACCTTGTCATTCTTTGTGGTTTGGTGGCTCTAAATTGTCTAGGCAGATGATTGTTACGGCCTTTAGGCTTCGTTCTGGCCATATTCCCCTAAACAGTTTTATACATATGATGGGTAAGGTCTCTTCTCCTAATTGTACAAAATGCAATGTAAGAGAGGATGTGTATCATATACTGGTGGAGTGTACCCGGAATGAAGCCGAAAGGAAGAAATTTGAAACAGAGCAAAATGTTGATTTAAGTGTTATTGGTCTTTGCAACAATATTTTGGCCCATCCCTTGTCGGAGAAAGCCGAATCACTTTATAAAATTGTATATCTAGGACTTAAGCTTAGAGAGTGATTGTAGTTTGTTTTGTTCAATAACTAGATGGTAAGAAGAACTGTTACTTAATTTTAGGTTATACCTACAGGGGTGGCATGATCACTGTGTGACCATACCCTTATTTTTTATTTTCAATAAAGATAAAAAAAAAAAAAAAAAAAAAACATTTCAATTTTTAACCGACTTCAAAAAAAGGAGAAGGTTTCTCAATTCGACAGTATACATATATATATTTTTTTTCATATGTGTTCGCAAATAACTTCGTCGTTTATGAACCGATTTCGATGATTCTTATTTTATTGAAAAGGAGGTATCCCGAGGGTGGTACCATGATAAGGAAACTAGGATCTGATGATGGCATCCCAGAGAAATCGAGGGGAACTTTTTAAAATCGTACTGATGACTAGTGCATTTGTTATTTTTTCATTAAGTATTTTAAGGCACTACTATTTAGTGAAGTTTTGGAGTTGATCTGATGATGGACCAAAAAGACAGTCGAGGGAACTCTGTTACGAATTACAGCAATTACTTGGTGTTTGGACTTAATTCATTTCTAATCATAAGAACTTTGCACCCATATGGGTTATAAATGCCATTACAGGTGATCATAGACAGTCGCGGGAATTCCTCAACAGCATTCATGTCGGGCTTACTTCATACTGACCAATATGTAAAAATGTTTAGTGTGTACAAAAATAACACCTAAGTAAGATTTAGGTCTACCCATCACTAAAAATTGTAAAATAAAATATTTTTTAACAAAAAGAAAACCGACTTCAAACAGGAAGGAAACTAAAAAGTAAAAAATAAATTTACATAGCACAAAGTAATTCGTATTTTAATTTAGTTAATCAGACATAATTAAATAAGTATTTTATAATTTTAACTGTGGACAATAATTTATATGCAAATGATTGAAATTTTCTTTATTTTTTAGACAACAGAATTACAATTATTAAGTATGACAGGTTGAAATGAATAATAAATGCGATGGTATTATGTAGTTTTACTATAAGTCGCATACTAGACTTGTTTGTCGCTGAAATTTTCCAGTCCAACATTTTCAATATCAAATAACAAGTTTTTGATCTTGAAAATTTTGGTAAAATCTGTTTTTTTTTTTTTTTTTTTTTTTTTTTATATTAGCCTACCAAAGTGACTCCACTCTGCCTGATGGTAAGCAGTAAGTGGAATCCAGAAGTGGCGGACACCATTCCAAAAGCCAAACTACTGGTATGGTGGCCTCCACTATGGCGGCTTAGTGAGATGCTTTTTCACGCCCCGCTTAAAAGACCCAGGATCAAAATTAGATGGGAACACATGCGCTGGCAAAGAGTTCCAGGCTTTAATTGAGCGACAAAAGTATGAAGTGCTGAACCGTTTGGTTCGAGACCCTTTAGATTTCACTGTGAAAGGGTGGCACTTTAGTCCCGCACGTGTTGTTCTGGATAAAAAGGGAGAGGGTGGGATTAATTCAAAGAGCTCTTCAGAACACTCTCCATGGTAAAGGCGATAGAAGACGGCCATTGAGGCGATGTCTCTTCGCAGCTGTAAAGGCTCAAGGGTCTTAGTAGCCTCCGGGCTTCCGATGATACGGACTGCTCGCCGCTGCAACCTATCGAGTGCATCCAGTAAGTACTGTGCAGAGCCATCCCAAAGATGAGAGCAGTACTCCACGCAGGAACGAACCTGTGTCTTATAAAGAAGACAGAGCTGCTCGGGCGTGAAGTACCGCCTCACCCTGTTCAGGACACCGAGTTTACAGGAGGCGGTTTTAATGACGCACTCGATGTAGTTCTTGGGGTTGAGATCTCGGCTGATGTCCATACCCAGGATACTTAGGCTATCCTGTAGTGGTAACGCTGTGTTCTGAAGAGAGGGAAGGGGAAGGAACGGAGATTTTTTTGCAGAGAACGCGCACACCTGTGTTTTCTTGGCATTGAACTCGACCAAATTCTCACAACCCCATTGAGAAATGCGGTATAATACTTGGTCGAGCTCAGCGACAAGTTCTAGGCGTTTTGCCTCGATGTCAGTCTGTTTAGCCGCAGGATGTCCGAGATATCGCCCATGCACTGTACTATCATCTGCATAGCAATGAATGTTGCCAAGGGACAACATGTCATTGACATGCAGAAGATACAGAGTGGGTGACAGGACGGACCCCTGAGGCACCCCAGCGTTGACCTGCAAATAATTGGAGGCCGATCCGTCACAAAGGACTCTAATGCGGCGCTCACGCAGGAATGCGGCAATCCAGTTGCACAGCTGGGGTGGCAGACCATATGCTGGAAGCTTGGACAGAAGCGAACGGTGCCAGACTCTATCGAAGGCTTTGGTTATGTCAAGGCCGATGGCCAAGGACTCGCCATGCCTGTCCATAGCTTCACCCCATTGGTGCGTGATATACGCTAGAAGGTCACCCGTAGACCGTTTTGACCTAAAGCCATATTGTCGGTCACTAATTAACGAGTGACCCTCTAGGTAGCGGACTAGTTGGGAGTTTATTATCCGCTCAAGCACCTTGCAGAGAACTGAGGTGACAGCTATGGGTCGATAGTTGCCTGGCTCGGACCTATCCCCTTTTTTGGGAATGGGTTGAACATTCGCCTCTCTCCAAGCCTCCGGCACAATTCCCGAGGAATAAGATAGGCGGAATAGGCGCGTCAATGCAGGAGACAACTCCGCTGCGCATTTCTTAAGAACCACCGCTGGAATACCATCCGGTCCGCTGGCTTTCCGAACATCGAGCGACCTTAGTTCCGCACGGACATCACGATGCCTAATACGAATATTAGGCATAACGGAGTCGCAGCCAGATATAGTCGGCGGGTGCAAGCCACGGTCGTCGATTCGGGAGTTAGCCGCAAAGAGTTCTACAAGCAAGTTTGCTTTCTCTTGCGGCTCGTGGGCCAGCGATCCATCAGGACATTTCAAGGGGGGCAGCGAAGGCTTGCAGAAGTTGGATTGCACGGCCTTGGCTAGTCGCCAGTAGCTACGGCTACCCGTAGGATGCGAAATGAGTTCTTGCCCAATCCGTGCAATGCGCTGGACATCCGCTCTGATGTAAGCCCTCTTGCATTCCCTAGTGGCTTTGTTGTACGCTGCTTTTAGGCGATCCAAGCTAGGGTCGCGCCGTGCTCGGGCCCTGATCCAAGCGCGGTACGCCGATTCTTTTTGTTTAACAGTATCGGCGCACTCACGGTTGAACCAGGGACGCGTTTTGCCGGCACTGGTGACATCTGAGGATGGAATGTAATATTCCATACCTAACAAGATCTCACCAGCGACAGCAGTAGCACTTTGCGACGGATCCCTGTCTTTAAAGCAGCGTAATGCCCATGGGACGGAAGCAAAGTAATCCCGCATACCGTCCCAGTCTGCTGACGAGTAGTGCCATAGTCGTCGCTTTACCTCCGAACGTCGTGAGGGAGCAACAAGAGGCACTGAGGCGCAGACCAAACAGTGGTCGGAATTACCCAGTGGGGCGTGGACCGAAACACTGTATTGGTCTGGGTGACTCGTCAGCAGTAGGTCTAGCAAAGAGGGCGCTTGACCTGGAATATCTGGTATCCTGGTGGGATGGATTACCAGTTGCGTCAGGTCATGCGTGAGAGCGAATGCATGGGCGGCTCGTCCCGCATGGTCTGTTCTGAGAGAACCCAACCAGGTCTCGTGGTGGGCGTTAAAGTCTCCCAGAAACACCAATTCCGCGTTCGGAAACCGCTCCTGCGCTAAGTCTGCCGCCTGACTCAGATGGTCAAAGAGTCGAGTTGTCTCCAAATCTCCGGAGTGGGAACGGTAAAGGCACGCGTAGACCCGGCTCAGAGAACCAAGATCAACGTGAAGCCAAAGGATGGGGTAGGATGGGTCCTCTAGGCAGCGCAGACGGCGAACGCAAACATCCGCCCTGACGAATGCGCATACTCCGGCCTTAGCGCGAAAGCGCTCCTCGAGCACATAGCCGGGGTAGTGCAGGTATGCCGTGTCGTCAGGGCGGCGTATTTGTGTCTCCGTTAGGAAAAGCAAAGCCGGCCGTGCCGTCTCGAGGTGTTGGTGGACGGCGTTGAGGTTTGAATGGAGTCCACGGATGTTAGTGAACTCCACCTCAAATAGCGGGTTGGTGGGGGAGGAAGATGCCGCTGTTAGACCTGCTGCTTTTTTGCGTGCTGCCATGTTGGAGGGTAAAGGGAGGGGCGTGGAAAAGATGACTGCCCTCGCAGCAAGGCTAGACAAGGTGCCGAGTATTGCTTCGTCATTTAACTGTGTGGCATGGTGGTAGCCGATCCGCCGGACGGAAGGGCCCCCGTACCCTCTCGGAAATGGTCGCCGGGTCCCACCAACCGGTCACCAACCGGCACGACGAACCACTCCGGGATTATGCGCGACCTGGTGGGGCAGCCTCCTAGGGTGGTTAGGCCTAGTTGGGCCCCTGTACTATGCCGCGGGCGGCCAGCGGCACCACCGTTTCTACGGGTCTCCCTGGCCGGCGGGTCGACCCACACTACCCACACAATGACTCCGCGGATACTCAGCTGGTCCCACAGGTGCTGCGAGGATTGCCATCTTTGCATCAGTTGGGCCTCCGGCACTCTCACTCACCGAGCGAAACGCAATAGTACGAATACCATTACTCTAACGTCGATCTTCTATGAGAGGGTAGTACTTCCCCGGTCGATCCGACCCATTCATGCTGAAACCAGCGTGGATCTACTACTATAGTTTTATTATTATAGTTTATAAAGAGAACCGTCGTGGGATTTGAGGGCACAATTGTGCCTCATTACCTATTTGGTTTAGTGCGCAATACTATAGTGCGTCTGCATCGTTACTAATTATTATTATTATTACCTTAATAATTTACTTAATTAACAATTAGTGTAATAATTAATAATTTACTTAGGTAATAATCGGACCGTTAGTTCAAAATTTCCTTAGAGCATTAAACCAACCGGAGAGGCCACTGACAGGCGTACCCCTCTGCCAAAGGTACCAGCCCACCGGTCATACCCGTTATATAAAACTAGTTGACGCGCGTTCCGTGTATATTCAAACCAAATAATACTTTGAATTAATTGTCTGTTGCTATTAAATTTCGTTCCAACTAAACAGAGCTTGTAATTGGAGTATTTTGTTCTGATTACATAGTAACAAGACACTGACATGAGAATGTATGAGTAGATTTTTATTAGAGAGATATTTTATCTGTTCAGATAACAAAAAAACAACAGAATATATTTCAGAAAGTCTTTATTTAAGTAGGTATAATAAAATACTGAAAAACTGTGCAATTTAAATTAACCTTATAAATCTAGTTTATCTAATCCTAGGTAATGCAATAAGAGGAGGTAGCGCACAGCGAGTTTACTTGCTAAAAACTGAGCTCTCCGCCGCTTGGGGGATAGGGTGGAGGTAGCAGTGCTGGCAGCACAGAAGGCTTTGTCTTTTAAGCAGTTTTTTAGTCAGATACTTGTACGCTTAGGAACCCACTTATATGGTTCCTACAATATTGGACCTAAGCGACTCGAGGCGCTGCTTCTTTTGAAAATCTAAAACAAACAAAAAAAAATTAATTTAATACTGGAAAACCAATATCGATATTTGTGATTAAACTGTCTCATCTCTAATTATGTTAAAGTGTGACCAGTTTCTTAAAAATAAATACGCTTATTTTTGTAAGAAATGAGCAATTATCTTTCGGAATAAAGTGCACTAATCTTGTATATTTGGATTTATAATCTCATTTCACTTGTTCATTTAATATTATTTTGTGCATTACTTGGTAAAAAAAACATTGGTTTTAATTAAAAATAAATAAATATGGGAACGGTGACACAATAATGTACATCCAAAATGAAACTTATTAGATATGTCAACAAGGCGAGATATAAAAAAGGAAAGGTTAGTTTTTATGTTAATTCAACTTAAAATATTACCCCAGATTGGAGTATTGATGATAAGCCTGGCAACACTTGTTGATTAGCATTTTATTTGGTTAAATTTCTAATTTAATGCCTTATTTAATAATATTAGAACAAAATAATACTTACAGGTGGAATGTAATATTATCGTTTTGTAGACTTGATGTCGCTGAACGCTTTTTACACCAAAATACACTGCAATTCGGCGTTTCTATTGAGACGCTATTACGCATGCACTGATAGGTGACACCCTTCAGCTGTGGCGCCGTATTGCGCGAATGTGCGCATCTGTGGCGGTAAACGTAAAATTGACACGTAATAATTAATTACAATCTTTAATCCACACTAGAACAAATTTCAACAGGTGGTGGTTATTGAACATACATACTTGTGCGCAGTAGTAAAATAAACAAAAAGAGTGGGTACCCATGTACGCACGTAAGAAGTTATACTTCTTTGGCATAACAATCCGATATACATAAATATTTGAATTGATATAAACGCCAATATATTTTTTATTTATTCACACAGATTATTTGTACTGATACGACACACAAAGATCCGCAACTAACTTCAGTGTGTAAAAGGTTCGCAACTAACTTCAGGGTGTTGCTTTTTTCTGTCGGTGTGCGCGCGCATCGTAAAAATTCACTCTCATCATTTTTCCCAATCGCGCCAAAAGAAGTATAACTTCAAAAAAAACGGCTAAATGCCAGTCGGACTCGCGCGCCGAGGGTTCCGTACTATCAGGGATCGGAAGTATTGAATAAACATTAGTAAACATAGTAGGAGAGCCCGACCGCATAACCAGATTTGTTAGTCGAACAATGTTTAACAAATAAATTTAGCCCGACCGTATGACGGGACGGGCTTTTTTGATAATAATTACAAAAAAGTGTGCTAGTTAGCTGCTACTGTTTTATTCTTCCTGTAATATTGACATAAACATGAATTAACAGAATTACTTCTAGTTGGCACAAAGCTGAGTTAGGGCCATTTTGTATCTCACTAAGTTTGTTACTTTTATTTTTTATTTATTACAATGTATTGTTGATATGTTCTGTAAACTAACTTGTTGAGAACAAATAAATGTTTTTTCTTTCTTTCTTTCTTCTTAGTTAATTCATGTTTATGAACTATTTACTTTACTTTCATCTATTTCAAAGTGCTTAAATAAAAAAAAAACCTTAAAATTATAATAGATTATTATTACCTAAAACTGTTCTATATAATATAAGATAATGCTCATTTTAATAAGCAAACATAATAATCATGAAAATAATTAAATCTTTCGCGTACTTATATGAAATCCTAAACATCGATACTAAATATCGACAGAGTCAAGCTCTAACTGTTTTACGCTAAGGAAGCGTAAACTGATAGATGTCCCTGTGTGTGAATGTGATTGTGTGTGTTTAGTTTAAGCTAGTGTGTAATAATTTTATTGTGTGCGTGTATAACGACGCGATTTAAAAATGCATTAGTAGTTAACATTGTAATTAGTGTGCGTTGCTCGCGTTACCCCGTCCCCTGCCGAAAGCGGCAGACTTTTGCGCAAGGGAAATAGAGCGCGTGTCCACTCCTGTTGGTTTAATGCTCTAAGAAAATTTCACGTAATTCACAATCCACGACGGTTCTCTTTTTGAACAGACTTTTTTTTCTAGTGGTGGGGGAATGAATAGCAATAATATCTAGATGGCGCCACAGAAAAAATTAAAAGTCAATGTTAAGATTCTCCGCGAGTGAATGACTACCCCGCTCGAGCCTAGTGAAATCATACTGATACTTGATACACATCATCCTTGAGGATTATTATTATTATTCCTACCTTACGCACATCGCCCTCCTCATTATAATTGAATTTATAAGGTCTCTGGCCTGCTACTTGTGGCAATCCCCGGCGATCGGACCCAAGTCGTATTGATAAGTTTATAGTTGCCGTGATGGCCTCTTGAAGGCTTCACGGACAATGACACCACCCCAACAAACCTTTCCGCCCCTGCGGAAGGCGACCCGTCCGCTGCCCCCATTTACACCCGGAGTTGGAAAAAGAACGCTTTCTTCACACTCACGTGGCGCGGTGCAAGCGGCCATCAACCGCATTATCGCTGCGGACCAGGTGCGATGCGCTCCGCGGTCGAACCCGCTTTCTTCTCCACTTTTCATAACGCCGCCGGAAACTGGAAGTAAAGAAAATCATACAAGCAGCCAACTTCAACGACCACAAACACCGACGACACTGGCCGCTGGCGCCATAGCCTCTAACGCGCCAGAGACGGCCGAGTCCTGTCCAAGCGATTCTCTCAACACAGGAAACTGTCCAGTGTACAACGCGCTGGCACATACCATAGTTAGTACCTCTTCGGCTACTGAGACTGTATCGTCCGACTTTCTGCAAACCAGTACCCCACCCCGTGAGAGAAACAAGAGTCCTTTAACACCTGGGGATGCAGTCGCTTACATAGCTGCTGATTTGTCACCTAATGTTATACCTACCTTAGTCGCATTAGAGAGGCATCCCTCCCCATTACATGCAACACCGCCACTCAAAAACCCCACCAGAGCAACAGTGTCTCCGATGGAGATGGGAGGCCCATCCTACGCTGCAGTGACCGGCAATTCACCTAGAACAGTGACAGCCGCACATTCCGGCAGACTCCAAACTGCGTCAGCTTCCACTGCCACCATAGCTAGCTCTGTTCCACCTCCTACTGCCCCGGTCAGGTATCCACCACTCGTGGTAGAGGCGCTTCCGGACTGGCCAACACACTTTCAGGAATTAAAGAAGCAGTTGGGCCACGCACCCAATGGCCGTGCCTACGGCAAAGGCGTGCGCTTTATGCCAAAGTCTGACACTGAATATCGCGTAACTCAGCGCTACCTCTGTAATTTAGAGAAAGATACCAGGATCTCCTGGTTTTCGTACTCTCTTCCTGCAGAGCGTAGTCTGAAGGTGGCAATAAGAGGGCTACCTCTTAACACCAACCCCGAGGACATCGAACGAGAGTTTCGAGAACTAGGATACGTACCTGAGTACGTGCGCGCGATCCGTGCGCGACAAGGGCGACCTGGTTGCTTATACTACGCACAACTGCAACGCACACCAAACCTCACACCAGGCATATATGATGTGACAGAGTTACTCTGTATGCCTGGCGTGAAGATTGAAGCATGGCGCGGCCGAAAAGGCCCTGCGCAGTGCCATCGATGCCAACAGTTCCGGCACTCCTCCCACAATTGCCACAGGCCACCAGCTTGTGTGCGCTGCGGAGAGGAGCACACTGCCAGGGACTGCAAACGTCCGTTGGAAACGCCACCCACCTGTGTTAACTGCGGTGGAGCGCACACCGCGAACAACGTCGCCTGTCCTGTATTCCGCAAAGAGGCGCGAAATAAGAAGGCCGGCACTATTGCAAAAACAGCGGCGAGGAAACCAGCCACTAGCCACACTGAAGCCGACGCTCCTAGTTCACTCATGGCTGCTGCCAACCCTCCTCCTCAAGAGGTAGTTGGCAAACGGAAGAGGCGCCGCGGCACTCGAAAGACAAAGGCTACGACGACAGCGCAGCCAGATATACTGGAACAGTCTACCACACCCGTGGTCGCTGCCCCCTCAAGGGGGACGAAGGCGAAGCGGGATGCTCTGCCGAAATCGGTTACCACCACACCGGCGCCGGCATTGGTAGACTCCGCGATTACCGTGGCCATCGGGGCACTAAACAGTGTCCTAATGGCCCTACAGGAGGGGCGAGACCCAATCTCACTCATCCTTAAATGCGTAGCGGAACTTTGCATCCATGGCCAATAATTCCCTACGTATCATACACTGGAACGCCGACGGGCTGTCTCCCGAGAAGACCAGGCTCTTAAGGTTGCTGATCTCGCAACGACAGGTCGACATTGTCCTTATTAGCGAGACGCACCTTAAAAGCCAAACGAAGCTCAAGGTGCTAGGGTATCATGTGTACCGAGAAGATCACATCTCCCCCACTGGGACTGCTTACAGGGGGTTATCGGTCCTAGTGAAGAGAAAGATCGTCCACCAACCACTGCCAATACCAACATTGCAGTCATCGTACGCACTTGGCGTAGAAGTGTGCATTGAGCGTCACCCTACTCGTGTGTTTGCGTTTTACAAACCACCGACTAATCGACTTGCTGTGGCTGATGTACACACTCTACTGGATTCACCCTTTCCAACCATAGTCGCGGGCGACTTTAACGCTAAGCACACGGCATGGAATTCCTCTATAATCTGCCCAAATGGCCGCCGCCTTCTCGACGACGCCGACCGAAATGGCTATGAGGTACTAGGACCAGAGGTCCCGACACACTACCCGTACTGTACAGCCCACAATCCTGATGTCATCGATCTGTCGCTCATACGCGGCCTTCCAATCGCGCCATCGATTGATGTTATTGACGATCACCTTCTCTCAGACCACCAACCCGTCTTACTCACACTATCGAGTCTTCCATACTGCACACTGCCAGCCGCCCCTCGTCATCGTCAGGACTGGCGAGTCTTCGCCGAATACATGAACATGCATTCACCCTACTGCCGAATCGAGTCACACGCAGAAATCGACGCACTTGCCGAACAGTTCACCGCTGTTACTAGCGCAGCCCTTCGAGCATCAAAGCTGAACGCTGCGTCGACGCGGCGGCAACCCCAAATTCCAGCATATATCCTGGCATTGATCGAGAGAAAGAGAAAGCTTAGACGTCAATGGCAGCACTCCCGGTGTCCAACCATGAAATCTCAGCTAAACGCTTTAGCTACAAACATCTCGGCCGCGCTTGCAACAGTCGCTACCGAATCATGGCAACGCACCCTCGAACAAGCCGGCAATGACTGGTCTGGCATTCACCGTCTTTGTCGCCAACTCTCGGGCAAAGCGCCTCCTATTAGACCACTCATGGCCGGTGATGGAACTCCCCGATACCGCGCCGAAGACCGAGCGAAGATCTTTGCCGATCACCTGGAGAATCAGTTTCAGCCGAATCCAACCTCAAATATGCAACATGTAGAAGCAATCCAAGAACATCTGCAGTCATATTTCAACGCGCCGATAGCAGCCACGGAAAACCCAGTCGTCTTCTCCCCTGGTCAAGTACAGCGCATGATCCGACACACCAAGCTACGAAAAGCCCCCGGTCCTGACGGGATAACCAACGAGGTCCTGCGTCACCTACCTCCACGAGCAATTGCGACAGTGACGCAGCTTTTCAATGGCATCCTTCGCACTGGCCATTTCCCTACAGCATGGAAACTTGGTCGGGTCATAATGCTGCCTAAGCCCGGGAAGAACGTCCTGAGGCCCGAAAGCTATCGGCCCATTACGCTACTGTCGAACATCTCGAAAGTCTTTGAGAAGCTTCTACTGCTGCATCTGACACCCCACATCCAGCCACGCGACGAACAGTTCGGCTTCCGCGCCGAGCACTCCACGTCGAATCAGCTTACGAGAGTACTGCATCACATGACAGTCATTCTTAACAAAAGAGAAAATGCTGTCGCAGTACTCCTGGACATGGAGAAGGCGTTTGATCGTGTGTGGCACGCCGGCCTGATTTTCAAGCTGTCTACATCTTCCACTCCACGACGAATAGTCAAAACTTTGGCAACCTTCCTCCAAGACAGACGCTTTCAAGTGGCAGTTGAAGGCGTCTTGTCAACAGAGCGCAACATCTTAGCCGGAGTGCCCCAAGGCAGCTGCCTGTCGCCCGTCTGCTACAGCAGATACACGGACGACATACCTGTAGCAGGAGGCGCCATGCTAGCACTCTACGCTGACGACGCGGCTTACATCACCACATCTTTGAACGCCGTTCACGCGGCGGTCAAAATGCAACGCACATTGGACGCAGTCCCGCCCTGGCTGGAAGACTGGAGACTGACCGTCAACGTGGCGAAAACCCAGGCGATCTCTATGGGTGGGCAGAGACTCCCACCACAGCTCACCATGAAGGGACAACCTATCAAGTGGTCCCCGACGGTGAAATACCTCGGTGTGACCATTGACCGCCGTCTCACGATGGCCCCTCACGTAAGAAACGTTGTGGGTCAAGCACGAACCGCTCGAGCTCTCCTGCGTCCTGTACTGTCGTCTCGTCTTCCTCTTCGTGCAAAGCTGGGCGTCTATAAAACATACATCCGCAGCCGCCTTACCTATGCCTCTCCAGCGTGGTACGCACTAATAGCGGAGACCAACCGCAAACGGTTGCGTGCACAGCAGTCGCTCGCTCTACGCATTGTTGTAAATGCCCCCCGCTACGTGAGGAATGACACGATCTCTAGGGACCTACGCATGGAGAGCCTCGACGACTTCATCGGTCGCTTGAGCGCCAACATGTTCGCCCGCGCTGCGAAGTCAAGTTTTCGTCACCTGCGAGAACTGGCACCATACCACCGTCGCCCACCAGACAGGCCGCTGCCGCGGGACTTGATTCCCGTAGCAGCCACTAGTTAAAATGGCAATCACATCGGCTGACGGACGCTCGCTGGGAATCTTTTCCCGTGAGCCCGACCTCACCAATATCGAGAGAAACCGAACCGACCCTGGCTGTCGTTAAATTTAGACCAGCGTCGTGAAGTCATCTCCCGACACAATGCTTAAGTGGCTACAGCCACACTCCAGTGACCCGCCTGTAGTAGCAGGCGGCGACTGACACCACTGAAACAGGCCTCAGCCTGAATCAGTTACCCCTGGTTCCTCGAGGGGAACCATGAGATGACCCCTAAGGTGAAATCATACTTACCTGGCATAGGGGACACCGTGATCAAGTAGGCGGTTCCCCCAGGGCGAGACCCCTCCATTGCACTGCGGTTGGGTTGACCCCTGCGATTATCCCTAATGTGGATAACTCGGATGCGTAATTTTTGGTAGTGGGGACTGCGTACGCGCTGTCCCCCTTGTTATTGTAATGCGAATAATAATTAATTTGGCGTATTCACTGTAGTAGTTTTGCGTATTATGTAGTTTACAATACTAAGCCGCACGTAATCTAATTTTTGAAATACTTGATCCATCTAGTATTTGTGTAAGTTACACGATCTCCGACCGGTTTGCGACTTGCGTTTTAAATGATCTTGGACGGATGGCGATCATACAATAATTGTATTCGGACGAATTGCGTGTTGTACGGTCTCGGACTAAACGAAAATGAATATACCGTAAAGAGAAGGATAGAAACTTAGGGTGAATAGAAATTGTAAAATCAATGATTATGTTAAAATATACTTTTTGTGACTATTTTATACCTATTCACTTCTGCGCTTCTATTCACCCCATTATTTATACCCATAGGTACCTAATAAAATTGTTTGTTGTAATAAAAAGACCTCAATATTATTTTTATAGGTACGTAATACAAATAAAAAATCTTTCAGTCGTTTAGCTTGAAAGCTGAATACCTACTTTCTACTTACTACATTTGAGCAATGAAAACGTTGACATTACTAAAGGGTTTACTATAGAGCCAGCAACGCTTACGTGATACTTACTCTTAGGCTCGTATTTATAATAAACGCATCTCAGGTATTGAGTTGAGTACGCGCACTTGAATCATACGAGTCCGTAGGCCCGAGACCTTAGTTAGAAAGAGACGGTATTAAGTACGCGTACTCAATACCTGAGCTTCGTTTATAAATAATAATAATAATAATAATGCAAAAGGCTGTGCTCCTTGATACGGCCCGCATTGTGAGGCGGTTCCTATCTCTGGAGCCCTAACCACCGGTAGCTTGGTCCCTGTACCCGATATCGGTGGGTCTCCATATTTTTATATTTTTAAATGTATATTTCTATTATTTTTTATATATATTTAAAAATGTAATTTTATGTGTACATAATTAAATAAAGAGAATAATAATAATAATATAATAATATTTCAACAACTACACACAACGCCATCTAGACCCAAAGCAAGCATATTATATGCTTGTGTTATGGGTTCTAGAATGCGGATATACATACTTAAATACTTTTTTTTTGTAAATACATACATATTATACATAGAAACACCCAGACCAATGCGAATAGCCATGTTCATACACACAAATATTTGCACTGAGCGGGAATCGAACCCGCGACCTCTGCGTGGCAGTCCATACACAGTACCACCGAACCACAGAGGCAGTCAAAATACGACCCTTAGTGCTGCAAGCGTCCATAGGCTATGGTAACTGCTTACCAACAGACGCGCCATATGCTGGTTAGTCACCAAAAATAAAAAAGGCCTATCAGCCTTGGTTTTTGACCGAAAAAAAGATTTTTATGTATATCTTAAACTCTAAAGGTGTTTAAGTACACTACCTATCTATTGGGGATACCTATAGTATTTAAAAGAAAGGAAAAGAAAAGCTATGAAGTAAGTAGGTATCTACCTACTGATTAAAGTAATAAGTATTTAAATAAAACTTAAAATTAGCAATTGGAAAATTTATTATCACTAATTACACGATATATCAGTCAATTTCGTATCATATTAAAACAAGCAAATAAATAAGGGTAGGTACCTAGGTATTAATAAACTGGGTGGGCTAAAACATTTCACGCGGGTGGTGGTGATGGTTCACCAGAGTAGTAAGGTAGCTACTTCTCGGTGCCGTTAGCATCGGTCTGACTGGTTTGCTGCACGGTGCCTTCCTTGATCTCCTTCCTCACCGGGCCTGTCTGAGAGATAGGCACATTCCTCTCATTCTTCGACTCCGGAGTAGTTTTCGGGGCAATGATAGTCAACACGCCATCAGAAGACAACTTGGATTCCACAGTAGCGGGGTCACAATTTTCTGGCAAAGCATATCGACGCTTAAACTGACGAGAAATGAAGCCATGCTCATCTTTCTTCTCCTCATGGTTCCCTTCAATGATCACGTAGCTATCTACCGTCTTCACTCTGATTTCTTCCGGAGCGAAATGCTGCACGTCCAGGTTCACTTGGAATTTATCCTTGTTGGATGTTATTGTTGATCCCATATCTCTGGATGCTGCTATTATCTGTCTCCAAGGTCTGTAGTACTCCCTAGCGAGCATAGGAGGCACCACAGTAGTCAGGAGGTCATCAGGAGTAAGTCCTAGACCAAATTCCTGGTCTAAAAGACGACGAGGAGTGTGTCCGATAACGAAAGGTAACAGTGACATGGCTGTGGATATTATTATTGCAATACTTGTGTTCAGTATAAAGTTTTCTTTGGAATAACTTGCGGAGTTACCGGCTGCGGTGTTTATATACCAACGCGAGTGCAGCGAGCTCTGGTAACTGAAAATATTTGTGTGATTCCGGTGCCACACATGTGCGCGGTTATAAAAATCTTTGTTAATGTGAACATGTATTTTTCTTATGTACTTACTAGTGTGTATTAGTGTATATAGTACAAAATAAAAGTTTTCATATAAATTACATACTTATTTCTACTATACTTAATTATATTTTTTTTACGATCTAAAACGAAGGAAGTAGCTTGGTTGTCCATTCCACTGACTACTGGCACTAAACACACATATTGTTATTTCTACTGATGTGTTGAGTGGAAGGACCCATCGAAATAGATTCCTATCTTCTTTTTAATATTGTATCTCTTAGACTACACGCAGAGTTTTGATATTTATTTTCATTTCATTCTTGAGATGATACTTAAAAAGTATGCTTTGGATATATTAAACGCTAGGTAAATTTCTATTATTTGGCATCACAACGGAATATTAAATAATGACAAAAACAGATCTGTAAGCTAAGGCAAGTAACTTTTTACAGATAAGTTTGAATTCGTGTTCGCGAACAAAGTAAATGTGTAGGACTAGCATAAACAGCTGCAAGTATGCATTGGGTGTGTTATTGCTATTGTATGGTTGCAATATTGATCGGATGCTCATCATTCCTGCTAATGCATTCCAAATCCTATATTAACCTTGGAAATAAAGGAAAGATTCAGTTTTCATTTTGATGCGAGGACATGCGTAATAATACTAATAATACACCGTGATTTATTTATTTTTTCATCATAATTATCATTAAGATAATACGGTTGTTTATGAAATGAGTTCACTCTTTTATTGTCTGTTACGTATCGGGTAAAATAATCTTAGATACCAGTCGAACTGAAAACACTACTTATTGTTTATAATGTATTCCGACTGGCTGAAGCGGAAAATATTTTTTTAATAAACTAATTTTAATTTCGAATCTACCTAAGCTCGGGCATCACTAAGTGAAGTCGGTAGAAATTGGTATTCGGATAAAAAAAATATGATAAGTATTTAATTAGTAATACATGATGTCCATGTAATAGTCTATCTAATAGGTACATAACCACTTATTATATGCATCTCAAATTACACTCAGCGCCACATATTGCAATCCTTACTACTTTTGTGGTTTCAGACTATATTTCACAATCAATGACAAGAAACCACACTAACATTATATTAGGTATATACTCGTACATACTCCAGTTGAGGCCTATATTTCATACCTTATCATGCAATGAATCATTGCAGAATAAGAATATCAGTTTTCAATATTCAATAATTATTATTAATTATATTACAATCATGATATAATCTTAATATATTTTAGAGGTCACGAAAATGTTTAGCACTTTTTTGCGTCTAACACTTTTAGGTGATCATTTTGGTGTTATCACTACTGCAAATATGAAAATGATAAACAGATTAATATTATTAAATCCATATTAATATTATTTAATAATTTTATTACTTACTGCCATAATGTTTTTCGCGTTTATTTTCACGCAGAACGCATTACTTATAGCCTGTCAATGTCACACTCACTCGTCAAACCATTCTCAAACTGTTTTTGTTTGTTTCTAAGAATTTAAATAGTTAGTTATAATAATGGTCAACTACTGTAGCGTGAGTGGATGCGGTCGGAACAGCAAAACAAATAAGCATTTGTTCTTTTATGGTATACCTAAAGACAGTCCACGGTAAGTTTAGTAACTAAATAACTTCTTGAGAGCTATGGACATGTTCTAAAAGTTTAAAAAGAATCATTAATTTTACGGTAGGAAGCGGCTTCGTGTTCCTGACAGTGTAGAAATCCAAGCTCTGTTACAGTTGCAGTAGCATTTGCCTGAGTCGTATGCTAATTCTTTGACCTCCTTGTGTTCCCTCCTTGCTTGCTTGCTTGTTCAGAGTGGCACTTTTATCATTCTCTCTATTTTACCTTCCATTTGCATTGGTCTGGATGCTTTTATGTATAACACATAATTAAATATTTACAAATTTTGGTTTTAGGAAGACCTGCTTATGAGCTGAAAATTATTTAAGTACCTATGTATATCTGCTGCTAGAACCTATAGCACAAGATATAATATATTCTTGCTTTTGGTCTAGACGGCATTGTGTGTAGTTGTCGTGATATCACTTTAGAAACCTAGGTACACTCCAAGATCTAAGACAAAAGGTCTGATGGCGTTTCTCAAGTTAGGTTGGATCACATAATCATTACCCACCCACACGCAAAATATGCGCTAAGTGGTGGAGCCCCGTTTGTACCATAGCTTTAGATAAGCTAGCTGTCCATACCCAAACTGCTTATTTCATTTGTTTGATATTAATTACATTTAACTGCCTCTGTGGTTTGGTGGTACTGTGTACAGATTACACAGAGGTCTCAGGTTCGATCCCTGGGTTGGGTAAATAGAGTATTATTGAAGAATTGTGTCTGATAAATGGCAACAGGCTCGTCCCCTGTTACATGGGACCTAAAATAAAAAAAAAGCAAAAAATGGGTGCTAAAACAACTCTGCCTATCCTTTCGGAGATAAATGGCGTGAAGCTGTGTATGTAAGTAATTACATTTTATTGATAATTACAGAATAGAGCAATGGCTTCAAGCAATGGGCAGGCAGGATTTACTGGAAAAGAATTTGAAGAAACTGTGTTACAGAGTCTGCTCTCGCCATTTTACTCCATCAAGCATTAAGAACAAACATCTATGTGCTGATGCTGTGCCCACACTATGTCTTCCTAATAATGAATGGGAAGGTAAACATTTATATACTACAAAATCCATCTTTCATTGTTCAATCCATCATTGCTTCTGGTGATGTTTTATTATATCAATTATAATAGGATTTATTGCCATCTCTTGTTTCTTCTTTGTGCTGTGGCAACCTCATCTTGCTTTGTCCAGACATCTGCTATTAATTTGGCTTGCAACAGACAAATACAAAATTTGGTAGTAGATCCCTGCTGTTTTCAGCACGAAAGGGCCATATCCTCTGGGGCAGTACTTCTCTCTCAGTATTAGTATTAGTTTCCGTTTCCATGTTAATTTGTTTTTTCTCGGTGAGTGAGTGCGCCAGGAGCCCAATTATCAATCAATCCTTTTCCTTCATCAGCTCCTTCTCCTTGGTCGAAACCAGCTTAATTCTGTTTTCAAGGCATTATTTCTGCAATGCTTTAAATCAAATCAAATTAAAATATATTTATTGATTTAGGTTAATTGAATTAACACTTATGAACATTAAAAATTACAAAATGCCAACCAATTAAGCTACAGCCAGTTGTTTTACAATTTATGTAAGTTACATTTTTAAGTAGCATGCAAAGTGACACAGCCACGCAGGCAATACACTAAAAAACACAAGCAGTTACGGTTACCATATATGCTTGTTTGCATCAAAGTTGTACAAAAAAATTCACTCTCTTTATTTCAGAAAAAGAAGATGTTAGGGAAAGAGTACATGAAGATATAATATGCAATAGTTGTAAGAAACCAATACTTGGTTTCCGGTACAAATGCATCACATGTCCCGACTATGATCTTTGTTCAAAGTGTGAAATGTTTGAGGCACACTGTGATCACTATCTCCTGAGGATACCTAAGCCTGCTAATTATGTAAATATTTATTTTGATAGTAATAATGTGACTTTACAATCTAGCACAGAGTATTCTTCATCAATGCAATGTACTACTGGGAGCAGTATTTTTTTAATCTTACTTTGTGTTTTGTCATTTTCTTTTGTACCATTAAAGGATTGAGACAAAGTAAGATTATAATAATATGGCTGGGGTTGTGGTAGGGCCCATGGGCATACTCTCTCCCTCGCTCTCTGTAAGCTACGAGAGTGCGTGTGACTGCTGTACAAGTTATGGTTATGGGTTTAATTCCCACAAAAGACTATATGAGAATCGAGATCCATAAATATTTCATCAGTCTGGGTGTTTTGAGTCCTTTACTTGTATATTTGTAAAGTACGCCGTCACGGTACTGAGCTATTCCCTGATAATAATATAAGTGTATTTTTTTTATTTTACGAATATCTATACTACTATATAAAGCGGAAGTTTGTTTGTTTGTTTGTTTGAACGCGCTTATCTCTGGTACTACCGGTCGTATTTGAATAATTATTTTCGCGTTTGATAGCTAAGTTCTTGAGGAAGGTTAAAGGCTATGTAACATCACGGTACTGGTGACGGGATGAAAGCAGTAAGCCAATATGTAACTTAACGCCAGTGAAACCACACTGCGGGATGCTAGTCGTTGCCTTTTAACACATAATACTTGACATAGCATAGTGATAAGGCAATTACTATTACAGCTAAACCAGATGCCGATTTTAATGCCGTTTAATAATTACAGAAAGCAGCCGATGACATAATTAAAAAACTACAAAGTTATATGAATATAGAACATGTAACAATAGATTCACATCTTGAGGCTAGCAGTGACGACGATATACCCATAACTGAGTATGTTAAACAATACGACAGCGGTATAGACTTGTCTGAGGACGTCAAAGCTAAAATACGCAACGAAGTCACCAGAGTACTTAACATAAAACGCACAGATAATAAAAAATTAAAAAGAAAAAAAGATTCTAAGAAGAAAGAAGTAAGTAAGAAAAAGAAGATAAATACAGAAGATAAAAGTATACAATTAGAGAGTCTTCTTCCAGAAGTAGCGTTTGCTGATGTCAATGATTTTAGAGGTGGACAGACTTTGGATATGAAGCATGAAATTACTACAAATATTGCACCAATTATTGATGGTAAGAAATTTATTTTTTATATTAGCATAACAAAAATATTTTGCCTGATTGTAAGCAGTCATTGGAATCCATTATTGAGACACCATTTGTAAACGCCAGTAGTCTAAATTAGCTGCTTCAATCCATTTTTTGGCTTAGTTGTGTTCTTGCCTGACTGCAAGTCAAGTTCAGTCAAGAAGGATAATGTTTTTGCAGCATATGTATGTATGTTTTATTCTTTTGCATGCTCCACAACCTAAACGGCTTGATGAATTTCAACATAATATGAGGTGTTAGTTAGACGGTAGTAGATCCACGCTGGTTTCAGCATGAATGGGCCGGATCGTCCGGGGAAGTGCTGCTCATAGAAGATCGACTTAAGAGTAGTAGTATCCGTACTACTGCGTTTCGCTCGGTGAGTGAGAGCGCCGGAGGCCCAATTTCCCCTCTTTCCTCACCTCCCTCATTCCCTTTCCCTAACCCCATTCCCAGCCGCCATAGTGGAGGCCACCATACCAGAATAATAGAAGATGGTATAGTGGCCACCATTTCTAGATTCCACTGACTGCTTACCATCAGGCGGGGTGGAGTCACTTTGGTAGGCTACTATAAAAAAAAATAACGTGTCATTAGATTTGGGGAGTGACATAGGGTATTGTAGTGTAGCACGAAAATGTTTTTTTTTTTAAGTTTGTTTTAGACGGGCAGGTTTTTTGTTTTGAATAATATGTTTGGCTTCTTTACCCGACTGCCGAAGTTAAGAAGGGTAATCTATTTGATTGTTAGCATAGTTTCTGCGATGCTTAGAGGCCATTTATAGGTAATAGTTACCACATACCGACAGCTGGACTGTGTATGCTTGATTGCCACTTAAGTTGTTTAAAAATATATGTTTATAAAATAAATAAAATAAATTGTTTCAGTTCGTGCAATAGATCAACCAATGACAGATCTGAATTTAAGTGATGCAGATTTCATCTTAACATCGTTGAATTGACAGAAAGTTCTATTTTTCTATCTTGAACATGGAATGAGTAACAAAAGATGTTTTTAAAAAATAAAGATGGATAATGTTCTGGCTTGATCGGTTTGGATGTCTCGCTGGATCTGTATTAGGACCATAACTGTACATGTTATTCACCGAAGATCTGCTCACTGCCGTCGTCATAATATTAACTACAAAAGAAGAATGATCACGTTTATATGATAAACTGCTACAAAAATTATATAAAATTGGCTTAGAGTTAATAATACTTTATAAACATGTCAATGTAAAATATATATTTATTGTAAATAGTATCTAATATCTTATGAATACAAATATAGTGTCATAAATACCAATTTGTTATAATTTAATGTTTTTTTTTATTTTTAAGTTATTTTTCTTTTTTTAAGTTTACCTTAGGCATTACTAGCATACAGGAAAGAAAAGCAATATAAGTCATATTAATTAAGGATCATAATCTTCTCTGTATGAGAAGTAAACTTTGTTCATGTGTTTAATTTTTCATCACCACCTAATTTCAGCTGAATGACGTCTACCTACTACTGGACATACGCTTGGACCGATCGCGAGCCATTCATACATGAAATACTTACTCTTATTTTTAAAAATGTGGCCTTTGTATTCGCGGTTGCAAACTGCACAAAAAAACTGCGGAAACGCGTACGATCATCACACGAAGTAATTTAATATGATTAAAGTACAAAATGAAGGAAGGCGTCGTGGGCAGACCCTTCACAAGGTGGACCGACGACCTGAGGGTGACGGGCATACGATGATGAATGAGAGCGGCTCACGACCGGCCAAGGCCACCTTGGCCAGTTGAGAAAGAAAGAAAGAAAGTTAAGGAAGGCCTATGTCTGATATGATGATGATGATGAAGTACGCTTATAGTTCGTACCCTATTTCAACCCCTTAAGTCATTTTTTGCGGTAAAAGATATCCTGTGTTGTTTCCTAAGGTCTATTCTGTTTCTATACCCAATATCATCAAAAGCGGTTAAGTTAGGCGTGAAAGCGTAACAGACAGAAAGACAGAGTTACTTTCGCATTTTGTAAGAAAGAAAACTTTTATTTTGTAATCACCAAGGTAATATTTATTCTAGTACAGGTAGTATTTATATCATTTTTGTTTTGTATTAGAACCTCTGTGTGCTTCAAAAATGGTCCCTCTCATAATGCCGCTTTGGGTGATGATGAACCAATTAAAAATATTGGTATGGATTTTTTGGTCTTATTGCAATGTAGTACTAAGTTCTCAACGTCATAAGCTGCATAAAGCGCAAATTCAACTTCACACGAAGAATAATTCGCATTTTAGGCCATGCTAAGAACAAATTTCGTATGCGTCATCGGCTTGCCAACTCTCCCGGAAAAAGACATTAGATTTTATAATCTCCCGGCTCCAGGAACGGAGCTAAAATCTCCCGGATAAGGCCTGCTAATTGCCAGATAGTGGGTAGTGGCGGACGGATCGCGCGTCGCGCGCTGCCCTGCTGTTCCTTTCGCCCGCCCCCGTCTCCTACCTACCCGCGACCGCCTGATGCGGCGGACGCGAGCGGCCGGCCGCAGTCGGCAAGCATTTAATATATTAGTAGCCTAATAAACAGCTAGAATCAAGGACGCCTTTTGTGTTTGTTAAAATTGTACGCGAATGCGAGTATTGTTTTTGTTCTTGTTAGATTCAAAATAAAGTGTACAGTGTACCTAATGTCGGATTCCGAAAGCTCAACGCAGACACCCACGAAAAAGAGAAAAGTTAAATATCATACGAGCTTTGATGTTAGGTAACTGGTTGAACGATCCTCTGTTTAGTTCTTGGCTTAAAAAAAGAGATGATTTTACCGCTGAATGTAAATTGTGCAAAACTAATATTTCAATAAAATACGAAGGTAAAAGAGCTCTGATTGTGCATTCGGAAGGTAAGAAACATAAGTTATTTCTAAAAAACAAGTCTACAATCCCATCAGTTTCTGGTTTTTTTGTGGAAAAGCATTCAAAAGAAGAAGACCTTATAACTGCCGCAGAAGTCACATCTGTATATCATGGTGTTAAACATCGTCACAGCTACTCAAGTCAAGACTGTAACAATAAGTTGTTTCGAACGATATTTCCTGACTCAGAAGTTGCAAAAAAAATCGCGTGTGGTCGTACTAAAGCTACAACTATTTGTGAAAATGTGATAGCACCTCTGTCGCAAGAAATGCTGCTGTCCGAATTGCATAATTCGACATATTTTTCTATCGGCACAGACTCTTCCAACAAAGGAAACCTAAAAATGTTTCCAGTTACTGTACAATGGTTTTCTCTTAAAGATGGTTTAAAACAAGGTTTACTTGACTTTTATCAAGACCCTGCTGAAACCAGTGAAGCTATTAAAACACAACTGTGTAAAGTTTTAGAGGAAAATGGCTTATCCTGGGCATCAGTATCTTCGCTATCCGCTGATAATGCTTCAGTCAACTATGGAATTAATAACTCAGTTTTCCAAAAACTTAAAAATGAAAATCCAAATATTTTGAAGGCGAATTGTAAGTGCCATATTTTACACAATTGCAACAAACATGCATTAAAAACATTACAGTTTGATGTAGAGTCTTTGGTTTTAAAGGTTTACAGCGAATTTTCTGCGTTTGCCAAGCGAACTGCAAAGCTGAAGGAATTCTTCGATTTCGCTCATTTAGAGTACAAATCTATTCTCCGGCATGTGCCTACACGATGGCTCTCATTGCTTCCAGCTTTAGACCGACTTCTTTTAAATTGGCCTGCTTTGCGAGAATATTTTCTTAATGAAGGTGAACATGAATGTGCAACAATTATTTGGACTGCCTTTAAAGATGAAAACTGTCTTCCATTATGCTATTGCTATTTCATTCATAATATAATGCAAGTTTTTGATATAGGTATTAAAAAACTGGAAAGTGACTATATTACATGCACTGAACTACACACGATTATGACAGAATTGCTAACCAAAATTATAAACAGAAAGAATGATAAGGTTGACGTTTGAGGTGCCGTGTGGGTTTGTTCGTTTTTAGGTTATTTTCCTTTGCACCCAGTTATTCCCATATATTTCTGTGTGGTGGTGGTTATTTTTAACTTCGAGTAGGTGAGTGAATATTGCTCTTTTGTTGGCAAGTGAGGCCATGGATGGAGATGAGCGCTTGAAGCCCCCTGATAAGGGGGGTGGTGAGTACGAATGTGTGATGGAGACTGAAGGTTTTCAGGCTTCTGCAGCTGCACAAACGCCCTCCCGGAAAAGGACGGCTGACAATTTGAACACTCAGCCGTTATCTAAACGTACCATTACTGATCCAGACAGTGGTCTTGGATCAGTATCACATATTTACAAACACCCTTCTCTCGAGATCAATCATCGTAAATATGGCGTCGAAGACTTTGGTCCATTTATTGTGCATGTGTCCCGCATTGTTGACTCCCCGAACTCTGGTGTGAGTTTAAAACCTATAAAATTGGGGTTGTTCCTGTTGGAAGGTGGTATCCAACATGTTAAAAAAGATGGCATCAAACAAATTGGTCGTAATAGGTTGTCAGTGGAGTTTGGATCTGCTAAGGCGGCTAACGAGTTTCTGAACCATGAACTTCTGAAAGGACACAAAATAAAAGCTGAAATCCCATCATATAATGTCTCCCGGTTAGGCTTAGTTCGTGGCGTCCCAACAGAGTGGACGATGGAGGAGTTTGTAAATGCCACTGAATACAAAGAAGGTGATGGAAAGATCGTAAAAGCGCGCCGTCTGAATCGGAAGATCAGAAAAGACGATGGTTCCCCTGGGTGGTTACCTACACAGTCCGTCGTGCTGACATTTGAAGGCCAATCCCTCCCAAAGAAAATTTACGCTTGTTACACTTCTTTAGTGGTTGAGGTTTACCAGCTTCCTACCATTCAGTGTAGGAAGTGCCTTAGGTTTGGCCATGTACAGAGTGTTTGCCGGTCAAATGCTCGTTGTTACAAATGCGGACAATCACACAGTGGTGATAACTGTAACATTCCCTCTGACCGTGTCAGGTGTCTTTTATGTACAGGGAGACACTTTGCTACCGACCCGACATGTCCCGAATTTGCCAGACAAAAACGCATCAAAAAAATCATGTCCGAGCACAGTATTTCATACATGGAGGCTTCTGCACAGGAACCTTCAGTAAGACGGGCCTACTCTGACGTCGCAAAAACCATGTTTGCGCAAACCCCGCCTCAGTCAGTACAGAACTCACCATCTGTCTATTCAATTTCTCAATCTACCCCACATAGGACATCTTATCGCAAAACAGTTCAAACTCCTTCCCGTGCAAGGACTCCCCTTCCGGAAGGTTATGATCGTCATGCTCATAATGACATAACTAGAGATCCATCATCATCTATTCCCAATGGTTGTGGATTAAACAGACAAACATTGCCCAATGAAAATTTGCCAGAACTGCTGATTATGCTGATCACAAATATCCTCGCTAAATTTAGCGATGTATTACCGTACGACGCTGCCCCTTTACTTGTCAGACTCGCTGAAATTGTAACTAATGGCTCCCTCGGGTTTAACTCGAATTCTTCAGTGGAACTGTAGAAGTATTGTCCCTAAAAAACCTGATTTAGCTAATTTGATTAATGCTCATTCTGTATCTGTTGCGGCCATCTCTGAGACATGGTTGAGACCTGGGTCTCACTTTAGAGTCCCGGGATTTGCCTGCCTACGGGATGATCGTGATGATGGCAGGGCAGGGTGTGCGTTATTAATTAAAAGATCTATACCGTTTTCCGTTATCCCTCTGCCTCCTCACTCCCAAGAAATCAACGCTGTTGCGGCTTGCATAGCCAATATTAATTTCATTTCAATTTATATTCCTGCTCCTAAACTCTCTCTGATCTCTGACCTTTCTACAATTTTGTTTTCAGTCTCTTCCCCACTTATTATTTTAGGAGACTTTAACTCGCACCACAGTTCCTGGGAATCATATTATACAGATTCTTTTTCCCCCTGGTTAGTGGACCTCTTTGATGATATTAATGTTTGTTTCATAAATGATGGCTCTCCTACTCGTCGTGTATATCCTGGTCAAAATCCTAAATCTGCAGTTGATATTTCTGCTTGCTCTCCAGATCTATCATGTTTACTAAACTGGAACACGTTACCCCACTCTTTTGGCAGCGATCATTTCCCTATTATAATGTCAAAACCTTATTCAGTAATCCCAATCCCTGCTCTTGAACCTCTTCTGAAACATAAATTACAAGAGGCTGATTGGAAAAATTTTTCTTTATATGTCGAATGTAATTTAAATGATTTTAACCAAAATCCTTCTTCCCAAAACTACTTACATTTCCGTAATACACTGATTGAAGCTGCCAACTTATTCATTCCCAGGAAAAAGCCTTATTTTTTTAAACTTTCCTCACCTCCTTGGTGGGATTCTGAATGCACTTCTGCTGTAAAAGAAAGAGATAGTGCTGAGGACACCTTTAATAAATCTTTAAACCTTGATGATTTTCAAATTTTACAAAGAGTTACTGCTCGTACCAAAAGGCTACTTTCCAAAAAGAAGAAAAGAGGATGGAAGGGTTTCTGCGAGAGTTTGTCCCCCAGAACTCCCCCATCAGTTGCATGGAGAAATATGAAACGGTTTAGAGGTTCATTAAAGCCTGACTCTCTTCACTCTTACGATTCTTCAGTTTGGCTGGAGGACTTTGCGGATAGACTAGCCCCTCCTTCTGTTCCTTGTGATTTCCCTTTTTCTTTATCCTCTGCTAATTTAACTTCCTTCGATGAAAAGTTTACTTATGACGAATTAAATACGGCACTTACAGGGTTAAGAGATACCTCTCCGGGTGAAGATGGTATCCCATTCAGCTTTATCACCGAATTAAGCATTCCTAGTCTCAAGTATCTTTTGGGCATCCTGAACGACATTTTTATTACAGGTGAAATACCTGATGACTGGAAATGCCAAATCATTATCCCTATTTTGAAGCCTAATAAAGATCCAGAAAAGGCTAGCTCTTATAGACCAATTGCTCTTTCATCAACCTTAGGTAAAATCCTTGAACATTTAATTAAAAATCGCCTAGAATGGTTTTTGGAAAATAATGAGTCTCTAGCAAAAAGCCAATTTGGCTTCCGTAAAGACAAAAGCACTATGGATAGTCTGAACATTCTAACAACCGATATTCGCCTTTCGTTTTCTAAAAAGGAACACCTTGTGGGATGCTTTTTAGACGTTTCGGCTGCCTATGACAGTGTCAATATTCCGGTGCTCAGAGCAAAAATGCTAGAGCTGAGTGTTCCAGTGAGAATTGCACACTATATTTGTAAACTTTTTATGGGCAGAACTATTAAAATACGAAACGATGGCTCACTCCTTCTGCCTAGAACTCTATGGCAAGGCATTCCGCAAGGATCAGTATTGAGCCCCTTACTGTACAGCATTTATACTTATGATCTTGAGCAATCGGTCCTTCCTTTTTGTAATATTCTCCAATATGCAGATGATATCGCCTTATATACATCTTCTGATTGTATCGATACAACAACATCTCGCATAAATGAAGCTTTAAGCTACCTAAATGTCTGGTTAGATGATCATGGCCTTTCATTATCCCCATCTAAAAGTACAGTTGTTGTTTTTTCCCGTTCGAGATCCACTCCATTTGCAAACGTCACTTATGAAGGACACGCCATCTCTAATGAACCCCAGGCAAAATTTCTTGGAGTTTTCCTGGACTCCAAAATGACTGGTGTCCCTCATCTAAATCATGTAGTGAGTAAATGTGAAAAAGGCATTAACGTCCTTCGTGCTCTTTCAGGTGTTTGGTGGGGTTCCCATCCATATAATCAAAAACTTATCTATAATGCTCTTATCCGTAGTTGTATTGATTATGGATCGTTCATTTTGGAACCCTGTAATAAAACAGCTCTAAAGAAATTCGACAGTATACAGGCTAAATGCTTACGCATTATCCTTGGTGCAATGAAATCTTCACCGAAAAATGCTCTACAAGTGGAATGTTTAGAACCTCCACTTTTTCTTCGTCGACAATATCTATCTGATAGATTTATTTTTAGGGTTATGTCATGTTCATCTCATCCACTTGTTCCTCGTCTGGAGAGTCTTTCTGAAGAGGTATCAAATAACCGATACTGGCATCATAAGGAAACCCCCAAAATTATTAAGAGCTTTTTAAAGGTTAAAAATCTCTCTGCGCCTGTTTATAGCCGTAATATCAGCCCCTTATTTCAAACAAATTTTTCTTCGCTAATGTTCACCCCTAAAGTCATTTTGAACTTTGGAGTTGAAAAAGATGACCCTGCAGCTAATCAAAATTTTATCCGACTTCTGTCTGATTGGCAAGACTGGATACTGGTGTTCACTGATGCCTCCAAATTATCCGACGATAATGTTGGTGCTGCGGTTTGGATTCCAAGATTCAATGTGACTTTATCCTTTAAATGCCCTTCTCAGACATCTGTATTCACAGGTGAAGCAATCGCCTTATATGAAGCTCTTATATTTGCTGATTCTCATAATTTCTCTAAAACAATTATTTTTACAGACTGTAGAAGTTGTTTACAAAAAATTTGTAGTAATCCATTCAAAATGAAAATTAAGCTCCCTCTTATTTTTAAGATTAAAGAATTACTGCTTAATTGTAATCAAAAAGATATAGTCCTTGCCTGGATTCCTGGGCACTCTGGTATTGCAGGTAATGAGATGGTGGATTACTGGGCTAAAGATGCTGCAATAAGCGGATCTGAAAACCATAGTGAAATATACCATTCCGATCTGTTACCTCTAGCGAAGTCGCATTTAAGAAATGATTGGCAAGACTTATGGGATTCCTCAAGAACTACTAAAGGGCGTTACTATGGGGATATACAACCTCTTATACCACGGAAACCCTGGTTCTTCCGTTATCGGAAAGGTGGCAAACAAGCCACATCTACCATATGTCGCCTTCGTTTGGGTCATGCGTGCACACCGGTCTTCCTTGCCAAAATCAGAGTTCGCGATAGCTCCCTATGTGAATGTGGTCTGGATGACGGGACGGTAGATCATATTTTTTTCAGTTGTCCTAAATTGACATTTTCCTTATATGATGCTCTCCCCCCAGACATACCCCGACCTATCAACTTTCAGTCTCTTCTCACTTATTCGCATTCCCCTTTTATAGTTTATTTAGTGAAATATGTTTCTTTTCATAATTTAAAATTTTAGACTGCTATTCTTTTTTTCTTTCTTTTATATATAAATATACAAACGCATGTAGTTACATTATTTTCGTTCTTCCTACTAATGTTCCATTTCCTACTAATAATTCTTCTCTGTATAATATCGTTATTGTCTTGTGTTGTTTGTGTCGTCATTTAATGTTATGTGTTTTAGGCGTCCTGGACCAAATTCCTGACATTTTCAAAATTAAACACCGAACATTTCCCCTGCGTGTCACTTTCATAAAACGTCGTGATTGGCCAAATACGTCTCACACACAAGAGATGTGAATGCCATTTAATAAAAAAAAAAAAAAAAAAAAAGAATGATAAGTTTTACGGACATTCAGCGACTCAATCTCTAAGGCAGGGGGGTGAAACTTCCATACAATTGTCGTATTCGAAAATTTTCTAAGAAACTAGCGTCACCTATCAAACAAGGCACGTAAACTTCTGATTTAATTACATATTTGTGCCAGTAGATGGCAGGGGTCACAACATAATTTTATTTAGGAGGCGTAAAACTTTTCTTTCAAACTTCCCGTTTGTTTACCGGACCTTTCGCTGCTGTTGTTATTGTGTTTTTAATTGGATTTTTTGACGACCTGGCTTTCTTTATACGGATTAC
The DNA here is from genome assembly GCA_963082885.1 of Parascotia fuliginaria. Classification (NCBI taxonomy): domain Eukaryota; kingdom Metazoa; phylum Arthropoda; class Insecta; order Lepidoptera; family Erebidae; genus Parascotia; species Parascotia fuliginaria. The sequence goes on along the minus strand of OY720196.1, from coordinate 8,894,758 downwards.
TGTGATTCTTGCTTACCCGATACCTGGCTTTCATTTTGGATTCAGTTTATCGCTTTTACGAGTCACCCCGGCAAGATACCTGGACTACTGGCTGCCTACGATTTTGGATCTGATACCATGCCTAAATCTCGCTTCTTGTGCTATTTCAAGTGTGTCAATGATGGTAAGTAAAGAAAATTTATAAAGACATTGAAAATTACACTTGATGAAATAAAAAATAACCTATTTTCTAAACAGTTCAAAGCTACTGCGAGAGTCTATTTACAAAGAAATTATATTAAAATTAGTGTGCTACCTACATTGATTGGAAGCCCTAGTGAACTCTACCATTTATTATTACATAACTCTTCTAAAATTTTAATTTTGAATGTATTTAGTGATATACTTTAGTTTGTATAGAAAGAAAAATATTAACAACTTAAAGGCCTTTTTCATATTTACAATGTTTTCTTTTTCACTGAATTTGGAACAAATGTCCAAAATATAACACATAACTGACACAGAAAGAAAGAAAGACGAATTTTTTATTGTTAGCAGACCATATACATGGTAATAAATTACAATTGTAATGGTTATGCATAGGCTAACTATGGATCATTCTACTCAGCTATTTGCTGTAATAAACATATGAGCTTACACTGCACATTTACTCTTTTATTTGTTAGTTTCATAAGTGTTTCAAATTACATCTTAAAACACCTATAAATTGAATTGTTTTCAGGGCCACTACACCATTTCCCAAATCCAAACAGCTGTAATCCGGATATAATTGAAAGATTTTCACAATGGAAAGCTGTACTAGATGAAAAAACACGAACCCGAGGAGATACATATATTTATAACAACATTCAATTATGCAATAAGCATTTTATTGAATGTTATCAGCTACCAAGCCATCGTCTAACAAGAAACGCCATTCCTACCATAAACCTAGGTAATAATCACAAATTGTCGAGTAAATATAGATAAAATTCTCTAATTTCTCATAATAATAGTATATTGTTATTTATTGTATGCCACTTTTAACTTATGTTAAAAATGTGTAGGTATTACTACATACTGTAAACATAATTTTGAGATGTTGATTAAAACTTACTGTGAATTCATTAAAAAATATCATTTTAGGTCAACAAACATTAGAAATATTGCCACCAGAACACCTACATAAGCTACCATCAACATCTGGCATTGGCATCTCTCAACAGATTGGTGAGTACCTAACTATAAAGATATCAGGCGCCCATAGCCCAAAGTTTAAGATATTGGTGTTGAGATTAAGTATCGAAACATACCTTTTGCACTACTAACCTGAAGTTGTGGTGACTTCAGATTACAATTGGGTTATCCCAAGCTTAGTTGGCGGCATTCACACGAATAGTAGAATAGAATAGTCATACTTACTTTATTGTATACTGCATTTAACTTACATTAGATATTAAAATTAGGTACTTAGTATTTTTTATCAAATAAAATGTAAACAATAGATTCCCTGTCCCATGTCTATCATATACTTATGTATGATTCACATTGGACAGCAAATAAGTATTATATAGTTTCAAATTTCATGTTTTAAATTTTAATAAGTACAAAATCTAATTATATATATAAAAACCCACCAACCGTTACATGTTTAAAGTCAAAGTTCGAGAACTATTATTAGCAAAATAATGTGGCAGAACCATCATACTATAGGTACTGTAGTGTATTTTTAACCGACTTCAAAAAGGAGGAGGTTATCAATTCGGGTCGTATGTTTTTTTTTTTTTTTTTTTTTTGTATGTTTGTTACCTCATATCTCGGTCATTTATGAACCGATTTGAAAAATTTTTTTTTTATTTGAGAGGGTATACTCTGAAATTGGTCCCATTTTTTTATTATAAGAAATGGTTCAGTGGTTGTATGTTTGTTACAACTTAACTCCGTCATTTATAAACCAATTTGGAAAATTCTTCTTTTATTTGAAAGGGTATACTCCGAAATGGGGTCCCATGTTTTTTTTATAAAGAATAATTTAATATTTTGTAACAAATCGTTTGCAAGAAGTGAAGACGTGTAAAGCAACACGTCGATGTCTTTTGCGACGAATTATCTGACATTGACATGTCCATGCTACAAGTGCGAAGTGATTTTCAAAATTCATTTTTTGTTAGAAACGAAGTAGCCCTGGATGAGTGACCATATGCATTTTTTGTATATCTGAGCGATTGCTCGGTCAGTTAAATTATGATTTTTGATGATTCTTTATTGTTGGTAGATCATCACTTTTTTGTTTTGATTTGTGGTTTCTGGGATTCAGGGTTTAGCGATCGAGAAAGTGTTGACAAGGACCTTATATTTCTATTTACAATCTTACCTCTCGTCTCTACTTTCTTTCAAACGGCGCGGCGCTGTCTCATTTGCGCAGCACGTTTAGTAGGTCTACCCATATTGAATATATTTATACACAATTAATTCCCACTAAAAGTTTAAAAATAAAATTATTTTTAGAAAAAAAATGAAAACCGACTTCAAACAACACCTACATGTTCAATCCTTAACTAAAAAGTAGAAAATAATATTTTAATTACTTCATAGCAAAGAACATTAAAGGGGAATCAACGCAATCCTTGATACCTATAATACTTTACTATTTATAGTTTTTAATCAGTTATTTTGGAGTCGGTGCCAGCCAAGAAGGTTCATAATGACCTTCATAAAAATAACCTACCTACTAGCAAAAAAAACCTTCTTGATTAATCTATTAATACATGAATGAAAAATATAGATTTAATACAAGAAATCGAACGGAATCTGATAACATAAGTGCGCGTCAAATTTTTTATGTATATCTGAACACAACTATCAATGACGTCTGCGTTCACGAGTATGACCGCGTTCGGGTAGTGCACTCAGGCATATCCCCCACGCGTGCAATTACCGCCCCGTGCACTACAAAAGTTGGTTGCAAAGACAGAATTAAAGATCCTTCTTGGCTGGCACCGACTCCAAAATAACTGATTAAAAACTATAAATAGTAAAGTATTATAGGTATCAAGGATTGCGTTGATTCCCCTTTAATGTTCTTTGCTATGAAGTAATTAAAATATTATTTTCTACTTTTTAGTTAAGGATTGAACATGTAGGTGTTGTTTGAAGTCGGTTTTCATTTTTTTTCTAAAAATAATTTTATATATATATTATATAGTGTATTATATATATGTATATATATAAATATATATATTTATACTTATAAATTATATTACATAGTGTCTTCTTAAGTATGTATTCTATTATTAGGTATTTATGTTAATATCTCATATTTCATAACTTAATATTATCTTATTTATTATGCACCTACTTCATTTTTCTCTGCATCACCCCAAGGTAGACTGGTAGATAATGCGTTTGGCATTAAGTCCGCCTATACATGTGTTTTTGGTATAAAGTGTTAATAAATAAATATAAATAAAAGCGAAAGGTCACTCACTCACTCATCGCCAAATCTTAGAAACTACAAGTGCTAGGTGTCTCAAATTTTGCATGGGAGTTTCTTTTAGGACATAGGTGTTTACTAAGACGGGGTTTTTAGACCGATAGCGCTAGGCTATTTTGGGGTCATAAGTTTCAAAAATTCTAAAGTTGCTTATTTTTTGCCTGTGGATACAGTCATACTTATGAAGCCTAATATTAAGTTTTGTGTCACATCTGCCATTTGCATTTTGAGTAATTCGATGATTTGTGATTGATTCTTTTATTTTAAAACAAAACTGGTAAAATTAATTTAAAGTTAAAAGTAATTATGGTATCATGTCTGGATAGCCTACGGAGTGTGCAAGCCTAGTTTGTGTCATCTTTGTCCAGTGCAATCTGTTATAGGGTCATTTTGTACTTTACTGTTTTTGAACCGATTGCTTTCAAAATCGATATTTGATTGTCCCACGATGACCAAACACGAATCTTAAGTCAAAGTTATATAAAGCAGCCGCCATTTTGAAAGCAATCGGTTTAAAAACAGCAAAGTTAGAAAATGGCGGCTGCTTTATATAAATTTGACTTATGATTCGTGTTCGGTCATCGTTGGGACACTCAGATATCGATTTTGAATGCAATAGGTTCAAAAACAGCAAAGTTTCACGCAAAGTCTTTCGCGCGAGTGTCTTCTCGCAAAAGTCTTTCGCCCAACGCGCAAATGTCTTTCGCGCAAGTGGATTCGCGCAAGTGTCCTGATACCACTTCGGTGACTTCTACTGGAACTAGCTGATTAGACAGGTCACTTCATCTTGTCCGTGGTAAGGTCTTATCATAACTAATAATAAAACGAGCCTATACTCGGTACACCCAGCTCTGCTAATCAGCTACTACATATATACTCGGTGTACCCAAGTTCTACTAGTCAGCAGGTCCCAATAGTAGTCACTTAAGTAGACCTTCAGATCACTTCAGCATGTGCGAGACGCATATTAATCAAAAAATTTCAATCGTGATTAACGATTAAGATTACGATTGTTAATAATAATCAGAAAAATTCTGATTATGATTAAGTTAATTTTAATCGAAAAAGCTACGATTGAATTTCTAATCGTAATCGTTAATCGTTAATCAAATTAAGTTTTTGCCAACACTGTCTGTATGCCATACACATTATTGAAGTGACCAAAGTGACTCCACCCCGCCTGATGGTAAGCAGTCAGTGGAATCCAGAAGTGGCGGCCACTATTATAAATTATAGACCCATATCCATCCTCACAGCGCTTTCGAAAATTCTAGAGAAAATATTAAACAGTAGACTGCTTCATTTCCTAATAAAATATAATGTAATTGCTAAAAACCAGTATGGCTTTAGAAAAGGTATGTCTACTGAGGACGCTGTACTTGACGTTACAGAAAGCGTTGTTAAACAGCTTGATAAGAAAGCGAAGGTTATAGGAACATTCCTAGACCTCAGTAAAGCATTTGATACGGTGTCCGTGCCTTTACTGTTAAATAAAATGGAAACATTAGGTATCAGAGGCATAGTACTAGATATTTTCCGTAGTTATCTGACCAATCGCACTCAAGTACTTAAAATAGGAAACATTACGAGCAATAGTGCGAGCCTTTCCTTTGGAATTCCTCAGGGTAGCGTGATTGGTCCAACTCTGTTTCTAATTTATATAAATAGCCTATGCCAACTAGAAATAGAAAATTGCCGGATTATATCATATGCAGACGATACTGTACTCTTAACACATGGTTCAAGTTGGGATGACGCACGTAAAAATTCTGAAAAAGCGTTAACAAAAGTAATGCTGTGGCTCAAAAGTAATTTGCTAACGTTAAATATCGAAAAATCTAAGTATTTAACTTTCTCCCATAGAATATATACACAACCACCAGAGTCATTCAAGGTCACAGCCCACTCTTGCGATGCTCAGACACAACATTGTAAATGCCTATCTCTCACCCGCACTGATCACATCAGGTATCTGGGCGTCATTATTGATAGTACATTCAGTTGGCACAACCACATCAATTGTCTAGTTGGTAGAATAAGAAAACTGATACCTATTTTCCGTAGTGCCGACTCTAAGACATCAACTATTGTGTACTTTGCCTTAGCCCAGTCGCTGTTGCAATACTGTATCACGTCATGGGGTGGAACTGATACCACAGCAATGCTTCGCTTTGAACGTGCGCAACGAGCTATTCTAAAAGTTATGACGTGTAAGCCTCGTAGATATCCCACTACGGTCCTGTATCGCGACTGTATGGTGTTGTCTGTAAGGCAACTGTACGTTTTAAATATAGTATTAAAAAAACACTCAACCTTGTCATATAAACTTACCAACACAATAACCCGCAGAAGAATAACCGCATGCGAACCTGTGTCTCATCGTACTGCACTAGCAAAACGTCAGTACTTTGTTTCAGCCTCCCGAATATATAACAAAATAAATAAATTAATCAAAATCTATCCACTTACCATAAATCGATGTAAAACCGCAACCAAAGCCTGGCTCCTAAATTGTAATTACAGTGACACTGAAGATCTGGTAAGATAAATATTCACCAAACACGAATATGCAATAATCAATAATCAATATAATTAATAATAATATATAATATAATTAAAGATATAACATACAAACAATCTGTCCACCTACCTTATAATATTATTACAAACCATACAATTTAATACGCTAAACTTACCAAACACCACACACAAGCGGACGCCTGACACTCACAACTTGTACCACACACCACACATCATAAAGACTTACGCCAAATACCGTCCATCACAAAAAATACTCACCAACAAACTCAACACTTACATCACGCACTACTCACCACATCACACATACACACCAACACCCTTATATACTTAGTGTTACATAATATATTATGTACATTGCCACACTAACACAATTAATAGGTAGTTATTATTTTTTAACTTAAAGTTCTTTTGTTAAAAGTTTTTACGTACTTACCCTCACAACTTATAAAATCTGATTTGTTTAAAACTTGCTTAGAATTATCTTAGTTATACCACGTTATACTTTGTATTAATACCCACTGTAATAACTATAAGAAATTGTAAACTTACCGTTCATTCATGTTTTTGCTATTTTAACTTTTTTTTTAGTTTTATTTCTTTTTTATCGCACACGACATAAAACTTGTGTATTAAGTTTATGGAGAAGGCACTGTCTCTTGTAATACAGTTTTAAACTAGCGCAAGAGACAGGGTTATACTTTAAGATATTGTACAAAAATTATGTCAATAAAGCTATTATTATTATTATTATTATTATTACTATACCAAAAGCCATCATCTTAAACTGCTGGTATGGTGGCCTCCACTATGGCGGCTGGGAATGTGGTTAGGGGAAGGGAATGAGGGAGGTGAGGAAAGAGGAAAGGGAGGAAATTAGGCCTCCGCCACTGTCACTCACCGAACGAAACGCAGTAGTACGGATACTACTACTCTTAAGTCGATCTTCTATGAGAGGGTAGTACTTCCCCGGACGATCCGACCCATTCATGCTGAAATCAGCGTGGATCTACTACCGTGAAAATTTAATTTAAAATTTTAATTGGAATTGTAATATTTAGAAGAACCCGTTTTAGATTTAGGCTTGTAAGTGCTCTGGATAAATTTTGTTAGCTTATAAGTATTTACTAAATAAATAAAATAAAAAATTGAATTTTCACGCGAGCGAAGTCGCGGGAATCAGCTGGTATTTTTTTATTATAGCCATTTGATCCGAAGTTGCAATATTTTAAGTTAGCTAGTATTAGTATAATATTAATAGTAATACCAGCTTGTTTTTACTGTCCCACTGCAGGCAAAGGCCTCTTCTCATAAAGAGAAGGCTCATGGCATGAGCATTGATCACCATGCATGTCCTCAAGGTAGATTGGCAATTTCAGACTTTAGTCCAGGTCTCCTCATGATGTTTTCTTTAACCGTTAATCAGAAATGTCCAAGATAAATGTAGTTTTACAACCTATACATTTCTTTTTTAACATATTTTCATCATAATTTATGTACTGCACCTACTGTACCTGCACCACCTAAGGTTGACTGGTATAGAATGCTTATAGCATTAAGTCCGCCTATGTACCTGTGTGCATTAAGTTTAAATAAAGAAATAAACTTAGAAAGTACATATGTTTAAAAATTCACATTGCTACTTGCCCGGATCCAAACCTACAACCTCTTGTTTACTAAGCAGGTAAACAAGTTTCACTGATCCATCACGACTATAAAATATTATTATAATGCGGTATTAAAATTTTATTTATCTGCTATCAGATAAGTAAACTATGTGTCATTTATATTTTTTCAGACCACCACCAGCACTCATTTGAAACCAATGTTACTTCTCAGACTTCAGCATCAATCACACCAAAACAACCTATTAGTAAGTAATTTAAATGTTCATTATGTCACAAGTACCTATATAAAATCCTTACTCCATGCTAATATGGAAAATGTGACGGGGTCTCCAGGGCCGAATATAGGTTGAGGTTACAGACCTTTGGCGTCTGGGCCACATGTTTTATCTTGAAATGATCGAATATAGAAGTCGGTTGCTCGCAGAACTTATAAGGGTTAGGGGCAACCGATGGATGTGGGCGGCACACGACCGGCAAGGTGACAAAAAATTGTGGAGGCCTATGTCTAGATGTGAACGTCTATCCTGATATGATGATGATGACCGGATGAAGAACTACCACATGGTCAAACCACACGCAAGCTGGCATTTAATTGTCTTTTTTTTTATTTTAAGTACCCTGTCAGCTTAACCAAACAGATACGAACTCGAATTTCACTTTTTATTTCAAATACATATAAATATAAGGTTTTCATCAATATGCTATTTATTTATTAAGTTGTAAAGTAAACTTTATTATAATATTACTTGACTGGCCTGTTGGTCTAGTGGTTAGTGACCCTGACTGCTAAGCCGGAGGTCGTGGGTTCGATTCCCACCCAGGACAAACGTTTGTGTATGAGCATGATTGTTTGTTCTGTGTCTGGGTGTAATTTATGTATAATATGTAGGTATTTACAAAAAAAAAATGTATAACACAAGCAAATAAATTGCTTAATTTGGGGCTAGATGGCGCTGTGTGAATGTGGTAGAATATTATTATTATTATTATTATTATTATTATTAAAGTATAGTGTTAAAATAGATTAAATTAAGAAAATATATTTAATCAACCATAATAATTTATTGATAACCAATAAATTATTTATTATACATATATTTATATAATACTAAGCCAAATTTTTTATTTATTACAGGTTGTCGAAAACGCTCCCGCTGGGAAAGGGAACAATCAAAATTGGTTAATAAGCTGAAATTCAAATTACAAAAGCTCAGCACGAAATATAAATCTCAAAAACAAAAAATACAAGCAGCCAAAAAAATATCAATGAACAAGTCGTTTCTGACAACCATTGAAAAGTTGCCAGAAAATATAAAGATTTTTACAAAACTACAACTCAAACATACCGTGAATCCAAGAGGCAGGCGTTTCACTATGAAAGAAAAAATTATGGCTCTGACAATTTTAAAACAGAGCCCGAAGGCATATGAACTTTTAAAACAGATGTTTGTCCTGCCATCAAAAAGATGCTTGCAAATGTTATTAAGCTCGTTTAACTTGCAACCTGGCATTAATAAATATATATTCAACGAATTAAAAAATGCTTCAAAAAATTTACCTGATGAGAAGAAACTGGTCAACATTTTATTTGATGAAGTATCTTTAGCACCCGGTGTTCAATATAATATAATTACTGATAAAATTATTGGCTTTGAAGACTTCGGACATCTGAGAAATAAAACCCTGGCTGACCATGCACTTGTCTTCATGATAAAAGGCGTTAAAACAAAATGTAAACAGCCCATTTGTTTCACGTTTTGTAAGAGCACCACAAAGGCCCAGAATTTGAAAGATTTATTAATTAATATCATTAAAGAAGTTAATGAAACTGGGCTTATTGTGGTGGCTACTATTTGCGATCAAGCAACAACAAATGTGAGAGTGGTGCGGGAGTTACAAAAAGTTACAAAAGAAAAGTATTTGAGGCAGGGGAAAGAACATAATTCAACTACATTCGAAATTGAAAATTGTAAAATATTTCCCCTGTTTGACCCTCCGCACCTACTCAAGGGAGTTCGAAATAATTTATTAGTTAAAAATGCTAAATTCATACAAGACGGTGAAATCAAATGGGCAAAATGGGAACATATAAAAATGCTATTGGATATTGACGATGGAGATGATGAATTAAGATTGGTAAATAAATTAACAGAAATGCACGTAAATAAAGAAAAAATCCCAAAAATGAAAGTGAAATTTGCAGCACAAGTGTTTAGCCAGAGGGTTTCTAGCGCCTTAAGGTTTTTATCAAGTTAGTATACTTTCCTTTCTATCAAACGGAGCTACATGACACGATAATCTAGTTTTTAGACGGTGTATAAAGATGAAACATGTATCAGTGCCTTGAGCCTGTACTATTAGCACAGTATTATTATGCACCTACCAGTAGTCCTACTCCTTTGTTGTTGATTACATGCCGCCATTGCGTATGAAACAGAAACTCAGTTAGGGTCAGGGTTGTCACAACAAAAACTACTTAAATATCCTTTATTGTACATACCTACATACACATGCTCGAAAAACATTACCCTCCTTGACTGCGTCAGTCGGGCAAAAATTCATTCACTATCTCAGTACGTACTTAAAGGAAGTACTTACTTATATAGCTACTAGTAACAATCATATTAATATTATAAATGCGAAAGTTTGTGTGTGTATGTTTGTTACCACTTAGCGTCTAAACGTCTGAACCGATTTCGATGAAAATTGGTATGTAGATAGATTCGGAGACGTACATACTTAGGCTACTTTTTATCCCGAAAATCGGCCTAGTTCACGTGGGATACAACAAAACATATTTTACGTGTGGGCGAAGCTGTGAAGCGCAGCTAGTTTTACATAAGTTTTAATTTGAAATAACGAAGGAATATAGGTAGCCATAATACGTAGCATACAAAAAATATAAACGCGTATGCGTAACCGATAAATAATTTCTACTTATTTTACTTTTAGATGTTTTTAGAGTTCTGTTATTAAATTTTACTAATGGATTCTCGTGCGAATATACAATTTCAATAGAAACTCTAATGGGAAACAAACGCAGAATCGTGTTTTAAACTTAACCTATTTTAAAACATCCTACAATTTTATATGAATATCGTTTCCAACAAACGATCTGAAATGCCGTATCAAATTCGCTTCCAGTTTATCGCAATAATCGATGAAATCAGCTGAAGGCACCTGCAATCCGCCAAACGTATCACGACTAGTGTTATATCTCGTCCACGCAAATATATCATCGTCATCACCTTCCCTCTAATATGGCGAGGGTGATGATGGCTGGCCCGTGCGTCATGCTCGTGAACGGGTGCTACTTGGGATGACTGGTCAATCTTGGCATGGCATACATTTAATATTCAATCCAGTATTACCTTGTCGTTCAATGTGACCAGGAGGTGCATTTACCAGTTTAATTAAAATACGTAGTCAAATTACCATACTAGTTGAAACTAAATAATTGAAATCCTCTTTTTCTTTCTTTAATCTTAGTATTATATTAATTAGTTAATTTGTAATAATTTCTTTGTATGGTTCTTTGGTTGCGTTGAGTATTTAAATTGTAACTCATTCAAATAACTGTAATTATCTGGCGATTGAAAAGAGTTGCGTGAGTTTCTTGCCAGTTCTTCTCACAGCTCTACCTCGTCAGCGAACTGGCTGTAGGTCAATTGGCTGACAAAATGTATTGTTGACTTTTCATAAGCATCATACTTTATGATCAAAATGAAATAAATGCTTTGACTTTGACTTTGACTTTATAAGTTATTTGACGTCGATTCATCGGAATAGTTGGAAGCGTTCTTTTAATATACTCGTTACACGGTTACACCCTTTCAGATTAGAGAGCGCAAGCTAAGTGAGATTGTGCTCGTAGACTCTGCCGCTCGCTTCCACGTCTCCCCCTCGTAGTTGCCCCGCGCCAGTACATCAGTCGGCTGACTGTTAGTAATAAATAATAAGACTGTGCTATTAGACATTTCTAATATTCACTGTACTAATGCAACTAATTTATGTATAATTAAGTGTGCTGCACATAGGCCTCTCATCCAGCTCTTGCTAATTTAATTTACTAATTCATAAATGATTTGTTTCAGAACACAACATTCTACCAAAAGAATGCGAAGGAACCGCCGATTTTCTACTGCTGTTTGACAAACTTTTTGACTCTTTTAATGGTCATTCTTATGATGGATCCCCAAAACAATATAAGCAATGCTTAAGATATAATTCACCCCATTTCCAACTGTGGCATGATTTGTTACCGATTTTAGAATCAATTAAATTTGAATCAGTGGTTAGAAAAAATGATTCTGTGTTGATTAAGCATGAGTCGATTCCTTCAATCAAAAATTGGATACATAATATAACAACATTTAAGGAAATGTGGGAATATTTATATTTAAATTATAATATAAAGAACCTATTAACTAGAAATTTTAATCAAGACCCGTTAGAAAACTTTTTCAGTAGCATCAGAAGCAACGGTGTTCGGAATATTAACCCTGATTGTAATCAGTTTATGAATGCCTATAAAACTTTATTGATTAATAATTTTAATTCTGTACATTCTATTAGAGCTAATTGTGAAAGTGATTCTAATAAAATATTTCAGTCGATCGTAAATCTACTTGATGATAAATCTGTCGGTGTTGATTTAGAAAATGATGATTTTGCATGTAATATTGATGCTTTATTAAGGGTTATGGGTGAAATTAAAACTAATGATTCCTTGATTTATATTGAATCCAAGAAATATGTAACTGGATATATAATAAAAAAAATCAAGTCAAAAATATTTAAAAATTGTAATACTTGCATACGTGATTTATGTAAATCGGAAGTTGATCAGCAATCTTTTATTTATGAAATTGATTATTCAAAAAAATCATTATTTCATCCCACTGAAAATTTCAATAATTTGATGAATGATATTTATTATACTATTGTAGCTTGTTTACTTGATTGTCCAGAATCTATATTAATAAATAAAAGAATTAAGTGTATGATTAATTGTGCATGTGATTATAATGTTATAACTTGTGTACAGCACAAAAACGGTTTGATTGAAATGATTAACAATCTCGCATTCAAGTTGATTATACACAGTTGGTGTACAGGGGTGAATAGAATTTTAAATGGCAAATTATCGAAATTTGATAAAAATGATAAAGTCAAACAGCAGGCATATGATTATTGTAAAAGACGAATAATAAAAAAGTGAGCACATTATGTACAGTTTTTTATTTTAACCAAACCTGTCTCATGTTTTGTATTGGAAGTACTAGATTGATTGAAATAAATATTCTAATCGGCAAGCGATGAAAAAGGTTGATTTCGAATCCGACTCTTTTCATTGCTAGTCGATTAGAATATTTATTTCAATCAATCTAGTATTTCCAATTAATTTACTAGATCATCTTGAATTAGAGGTGCCGTCTATCGGCATTTTTTTGTACTAGACGGAAAATACGCCATCTATCGTATAAGGCCTCATGGTGTTTATTATTTTCAATCCTAGAGTTGCGTATCTATCTCTAAGGGTGTTGACAGAGAGTGATCAAAATACTTTTAAAGAAGAAGCAGACAAATATTTGGAGCGATGTTTGACTTATTTGAATAAGTGGTACGAATTTGATGACTCTATCTACAAGAAAATGAACATCTTGACAATGGACGACGAAATCAAATGGAACGAATTAAAAGATCTGGGTGCTTCTCTGAATGTGCCATTAAATAAGGATAAATTTTATGACGATTATTGCTTACTGCGTGAAGTTCGCGACATTGTGGCAAGCAAAACAAAGAGGGTAGACTTACGTTGGGTTAATTTTTTGAAAAATGTAAGGATAGATCTGGCAATGAAATAAAAAAACTTGTTACTTTCACTCTATCGATCCCCATCTCAAACGCCGCCGCTGAACGTGTTTTCAGCGTAGTAAACGAACTGTGGTCAAAAAGTCGCAATCGGCTGAATGAAACTCATGTAAAATCTGAAATACAGGTGTGCACAAATTTGAAATACACATGTAAGGAATTTTATGATTTTATCGTTTCTAATCAAAAAGTATTACAAGCTGCTCGCAGTGTAAAAAAATATAACTTTAAATAAAAACTATACACTTATATTGATTATTATTAATTTTTTTCATCTCCCGGATTTCTGATTACCTGAGTTGGCAACCCTAGTCATCATAAACACAATTTTTTAAAGTAGGTACGCGGCGCTGCGCCCGGCTCGCGCCGTAACATTAGGCCACACATAGAGTACATTATATGACCAGTGGCTTTTTTTTTGTGTAGTTTGGGTTGTTACGGTTGATAGCCTCTGATGGCTTTCACAACCTTACGCGGACTCTCAGTATGTAAAATGTACTCTGTGCGCGGACTGTCGGTGAGCAGAAGGCTCTCGTCTCAACCGTTTTAGGCCAGTGGCCAGGCCATGGCCTGGCCGGCCACAGTCCTACTCCTATCTAAAGAACAAGTTGCCGCTATTGGATACACTCTACTTCAAAGAGTATATTTGCTCTACTTATTCTGTGATGTGATTAGATACACCATATAGGCATAGACTATACACCTAAATTGGTACACGTACACTGATCAATTTCGATTCAATAATGCTTTCAATTTGATTGGTTCAGTAATCCAATGCGATTGCGCAATCTCATGCCAATGAGATTCTCATTGAAAGCTGCATTGAACCGAACGCTTTCAGTGCAATAGTGGTGGCAATAGTAAACATTGTTCAATAAATTTATAATTATTGTTAGCGCGACGACATCGTACAAACCTATTGATATTGACATTTACATTTTAGGGGTATGTATGCTAGGTAGGTATGAAGACAGCTGTTGGGTTAACAGCTGTAGGTACTGTCCCTAATATACTGTAGGTACTAGTGATGAAGAGGGTCAACGGCCGAGGTACTTTCCCTATGAACTGTATCAGCTGATTTACTTGGTACTGCTGTAGAGCTACTTATTAGACCGGCCCAGTGTTTCCACCTTCGTACCGTAGACTTAATAGGTAGTGTTGAATAATACTCGAGAGACGACTGTACAATATTTATTTACAAAAATGGCACGGTTTATATATACAAATGTAGTATGACACAGGTATGGTATTTACATGAGCGCATTTTGGTTGTTGACCAATCAGGAGCGTTATACAATATTACTGTAGCGCAGTCACAGGTTACAGTGAATGTGTGCAGTGTGAGTGCGAATGTGTGTGTGCAGTATAAAATAAGTGCCACTATTTAAGAAGTGGTCGCCGCGTTCCGCTATCATTATTGACTTGGCTCGCGTGCTGCGCGCACGCGCCGATGCATTTTTAGGGCTCCGCTGCTGTCTCTGTACGCCACATCACTCCCCCTCAAGCGAAGCGTACGTTGTGTTTTACATGTCGGCCGGATCGTGTGACGTATGGGCTGGACGGCGGCGGCGGCGGCCAAAGTGGTGTCTTCTCTGCTTGCTCCGATGATCGCGTAGTCGTGATGATAGGTTGCGGCTTATCGGGAACGTCGTTGTCGTTATACATATAGGCTGGCTTCAATCTATCAATGGATATAACTGCAGTACGAAGTGGTAGTTGCACGGTGAACTGTTTGCCGTCTGCGCTGCGGTGTAATACTTGATACGGGCCTTCGTATGGTGGTGTGAGAGGCTTGCGTACGGTGTCGTTACGCACAAACACATGCGAGCACGTTGCGAGATCTTTATAGATGAATGTGTTTGATTGTGAATGGTGCGGTCTCTGTGTAGGCGTGAATGAGTGCATTGTTTCACTCAGCTGACGAACAAACTCTGCATCTTCAATATTCGGCTTGGTAGGCACGAAAAAATCAGATGGTATTCGTAGCGGTGATCCGTATGTCATCAAGGCAGGGCTGACAGATGTGTCTTCTCGTATGGCAGTACGTAGGCCAAGTAGGACGGTAGGTAGTTCTTCGCTCCATCGGTTGCCGGCTGCTCTCGCCATTAGTGCTGATTTTAATGTGCGGTGCCATCGTTCTATCTGTCCGTTTGCTTGTGGATGAAATGCAGTGGTGCGTATGCGAGTGACGCCGAATCTTTTCATTAGCGCGTTGAATAGAGATGACTCAAATTGTCTTCCTTGGTCAGTAGTAAGTCGTAAGGGGCAGCCAAATCGTGATATCCAACCGTCGTATACAGCTTTAGCCACGGTCTCTGCAGTGATGTCTCGGGTAGGTATTGCTTCGGGCCATTTGGTACATCGGTCAATCATTGTAACTAAGTACGTATAGTCACTAGAGGGCGGTAGCGGTCCAACTATGTCGACATGTAGATGTTCGAAGCGAGATGATTGTTGAAACGTGCCGAGTGGACTGATAACGTGTTTTTGAATTTTCGCGCGCTGACAACCGGTGCACGCTCTCGCCCATGTACTTATATCTTTGTTTATCGACGGCCAAAAGAATTTTGATGTAACTAGTTTTCTTGTTGTTCGAACGCCGGGATGACTTAGTTCGTGTTGCGCTTTGAAGGCTGGAATACGATAAGTCTGTGGGAGGTATGGTCGTATGTTTGTAGTAGATGTCTCGCACCATATGGGGCGTTGAACTCCAGGCAGGTTTACACGGGTAAATTTCAAATTTGATTGTTTCATACATGATTGAAGTTCGATGTCGTTTTCTTGGTCTTCCGCTAGGCTATTGTAGTCGATCGTCGCGTGTAATATTTCCACTTCTGCTATACGTGATAAGGCGTCGGCCGCTTCGTTCTTGTTGCCGTGTATATACTTAATGTTTGAACAAAATTGGCTTATGTAGTGTAGCTGTCGTTCGCGTCGCGGTGTATCGCTGGTACTTGGCGTTCTTGTGAGTGCATGCGTCAGTGGCTTGTGGTCGGTATATATAGTGCAGTCATTGCCCTCTATTAGGCGGCGTAGACTCTTAACAGCTGTGTACATTGCTAATAATTCGCGATCGTACACGCTGTATCTTCGCTGTGTATCACTCATTGTTTTGGAATAGAAGGCAAGCGGTTGCCATGTGTTGTCGATCTTTTGTTGTAGTACGGCGCCGAGACTAGTATCAGATGCGTCGGTCAGTAAACATAACGGTGCGTTAGGTACGGGGTGGGCTAGAATAGTAGCTTCGAGTATGCTTTGGCGGCAATATTCAAAAGCTTTTTCTGCTTCGGGTGTCCATTGTATCGGTGACTTGTCGTTTTTCTTGCTATTGTGTAAGTACTTATTCAGTAGGTATTGATGATCGGCTTGATGGGGTAGGCAGCTACGGTAGAAGTTAATCATGCCTAAAAATCTTCTTAACTCTTGTACTGTAGTGGGCTTCGGATAGTCGAGTATGGCTTGTATGCGTTCTTCAGTGGGTTTTATGCCGTCGGGTGTAACTTCGTAGCCGAGAAACTGTATTTTATTCTTCCCAAATTCGCATTTGTCGATATTTAGCGTAACTCCGTAGTTGTTCAGTCGTTCAAGTACTTGATTTAGGTGGCGCTCGTGCAGCATCTTGTTTTCAGAATGAATGAGTAAATCGTCGATGTAACAGAATACTACGTCGTCTAGTCCGCGTAGTACTTCGTGCATAAATCGTTGGAACGTTTGACCTGAGTTACGTAAGCCGAACGTCATGCAGTTAAATTCAAAGAGGCCAAATGGAGTGATAATTGCTGTTTTCGGTGCGTCTTCTTTTTCTATAGGTATACTAAAGTAGGCCATTTTCATATCTAGTTTCGAAAATATCTTTTTTCCATGCAGTTGGTACGTGAAGTCTTGTAGTCGTGGTATGGGATATCGATCGGGTATAGTAGCGGCGTTCAGTCGTCTATAGTCGCCACACACACGTAGTGAGCCGTCTTTCTTTTTAACAACGTGAAGTGGACTCGCCCACGGACTGTTGGATGGCTTGCAGATACCCATTTCCATCATCTTCTCGAACTCTAACTTCGCTGCTTTGTACTTATCGGGCGGCAGGGGGCGTGGTCTCGAGTAAATGGGTTGCCCGGTGGTTTCAATGCGATGTGTAACGTTGTGTTTCGCTGCGGTTTTGAGTGACATGGGCCGTAGTACGTCTGGGTAGCTTTTTAGTATGTCGTGATATGCGTGGTTGTGGCTAACAGTGAGGATGGTTTCTTCGGTGCATGGAACTGTGATGGCGTTAACGTGGAGGTCTGTGACACGGTCGATAAGTTTTCGTCGGTGAAGGTCGACTAATAGCTTATGTTTTGCTAAGAAGTCGGCACCCAATATCGATGTTTTTACGTCGGCAACGGTAAATGTCCATGTAAAACTTCTACGTAAGCCTAGGTTGAGCTCTAGTGTGCGCTCTCCGTAGGTACGTATCTCAGTGCCATTCGCTGCGTATAATTTGTATATACTTTGTGTCGGCTTCGATTGATTTTTATTTCGTACGGCTAATACGGATATGTCGGCTCCCGTGTCGACTAGGAATCTCTCTCTCATGTTGATGTCGATGACACACAGGCGGTGGCTGGTTTTGTTGACATCGACGCCCGCCATAGTCGATGTACGTTTTAGTTTTCCCGCTTCTCTTTGGCACATGGTGGTTCGCACTTGCGAGCTTCATCTCCGTACCGGTGGTGATAGAAACATAACCAGTCTGGGTCGCCGGGCTTGCGAGCTTGCGAGCGTGAGCGCGATCGCGACCTTGAGCGATCGTTATAACGAGCGGGATAGTGCGGCGGGCGGTATGTACTCGTAGATCGTTGATTTACACGGAGTTCGGCGATTTCTATTGTTAACTTTTCTAGTTGTTTTGACAATATGTGTAACTGTATGTTTTCTATATTAGCGGGAACACACGGCGAGTTTGATATAGGTATAGATACTGCGGCGACGGTAGCGGGTTCAAAATGTTCAATCATCTTATCGGCCATAATGGCTAGTACTTCGAGCGACGATTCAGTGTTGACAGAGATTACGGCGCGTACTTGTGTGGGCAATTGGTTGAGCCACATAACTTTGAGCGCTTCATCGGTGAGTAGCTTGCCGCTCAAATCACGCATCTTACGTAGTAGCTGGCTAGGTTTCATGTCGCCAAGTTCTAAGCCACTGAGTAGCTTTTGTAACTGGCGATGGTCGGACTCTTGGTACGTAGATATCAATCGGTTCTTGAGAGCGATGTACTTCCCGGTTGTGGGTGGATTCAGTATAATGTCGGCTATTTGTTCGAGGTCACTACAGCCGAGTAGTGGGACGACGAGGTTAAATTTCTGTTCTTCGCCTATCTTGCTGGCGGCGACAGCGGCTTCGAATTGGGCAAACCATAGGCGAGGATTTTGCCGCCAGAATGGTGGAAGGCGTGCGGGCAGTGAAATGGTAGCCACGGCACTGGTGAGCTTCGTGCCTCCCTGTGGGTCGATAGATGCTTCGTATTCTTGTGGCTCTTCGTTCGACGTCATGATGTACAGATGGTAGTCAGCTGATCGGTGGTACGTAGGTCGACGAGGTGCGTTTCGTATCTGGGGTCACCAATTTAGGGGTATGTATGCTAGGTAGGTATGAAGACAGCTGTTGGGTTAACAGCTGTAGGTACTGTCCCTAATATACTGTAGGTACTAGTGATGAAGAGGGTCAACGGCCGAGGTACTTTCCCTATGAACTGTATCAGCTGATTTACTTGGTACTGCTGTAGAGCTACTTATTAGACCGGCCCAGTGTTTCCACCTTCGTACCGTAGACTTAATAGGTAGTGTTGAATAATACTCGAGAGACGACTGTACAATATTTATTTACAAAAATGGCACGGTTTATATATACAAATGTAGTATGACACAGGTATGGTATTTACATGAGCGCATTTTGGTTGTTGACCAATCAGGAGCGTTATACAATATTACTGTAGCGCAGTCACAGGTTACAGTGAATGTGTGCAGTGTGAGTGCGAATGTGTGTGTGCAGTATAAAATAAGTGCCACTATTTAAGAAGTGGTCGCCGCGTTCCGCTATTAACGGTTGAGAGCCTTCTGCTCACCGACAGTCCGCGTAAGGTTGTGAAAGCCATCAGAGGCTAACAACCAACACCACACAAAAAAAAAAAAAAAAAGTTCCGCTATCATTATTGACTTGGCTCGCGTGCTGCGCGCACGCGCCGATGCATTTTTAGGGCTCCGCTGCTGTCTCTGTACGCCACAACATGTTTAACGTGTTTAATGGTAATGTGCATTATTAAATGCTTTTCAATGGAATTAATTCAATTTGGTTGAACCGTGTAATATCGCCATGGCATCGATGATTGACGACTTGACGATTTCATATTTCGTCGCTTCAATAATACGTTTCGTTTCACTTACAATTTATTTTGTAAGTAATAAGTAATTCTCTTTTTAAATTTAATATTCAAAATTAAGGCAAAGGTAGAATGAACATGTATGCGATTATAGTTTCTTATGTTATTTTAGTTCAATTATAGTAAAAAACTTCGTGATAAGAGAAAATCTAAAATGATGAGCTTGACCTCAAAAATAACCAATATTGTTCTTTAATTAGTCTGTGCTCCCAACTCTATTATTTTCTGTCTTACATTTCCAATGCAGTGTGACCATATGTGGCAGGATCCTGCCTTTTCGGCAGGTTTAGTCCTTTAATCTTTGCTTGTCAGTTGGTTTTTTAATTAGTCGGACTAGAAAAATGGTTGGAGGCGCAAAATTTTCATTGCGGTGTGAATGTTTTCTATGCCTGATTTATCATGAAACGTAAATATGAACGATTATATCGCCTAGAGTGGGCGCTTCCTTCACTTTCATCCTGATTAGCAAAAGTGAAAGATGAAGATATTGAAGATGTTTCATGGTGTAAAGCATGTAACAATAAGTTGGTGCCTAGGTGGTCTAATATAAAAGAACACGCAACCACTACCTATTAAGTATAAGAAGAACATGATCGGATACAGTGGGCAGCCATCGGTGAGTAAATATTTTTTAACATTATAACTGGCAAATTGTAAGAAGTATTAGTAAGTAGGTAATCAAATTTCTTTATAATTTTACGTGCAAAAGTTTGTTAAAACGTCTTCACTAGAAGATTACTAGAAAGGCTAAAAGATTTTTAAAATTTTATCGGCATTTTGCACATAAGAATTTGGCAGGATTTGTCAGTTTTCTTGCCTAGACTGGGCAGGATCTCTAATTTAAAGTTGGTCACACTGTTCCAATGTCAGCTTTCTTTCATCTTGTTGTTAGTGATTGTCAAATACAGAGGTTACCTGACCTGACCTGCCTGCTTATAATTTGCCAATTTGTTTAGATTTATATCTTTGTTGCTTAATTTCTCATTTATATAAAAACATACGACATGTCATTTATTTAGGCGGCTGCAATCATGTGTGGACGAAACATTACCAATCATGGTATGAATGTGTACGAGTTTTTGTAATTATGTGCCGATAGATAGCTAACTAAATGGATAACGAAAGCGTTATGAAGCCGGGCACGAAGCCCCAGGACTCCGACGAGGTCCGGCTTCCAGGACCTTCAAAATTAGAGGACAAAAAGGTAAATATTGGCGGTAACATTAGCGTTTTGTTTAATATTTTGATACGGAACGCAAAACAATTACAGACATGCGTTCTTATCTATAATATGATATGTAATTGTCTACGGGTATTGATTTATGTTCAAAAATAGCCCGTAGGTATGTATAGAAAGTATGGGAATATACGATTCGCAAGAACGCGAAGTCAACAGCTGAGTGCACTCACTTAGGTAAAGTTTAGCCTTTATTTTTGTCTTTTACGAATTGTAGGCCCTTTAGTGTTATATGTTTTATTACAATAAAAAAGTAGTTTTATAATACAACATATGTTGTGTGTGTAAAGCTCTTGTACTTTAACTATGTAAGTTACACAAAAAGTCTACCTTTGTTAAATTAATAACAGCACTAGGTATGAAATATTCAAGTTAATATCAAGAAATTTTAATTAAAAAAAGATATTAATTAAATCGACTGGTCTGTTGGTCTAGTGGTTAGTGACCCTGACTGCAAAGCCGGAGGTCGTGGGTTCGATTCCCACCCAGGACAAATCTTTGTGTGATGAGCATGATTGTTTGTTCTGTGTCTGGGTGTAATTTATCTATAATATGTATGTATTTACAAAAAAAAAAATGTATATATGTAGTATATCAGTTGTTTAGTACCCATAACACAAGCAAATATAATTGCTTAATTTGGGGCTAGATGGCGCTGTGTGAATGTGGTAGAATATTATTATTATTATTATTAAATAAATAATATGCCTTTGAATATATTTTATTGTTGTATTTAGATAATGTACCCCTTTGCTTACACCCTTAGGAAAAATGGCATATGCTATCTTTAATAATATAATATATTTTTATCATTTGTTTATTCCAGTTGCTGAAAATACCAATACCAACAACATCGCCTGCAACTCCTGTTGGGTTCAGATTAAAGCCATCATCAAAAGGAGTAGAGAATGCTAAAAAGAGATTAAGAGCTTTTTCTATTCAGAAGAAAACTCCTATTACACCAGGACCTGTTTCTGTGAATAAACTGTCAAGCAGTGGTAGTAAGTAATTATAACTAATTGAATTTAAATATCGAAGAACTGTCAACTTTAAATGGGTGGCAGGCAACCGATGGACTTACGGCCGGTCAAAGTGGCGAAAATTGGGAAGGCCTATGTCCAGCAGTTGTTGTCTTTTGGCTGATATGATGAAGCTTCATTGATTCATTCAAAATAGAGAATTTGCTAGCCTACTCACTGTTTGTTGATGAATGTTATTAAACCTCGAGAACTTTCGTGTGTTAGTCCATTTTCCAATAATTTTGCCATGTTCTCAGCTTTCCTGATTCTCTACTAATGTTACTAATTATATAAATTTTAGCATCCACTGTGTTCATTGGCAAGCTGACTGGAGTAAAAACCATTCCAAAGCCTGAAGATGTGGAGCCAAAGAAGTTACCACCCAAACCACCTAAGCCGGGTCAAAATAGAAGAATGTTACAAGGTATGGCCAACTTTTATTATAACTGCTTTGTGATAAGTTAGTTTCACTAAATACTTTATTTAATATGCTCTTGTTTGCTGCAATGTGATCTCTATGTGTACTATGCGGAAGTTTGTTTGAACACACTAATCTCTGAAATCTCTAGTCATATTTGAATAATTCTTTCTACGTTTGATAGCCCAGTTCTTGAGTTTATAGGCTACATAACATCATGCTATTGGCGACGAGAGCAGAGCAGTAACCATAAACGTAACTTAGCGCGGGCGAAACCGCGCTGCGAGATCTGCATGCGATTAACACACACACACACTTTATTTCTTCTTGTTTTTTATCGAGTCTTTTTGTAAACAGATTCATACCCAGAGCTACAAAAGCGTACATTATCGGAAATAGAAGATATGAAACGTAAGATGGAGCTGGTAGAACTTGGTATACCTTTGGGTCTGATATGCCCAAGTGCTACCAATGAGAAAGCTATGCCTACTAAGGCTATGCCACCGATAAAATCGTTTTTGGGTAAGTAATTATGTTTTTTTTTTTGTGTTTTGCATCTTTTAGCATGTCGAAGAATGTTATATAATGACGGCTATCATAGTATGTTATAAGTTTTGTGTTAGGAAGATATTTTGTGTATGACACTCACAGTTTTCCTTCTTATGCCTTACTCACAATTGTTGCTATTTAAGCTAGTTTTGTGCTTATGTCACCTAAGTGATTAAAGTATAATAATCCATACTTTTGTCGTGGCTTGTGATGCAAGTTCATTCATTTAAGATTATAATCAAGGATTTTTATAATTTAAACTTCTGTAATCTGCATTATAAATTTATTGATATTATGCATGTAATTTTGTTTGTCCAGTTTTTGGTCAAAGCTCCGATTTTTTTTGTAATTAAAATATTTTTTTTTACCCTTTTATTTCACATATCGGCCGCCAAAATGCTTTGGTCAAACATTGTACAATCAATATAAATTTTTAAAGGTTGAATTTACGTTTTGACACGCGCCTTATTTCACCTTTAGGTATTTGCGTCTATTTTGTTTATAACTTAAGTTATTACTCACACAGTAGCCATTATAATGGATCTTTGTGATATGATAAACATGACGACTAACTGAATGCAGTTCGGTGAGTGATAGCACCACTCACCTTCCTTTGCCTACCCGGATCCCAGCTGCCATAGTGGAGGCCACCGTACCAGCAGTTTAAGATGATGGCTTTTGGTATAGTGGCTACACTTCTGGATTCCACTGACTGCTTACCATCAGACAGGGTGGAGACCTCTTTGGTAGTCTAATAAAAAAAATAAAACTAAATAACCTGTCTATGAGATTCAGGTTGTTTAAAAAGGATCTTAAAATATCTTTTTAAAACAAAAATCGTCAAAAATGTATCAATTTGTTTTTGTTTTTATTATGCTTTAACTAAATAATTTCACGCTATGCTTATGTGCACCTTGTATGTAAGAAGACGTTGAAGAGTGCGTGTGCATTGGACTTGCGTGTGCGCATCGCATGCGCGGCGACAATAGCTGGCCTTCCACTAACTGTTTGTATTACGTCTGTTATCGCATGAGTAGATAGATTAAGGCGATTCACGCACTGTCCCGCATTACGCTACAGGGTGCGTGGCGAAGGAACATCTACACCGCGTTTGAATGCGTTTTTAGTGTGTTGGCACCACACCACACGCGATTTAAATACAAAGAAGACATGCATACACGCGCTACTCTGCGTGTACGGGGCAGTGTGAGAACCGCCTAAGTATTCATATATAATACACTGACGGACTCATAAACTGCATCAAAATACTAGACGACTTTGAAATAAATATTTTAACCAAGTATGCAAACTTTCTATACAGATTAAAATTGAAACCTCTAGCTTGGTTCGTGAACTTTAAAACAGCGTAGGGTCATATCCTTAAGTTTAAGTTTGTGTACTGGAAAGGACCTTAAGACTTTTTTGAATAAAAAACAGAAATTTAAGGAAAATTGGTTTAATAAAAAATATGGTTTTAACAATAGACACAAACTTTATGCAAGGGTTTATTTATGTTTTAATAAGGTGTATTACCTCCACGTGCCCTTATTACGAATTCTAATCGATTCCGCATATATTTTATTAGGGTTATTAAAAGATCTTGCAGAATATTGTCCCATTCTTCTGAAAGTGCTGTTCTTAGTGCTGTACAGTTCTTTTTAAATTGTCCCAAACATGCTCAATGGGATTAAGATCCGGGCTGCGTGCTGGCCAATTCATTGTACGTATTCCAACCTCTTCGCAATATTGTCGAACTTGTGCAGCAGCGTGCGGCCGGGAATTATCCTGCATTAAAGTAAAATTTTAGCCTATGAATCCCATGTAAGGCACCACGTGCTCTTCTAAGATCTCTGTTATGTAGCGATGTGCAGTCAAACCCTCTCTATTACCGTTTTGACGGATCATGTCTATGAACACAAGTTCTGTGCGCCCGTTCATCAATATGCCAACCCAGACCATACAGGAACCGCCTCCAAAAGGAACACGCTATTCAATGCAACTTTGAGCATTTCGCTCCCCACGTCGACGATAGACTTCTGCGACCATCTGCACCATATAAACATGTCCTACACTCGTCCGTGAACAATACGGAGGCCCATCTGTCCAATTTAGGTGATCACGCGCAAATCTTAAGCGAGCTTGTCTGTGAGCTACAGACAACTTTGGACCATTTGCTGGTCTAAAAAGGGTGATATCTGCTTCCTTTAACCTTCTTATTGTTCGTGCACTCACATTTACTCCACGCACTTCATTAAACTCTGTTTTGATGTTAACTGACTTGAGGAAACGATTTCGCAGGGAAGTTGTAACAATAAATCGGTCATCACGACCGGTGGTTGCTCAAGTCCTGCCTGTACCACGTCTCCTTCTGTAAGAACCTGTCTCTACAAACCTTCTGTATATTCTAGAAACCGTAGACTGGTTTAAATTTAAATTTCTACCAATCGTTCGTTGATCCAAGCCCTCCGGCACCAGTGCTACAATTTGAGCCGCTTGTTCGGACGAAGTATCCATATTATAGTTCAAAAACTCTCGATGAGTTAAAAAACTAACCCAACAATTCTGCTGGTAACAATAATTCAATTGACAAATAAATAAAAAATCAATGCGAATCAATTTAAAACTTTGCTTTAAATAACACGCAAATCTGATACCGTACTACGAGTAAATTTTCTTTTCCCGGCTATATTCATTTGTTTTACTGCATTCCATTTTTAAATTTTGCTTTTTTTTAAGATTAAGAGCCAGTCTCTCCATATTTATATAATTTAATCTAAAAAGTTTGCATACTTATTAAAAAAAATCATTTCAAAGTAATCCTGAACTTTGATGCAGTTTATGAGTCCGTCAGTTTACTTATAAAATATCTTCGCATTCTAAGATTTGTCAAGTAGAATCGGTAAACATTTTTAAAGAAATTTATTGGCAAACAAATCACAAGCGTAGTGTAAAAACTAGAAAGCAGTTTTTTTAATGGAATTGGATTTTGCTTACGCATTGTTTGACGTGGTACTTAATAAAAAAAATAATACGTGTGTAGAGCTTTTCCTTTACCCTCTAAAACCGTATACTTGATAAATCTTAAAGTTTCACACGAGTAATTTTTTTTAGAAACTGTAGTTCGAGATTTAAAATATAAATTAATCTAAATAGTTCTAACAAAGTAGTTGTTAGTAAAGGTCGGAACAGAATGGGCGGGGAGGACGAGTTGACATAAAAGACGTCACAACAAGCGCGACGGCGCTGTGACGTCGCATCTAGTACATTACAACTACTTAACGTCACGTCACGTCACGTCGCTGTCCTGCCTTGCCTAATGTATGTTCTGACCTTAAACCTAGTCTTTAATTATTTGGATATTACATCAAATGGTAGTGTATACTTGTACTTAATAATGTAGGTAAGAAAAATACAAAAAACTCAATATTAATTCATAAGTCTTACATTACAGATCCAGCCAAGCTAGACGAAATTATCAACGAAGCTAAGAAAGCTAGAGCTGAGGGCAGACAATTCAAATTCGACTATCAAAAGTTACTACCAGATTATGACAACCCCTTTCAGCGTAAGAAAGAAGAAACTGAAGTCCCAAATAAACCTGAACTAGATTTTACCATAAAGGTAGACAAAAAAAGGGAAACTGATAGATACGAAAGGTCAAGACATTCGTCTCATGGGAAAGATTATAGGGACAAAAGAGACAAACACAGAGATGACAGAGACAAAAGAGGAAATGAAAAAGATGATCTTGCAAAAGCTGAATCAAAAAAATCTGTTGATAAAGAAACTGATGTTAATTTAAGCGATTATTTAGTCTGTGATAGCTGGTCTTTAGATAATGAAGACAAAACGAACAGTCCTAAAAAACATGACACTCCACAAGACGATAAAAAAATACCAACACCTAAAGAAAAACCAAAAGATAATATAGAACCGAAAATACAAAGTAAAATCAAAGATATACCTGTAGAAAGTCCTAAAACAACACCTGTTAGAAAAATGGAGAGACTACACCCAGTTATAGATTCATTTAAATACGAACTTGATTCTAACGAAGATGAAATATTAGATATATTTGACGAAAGTTCAGATTTGACTAGATATGCTAAAGTCAAACAGAAGAAAGATGATTATGATTCCACATTTGAGAAAATGTTCGACTATGATTCGCCTAAAGACTCAAACGATGCTTTAACAGAGGACACGTTTTTAGAATCAGTTATAAATGAAATAAAACAGGAAGGTATGAGTGACGACGACACTAGTCAAGACAAAGGCTTAGTTGAATACGATTCTCCCAGAGAAAGCGCAAGTCCAAAAGATGAAAGAATGTCTGTTACTCCTGAATTAGACGACAGGATGAGAGATCTACAATCTAGCCGAAGTGACTATTCTGATGGATATAGGTCCACGGAAAGTGGATATAAGTCCACGGAAAGTGGATATAAGTCCACGGAAAGTGAATATAAGTCCACAGAAAGTGAATATAAGTCCAATACTTCTTTTAAGTCGGATAGTCGTTCTGATAGTTATAGATCGGTGGAGAATGACTTGGATATTCCGATGACTAAGTCTACTGTTGATTCTTTGGAGACTTGGAGTTTTGTGCTGAAGATATGCCAGCCCTTGTTGTTTAGGCATGATAGGAATAAGTGTTATAGGTAAGGAAAGTTTTTTAGCGTAAATGTAGACCGAAACAAGCAAACAGTAGTAAATCTAACATAATTACAAATCTCTGAAATCCCTGGCTTTGCTATACCCATACTAATATTATAAATGCGAAAGTAACTCTGTCTGTCTGTCTGTTACGCTTTCACGCGTAAACCACTAAACCGATATTGATTAAATATGGTATAGGGATAGATAGACCTTGGAAAACAACAGGAAATATTTTATCTCAAAAAATGGCTTGTAGGGGTTGAAAGTTTTTATGAAAAATGCGATATAACTGACATTCACGCGGGTGGAGCTGCGGGCAACAGCTAGTTATACATCCTATACCCATATCCATATAACATTCCACATGAAATTAAAATCAGAAACAGAAGGAAATGGGGACTTCGCTTCATTAACACAGTTTTCTCTATGGCATTAATATATAAACATGGAAGTACATAAAACCCTGAAAATTTGTGTTGGTTCTTGTTTTATATATTTTATTGTACGATATTTCAGAGAATCTCGCACTCTGCCGAAGATATGGTACACGGAAAACCCCAAGTTGTGCACCTGTGTAAAAGATCGGGCTATAGTCTATGAGGAGTTGGAGGCTTGCAAGATGAACCTAGTGGACAGGGTTTATGGCTGCGACCAGTAAGTTTATTAACTTTAGGCCCTGTTTCACCACTTGCTGATAAAGTGGGTGATAACTTATTCGAAACTTAACTGACATTATGAGATAGTACTCATAAATCAGTTCCACAAGTGCCTGATAACCTTAATTGACAAATAAACTCTTTAAAATATAAGACAGATATGTAGAAGATGTTTTATCTGTTAGATATATATCAAAAACTAGCAGCTAGTGGTGAAACAGGCCCTTGCCTCACACAACAACGACGTAGCTACCGTCGTAACTGCCGTATCAATATATATATCCTCCGGCTACAGAGGCCCGCCAGAGGCCTACTACTTTTTTTAATATTAGCCTACCAAAGTGACTCCACCCCGTCTGATGAAAAGCAGTCAGCGGAATCCAGAAGTGGTGGCCACCATACCATCCTCTTAAACTGCTGGTATAGTGGCCTCCACTATGGCGGCTGGGAATGGGATTAGGGAAGGGAATGAGGGAGGCGAGGAAAGAGGAAAGGGGGAAATTGAACTAAACGCAGTAGTACGGATACTATTACTCTTACGTCGATCTTCTATGAGAGGGTAGTACTTCCCCGGACGATCCGGCCCATTTATGCTGAAACCAGCGTGGATCTACTACCGTAAACTATTATTTTAATATTGCTTTGTGTTTTGTCATTTTCTTTTGTACCATTAAAAACAGGGATAGAGACAAAGTAAGGTTATAATAAGATTGCTAAAGAGGTTGTAGTAGGACCCCTGACCTTATTTGGGCTTTGCTGTAGAAGGGCCTCCAGATGAATTTTAATACAAGTTTAACATTCATTGAGATTTATTATATATCTTGGAGTCTTGTCCTGGATCTTGAATTGGACTTTTGATTAACTTACTCAGAGGTACTTTCGAACCAAGTAAATCATGACTACATAAACTGATTTTGCTAATCCATCAATATGCAAGTAGGTTGAAATTTGCCTGTAGGTTGTGTAATGTTAAGAATGAATCCTACTAATATTACTAATATTATAAATGCGAAAATTTGTTGTGTGTGTGTGAGTGTGAGTGTGTGTGTGTGTGTGCATAAATTGTAACACGATCTCATGTTAAGTGAACATTGTTTCATATGAGAATAAAGATCTTTAAACCTGTAGACAGATTTCCTTAGCAACGAGCTTGTTATCATTTTATTAGACTGACATTTTACTGAGTACACTGTTGTTATGTTAATATTAAAAACGTCATAAGTGCACTATACACGATAGATGTTACAAGTTCGGCAGTTTTAAGCAAAATATCACCAAAATGCGTCATGATTCAGCTGGTTTCATAGGAGTGTATGTGTCTGCTGCATAGGGGTTCGATACCAACCTGGACAAAATTTTTTATGAGATATAGGTATTTGTTTCGAGTCTCTGACTGAACTTTGTGACCGTCAAACAAGTGTATATAACACAGAGCTGATTTTCTTTATAATGGACCAAAATTTTTCTTATTTATTTAATTCAATGTTCAGGTAAATGCAAGTAAATACTACTAATATTATAAATGCGAAAGTTTGTACGTGTGTGTGTGTGTGTTTGTTACCACTCAGCGCCCAAACGGCTAAACCGATTCCGATAAAAATTAGTATGTAGATAGATTCGGTGCCGGAAGACGGACATAGGCTACATATATAATGCGCATTTTCAGGTGTAACAGGGTAGGTATTTCATTTTTAACACAATAATTAATATTTCAGAATACTAGAAACGGAATCACCAAAAGTGCGAAACTGGTACCCACGTTTTGCATCATGTCTCACAGAATCCAGCATGTTACCAGTCACCACGTCCACGGAATGGGAGGCCGATGATAGTCAAACGGAGGCCCCCCTCAAGGACAAGAGTTACAAGGGGGTACGGTCCACTACACCGATAAGAAGTGAAGAGATCTATTTAGATAGGGAGTATCAAAGGTTAGTTTACTTAATTACATCTACTAGGTTCGATGCTCGCTCAGTGCAAAAATTTGTGTGCATGAACATTTTTACTTGCATTGGTCCGGGAGTAAGTGTAAGTATGTTTATCCGTATAACAACAAGTGTGGTTCAGAGGTACTGTGTACTGTGGACTGCCACGCAGAGGTTTCGGGTTCGATGCCCGCTCAGTGCAAATATTTGTGTGCATGAACATGGCTATTTGCATTGGACTGGATGTTTTTATGTATAATATGTATGTATTTAAGTATGTTTATTCTCATTCTAGAACCCATATCACAAGCTATAAACAATGCTTACTTTGTGTCTAGTTAGCGTTGTGTAAGGTAAGTGGTAACCATAACCTATAGAGATGGCTGTTTTCTAAGCATCATAGAAATAAAGCTTAGAAAACACAACCAAGCCATGCTTACCATTTAGGGAAAGGGGACGAGGAAGGAAAAGGAAGAGGACCGAGGGAGTAATTAATATAACAACTAAGTGACTATTCCAAACTCAATTTTGCCCAGGTTTATGCCCAACAGTGACCAAAACATAAGCACATAACTACCCTTATAATATTTATTAGTTTATCACATCCTAGATTCATGCAAGCTGTATGGCCAGACGTCGACAAGGCCGGCACACCACGTAGTACGACGCCAGTAAGAGAAGTAAGAAAGAAGAAGGCAGAAGATATAGAAGATAGGAAAAAGAAGAAGATTAAATTGAGCAGTGAGGGGTGGAGTCAAGAGTCAGATGTCGAAGAAGAAGAACAAAAAACGTTAGTATGAATTAAATTAACATCCAATAGAAACCTTATAGAATAAAATATGAATACATTGGCTTAAAGTTGAAATGACCCAGTGGATAAGGTATCCGATTTGAGTTTGAATCCAGGCAAGTGATATTTCAAATCATATGTAGTTTCTAAGTTTATCTTGGACATTTCTGACTGACGGTGAAGGAAAACATCGTGAGGAAACCTGGACTTAAAAGTCTGAAATTGCCAATCCGCCTTGAGCAAGCGTGGTGATTAATGTTCATGTCTTCTCTATATAAGAGGCCTTTGCCCTGCAGTGGGACAATAAACATGCTGGTATTACTATTATTATTCTATTTGCCGTGAACAACCATTATTGGCCACTCATGTAATTATATTAAGAAACATATTACTTTTATTCATTTATAACAATTATTTATACCAGTTTAAATTATACACAACTTACAATTTACTTACGTATAGTAGTCTTTTACAATAATGATTAACAATAAAAAATTGAGAGTTGGACTATTTAATGCGGGTTCTCTGGGTTCGAGTCAAGAGGAGTTCATCATGGCTATGGAAACTGTTTTAGTGGATATCATGGCCATCAATGAGACCTGGCTTGGAGAGGGAGAGGAGGGTCGCGCCCCATCAATACCTAACTATCGTCTTAGACATATACCGCGCCCTAGCAATGTACGGAGTGGCCGTGGTGGAGGAGTTGGGTTCTGTGTGCGCCGTGGACTTAATGTACGCACCGTGCCACATCCGTCTGCGCCAATGGTTGAGCAAATGTGGATTAAACTAACAATTAAGTCAAAATGTATCATCATTGGCACTGCTTACAGACCTCCTTGGCTCGATGTTAACACCTTCTTAGATGCTGTCACTGACACATTATCCTCTTTATCTAGTGCTGACAAAATTATTCTGCTTAGCGATTTTAACATAAATGTTCAGGATGCTAATGACTACAAAAGTAAATTACTTAAAAGTTTTTTGCAATGTGATTCTAGAACCTACACATTTCACTAATCATAGTAAAACATTGATTGATATTATTTGTACTGATGCTCAGGTGTGTAGGACCTCTGTTCTGCATATCCCTGAGCTTGGACAGCATGCAATAATAACAGCTGAATTTAATTTTAGGTCTGAGAAACCAACTCCACGGTGGATTAGCTTCAGGCCGTTAAGGGACATTTTGCCAGACATATTTAGTGAGGATCTAAATAGGATTGACTGGGAGTACATGACCCGTCTAGATGATGTAATCACTATGGTCTATACATTTAACTCCTATGTGCTTACATTATTTGAATTGCATGCCCCGCTAAAGAGAGTTTTAATAAAAGAAAAAAGATGTCCATGGATAACAGATAAATCAATGGCTAAACTGCGTGACAAGTGCCATCAGAAATACAAATTGAACAATACAGACACTAATCGTAACGCATACAAAGATCTTAAATGTATAGTTAGGGCAGCAATTGAGAGTGAGAAGCAAGCATTTTTTAAAACTAATATAGATAAAAACATTAATAACCCTAAAAAGCTATGGAGTAATATTAAGTCAGTAATAACACATAAGAGTAGTAAAGAACAGGAGTTACCTGTTTGCTGTAACGATCCTGATGTTATAAATAAACATTTTTTGGATATACCTGGCAGCAGAGAAGTCCCCTTATCAGAACTGACATATTTTGAATATAACAGGCATGGATCAGGTTGTTTCCGTTTACAACGGACTAATGAAGTGGCGGTCCTTAAGATTATTGAGGGTCTTAAGTCCAATGCTTTAGGGGTAGATGACATCTTACTTGACATGCTGGTGTTGACACTTTTAAATACACTATCAGCCATTACAGCAATTATTAATAAATCACTGTCCTCATCTTCCTTTCCAGACCTGTGGAAGATGGCGATAGTTAGACCTATCCCTAAAAAATTTAATCCCAGCTCTGTAAGGGACCTTAGACCAATTAGTTTATTGCCTTGCTTATCTAAAATATTAGAAAAAGTAGTGTTGTTGTTTGTGCCGCTGTGAAGGGAGTGGGATAGGTGTAAGGATTGAGGGAGGGAATGGGGTCAGGGGAAGGGAATGAGGGTGAAGAAAGAGGAAAGGGGGCCTCCGCCACTGTCACTCACCGAACGAAACGCAGTAGTACGGATACTACTACTCTTAAGTCGATCTTCTATGAGAGGGTAGTACTTCCCCGGACGATCCGGCCCATTCATGCTAAAACCAGCGCGGATCTTCTACCATGAAAATTATATTTATAAAAGAACTAGAGAACGTCACGCGGTTTTACACGCGTGGTTCACGTTCCGGTGATAATGTAGCTTCCTAATGGTAAAAGAATTTTTGAAATCGGTTCAATAGTTTTTAAGTTTATTCGTTGCATACACAAATACAAATCTTTACTCTTTATAATATTAGTTTAGATAATTATATAGTATTCTAATATAAATGTTAATTTTATGTATTACAGAAAGAAAATCGATAAAGTTCAAAAAGCGGAGAAAATTAAAATTCGCAAACGAAAACATTCGTCATCATCAACAACAGATAGTGTTGATGACAGTAAGAAGAAACGGAAGGCGAATAAAAAGAAGGTATATTCATACTCTTGCTACTACATTACAGCTGGGAGTTGTCCACTGCTGGACAAAGACCACACCCAATCTATAAAGAATATTCCCGCACTTGAGAACAAGCCTTGTACCCGCTGCTGATAGTGACGCACAATCATCGATGCGGTTAAATGATACTGATAGTAAAATAACTAAATCATGGGTGGCCAACCTTTTAGGCAGTTGGGCCAAATTTCAGGAAAAGGATTTTCCTGCGGGCTGCACTACCAAATTCAAATAATGTAAGGTAGAAGTTCAGAGCTGTAATGTGCAAAAAGAAGTGAAAATTTTTCCGACTTTGTTTCCAATGTGCTCAATTATCGTGTAGGCACAAAATCTGTTAATTTTTACAAATATTTTTTTTTCGAAATGTCTGCGGTTCACAAGATAACACACAGAGGGCCGCGGGTTGGCCACCCATGAACTAAATGATTTATTGTATACTTGAACTAAAGTAACTAGTATGAATGACTGCGAATGAAATGTGTACAAGTAGTGTGTATGAATGCTATTATTGTACTGTCGTTTTACAAAACAGTTTGCACAAGGTGACGTTAAAATGCTGACCGCGCGATCTACGCGTTCCATGTACATTACATGACTGGTACACCCTGTGTCGCGTGGAACTTCACAAACATACAATTACCGGACACAAAGTACACCCGAGACACGAAACAAATATTGTGTGTGAATCGAACCTGCAACCTCGTGCACGGCAGTCGCTTGCTCTCCTACTACACACCAACACTATTTCGATTCCATTAAAACATATTATGTTATAGCTTGTGACATGTGTTCTAGAATGCGAATAAACATACTTACATACTTTTTTTGTGAATAAAAAGTATGTAATATGTCACTAAACCCTCAGTCAAAAAATATTCTCTAGGAAATTATCTTTTAAAACATCTTACGAAGACTCTCTGGGGGCCTACCTCTTATAGCAGTATTATTTTAATGTTACTTTGTGTTTTGTCTTTTTCGTTAGTACCATTATAAACAAGGATAAAATTGCTATAAGAGATTGTGGTACCCCGATATCATAAAAAATAAATACTGGTTCTTTGACAGGCCAATAAAAAGACAAAATCGAAATTAACTAAGCGTCAGCGGCTAGGAAAGAAGTATTTAAAGAAGTTAAAAGAAAAACAAAAGAAAAAGAAAAAACAAGCTTCAGAAGATGAAGATGCAGAAAAAGGTTCGTAATTTAAAATATATTTATTTTTTATTGTTTATAAGCAATTTAAATGTTTTTTTTTTATTCAAAGTCAAAGTCAAAGAATTTATTTCATTTAGATCATAAAGTATGATGCTTATGAAAAGTCAACATTACATTTTGTCAGCCAATTAACCTACAGCCAGTTCGCTGACGAGGTAGAGCTGTGAGAAGAACTGGCAAGAAACTCACGCCACTCTTTTCAATCGCCAGATAATTACAGTTATTTGTATGAGCAAAAAAGCAGGCAATCTGTTGCTAAGTGGTAACTGCCGCAACATTTTACTGTACTATACCTTTGTCTACTGTTTCCACTAGACAAAATGTAGTTTTCATTATTATTATTGTTTCAAAAATTGGTCCTTTAGAAATTTAAAAATCAGTTTTTAACCGACTTATAAAAGGAGGAGGTTTCTTAATTCGACCGTATAAATTTTCTTGTATGATGACCGTACAAGAAACCGGCATATACATTGAGAAATCCCATGTGAAAAATACTACGTCTTTTTTTTTCGGTATATGCTATATTTGCATTTATTATATAGTTTTTTTTCTGTAACTCTCCCTATATGAAATTATTTGAAATATTTTCGTATTGATTTGGCTGAACATGGATAGGACACAACTACCTACCTCTTCGGGGATTAAAAGCGTGATGCTGTATTATCTATATACTGTATTAAGAAACATGATTTACAGATGTATTATCTCTTTATTTGTTTGAGCAATACCAATCGATTTCGAAGTTATCGGCTGAAATTACTAATCAAGGTAAGTACTTTTCATTCTGATATTCCCCTCTTAAGGGGGTGATCGATGGCTGGCAACTATGGACTTTACATCACTGTTTTAAAGCGTTTATTTTGTTGTTTTGTTTAGTTCTATAATGATCTAGGTGTTATTTAACCCTTTATATGGCAGCAGATTCAAGCAAATTACCCCCACAGTCCTCTTCCTTTTCCGTTTGCTTTCCTCATTCCCTTTTCCATGGTCGGCAACGGCTTGACATGGCTGTGTTTTGTAAGGACCATGTCTATAAGTTACCATGTATAAATGGGGCCGTATGCTTGTTTACCACCAAAGTTATATACGAAAGGTTAATTACTAATTGGCCCAATTTCCTCCCTCAATCCTTTCACGTACTCCACTCCCTTCATAGTAGGCAGCGGCTTCGCGGAGTTCTAGGGACTCTGAGTCGTCCATGAGCGACAGTTACCACCTACCATCACGTAGGCTGTTTGAGCAATAAAATAATAATAAGCTTTGAACTCTATTACAATGTTATTAGAGTTCTTAATGAGGTGGTAACCTGAGTCTTATAAAGTGTTAAATTCATCTATGATTAAAAAAAAGATTTCAGTGTGTTGATGGTCATATTAATAAGTTACTATCATGTTTATATGGACAAATCTTTTACAGAAAATAGAAGGAAAGAGAAGAAGCTTATGAAGAAAAAGTTGCAAAAGAAAAAAAGAGCTCAAAAAAAGAAAAAAGCTAAAGCCAAGTCTTCTAGCAGTTCTTCGTCGACATCCAGTTCCGAATCTAGTTCTGATTCTGAAATAGAAACTTCTAGAAAAAAGAAAAAGAAGAAGTCAGGTAATTAATTTTCATTCACAAAGAGGGTGTTTAGGTTTACTTTCACTTTCACATTGGGCCAATCAGGGTTTAACTTTCTAAAAGCGATAGTAGACCTGACGCATCAGTGCTGCCACTTCATATGCGCCATTTTAGAAAACCTCAGTAATTATCTTTGTGCATAAGCACACGAATTATCCATTTTGTAAATTAAACATTAAAAGTTCCGATATGAACACCGAAAAATATTTGTTTTGATAGCGCTGTCAAAATGGAAAACCTTTTACGAAAGTGGCGCGAACTGGTGGCGAAAATTTTCCTAAACCTTCATTATTACAGTTTAACATTTACATTTTCAATCTATACATTTAATTCATTTGATTTTGATTCCCGCTCAGTGCAAATATTTGTGTGCATAAACATGACTATTGGCAGTGTTTCTATGTATAATATGTACAAATTTACAAATATGTATGTAAGTATGTTTATCCGCATTCTAAAACCCATATCACAAACTATGATAAGCTTACTTTGGGTTCAGTTAGCGTTGTGTATTTATTGTAATATTATTAAACTATTGTCTCTTTTTATACTTACATAACTTTACGCCTGTCTCCCATTAATAGGGTAAGCAGAGACTATAGAACGCCATTTGCTGCGATCCAAACACCACGTTTGCCTCTTCAACATTCATTAATCTTTTCAAAGACACGTCGGTTACGGGTACTTGTAATTATGCTCTTTGTCAACACATCACCTATTTTTATATTTAACTGTTTTAATACTCTAATTTGACAATAACACATAATATTAAAATGATTTGAGATATTTTGTATTACGTTTTAATTTGTACTAATATCTACCGTATAGTTTTGTACGCCTGTGGTAAAACATACTGTCTTATATAAACCTAGTTACCTACATGTAATTTTAAGAAATTGTGACTATTGTATATACTATTTTTTTTTTATTATTATTTATTCAGATGTTAAAAAGAAGAAAAGAAAACAATCTTCTTCAGAATCGACACAGAGCGAAGAATTATTCGATGTGAACGTACTAAATAATATAAAAACAGAACGATTGACTGATGATGAAAAGAAATTAGACTTTTCTCCTAGAAGACAGAAACCTAGGGAAATCATTAATGTAAAAGAACTTCAGAATGACTTTGTAGGTAGTGTACAAGTGAAAAAAGAAGTAGAAGATATTGTAGGAAAAGAGAAGGAAGTAAAAGAGAAGGAAGGAAAAGAGAAGGAAACAGAATTAGAACAGAAGATACAAATAGAGGAAAAGGAATTTGCTACTGAAAATGTGTCTGAGATAACGGAAATTAATGAGAGTGTTTCTCAAAGTTTGCCTGAGAGTGTCACTGAGAGTGTGTCTCAAACTTTACCTGAGAGTGGTAATGATTGTGAGCAAACACTGTTGGAAAATATACCTGTACCTACAGTTGACATACATTATATACCTATACCTAAAGATATACATTTTAAGGTAATTAATGCTAATATTTTGATAATAATTTGACTTTATTAAACTGACTATTGCTGTCATTCAAATATTTGACTGCCCACATTTACTTTGGCATTTTAAACATTAATAATTTGCTATAGTGGAGGCTTTAATATCAGTAGCAATAGTTTTGACGTCCACCACTTCTGGAGTGGAGTCCAGGGGCCTAAGTCTACTATCACAATAGTGCCAGAATGGTCGATCATTGATCTCTTATTGGTTGAAGCTTGAGAAACCAATTAGAGATCAATGATCGACCGTTCTGTCACTATTGTGATAGCAGACTTAGACCCCAGAAGTTGTGAACGTCAAAACGATTGTGTGACTGCTTACCATAAGGCAAGTGGAGAGCTTTGTCCTAGCAGTGAGATGTACTAACAATAACATGATTTTCAGGAACCTCTAGAAGTAAATAGAACCCAAGACCGGCCAGAGTCTCAACCCGAAGAGTCTAACTTATCCCAATGTTCTTCCCAAGAGTCTACCATCAGTAATGCTTACGAAAAAGACGATAGCCATCTTCGACCCTCATCGCAGAACTCAAACTATAGCTTTAACGATGTTATCAGCGCCAGCCAGAATTATCAAAAGGAAGAGGAAAAGTTTGAGGAAAACTATGGGAATTATGAAATGTATGAGCAGTTGGCTATGGCTTATCAGAGTGATGTTGCTAAACAGGTGGGTTTAACTTTTTTTTTAGGTTGATTATGTAAGTATATATGTTGGGCCAATAGCATTTTTATTTAGTTTCTTATAATAAGAAAATTAAATAAATAAAACAATTGCTTTTATTCACCTGTATATTTAAATAAGTGACATTACATTGCCTTTTCCTTACAGTCGGGTCCAGTCTCAGTAGGGGAGTGGTGGGGCTCACAGCGCATAGAAACAGTAGTACGAGCTCGTCCTCGAGGGGAGATCAAGTGCGACTGGCGCGCAGGAGAGTCTCCTGCTACTTCCACCGGGACTGGATGCCAGCAACGACCTTCAAGATGGGGTCAGTATACCACAGATAATAATAATGTTATTAAAACTATCATCTTGAATATATAATACTTTTCCGCGGAACGGTTTCACCCGCGTCTTTGCTTACTACTCTGCTCCCGTCGCTAGAAGCGTGATGTTACATAGCCTATAACCTTCCTCGAGAACTGGGCTATCATAAGCAAAAAGATTTTTTTAAATGCGACATAGTTTCAAAGATTAGCGCGTTCAAACAAACACACAAACTTTTTCGCTTTATATAATAGTATAGATAGAACACAGGCAATTTGCTTACTTCGGATCTAGATGGCGTTGTGTGTAGCTGTTGTGATATTATTATAATTGAGATTATTGCAAATGCCTTGCACTAGCTATAATTAAAAAATATTAATACTAGCATGTTTACTGTCCCACTGCAGGACAAATGCCTCTTCTCATATAGAGAAGGTATGAGCATTAATCACCACTCTTGCTCAAGGCGGATTGGCAATCACAGACTTTTGAGTCCAGGTTTCCTCACGATGTTTTTCTTCACCGTCAATAAGAAATGTCCAAGATATACTTAGAAAGTACATGATTTGAAAAATCACATTGGTACTTGCCCGGATTTGAGCCCACTACCTCGTGTTTACGAAGCGGGTCCACTGGGCCATTCTGATTTACTAATTAAGAAATAAAGGTGGCAAGTTTCAACCTCAGAGCAGTACTCGAATACTATAATTGGTAGTGTGGATTGTATCCCAGAGATGGAATCTCGCTCCTAATTGGAATTTTTTTCGCCTTTATTTCATGAGCTTGAATTTTCAAAAAGTCAAATTACTCTGGTCTGTAAAGACACTTTAATTGAAGAACCCCCTATCAGTTCTATCAATGTAATTAACTTATACAGAAAGTGTGGGACACAGAATCCTTTTATTTGTAATCTGTTTCTGTATAACTAAACAACAT
Organism: Parascotia fuliginaria; assembly: GCA_963082885.1. Lineage (NCBI taxonomy): Eukaryota > Metazoa > Arthropoda > Insecta > Lepidoptera > Erebidae > Parascotia > Parascotia fuliginaria. Next base: position 8,854,721 of record OY720196.1, on the reverse strand, counting down.
GTATCTCTAAAATTGTCTATCTAAAATTGCTTGAAAATGCTTATAATAACCAGTGGTAGGATGTAAAAAAAATTTAAAGTCTGCATCCAAACTATCAAACTAATTTTATCTCTCTTTAATATAAGTGAAGAAATTTATGCTGAGGTTACTTCTAAATTTTAATTCCATAAACATTACTGTGGACACTTATTCAGACATTACATTATCGACACGAATAAACAGACATACAGACGCGACTGTGTTTGATTTATGTAGAGAAGAGTATAATTACCAATTTTTTTAATAGTTCTAATCACCAATCAATCTAAAAACCACTTTTATTAAATTAAAAAATAAGTCATTTACTGGGATTCAGAGGACATATCCATATTATGGAGAAAAACTCTGATTCCCGGAAATAGCACTACCTATTCCGATCACTAGACAAAATTAACCCCTATAATAATATATCGTAGGTCTAAAACCCGGTGAAGTAAATATAGTGCTAACGGGCGGCAATAACGAACAATATCATCCGATACAACACGTGGAGCCTGTGTACCAGATACAGAGTCTAGCCAGTAATAGGGCGGAAAATAATAGCACTGGGTAAGTCACTTAATTATAATTATTATTAATTGTTAGACAGCCTGTGAAAACGAACCAATAGTGCCTGTCCACTGGAGTGTAGCGAATGCTGTTGGTTAATATTTCTTTATGTCTGTGTTACCTTACTCCGCTTCAATGGAAAGGTAATCTTAAGGGCGTTTAGCTCGGGACGGTTAGCATAGAGTTTTTATCATAATTTTTGTTATTGATGGTGTTTAGAAAAACTTTCGCCACCAGTTACCAAAGAGAAGACCTTTTACTAAAGTGGCTCCCACTTTGGTAAAAGGTCTTCCGTTTTGACAGCGCTATCAAAACAAATATTTTTTTAGTTTTCATTTCGGAAATTTTAATGTTTAATTTACAAAATGTATAATTCGCGTGCTTAAGGACAAAAAAAATTGCTAGTAAGGTTTTCTAAAATGGCGCCCACGAGGTGGCAGCACCGATGCGTCAGGTCTAGCTGTCAATCGCTTTTTGAAACTTAACTCTTGATTGGCCCAATGTGAAAGTTGAAATGGCGCCAAATGTTTCTAACTATATGCGTAATACTAATTTTAATTTGCACAATGTAATCTTACATGCAAAAGTTTTTTATTATGTCTAATAATGTCTTTATCTTTTTTGTACATAACAGGAATATAATGAACGTAGGTTAAAATAAACAATATGAACAAAAGCGAGCTTAACTCAAAGTTGAGATCAAACCCTCTGGTCATATACTTAAAAAAAATTTAATACAGCTAATTTATCAATAAAAAAAAATATAATCAATGGTAGCGATTTTTATAAGAATATTATTTCGCATAATTTACTTTTATTTTAAACTTTATAACTTCAGAAGTTACGATGAAGCTTACGAGGATATGTATGGAGCATCAGATCGTCTGCAGTATGGGGACTGTTTCGCTAGTGAGGCCCATACGAATGTATCACAAGAAACTGAACCCAAGAAACAGCCTACCAACTCGTTGGATGACAGGATCAATATAGCTTTGAGGTGTACAGGTTCGTATATGTAAATATAATAAAAAATAAGGCAATTTTTCTGTGTTTATTCGCTGGTAAAATAATTCCTTGTTTCTCAATTTTTTTGGCATTTAAATTATAGATAGGTCTTAACATAAGTTTATTAAATTTACCATTATTGGCGCCATAAGTGACTTATGTTTGGCTTGGTGATGCAGGTGCATGCATGATACTCTCTGTTTGATTCCCACATAGGATAAAACTTTGTGTGATACATAAAAGTATTCGTTTCGAGAGTGGCTGTACTTTGTGTCCGTTAATATTTGTAAAGTTAGTCAAAAATAAACATATAAACTGCTTTTGTAAATTGTTAATATCAATAACTTCAAATCTTATTTTCAGTTTTGAGTGATATTGGAAAATCAGTGGAAGACACTGAAGTAGACAAGGACGGGCCTGAGAAAGGAATATTATTAACGTAAGTTTAATTTATATTTATAATAACAACAAAATATAAACAATTACGTACTTATATTTGCAGAAAATTTATTAATTTCTTCAAAATTAAATTCTTTTATTTGATTAGATATGATGGGCGAAATAAATTAGTATATACAAAGATGTAAGATGGAATTTTTTGAACTGCACCGTTGGTCTAGTGGTTAGTGTAACTGACTGCGACGCCGGGTGTCTTGGGTTCGATTCCCGCGGCAGGCAAATATTTGTGTGATGAAAATTTGTATTTGTCTTCAGTCTGGGTGATTCTTATGTATTCTAAGTATGTATTTACAAAAAAAATGTATGTATATGTCCATAACACAAGTTCTGCTTAGCGTGGGACTGATGACGGTGTGTGATAGTGTAAAAAAAAGGAATATTTTTACTTCTATCTTGACCTTGACGATTCGTTCGAAATGTGTATGTATGTAGTTTTGTAAAGAAATCTCGACTCGCATTATTTAAGTTATTCCTGAACGTAATTAAAGAAAAAGCAGGTCAAATGTATTTGTAAATTTGCAGGAAGACAGAAACCCGAGGTGCTAAACGGGTCAGTTTTGCCGATGGGTACAAGCCTGGACAAGATTCTGATGTAGAAGATCCTCCTAAAAAGGTTAGTTTTAAGGCCTGCACAGACGAAGTACTGTCCCCCTGGTACTTTTTTGTTCATCGATATAGATCTTTTATAAATTGTATTGAATAAGGTACACGAAGAACTAAAAGTTTCCCAAATTACGGCGGACACCGAGATACCGAACTGGGGTCTAAGTCTGCTATCACAAGTGTCAGAATGGTCGATCATTGATCTATCAATGGTTGATTTTGACAAGTTTCAACAAATGAGATCAATGATCGACCATTCTGACACTTGTGATAGCAGACTAACACCTAGTTGCAAGAATATCATAATTAATGACGAATTAGTTAATGGAACATTAAAATTGATGACATCATTAAATTAAATCCGTTGCAAGAACATCCATTAAAAGTGCTAGTATCATTAATTAAGTAATGACGTCTTTATATGAACAATGAATGAGAAGTGACTGAATGATCGAGTGCGTTTCGTAATTGCAAGTTTCGTTTAATATTTCTTAAATATTTTTCAAAAAATACTAATATTATAACTAACTATTCTATAAAGAAACTTATAATATTAATTATTTTTTTATTGTGTGTAATATTTTGTTTATAGACATTAAAAAATGTTGTAATTCATCTAGTATTTAACTGTTATGTAAATTTAAGTAGATAAGCAACGAAACGAAACTCATATAGAGCTGTCAAGCATAATGTCAACTTGTTTAAATTCAATTTTTGACAAACAAATTTTTTTGGCATATTTGCTAGCTCATTCTGTCCCGAACAGATTAAAATAGGTTCGAGTAAGATAAGTATATATTTAACACATTACACCCAGTTGCAAGAATATCATATTTAATGATGAATTAGTTAATGGAACATTAAAACTGATGACATCATTAAATTTAATCCGTTGCAAGAACATCCATTAAATGTGCTAGTATCATTAATTAAGTAATGACGTCTTTAAATGAACAATTACTGAGAAGTGACTGAATGATCGAGTGCGTTTTGTATTTGCAAGTTTCGTTTAATATTTCTTAAATATTTTTAAAAATATACTAATATTATAACTAACTATTCTATATAGAAACTCATAAAATTATTTATTTTTTTATTGGTTGTAATATTTTGTTTGCACACATTAAAAAATGTTGTAATTCATCTAGTGTTTAACCGATAAGTAAATATGTAGATATGCAACGAAACGAAACTCATCTATAGCTGTCAAGCATAAGTCAACTTGTTTAAATTAAAATTTTGATAAACGAATTTTTTTGGCTTATTTGCTAGCTCATTCTGTCCCGAACAGATTAAAATAGGTTCGAGTAAGATAAGTATATATTTAACACATTCACCCTCATTTGTTTAAATGTGTGTCGGGCAGTATGACAATCGTCCCGAAAATGGACGGTTGCCAGTTTAAGGGTGGACCTGTGAGCTGACTTCTACGATGACGTGATGTTGTATACCTACTTCCTTGGAGATATTAGAAGTCCCGCGTTTACGCAGATAAACCACAGATGTTTGACTATTTAGAAACCAACATTTACACACAAACATACTTTCCTCATTAAAATAATAGTATCTACCGGCAAACCATTAATGTCTAAAGTAATAAAAAATCAAAATACGTGCGCGAGATTCAACTGAGCATTCACCCGCGAAGAATATTTTATAAAGTTGTACGTTGATTTTGTCTTTAGAAAGACCTATTAAAATAAACATAACAGCAGTGGGTGAAAAATACCCAAAAGTCCCGAAAGTACCAGTCCCTTCAACAACTAATCCCGAAAATACCGGGACGCAAGAAAGGCACCAGTTCTTTATTTCCTGGTAACAGTAACCACAAGTTAGTTATTAAATAAACCTCAAAAAATACTTAATGTGTACCTACTGAAACACTAATGCCACACCGACGACCAATTAAAATTTAAAGAACCAAATGTCGAATCTAATGCCTCATTAGACCCTAATGACGTTTCGTGCAACAGATATTTCTTGCAAGGGGGTGTTTTCACAGATTGTCAATTAAAGTTAATGGATCATTAACTATCTTTCGTTAATATCTGATCTTGCAACAGTTTAAAGGAACATTAACACTTTAATGATGTCATTAGTAATTAATGCCCTTTCCTGCAACTGGGTGTTAGACCCCAGGACAAAAGTACGGGGGAGTCTACTTATTCTAAGGTCGGCTAGGTATTCGTACTAACGCTACATTATCAGAAGCCAGATGACAAATGATCAGTCTTTTACGGAAAAATATGCGCTCTATTCATCTTACAGCTGACTACCCTTTCCTGTGTGACCTTAAATGTACTCATTTTATCTGCTCAATCAAGATAAACCAACCAAGTACTACTAGCTTTCCACAGGTTTCACCCGCGTTAAGTTACATCTTTGGTTACTACTCCATTCCAGTCGTCAATAGCGTTCAATAGCGTGATGCCTATAACCTTCCTCAAAAATTGGGCTGTCAAACGCAAAAAGAATTATTCAAATCCGATTGGTATTTTTAAAGATTAGCGCATTCAATCAAACAAACAAACTTTTACGCTTTATATAATACTATAGATTTTTATTAAATTATGACTTTTTTTTTATAGAAAAAGAAACCTCGCCGTTTCGGCTGCGCGTGGCCTTGTCCTGCCTCCCATCCAGACCACGTCCCTCTGTGGGATGCCTTACCCCCTCCCCCGCCTCCTCCGGGCTCTCCTCCGCACCAGCCGAGCATGATGCAACCACCTCCGATGTTGCAGCAACAGATGATGCAGCAACAGATGCTACAGCAACAGATGTTGCAGCAACAAGGTTTGAATCCTATGTTGCAACCGCCGTTTGTAATGGGGCCTAAAATGGGTAAGTGAATGTTTTTTTGTCTTTTTATTTTTCTATTATCAAAAACTTTACTTTGCTGATGGTATGCACTCAATGGAATAAAGAGTACTGGACACTATAGCGTTTGGAATGGTGTCCACTGGACACTGGATTTTCTAACAATTTCTCTCAAAGAAACAGAAATTTCTCCAAGTTCATGTTTTACACATTGTTGGAATGTCATAACTATACTCATAAGCCAATCCAAATTCATCTTTAATTCATTAGCATTAAGGTTGAATATCATTTAACAAACAAATTGTGTTGTCACAGATGCGAGCGCTTCGTTACCAAACTTCATGCCGCCAGAACCGCCCCCTGGACTTATTACTTTCCAATAAGTAATGTTATTATTAGTATAAGTAAACATAATTATGTAAACATACGATTTTCATATTGAATTGTTTGTTTTATTCTTAGTTTTAGAATTGTGTTTTGTTAAGGCTAAGTACTGGTTCGTCGCCAACTAGGCTTGAAAGAGGTCTGAAAGAACATAACTTGCTACAACCCAACCTGTCAGGTAATCAATTTGGATTTAATTTTTCTTAGCATCCATCCTAATTAAAAATAAATAAATCGTCGCAATATTTTCATAATTTTAATTATTACAATTAGGTACCTATAATTAATTCTGAGAATGTTTGACGGGGTTTTATTTAGGGTCTTAAATAATCTTTACCATACATACGTAGTACCATCATTTGTTCCCAACGAGTCACACTGACTGGTTGGGCAAATATTAATAAAAAAATCCCAACCAAGCACACTGTTACTCTATGGGAACTTTTTATTAGAATTTCCCAACCAGTCACACTTACAGGATGATAATATATTTTAACCCTTTCATGGACACGGGTGTATCCCATTATTTCCATTGCGGCAAAAAACCACTCGTACCCGGAAAGAAACGGTAAAACCTTATTCCACCTAATGGAATAAAATAACATAGTACACAGATTAGGCATTAGAGTAGAGATGTATTTCTATTGAATGAAATAATGGACGTAGTTTGATTATTTACGTCCATGAATGAAATACTCAAAACTAACTTATTCTTGATTTATTTTCTTAAATTTTTTTGAAACTCATAGTTAATCTTTGATTTGTTTTGCATAACAGTATGAGGATGCAAAGTTCGTTTGCTACCGACTCGTGACCACACCATTGTCAAATTAGTGTGACAAAATGATGGGACCACGAGTTCTTTGCCGTTTCTATACTAGATTTTTCTATTTTCGTAATTTATTTAATGCACTGTGGGTTGAGGTGGTAATAGTAATGTTAGGCTGAAAGTCAGGGAATAGAACCGAACTTTGTTTTGTTGTAAGTAGGTGCATTTATTTATTGCACACAGACTGGGGTAATAAAAATAAAACACATATTTAAAAACAATAAAATAGATTTTCATTTATTGTGAGACGAAAAATACAACAATGGGACTTATCACCTAAAATGGTTAGTGGCAGACTGTCGTGTCAAAACAATTTGTTGTTAGGTAAGGAAGCCGCGGTGAAACACGGCCCTACTATACAGTATAGACTCCTAATTATTTATGTCTTTCATTGGGGGACTCGTGGTAACGAATATCAACGAAACAATAGTATATAATACACAAAACGATACCATGATCTTTCTAATTACTGAAATCATAACTAATAATAATTTATTTAAATGTCGTGAAGTTTCAATAGTTTCATTTTTTAACTAATTTTTTAAAAAGGCTTTATTGATTCGAAGCTAATACTTAATTACTTACAAGATTGTTTAATAGTTTTAATAGTTGTCGCGCCACTAGTACGTCCGATGCTCTTGTCCGACGCTTGACGCGCCTACGAATCTCTCAAATAAAACGTAACAACTCTCAAATACCGCTACTATGAAACGTTCTATACAAAATTGAACATTGCCGATTCACTAAATCGTTCTGATGTCTCATTATTTATACGTAATTTATACTAAAACAAGTGTGCGGCGAGCGATCGGCGCCGGTCGTCGTGTGACCCGATTCGACGTTTCAACTCGTGTCTAAGTCGTTAAGTACATGTCTTACTTTATAATGTTGAAAATGCCACTGCTGCGATACTACGTCGCCTATATGTCGAGCGCCACGCTATTGCTCATAGAGAAAAATTCCGAAATCAATTCGTTACACCGTAGACTATATCTTGTTTAATAAACTTGAAATATTTATCAATAATCAATAAGTACATTATAATAATTGAATAATTAGTATTTGTTTCATAAGAGACTAGCATTACAAATAAATACCTTCAGCTATACAATTTTAATGTTTATTTCTATTTTAAACATTTTGAAGATGTTCAAAGTGGACTACGTCGGTTTTAACACAAGAATAGTGGCGTGCGTCGCACGCATGCACACACGTGCGCATGCGTGTACGCACGTATGCACGCACGCATGCATTCACGCATGCACGCGGCGCCGTACGGTTCTTGTGTACAAACTTTTCAGTTGAATGCGTCTACGCTTCGAGATATGACTTAAATGTATACTTAGATTTAGGGGGAAAAGGTCGTAAAAACAAAAAAAAGTTATTGAAATTTATAACAAACACCTTAACTAATACTTCAATAATTTAGTTAAGTATATATATATATAAATATGTATATATATATAATTAAATATATATAATGTAGGTGGGCATGGCGGCGCGCACGGCTCGCTAATATCACTCGGCGTACGTACAAACGATGATGCTGCGCTACAAATGAAACAACTTTATACAAAAGGATGAGTTGGCGAGGCGGTGCGCGCTCTCCAGCCCACTTCCACAACATGTCTTTGACAAAAGCAATATAAAACATTTCATTCCGTGTAAGAGATGACACGATGGTATGCGAAAACTTTTTTTTTTTTCAAAAACACACGTCCATTCGCTCATCCTTGCGCTTAAATCTAAAATTAATAATTAGACAATATTTTTTTTATGTTCAACAGACGCGCGCGAACACAACGCGCGCGTATAATAATAAAATATTTTCAAAACAATCGAATAATTAAACACACTAGTTAACAATATAACTTATGCTCAAGTACACCAGGTGGCTGCGAGTAGACTAGTGCGGGCTCGAGGCTCGCCGCCCTCGCTCACTAGCTCGCGTGCTACTAATCATATACCGAATCTCTCCTCGATCACCGAGTTACCATTTAAAAATATCATTTTATACACAATCGTTTCAGCATCATATTACTTAATATGTATAATAATATATTCAAGAGCGATGGCAGCGGAACGGTTCGAGCGGTGGTCCGCGGGACGGGCGCGGTCGGGCGCAGTCGGGGCGGCGGTACTCCATAATACTGATATTATCGCTAAATTATTGCATCGATGAGCTGCGCCGTCCTGGTCGCGGGCGAGGGGCGCGAGGGGCGCGAGGGCGCGAGGCGGCGGGCGCGTTACACCGCCGTCTCGGTGTGGCTGTGCGAGCTGAGCCGCTCCACGTCGATGTCGTGCGGCTGCAGCGTGTCGCGCGGCGCGTCGGCGTAGTCGATGCTGGACGAGTGCGAGAAGCGCTTGGACAGCGCCGTCTGCTTGCGCAGCGCCTCCGCGAGCGCCGCGTCCGCCAGCGAGCCGCGCGAGTCCAGCCCCTGCCGGAACGCGTTCACCACGCGGATCTGCGCGCGGCGGACCGTTAGCGAGGGTCGCCCGCGGCCCGCACAGGGCGCTCTTGTCTCCCTGACCCGACTATTCCCACTAACAATGTTGCAATATATAGGTAGTTACATCTTACACAGAATGTACGTGAGTTAAAGGGTCAGGGAGACAAGAATGTCCCAGAGTTGCGACTCCCTCCCCGACTTCCCGCGCGCGGGACGTGGGGGAGGGGCGGGCCGGGCCGTGAATGTACAATGTTAACATGAATATAAGCACACCGAACCATAAAAAGAGGCAAGAAAGCGTTAGGTAAGTCAAAATTCCAGTCACAGAAATCGGAGGGTGTGTCGCCGCATGCCATGCAGTGGGCGCGGGGCTCACTCCGGGGACGCTTCCTCGTCAACGCCTCTGAATACAGACATCGTCGGGTCGCGGTAGGTGTGTGGACTGTGCTCCTCGGTACGCACATCTGTGACTGCATTTACACATCGCTATGTGAGCTACGCGCGAAAGCTCTATGGTCAAAGCCTTGCCCTATGGTACACAATACATTGCACATGATACGAAGCAATACATCGCTTTACCCAACAACGTCCTATATCCGAAATTATTGGTAAGCAAGCTGACAAAAACCCTCAAATCGACCTCGTCATCAATTTGTTTTATTCATACTATAAACGTAAACTTAAGCGTTTAACTAGCCTAGAAAAATGTATATATCTATCAGCTAAAAGCTATTTATAATCAAAATGACTTCAGATGCTTCTAGTTTGGAAATGAATCTATAGCTATTATGACGAATCCCTGGCGTTTAGTGGTTCTACCTCCGTAGGACCCCACGAATTGTCCAATCGCATGCCTCGGCTACACTACGAACCATTTGCTCATTCATACGGTCAGTGACGGATGAAGGCAAGTGTCCAATGTGTACACCAGGCACAAGTGCAAAATGTGAAGCAAATAAAATAAATTTACCATATGGTTGCCAAAACAATAAAAAATAAAGGCTATCTTATACGGGGGGCTGCTAGTAATGGGAAATAATTACAATTGTGCCTATAATCTGTCCCTAACGTAACTTGATGAGAACTACTCATATATAAATTTCGTTTTAATAAGACACCAATAGAACATTATTAAACATCAATAGATATAAATAGGTACATTAAATTGCATATTTACAATCAGCATAAAAAAATCAACTAAGTTTTATTATGTGAAAAAGCCTATTACTAGAAGAAACTACATTTTTTTGAAGTCGAATAAATATCCATCAAATCTTAATAAATATTTCAGTGTATAGAAAATATAAAAGTAGTGAGGCCACATTATGCACAAACATATCAAAAACAAAGGACATGAGTAAAAATAATAATGAATAACACAGCGCATGCGTATAAAGGATACATGCTACAATGACGTGATAGCATGCGAGTGGCGCTGACCGTCGCACTTCGTACTTCACATACATAAAATATCAATCAGTGTTCAGTGTTATAAATGTGCAATAAAGCTCTTCAGAAAGTTTACGCGTGACGCAAGCAAGACTTATAAAGTGACGCATGCTGCATAATATGAAGTGCACAGTCAACGCTACGACAACACACAAGTGGGAGACATATACAGAACGGACAAGTTGTAGGTATAGAAGACAGAGTACAGTATTAAAAAACTTCCAACATATAAAGAACGTAAAAATGTTAACATAAAAATAGTTAAATAAACAAAAGTGAGTGAAACAGTTTCTCCTCTCATAAATTCGAATCTTACAGCTTGATCTGTTGACGTCTTGCTGTAGGGTACGGGTATCAATCGTTCTTGCAACTCGCCACCTATCACCTTCCGTGTGCAATTGGGTTTTCATGGAAAAGAAAATAAAAACGAGAACATGAAGTAAAAGGTAACAACGACACAGAGAGGCGCCGCATGGAACCTGCGCTGTGAGCGGGAAGGGTTCACAAGTACATGATGTAGACGGCGGTGCTGGGGGCCCAACGCGATTCTACAACATCACGATCAAAGCACAAATAATAATACAATTAGGAAAAATAATAAAAAGAAATACAGGGCGGAATAATAATCATAAAAAATTAAACCAATACCTATCTAAAATCAATAAATGTAAGTTGAGATTTAAACTCATTTTAAAATGTTAATAAAACAATTAGATAAGCTGTAGAATCGCGTCGGACTCTTTAGCAGTGATATTTAAACAGAGTGTAATATCAGAAAGTACAGAAGTTTATCAGGGGGACTATTCGAAGCAGTGTGCCTCGCGAAGCAATGAGCATTATACAGAAGATATAGATAGATACACAGTAAACAGAACTAAAGTAGACGCAGGATACATCCTATAAGGTACCTTAAGAAGCACATTCATGAGGTTGTGCGCTTAAAACTATTTTTTACACATTTCCATCCAGGGCTCCGTTACATCAGTCGTTCGAAAAACGTAATTAAAAAATAAAATAAAATAAAAACTTTAACTTAATTTAAAACAACATTTAACATCGAACACTTAACCTATAAGGTTCCATTTGCGGGTACCGTGATCGTTATGTTTAAATTAAATCATGTTTTGTGTGTTTGTGTGTCAGTGTGTGTATGTGTTTGTGTAGTACACAATTTGTGTGTTTGTTTGTCATCATGCGAGCTATATCTAGTGAAGCACACACAAAAGATCGTTGTATCGACGTAGTTGCTCACATACCAGATATATCTACCTATCATTATGTATTAACTATTCTAGTCAAGCTATATTACATCTATAATACATAAGCATACATATATGACAGTAGTGACACTAGAACTAAATGATACCTAGACTATTTTGTCGTGAATTTTTATTATAACTTTTATGTGTCTCTATTTACATTAATATAATTTATTTAGCGTGGCTTAATTACTTAAAGCACGTATCTATACTATTTATATATTTACAGTCAATGTATATATGGTACATAGTGTTGAAATATAGATTTATTTGCACGATGCTATTTAAAGCAAGTTAATACTGTCATTGTCTAAAGTGCATTAAACGATGGCAGTTTTGTAATGCATGTCTCTTTGCGTTCTGATTTGCCAGCAACGCGAGGTGTTGGCGACTTGCTTTGCAACCTGGCATTGTATATAGGGCGCTAAAGTAATACCTTGCTTTCGTTTATATGGTACTTCAAGTGCTATTTACCTTCATAGTAATGGCGCTTGAAGTACCATTTACCTTCATATTGTTGGCGCTTCAAGTAGCATTTACCTTCATTTAAAATGCACTGTTAACGTTAACACTAAGTAAAACAAAAGTATCATGGAATTTTTGTAGTGTTTGATTTGCAAAGGTAGATAACGCCTGAAAACCAGATAATATAAAACTTGCTTTGCTGTTTGCATCGTGTAAATACCTTTATTACTGCAAGCCAATTATGTGCAATAAAGATGAATATTTTATTTACCTTATGATTTAATTGGTTGCACTATCGGTTCATTGACCACATACACAATGACGGTAGTGTAGACCATGCGGTACGGTGAACTACCCTACATATACATAGTACCGACGACAGCGTGTAAGCGCCAAGCGTTTCTAACATCGATCTACACCGTACGACAACACCGGCCCATGTTGGCCACGGGCCGGACAAACACTGGACCAACATCGACACATCAACATGTACCCATAACTGCAAGTTTACCTTATTATTGCAGCTCTCCACAATGGGGCGGGTGAAATCAAAGTTACTTTGGAGTATAGTAGTACTTTATTACTAAAGTTTAAAGAGACAACAAGCGTCAAATAACGAATTAACAACAGTACCAGTTTATTATACCGTGTAGGTACCTACATTTGTATAGCGATAAATCATGCTTTGCTATTGTATGTCTTTATTTATTACTCTTTTGTGTGATATTTATTGATATTAAACACTATACGGCGTGGACGCGATCTACTACAAAGCTTTATTAGTAAATTTTTGAAAAAACGATTTATTAACTTTACATCTAACTTTGGTGTACACCAAGACACGATTAATCATTCATATTTTTTGTTAATAATTAATATATTTTGTATACTATAATCTAGTCTTAACACTGACGTAGCAGGCAATGTTTAAGTCTCTAATGGTGCATTTACTGTAAGAATGAAATACACAAACTTTTTATTATATATTTTAGTATATACTTAACATATAATCCATATTAAACTTTATTTACCACAAAACATTCGAATGATAATTAAATTTGCTTGAGATACCTTGGAGGAGGGAAATAAAAGGTAGTGAAATGGAAGACGAGAGAATAGTGGACAGTTGTGTAGTGTAAGAGACAATGGTGTAAAGTGGTAACGATAACGAAACGACACCGATACGACATCGAGCATATCCAACGTCGTCGCGTCACATCATCATTACCAAAATACATTTAAATAATATCGAGAAAAACATAGAAATTGAATATCAGTAGAAGGTTCATGCATATATAAAAGAAAACTATTATAATGTGCCGTAATTATATAGTTATGTATGCAAACAATTCTACTCTGTTGCGTACGTATTGTCTATCACATGAGCGGCGGTCGTTTTTTGTAGTTGTAGTCACATAAAAAACGGGACAAGTTAAACAACTACGAGACAAAAACACAAATAGCTTCAAAACAAGACACATTATAACTAACACTAATATAAAATCCACATCTAATCGCATTCTTCCAATAACACAAATAAAACATAAAATAACAAGCAAATTTAAATATCACCTTATTATTATAAACTTTTATAAAAGCACTTGAATACCACAAAATTGTGTTTTATTTTTATATTATATAAAAAATGGCACATGAATTTTGTATTATATACTTTTTTATATTATTAACACACAACAGTTAATTTTAGATATATTAATTACAAGAAAAAGTAGTGTTCAAAGATTTGATATTTACAGAAAAAAGAAGAAGTTTATATACGAAATGTTTTATATATTCCTCATATACCGGTCATAAAATAATTTAGCTCAAACACTAATATAGTCCATCTAAATAATGGTGCACCATAGTTATTATATAAATCTAATTCAATATACTTTTATTTTGCGATAAGACTAATATTTTACTTATATTTTATTAACCAATAAACAATCCTTAACTATCTACTGCATTTACATTTTATGAGATTCCAAAAAGATTTCGATGAAAAATGTTTTTAAAACGCCACGGTTTTTTAAAAATTTTATAATAATCGATTTTATATTTGTTATAATATTGATTAAATGGCAGTAGTTTTTATTTATATAATTTGTGTCAATTTATGTAATATTTTTAAAGTATATTTTTGGGGCATTTAGTCATCGCTTTGATGCGATACTGGGCTGAGGGCGGGCAGTGAGCTGCCGCCAGATTGCACGCTGATTCTTCGGTGCTCCGCCAAATAATTATTGACAAATATCCTTCGACCGGCCAATATGTCCGCCTTTTGCTGCAAAACAACATCATGGACGTGTCAGTGTCGCCTCCCCAGTGACCCTATGTCCTATCTCACCAACGGTCGACGTACAGACCTACTGTAGTACGCGACGGCGTGGCGCCTAACCAAACTGCTTTGTTGCCAATACTACTAAGAGTACGTGGAAGATCGCCTATGGCATTCCAAAATCAAACGATTACTAAGGACCTTTTCCTATCATCTATGCTTGCGTGCGTTGTATAAACCGCATGAGGGTCATCCGTAACATGTGTATGCCACACGCATGCGGGCACGTACAGAACTAACGCATGCGGGTGAGGCACGCATGCGGTTACAAATTAGCTTGACAGGAATAAGGTTCTTATTGTTCTTTTTTTATATAATTTTATATAGATCATTTGTGTTTAGAACACCACAACTACTAATAGTGAAGAGTTGTAGCTATAGAAAGTATAATGGTAAATTTTAAAAAGCAGTTTCGTTTATGTGCCTAACTTTAGCTAGGATAGGGGCATTCACTAGCTGGGGGACGAGGGCATCCAGTAGCAAATACTAAATATATAAATAAAAAAAAATAAAAGAATCAAATACCGTGTGAGTCTACAACTACTCAAGAGAGTCAATAAATCCGGTATGTGAGCTACTAGTGGTTGCATCGTTTGTTTCATCCTCACTATATTTAGGTACAAAATAAAATATCAAATTTATCAAATAAATACTTTTATTAATTATAATGAGTTTTGTTTATTACTATAGTGGTTTAAAGTGCCGGTTAAGTGTCTATTATTTAACAATTATTACAGTAAAACTCAAAATAAATAAAAGATTACGAAAATCAACTTATTATATAAGTACATACACAACCGAGTTAATGAAAATTTAATAAAAAAAATGGATAATTTAAGGGCCGTATTTTTGTATTTATTTATTTTAAAATATATTTACTTATTGAACTAATTTTGGTGTAAAAAGTGGAGATAATAATTTATGCGTTTATTTTTTTTATTATTATTTAAGTAAAAAATTTATCAGCTTATATTCTACAGTGTTAAAAGTTTCGTAAGTTATAGTGGTCGTATATAAAAACCATTATATTGTTCTATGCCGAACATTTACAGTAATTAAAATGAAAAATTCGGATATAAAACCGTTATCGAGAACCTGATAATATAATGAACACAATTTGAATAAAAACAGCTATATTATCAGAGACTCTGTACAAACATCTACTTATAATAAAAGAAAAAAAAATACAATTGTGCAATACTCACAGACATCTGTTTACATGCATAACACTGTAACATAAGCATGATCAAACTGTAAATGCGAAGCAAAAATTATAAAAAATTAAAAACAAAGAAACAACATTTTGTACCAAAAAAATATACATTTACTCCATTATATGCTCAGTACTTACAATCTATACGGGGCGGCCATTTTGTCTTTGTGACGTCACAAGATGGCCGCCCACCTTCTCACCTTTATTGGTGTACGTTAATACTGCTTATTGAATTATATGCAATTGTTCGTTCACTGGTATACTACGGATGTAAACATTAAAGCTTAAAAGTCGAATGGCATACAAGTTATGTCTATTTTTGAACACTATTGAGTTGTGACGTCATAGCTTTTGAGAGACAGTCATATATTTTGTTAAATAATGACAATATAGGTACTCTGTAAATTAACTTATTTTAAAATTTTATTGCTTTTATTTTACTATTACGTTGATAACTTCAGCTTTTGTTTTCATCCGTATTAAGAGAATAGACACCGTTGGCTTTACTGTTACTAACTCATAAAACTTACGAATTTTCAACTTAGTTAAAAACAGTTAGATTACTTAAGTGACTTAGTTTAAAAAAAAAGTATTACAGTATAGTACTTAATATACAAATTACGCGTGTAACAATGCCAACAGGCGCGCTGTTCGAACAAGTGATATGATTCAACAGCGGTTAAGAGCAACCACAGATAAACCCTCTAACAGATCCCGCATATAGGACCAAGTCATACCGGCAATTGCTAGCATACGAACTTATATGAACTCTACAATTGGTGCATTTCAGAGTATTTGAATCACAACGCGGCTTTTACTTTCCGCGTATCCCGCCCTACCCTTTATTTTTGTGAGCTCGATTCAGAAGATGTTTAGCGGTTAATGCGGTATCTCTTAGAAGGTAATCTATGAGAGCAACCGAAGTAGCTGGGCAGCCAAGTGCAGACACCACGTCTCCATGCTCTAATCAATGTTTAACGTGTACCTACATAATAACCGTCTATACTTACAAGTTTACTCGCCCTATCCAAGTCAGACCTACACTTACCGTCAACATCTGAAATAGAGCGTTTCGGCTAAAGATCGGCGGCCCCACCATAAAATAACTAATGGCGAAAGAAAATGCTATGGAATTTGCTTGAAAATTTATTTTTTAATGTAAATAGTATCTCGTAACATTTCGCAAAAACCAGATTATTATTGTTTAAGATACACTTTTGTTTATATTAGAGCACTTTGTTTGTTTTCTGTTAAGCGTGAAGTGTCTTATTCATACTAAACTTTAGGCGTATACACGTAAGGTTTAAGTTATAACAATAATATTCGATTTATAGACAGGTTACTGTCTCGTTAAATAATAATAAAGGCAGATTACAGATCTCAGAGATATAGGATAAAAAATGGTCCCAAAATTTACTATGAAACAAAACACACAAGCTGCCAAGTACCCTTATGTCTCACAATTATAATATTCCGATAACAAACTACCTACACAAAAAGCTAAAGAGACAAGTTGAAAACTTTAAAAAGTTAATTTTTATATATTTAATTATAATTATCGTAAAATTTCGAAGTTTAAGATATTAAAAAGGTTACAATTTATATTGGAGTTTCATCATTTTGGTTTCATAGCTACCTATACAAAATATCACTGCTCCGATATTAATAAAAAGACTTTTGAAAGATCTCTAACTTATTTACAAATATGTTCATCTCTAAAATAGCCGTGTTCAATCATTTACAACGTCGGGTAGAAAGAGTTCGTATAATACCTATCGGCTACGTATACGAAACGGGGGTCCCGACACAGAGATATGCTCAATCGTCAACTAGTAAAATATTCAAACTATCGAAACGTTAACGGTGAAACATGAACGGGTCACAAAGTGGTTCGGCACGGGGCGCGCGGTCACAGGCACGATCGGTCTCGGGCGCTCTATCGACTACCTAGCACTAGACTAACTTCAACACTTATCGCACTAATATTAAGATCGAGCGGCGGACGCGGAGGCGGCGGCCGTAAGTACGGGCGAGCGGACGGCGGCGGCGCTCAGAATATGGTGGTCTCAGTGCGGGCGACGGGCGCGGCGGGCTCGTCCGCGTCGATGTACGCGATGTCGGGCGGCGCCGCGCGCAGCCGCGAGCGCAGCCCCGCGTCGCCGCGCGCCGACAGCCGCTCCTCCAGCTCCTCCAGCGTGGACTTGAACGCGCGCACCACGCGCAGCTGCAACAACAACACCGCTGCCTGCCACTACCTGCCACTGCCTGCGCCTGCCGCCGCGCTACTGCCTACTGCCTACTGCTGCGAGTGTGGGGTGGACGTTCCGAGCTACGCCGCGCGAGTCTGTATTCAGAGTGAGCGTCCCGGGACACACTGCGACGCGCACGAGAGCTACGGTGCGAGCCGAGTACTGCTACGCGAACGCGCGGGCCGGACGGTCGCCTCGCGTTCTCGGGACGAGAGAGTGACGTCACAAAGCGGGGAGATAGGGGCCGAGGGGGGTGTGTCGATGAGACATGTGGCGGGCGGGGTGATGGAGCTCGTCGAGCGGAGGCTGTGCGACCGGACGGTCGTGCGTGCCGGGAGGGGCGATACGAACAAACGCAAACTATCGCCGTTTGTCCGCTTTCGTCGGGAACGGGGCGAGATCTAATCACCGGAGAGACGGAGTAGATGCATAACAGACGAGAAAATAGAGCTATTGAAATGCTGCCGGTGAGACGACACTCCACTCTTACTGCATTACATAGTATGAACACAACCAAAATACCTATATCAGTTATACAAAAAACACCCGTCTAAACAAACTAAACTAAAAACAACGAAAAAACAGTGTGGGGTGTGTGACGAGGAGGTTCGATGAGGGTGATGGCACTCGGGCCTCGTGTGGGTGGGCAGTGGTGGCACTAGCGCTAGGGGGTGCGGTACCGTGAGCGTCCGTCGCCGAGCTGCGCGCGCGCGGCGCCGCGGCCGCCACTACACCTCGGTCTCGAGCACGGGCCGCGGCTGCCAACAACATCTCTCAACGACGCGCGGCTCCGCGCCCCATTCGACACCGTCCTACGTGCGCACGACACCTACTGTACTGTATGTACACTGGCTGCACGACCTCATCATCTCTACCACTCGCTACTGCGCCCTACCCTAGCTTGTTCGACGTACACTATTAGGTACATAAACACTGGACGGGTACTTTGTGCTAGCCTGGAAGGGATCATATTAGTAATTACACAATCCAGGGGCGAGACGACCCACACTTTATATCGTTTTTTATGTAACTAAAATATATTTTATAAAAAATATTATTAAAAACATAAAACAAAGTGCAATATTCTGTGTAAATTGCAATTTCTGCGATTTTAACTAAATCACAGAATAAATGATGGCCAGAGTATGTGAGATGATGAAGTCAATAAACTTTTTTCCTAATTAGGTATATTTTATTAGTTCCATAACTGTCCATGCTGCAAGCAGGCCAACACGGATAAAGAGACCCTTTATTGTAACAAAAAGATTGAGGAAACAAAACGAAATGGAATAATGTGTATCGTGTATATTGATGCGTGTATGGGCCGTGGGCGGCCAGTGTCACGTGATACGAATATGACCCGGAAGAGTGCCAACGGTGGAAGAAAGTAACTAAATGGAAAATGGAAATAAAAATAAAACTGGGGATCGAATCGAGGCCTTAGCTACCCTGAAGATAGACTGCCGGCTACACTACGCCTACACAACGCAGGGACATCGTCTACGATGCTTGGGTGAGGACCAAGGGTGCACTAGACCTTTCACACGTTACACCTATTTATGTTTGCCGAGTGATGGCTTTAATTTTTCTTTTTTATATGCAATAAAAAAATATATAAAAAAACGTTTATGCTGAATATTTATGTTTTGTATCAAATTCCATATGCGTATATGGTGGTGGCTCGCTAGTCCGCATACACGTGAACAACAGGTACTTACACTAGTTGATCTACCATGCCATTGTTATCCTGTCTTTTTGTTAAAACATCTATTTAGGAGCCAAGGAGGAACATATTGTGTTTTTAGTACATTTTGACATATTTATATTGTGAAAATATCTATTTTAGAAAACAATCAAAAACATTTTTTATTAAACAATAAAAACAACGGATATTTGCACAATCTTATATTGTCGAAAAAGTTAGAAA
This sequence comes from Parascotia fuliginaria, assembly GCA_963082885.1. NCBI lineage: Eukaryota > Metazoa > Arthropoda > Insecta > Lepidoptera > Erebidae > Parascotia > Parascotia fuliginaria. The sequence goes on along the minus strand of OY720196.1, from coordinate 8,834,683 downwards.
GCTGAACAAAGTCACTGAAATTTTTTGTTACTTTTTTTTTATAAATTTCAAAATCGATTATTTTTGTCTACATACATATACTTACCGACTTCGCTGCGCTTTTAGAGCTTCGCTATATACATTTACAATTATATGGACACTACATCAAGCCTAACAAGACTTACGCAAAATAACACAATGAAGGCAACTTTCCAACTGCAATGCAATGCAACTACAGATGATGGCCCTTGCTGACCAGTGTGACGCTTGTACCCACCTGACTGACAACACACCCCGACATAACACGCCACTAGGGGGACAACATTCACAAAAATAAAAACAAAAAATAACACAAAATAAAAACAAAACAAAAACATAAAAACACTGACAACAACACAACGGCAAAGGAAAGAGAGGTTCGACCGTAAACAGTTAAACTTTTAGTGTTAGTATGCGATGCGAGCTCACTCGGCATGCTCTCGCTCTCGTGTGTGTTTACTTATTTGTTTCTCAAGAAAAATCCACTCCACACTCAAATAAATTAACGTTCATTTAACAGCAGTAACTGAACACAACTCGGTACAAAAATAATATTAAAATAATACCAAAATGGACAAAATATTAATGTAAACTCAAGTCATGTTACTGCTAACACTGATATCGGTAACGCGTGTTAGTCAATCGCCGTGCGGGCCTGTCAATCTCAGGTTCTTTCAATACGGCGTTCTTATACAGAGCTGGGTTGCTTTGGATCAGTAGCGAGGATGTTTCGGGTTGGCGTTTCACAAGCAAAAATACTATTCGTAAAAATAAAAATAAAAACAGACAAAATAAACGAAAATATATTAAAAATAAAATCAAACAGTCAGTATGACTAAGAGTGAAACAAAAAGATAGATAGAGACAGAGATAGTCATATTCATACCGCGATGTGGTTCATGTTGAGTGAATATATTTATATAGTAGTTCAGGTAGTCATAGTAACTGTTTGAAGATATATACGAGGGATAAGTAACATTGTCACAGCCTACAAAGAGCATGCCAATAGGTTGGGAGGGGCTGACAGTCAACTCAGGTATTAAATAGTCAGAAAATAAAACGGGAAGCGTCAGACGGTACTGCGGTTCATGCATGGCGGTCACTCGCGAGTCTACCTAGTGACACTACGGGGCGGCCCCGGTCTCATGACAAATAAGGATTCAGAGATACGGACAGAGCAGGATTGAAATATATATATAAATACTAATTATAGTTGCACTAAATAACAAATACAAATATGTCATGAAACCAGGTACTAAAGAGGTAAAATGAAAAATAGATTTTTGGATAAATAATTTCTAAAGATTAGTGTTGTTCGGTTGCCAATTCTTTTCATTATTAATAATAATATCTTATTATTAAAAGTTGATAAATAATATATAAATTAGCGATCGAACATTGTGTTAATAACTACGTTAATAAATGGGCCAAAAATAATAAATAGCGTAAACTACATTTTATTAGTTTGTAAAGTGTTTCTCTGTGTAGGTATAAAATAAATGTATTGAAAAAGAAAAGAAGTATAGGAGAATAAAACAAAATACACGAGACGTAAAAATAAAATAAAAATAGAAAATGAAACAATAAAATAATAAAAATAAAATATACTTAACATATAGTTATTTTGAAATACGAATTTTATGCGAAGAAAAATTATTTGTGTTTTTTATTATTTTGATAAGAATATATATATTATATAGTTTTTTTTTGTTTCGACTCGTACTGTGATAGTCCGGCTTACTGTACGAATAAATTAAAATATGTGTAATACAAAAATGAATCAGCGTATATCTATAGTTTCTATGACGATTATATTCTATAGAATAATATGGATGCATAATATTGAAAAATGGTGGTTATATTTATTTGTATGCAAAAATAGTAAAAGTATATATAATAAGGACAATAATATCGTAGACTTAGCGTTAGGATGCCCAAGGTATCCGCAGTGTTGACCTGTTCACTTTTCTGTATATAATACAATATATATATTGGTTTGTATTATAGCTGTAAACTCAAAACTTATCCCTCTTTTGTAAACTCGAACATTAAATCTGCCACTCCTATTGTATTTTTTGTTTTTTTTTTTATTTGAATTTGGTACTTTTGCCTTTTTTTTGCACGTGTTTACTAAACGAGATTTTAGTAGACACGTACAATAAATTTAAAATATAAAATAACAATGGAATTTCATCATGTTTTATTTTTATTTTAGGAATTTTATTTATCAGTGTTTAAATCACAGCTGAATTTATCATGATGTAACCCATTGGTTCTGACAACTTTAAAAAAATGGAATCCAAAAATACTCAATTTAATTTTTTATATAGTTGTCAGTGAAATATGTGTAAAGCTGTAAATAATAGTCAAACAAATAAATAGCCATTTGAGCCATGTATTATTGACTACTATTCACAGAAACAAAAGTTATTCATATTTGAAATTTAATTCAAATTTGAATAAATTTAATTTAAACATTGAACCCATTGCCCCAACATTAATCTGTTGTTGTGTTCCTAAACACAATAATTTCATACCAAAATAGTAAAATATTTTTGCTACTTTTTTAAGAAATTATCGTGAAGCCCCGACAAAATTCCCAACAAAATTTTGTTGCCCAAATGGATGACTTGTACTTTGTTTATTTAAATATTAAAAAAAGTAATACCTACTACAGTCACTTAGATAATTTTTTTATCACAAATTTCTTTAAATTATTTTTGGTACTAGTATTAATGTAATGTCTAATCAGTCAGTTTGTAAACTTTTATCTGGCAATTCTTAATTAATATATCTGGCAATATTACAATAAAAGAGATCGCATTATAGCAGCATATGCGGACAACATCCTCAATGATCACAAAGTACAAGTGACCCTCGCGTGTGCGTGCGTACCTGCGTCTGCAGGCGCGTGAGGCCCCGGATCCACAGGATCTGTCCGGCGCGCGGCTTCTTGTCGAGGTCCGCGTCGTAGTCCGGCCCGGGCTGGATCGTCTCGGGGTCGGGCTGGCCGCGGCCCCACCTACGACACGGGCTCGAGCGGTTCGTATTGTACTTATCAATACTCAATTTTATTTTGTACTATCTAACCAACCGAATCGAAACCCACTCTGCTTATAATTTGTTTAAAATTGCAAAACTTGTAAGATCTATCGTGTATGCACTTATATAACAACAGTATAAGTACTCAGTAAAATGTCATTGTCTAACAAAATAAGAACAAGCTTGTTGCCAAGAAAATCTGTTTTCAGGCAAATTTCGACCTACAAGCATTTAGATAGACAAAATGGTAGTCATGATTCACTTGGTTTTATAGTACATTTTTCCATGAACATCAGTTGATGTTGCTGTCATTGTAGGCATGATAAAGGTCATTAGAACTTACTAGGAGGACACTATAGTCATAGCTATCAACCTTCTTGTTACACGCTACAGAAAAATTATTTGAAAATAAATAACAAAAATGAGTGTTGAAAACATCTGAATAGACTAAACTCCTTCTATGAAATATACATCTAGTTAATTTACTCTAAGGAAAGACGGGGAAGACGAAGGCGAGAAAGCAGTGTTCTTTGAAAATAGAACTATCGTAAAAAGCTAACTGTCGCGATACTTTTAACTAAATTCGTTCTCGTCCTCGTCCTCGTCTTCGTCCTCGTCCTTGACTTATACTCGTCTTTCTGTATCCTAACTACATAGTTTTTAACAACTTACATCTTTCTTTGAACTATCGTTAGCGAATATATTTTTAAAGCGGGTTCTCTTTTCAGATTCCGATTGACTTCTACTGTTGAATTTTCGGTAGCGTCGTAACAAACCGTAAGTTCACTGAAGAATAAATATTAAAATACTATTGTTGTCGTTATTTAAGAACTCATTTTGTTGAAAGATTAATTCACATTTCTAGATTATATTTTAATATTAATTACTAATAGGGAAGTCAAAGACGAAGACGAATCGAGGACGAGGTAACAACTGTATATGCAAAAACGTTCTGACAAATTTCCTAAAAAAATATTATATATAAAAAAAAAAACAGAATTAGGAGACTATGCCGTGTGTAGAAATTCATATATCTATATTAGAAACGTAGCTCATATAAACATTCAGTAAAAAACAGGTCAAAATGATTGTTTAGCAATATACATTCTTAAGTTTATATCATAAAATTTAAAATTACGAATTCATACTTTATCTATACAATTATATAAAGCGTAAGAGTTTGTTTGTTTGTTTAAACGCGCTAATCTTTGAAACTACCAGTCGGATTTGAAAAATTCTTTTGGCGTATGATAGCTCAGTTCTCGTGGAAGGTTATAGGCTATGTAACATTACGCTACTGGCGCCGGGAGCAGAGCAGTAGACAAAGACGTGGATGAAATCGCGCTGCGGAAAGCTAGTTTTTTATACAATTTTTATTCAATACTTTTCTATTAAGTGTTTTATTATTTATGTTCCCTAAATCTATTGCTAAACAGTCACTAGTAAAAATTAATTAGGGTATAAGCAGTAGTGTTGTAGATGTTATACTCACGATAGTCTCTTGGGTATTTTCCTCGTGGGCACGGTGGTGACCAGCTGCCCCCACACGAGGGTGCCAGCTCCGAAGAACAGACACCACAACCACTGGTCTATCGTCAGACCCGCCGTACTGAACGCCATGCCGCCGAACTGGATAATAACAACCTGGAAGGCGATGGTAAGGGGTAAGTAGAAGTACTGCTGTTTAGTAGCATTTGGTATAAACTTTATTGAGCTTATGCCGTTAAAGATATTATGTATATTATAGAAAAAAATATTATTTTTAAATCAGTATGTCAATATAATTTAAATTTTAAGATTAGTAATTTAAGTTTTTATTTTACTTTAATACCACTACGCCGTTATATTATGCACAATAAATGTTTTTTTTCTATTTTTCTACAAACTAAAAACTAAACATTTTTCTACAAATATACCGGTAAACTGGAATTTGCCTGTGGCTGGGATACTTATCAATTCCCGTAAGACAATATTAATAGTGATGATTTTGCTTAGGTTTTTGTCATAAATGCTGGGCTTGTAAGGCGAATTAATTATTGAAGTGGCGAGAGCCCACATACAGGACGTTGGTTGCTGCATGGTTTTCTTTTGCCGTTAGTGGCAGACGAGCAAACAACCCACGTGTTATTAAGTGGTAACTGTCGCTTATGGACGACTCAGAATCCCAGGGACTCCGCGAAGCCGCTGCCTACCGTGCAGAAAGTGGGGTGGGTGAAGGGATTGAGGAGGGTAAAGAAAAAGGAAAGGGGGGAAATTGTTCATATTATATTGTATGTCCTTTATGTCTGCTTTAGCAGGTAATGATTTGATTGCTATCATTCGGCTGATTGATTTTATTAGTAAGTATTACGATCGTTGTCGTTATATATACTTCGCTAGTAGTGACTGCCCGACGTCTTCAAATAAGCCGTAGAAATACTATAGTTTCATGTCGCGTTCTTTAGACACGTGATATTTTTGCATTTGGACTTACTCTAAGAGAATTAACGCGATTATGCATTAGGTATTTACATACCTTATCTAGTCTGCTTGTGACCACGACGGGTGTAACCTGGTCGAAACGTCAAGCAAAATAAGGTATGTAAATACCTAATGCATGATCGCGTTAATTCCCGTATGTTTGTTTGAAAGTTTAAAAGTAAATACTACTCTAAGAGGTTTCTAAATATATTGACCTGTGAAAGTGCAGTCCCGATCCATATGGAGTAGAATATGGGATTGGTAAATAATCCCTGGAACACATTTCTCTGTCCGTGTATCTTGCGCGCGTTGATCTCATTGAACAGCGTCATCATCACGAACGTGTTGAAGATGATCGTGAAATGTTGGGATGGTTCCGAGGTGAGCTGCTGGTAGCGACCTGATGGGATGTTTAGTATCCTGTCGCCTAGGTAATAAAAGTTTTATTAGCTTGTTGATCGTTTTTAATACAATTAATTAGTGATGTTGTGAACAAGATTTCTACAGATTTGTGAATGTGTATTTTTTATTTGTATATTTTTTTAATTTTCTGGATTCTCAATTCAAATATGATTGAGATTTCGTAGTGATCAAGTCTATTTAAAATAGCCACAACTATAATACAGTAGTGTTGGAGGGCTAAATATTTGAATATCTGACTAACTTTACGGGAAAAGTTACGGTTTTCTTTCATATTTTTATATTTTTAATTGTATATTTAAAAAAAAATACATATAAATCTACAGACGTGCATATAGGAGAACGTGCACGTGCACGTTTAAAAGTGATATATATTGATGACATACCAACAAAGAGTAGCGAGAATATAATAAAGAGTTGGTAGATGGCCTGTCCGAGGATGTTCTTCATCATGGTGCGCGAGATGAGCGGCTTGGTGCGTCCGTAGGGCTTGCGCTGCAGCAGGTCCGGGGTCGGCATCTCCGTGGCCAGCGCCAGCGACGCCAGCGTGTCCATGATCAGGTTCACCCATAACATTTGTACTGCCTGGAAGGTTTACTTTTTGGTGAACATTTGGGCCTCCAATTGCGGCGGATCTATATAAAAACGCTCGCACGGGCACTGACAACGGAGCATTCTTGTATAGGACCGCACGAAAGTTCGCAATAAAGACCTAGGGATTCTCGTGGTCCACTGACAGCCAGCGGAGAAGCCTCGGAATTCTGCCAGTAAGTAGTACTACGCACGATCGTATTTAATCTGTAATGCCAGGCCCAGGGTCCAGATGAGTGTAACGCGTAATATAAACTATTGTATAATGAAACGCGAACGGCACAGCGTTACATATAAGGCTCGTAGTGCCGTCCACACGTAGGATTCGCGTTTCATTACACAATAGATTACATTACGCGCTACCATCGTCTGGAACCGTCTAACCAATATCGGTGATTGACATGGCGTCTGAAATAACCAATAAAAAAACATCTAACCTTAAGAGGACTGTCCTGTATCGCACAAGCGCCTATAAACGCCACAATCACGGCTACAACGTTGACGGTAAGCTGGAACTGTAGGAACTTTGCGATGGAGTCGTACACGTTACGTCCCCACATCACAGCCTTCACTATGGATGAAAAGTTGTCGTCAGTCAGGATGATGTCCGATGCTTCCTTAGCGACGTCTGTACCGGCTATACCCTAGAATAGTAGAAAATATATATATTAGTTCACGCGAGCGAAACTGCGGGCAACAGCTAGTATAACATAATAATGTACATACCATAGCGAAGCCAACATCGGCCTTCTTGAGCGCGGGCCCGTCGTTGGTCCCGTCGCCTGTCACAGCGACCACCTCGCGCGTGTCGAACGCCTTGGACTCGATCATGCCTTTGACCAGCGTGTACTTGTCCGTGGGCGACGAGCGAGCCAACACTCGCAGCTTGGGCCACACTTTGTCTAACAAGTGTTGTTGGACCTGTAGGTAGTTAGTGCTCAATGTACTTGTAAAAGGACAATTATTGTACTATAAAAAGGACATAATTAAATTTTAATTTTTATATTGTAGGACTTAAAAATAAATTATTGGTAATCAAAAAATGCAAATATTATGTAGATAATTTGTGGATTAATCTGGATTTAAAAATATACTAATAAGGTTAGTTTTGTAAAAAAAATGCTCATATTGATATTTGTTTACGTGTTAGGAGGTTTAACCAAAATCGCGTTAAATAAAATTAATATAATATGCCAACTAGAACTGGGACTGCAGATTGTCCACATATTTTTATAATGTACAAATTACTCGATAACTAATAATAAAACCTCGAGTATATAATACCTCTCCATTAGCATCCCGGATCCGCATATTAAACTCCTTGCCCTCTAGTATAAGGAAGTCGTCCGTGGGCTTCAGTATGCCGCACTTGACCGCGATGGAGCGCGCCGTGTTCACGTTGTCCCCGGTCACCATACGAACGGTTATACCGGCTTTCTGGCATTTTCGGATCGCTTCTGGTACCTATGAAATAATAAGCAATTATGAGTATTTACTACTTATTAAGCCACTATCGTTTCACCCGCGTCTATGGTTACTGCTCCTCTCCCGTCGCACTTAGCGTAATGTTATACAGCCTATAACCTTCCTCAAGAACTGAGCTATACAATAAGTATTATTCAAAACTGACTGGTAGTTCAAGAGATTAGCGCGTTCAAACAAACGAACTCTTCCGCTATATATAATAGTACAGATAACACCAACGTAGCCAAAAAGTAGTGGTGTTTGATACAGGAGGAGTATACCCAAAAGTTTTGCCTGTCACCGATATAGGTGAATGTCATAATTGACATTTTTAACAATCACAGGCACATTTATAACAAAAGGATGTCACTTAAGGCTTAAATTCTGTTAAAATGTTAACTTAAAAACATATTTCTAAATAGCTTTTTGAACAATGGTGAGATACACTATTACTACTACTTTTAATCAACATACTAGAAGCTACTTAGGGTGCGTTTACATTGACGCGGAGCTGGGCGGAGTGTAAAGGAACGGACCATGATGTGGAGTCGAGATTTCGAGCACTATGATTGGCCAATTCACGGTCCGCTCGCCTCCTCTCCGCTCAGCTCCGCATCAGTGGAAACGCACCCTTATTCTCCCTCACAACATTTGTCCTATTCGTCTTTCACAACAGTACTTCAGGTAATTAGTTGTAAATTAAATACATAAAGAATATTTACCTCTGGTCGTACAGGATCTTCGATGCCAACAACGCACAGACAAGTTAGATTGTTCACGATGTTATCTTCGTCGTCCCAGTTCGGTTCCTGGTCTATGTGCACCTATAGGAAACAATACAAGTTCATTAGTTAATTATTAAGAGTGTTTACGCGTCATGAGTAGCAACGTCGCAATAAGTGTCATATTTCGAGGTTTTAAATTTTTATCATTTAATCGAGGCTATTTTTTTTAAATGTGTCCTGTTAACATGCTAGAATTAGGTGAAACCTGTATAAAAAGTAAGTAACCATTGCATTCACAGTTATATTTATATGCAAATAATACAACAACTGTTCTGCACTTAATTCTAGCATGTTAACAAAACATATTTTTAAAATATAGCTAACATTAAATAATAAAAATTTAAAACTACAAAATATGATAGTAAATTGCGACATTGCCACTCATGACGCGTACAGCCTTTTAATTAAGGCGCTCACTGATCGGTAAAGCTAGTAAGAGTGCGGCTGCCCACGGATGGGTGAGCAGAGTGGTGTTGGAGGGCGTCACCTGGTTGATCTCCGCCTTGCCCGGCACGAAGTCCCTGTAGGCGACGGAGATGGTGCGCAGCCCGTCGCACGCCATGGGCTCGATGACCTGCCGCACGAGGCGCTCCTGCATGTCGCGGGTGAACTTCTCCAGGCGGCCCTCGTGGCCGTAGATGAACGCGCATCTGTACAACATTTGTCGATTCAGATTTTGTGATGTGACCAATGTACAATAACCCCATAGTAATCTCAATTCATATTATAAATGCGAGTTTTTGTGTATGTATGTGTGTGTTTGTTGCCACTCAGCGTCTAAATGGCTGAATCGATGAAATTACACATAGGCTACTTTTTATCCCGAAAATCGATCTATTGCCCGAGGGAGACAAAACACATTTTAGGCGCGGGCAAAGCCAAAAAAAACTTTAAACGGAACGTGAAATGGCATCTCATAAGGCTGTCACATGAAGGCTACCATGTCAGCAGTTTAGAGATGATGACCTTTGGAAAGGTCATTACTATTTCTGGATCCCACTGACTGTTTACCATCAGGTAGAGTGGAGTCACTTTGGTAAGCTAATTGCAGAACAACCCTATTTTTATATAAAGAAGTTACGCGTGATCGTCACGCTTACTCAATCGGAATTGGCCATTTCACACTTAGGTACATTTGATTTCAATGAGAGATTTTATGAAAATTTTCGCTACCAATTGGCGCCACTTAAGTCTTCCACTCACAAAAATTAAAAATCAAAATTCATTCACAGTTTAAAATCAATAGAATCGTTCCTAGTTATCTATCAAAGATTGAAAGCGCTTTGACCTGACGCCTCAGTGCTGCCACCTCGAGGGCACCAATTTAGAAAACCCTCATTAAATTTTTTGCAGTCAGAAGCCTAATTGAATAGTCAATACTACAATAATTGATGTAAAACTTAATTTATTTTTCCATTTGTGAATCACACTAATATTAAATACACACAAAGTTTATACATAGGACATACATACATAAATTATAAAAATATTGTATAAATATTGTGTATTTTAAATTTATACAAGTGAAATTGCGAGCGACAACTAGTTCAATAATAAATAAAGAACTTACTTTTTGAGTACAATTTCGGAAGCTCCCTTAGTATAGAGGCGGTACCCTCCCTTGTACGGCACGACGGTAGACATGCTCTTGCGCACGGAGTTGAACGTGTAGACGCGCGTGAACGACTCCTCGGGGTTGCGCTCGCGCACCAGCTCGTAGCTCTGGCCCAGCCCCACCACGAAGCCCAACAGTGCACATTCCGTCTTGTTGCCCACTTGCATCGGAGGACCTGATGGGTCTAGAGATGGCTGTTGGAAAATTATAATTCATTATCTCATGGTATCAATTTAAAGACGTACCCCCAGTTTCTGAAAAGTTGATTAACCAAAAACTACTTCTTTAACTTTTTAAATATTTTTAATTCTAAACTCTCTGTAAGTACGTCAAACGGTCACTGACTTAAGTCATAATCCACGTCGAAGGATAAACGTTGCTGCTCATTACAGGTCAGTGAACTTGTCATAATAAATGGTGTATTACTTTGTTACTACTAACTTATTATTTATTTTCTTACAAAAAATTTTTTTCGTCATATCATTTTTGTGATTAATTTAGTAACAGCTGCTTTTTCATTTAATATTAAACCGTCGTATACACTCTGTATAATCAACTAAATAAAAAACTAGGTTTTAAAATTGATGCGTTTACTCACCATAATCCTAGAAGTAAAAGCGCTATTAACCGCAATGGCCTCAATCATGGTTTCGCCCACCTCTGGCGGTATATCTCTATAATTCGGCGTAACTTTGCACAACTTCTCGCATATATAAGACTGGACCACGGTCATTCTGTTGGTTGTAAGTGTACCAGTTTTGTCGGAACATATAGCGGTTGCGTTGCCCATAGTCTCGCAAGCGTCTAAATGACGTACCAAATTGTTGTCTTTCATCATTTTCTGAAAAGTAAAATGAAGTTTAGTACTTTGTATTAAGGTTTGGTTTTGATTGGTGTTAAGTTATGTTAGCGTAGAGTAGGTCTTTGCGGGTTTTAGCATGAATGAGCTGGATTGATCGGTAAATAATTACCCTCTCATAGACTATTTTCTACATTACTGTGATTTTAGTTTAAAGAGTGAAAGAGTGAAGAAAGTGAATATTTCTTTCTATCTTTACGAGCGGCAAAGACTTGTGTTTTCTTTGTACATACTTATAAAGTCACGTCTTTTTTATCCCCGAAGGGGTAAGCAAAGGTATTTAACCACCCACTTTTCGCCATTTTCAATATTTTAGTATTGTTTCTGTTTTGCATAAAGAACACAGTCATACGCATAAGCATAATGGCAACCATTTATTACCATAAGCTAGTCTGTATGTTTATTTATATGTTGCCATATTGTAAAAACTAACAGCGTTACATATTTGAGCATTTTGCTTTCTATCCATTTATATTCTACTAGTTTTCCGCGGCACGGTTTCACCCGCGTCTTTACTTATGTACTGCCCTGCTCCCGTCGCCAGTAACGTGATGTTATACATAGACTATAAGCTTCCTCAGGAACTGAGCTATCATACGCAAAAAGAATTTTTCGAATCCGACTGGTAGTTCAAGAGATTAGCGCATTCAAACAAACAACCTCTTCCGCTGTATATAATTTATATTGAAAGAGAGATCGATACTTTTCCAGTTAAGCCCGTACACACTAAAATCACCATGAATCCACAATAAAACATTAAATACATACCTTGACAGAATAAGCTAATGACAATGTAACGGCGAGCGGTAGACCTTCAGGCACGGCCACCACCAGCACCGTCACACCGATGATAAGATGTTTGACCAGGTTATTGATGTACGTCGCCTTCCACGGTTTCTTCTCGATCACGAACGTGTGCACGCAGAACTGGATCACTAGGATGATCACTGTTAAGACAGCGATGGTTGAGCCGGCGTAACCGATCTGAAAAAATATATTATAATGTTAACCTTTTAATACTTTCCATGATAGAAAACGTATTTGACTGCACCGTTGCAGTGGTTAGTGTAACTGACTGACACCGTGCTTCAGCGTGTTGATATGACCCGAAAAATACTTGTTACTATTAAGAGGCGCAAGAGAGTATCTCGGCCACGTACTAAGGCAAGATAAAAAAAAGAGTGTATGTACTCATGTACGCACGTAAGAAGTTATACTTCTTTAGCGTAACAATCCAAAAATACCAAATAATAACACAACGCATACATACATAACAGTTAACCTCAAATCTATAAATGCACTTAAAACAGTATATTAAAACCACTTTTACCACTAATATTCAAAATAAATATTTTTACTGATAAATGATCAATAAAAAATATCTATCACCGTCATAAATATAATTGAATTGATATAAACGCCAATATATTTTTTACTTGTTCACACTGATTATTTGTACTGATACGACACACAAAGGTTCGCAACTAACTTCAGGGTGTTGCTTTTTTCTGTCGGTGTGCGATCGCATCGTAAAAATTCACTCTCATAATTTTTCCCAATCGCGCCAAAAGAAGTATAACTTCAAAAATTTCTTTGTGAAAATTTCTTTCTATCTTTACGAGCGGCAAAGACTTAGTTGTGTTTTCTTTCTACATACTTATAAAGTCACGTCTTTTTTATTACCGAAAAGGTAAGTAAAGGTATTTAACCACCCACTGTTCGCCATTTTCTAGTATATTTTAGTATTGTTTCTGTTATGCTCAAATAACAGTCATACGCATAAGCATAATGGCAACCATTTAATACCATAAGCTAGACTGTATGTTTATTTATATGTTGCAATATTGTAAAAACTAACAGCGTTACATATTTGGGCATTTTGCTAGGTATAAGCCACTTCAGCTTATTATGATAGGCAAGGTTGAGGGCAAGAGACGGGCTGGGCGAAGAAAGAAATCTTGGCTGCGAAACATCCGGGTGTGGACTGGAATTACCACTGTCGAAAGACTGTTCCATCTCGCACTGGACAGAGACATATTCAAAGAGCTGACGGCCAACCTTCAATAATCAAGAGGCACATTAAGAAGTAACTGACTGCGACGCCGGGTGTCGTGGGTTCGATTTCCACGGAAGACATATATTTGTGTGGTGAACATTTGTATTTGTCTTCAGTCTGGGTGTTTCCTATGTATTCTAAGTATGTATTTACAAAAAAAAAAGTATGTATTATATTTCAGTTATCTAGTACTCATAACACAAGCTCTGCTTAGCTTGTGACTAGATGACGGTGTGTGATAATGTCCATCTACATATATATATATATATATATTATTATGGCCGTGATGACATACAGTACAGTACAGTAGTGTCCATGAAAGGGTTAATTATGTTATGCGACAAAGTCGGTCCTGCTGGGTATACTTAAATGTACGCGAACAAGCTATAGATTAATTGGCTGATATTATTATTTTGATGTTCATAAGTGTCACTGATGTGATTAATATGAAATAAAAAAAATCTTCTACTAAACGAACTTTTATGTGGTATTCACCATCATTCAATGAATTTTTAAAGATTTATAACACATGTAATTTATATCTAAAGATATTTTGTACACGAGCGAATCCGAGGCGGGTAGTTAATATTTTATAACGTTAGGATTATTTGATGCTATTATTTTTTAGGTGGAGATGGAACAGAGTTGGCAATCAGCTATTCTTGAAGAGCAGCAGAGTAGACAACTGGCTAGTCTTGAAGAACAGCGAATTGACAGTCTGTATACCGTACCGCAGTTGAAGCCTGACGCTTGAAAATCGTAAATAGGCCTCTCCGAAAGCCATAAATAACAACGGTGGGCGAAAGAAAGAACTGCGTTACTATTTCAACTTATGAGCCACTTATGAGCGTTAACATATAAAAGTGGCAACGTCCCTATTTACCGTCATATTTTCGTGGTTTTTAATTTTTAACATTTAACCGGAGCTATATTTTAAAAATATTAATAGAACACTTTTAGAATTAAGTGAAAGCTATATAAAAAGTAAATCACAATGCTTACAGTTCTATTTACGAGTATATGTAAATAATAGACTGAAAACTTCCATAGCGCTATTTTCAAAGTAAAATAATTGCAAGCATTATGCTCTTAAGACGTCTACGGTACTGTATATTTTAGGGGCATTACATATAAGACTAAGCACAGAGCTCATTTCCCTGCAACAGCATTGTCCCCCGCGCTTAAAATAATTTGTTGTTCATTCCTTTGCGCCGGTTCTAGAAAGCTGGCCACACAAATAATTACAGCAAGATCTCGATCATCAACTAGTACTCATATTTACCTGAATAGCTAACTTGGTAAGTTTAGCCTGTAGCACGGACTTCTCCTTCTTATGCGAGGTTTCTGGCGCGGGCTTGTCACTAGCGGGCGCTGGCACGTGGTTGTCGTCACCGGCGAGCGTGTGGTTGGCGCCGTGACTGTTGCCAGATGGCAGTGTGGCATCCTCCTCCCCTGTATCCATGGGACACCATCAGGAGACAGCACATAGAGATGGGGCACTATTGAACTCAGATTACCTCCTAATAGATACCGCATTAACATTAATTTGAGGTCTCAAAAATTAAAAGTAAAAGCTGCGTTGTGATTGGCCATTGTCAAGATTAGAATTAAATGGACCAATCGTAATGTCCGTAGTGAGTTTTTAAGCTCGCCAATACTGAAGAGTTGTGTGTGTATGTTGCCCTAGCAGCATCTATTAGGAGGTTACCTGTGGCTGGACTGTACTGCCAATTTGCTACACAGCCTATACGTAAGTACTATTGGGAGTCAAGTACTAAGTAAATGTTTCGATCAAGTTTTGTTTTAAATAGACTATTTTATATACCAAAGTGACTCCACTCTGCCTGATGGTAAGCAGTCAGTGTAATCCAGAATGGTGGACACCATTCCAAAAGCCAAGGTACTGGTATGGTGGCATCTACTATGGTGGGCTTAGTGAGATGCTTTTTCACCTGTATAACTAAAATTGTCGCTCAAAATTATTGTACAAGAAGTAAAATGTCATCAACATTTAGATACTATAAATTGTTTGTTTAGAATAGTCCAGTGGCCAATTTTATATAATTCCTCTATATTTTTATCTAATCAAAGATATAGATTACATTACTAAAAATGTTTGTACAATGTAGGTATTGAACTCAAAACATATAAGTTTTAGAGGGCATACTTTTAATGCAGTTATAATTATAATTATATTAAACAAAACTGGATCGCAACAATTACGTATTTCTTTAATAATAAATAAATGTATAATGCACTTACTTAAAAGCTGTATTTAAATAATAAATTTTGAAAAATGCTTTCTATTTTCGCTAATGGACAACAATAATTTTGAAATCAACTTTTTAGTTTCTTCTTTACAAAAACAAATTACTAAATACTTGTAAAATACCATAGTGTACTATGGTATATGGTCTTCAATTGTCTACAAAATAATACCAACCTTTAATAATAATACCAGCTTTAAAAATGATTATTATTAGAAGAGTGTTACAAGATGCTAAAATTTACACTAAGTTAAATAAACACTACAAATCAGAGGTATATTTAAGTAATGCAAGTTGAAATGCAAGTCTCATGGCATCCCCGTTTCTCAAAGATAACATGAAACATGTTTCTTGCATTTTGAAAATATACCTTAAATTCCACTAAAAAAGAATGCAAACTAAGATGCAATTGAGTGAAAATAATGAAAATGGTAAAAAATTTAGTTAAAATATTTTATCAGATACCTAAGTGCTGTGAAATTTAGTTAATTAGTTATTAATCTACAGTATTACTACTGTAATAATATTATAAACTAGTGTTGTAACTTATATTTCGTCAAGTACACTTAAGGACATTTTGTTCACCCAGTTCCAACATTTATCTTTCGTGTGCTTAGGAGCAAATCTACACGAGACACAAATGTTATTTCTATTGTGTCTAATATTATAACATACGAGGGGTTAAGCTTCGGAAGCTACACCGACACCCACAAACTATGGGTATAACAGACCCTGAGTGTACCAAGGGTATATATTTTCAAAGCGGGGTTTAGCAAAGGAGGTTACTTACCGGACAAACTCTTGCGCTGGGTTGACTTTCGTTGCTGCTTTTTAGCTTCTACTCGGTTCAATATTGTCCATCATCGTTTATTCCAACAATGTCATACAAGCATACACATTTATGACAACGAGTTGATATTTTATTTATACATCATGCAGTCAACACGACAATAACACGATGCAAATGTATCATATCAATGTGTATGTTTAATTTAGTTTTTAAATTTGGTTTTTTTAATTGTATATAGTTTTTTGTTGATCGGCGACATGGAGGTGGGCGTGCAGCAGGCCAGGGTCGGGGTGGACAAAAAAAAGTTGGATGTCATTGTACGGAAAACACTATATGTTTGGGTGGTACTAAATCTAAAGGGATTAAATGTCAAATTGTTTAAGCATTTGAAGAATAATTTATTAAAACAAACAAGCTTTAAAAATTTAATAATTATTTGTGAAATTTAAAAGTGTTATATTTTTCTGTCTTTAATTGCTTAAACATTAGCGACTAAAAATTGCATTTACAAATGTATGCTTTTAAGGATTATTTTATTCATAATTTTATGGTATCATAGGAGATTATTTTTTTATTTGCGACTCAATAATTTATATAGGTGTAATTAAACATCGATCGTACATAATATAATTTAAAAAAAAATTATTTAGATTTTCATGCTCTCACAATACAGGCTATTAGTTAAACATAGAACGAACATAGACGAACAACGTTCACAAAACTGAATGTATAACAAAACGACATTGAACTCAGGATACAAATAAAATAAATCATTCAAGTCACCAATAAATAAAATAATCTCAATTTTTATGAAATTGGTAAAATAGCAACGGTATTTTTTTAAGCCAAACTTAACTTACTTAAACGTAATTTTTTAACAATTTCATTTTTTTATCCCTTTCGGGAGAGGGGAGTGCGGTGGCTTAATGACAAGGGAGGGGGCATACCATACGTCACTGGTTAAACTAATGTATGCACCAAGCATCGGGTACTGTGCTCATTTAGCTAAGCTAAAATGTACTATATTGCAATGGTATAAGGTTTAATATCGTAAGCGTATTATTTCAAGCGTGTTGTCTAAATGAGCAGAGTATGGCAACGCTAACTATTTGCGGGGTATTACTAAACAGTCTTTCTGATGACCATCACCAAAACTGGACACGGAAAAAAATCACTCTTAAACGAAGTGCATAAGGTTGTAATTAAAGAGACATAGTTCCCATCACCAGTGATCATCAGACAGGCCGTCTACAAACTAAGTTTGGGACAATATCACTAGTACTACCGCAGCCGTAGCCACAGGGTGATAGTGTGCGACTGACCTTTCTTCATCTGCTTGATCTGCTTGTCTTGGCTCTCCACGGCCGCGCCCAGCAGAGTGAAGATGATACCAGCTTGGGAGTTCACGCCGACCGCTGATACTAGCATTTTGCCGGAACCTGCAATGGGTAAGTTAACCGTTTGATCAGATCAGACCAACTATAGTGATAGACATACTGTCAAATAGCGAGTACCATTTGATCAAATCAAAACACAGTGATTGATGGACATTTTAACGATAAAAGTTCTTTAAATAGCGTATTTGTGCTACTTTCACCCCCAGTTGCTGAAAGGCTGATCAACGTAAAAATTAACTAATCATCTGTTAAATCTCAAGGTTAATTCGTTTGATTTGATCTAATTAGTTACACATGAGATTTAACAGGTGATTAGTTAATTTAGAAACTAGGGGTTAGTGTTGCAAGTGTCTATAGGTTAAGGCGTACTAGCAAGCAGGTTGTATGTTTGCTTGCCACATTACTTCTATAAAAAGGTTTATTATTTTCAGGGCAGTTTCGAACCACTGAAAGTCGTTCAATCTCATTAGATCTATTGAGCAGAAGGAGTGAGAGACTTGCTAGTTAATTTAAGAACTACTTATTTTTTTATATTCATTTCAAAACCTGTTTTAATAAGGGCTTGTAGACCGATGGATGAGGACGACGAACGACCGGGCGGTAGCGAAAATTGGGGGAGGCCTATGTAAAGCAGTGGACTTATTTTGGTTGATATGATGTAGAAACACGTACCTTCCATGACGTGAGTACCAGATAGCACCATGGGATCAAAAGCTTCACCCTTCTTGACATGGTCCGATTCGCCGGTCAGCGATGATTCGTCGATCTGCAATGAAGTACACATTTTATTATGTATCTGTTTGTTTTGTCGCCCGTGCAAACATTTTGCGACTAATGGCATTCAGCTGTAACGTGCAACCTCGTGCAAAACGAATTGGCCGTATTGGCTTATAACGTTCCTAAGTCATGAATATGATTTTACTTCATAAATAATTCTCAAACATTCAAATGTCACTTAACATTATAAAGACTTATTGTGTAACGTTGCAGTATTAATTAGTGGTATAAACGGATTATTCCTAACCGGCCAAGTGCGAGTCGAACTCGCGTACTAAGGGTTCCGTACCATTATCTATAAAAACGGCAAAAAAAATCATGTCTGTTTTATGGGCGCTCTCTTAAATTATTTTATTCTGTTATATCTATTTGTTGTTGTAGCGGCAACAAAAATACACCATCTGTGAATATTTCAACTGTCTAACCATCACGGTTCATGAGATACAGCCTAGTGACAGGTAGACAGACAGGCGGACAGACAGCGGAGTCTTACCAAGGGTCCCGTTTTACCCTTTGGGTACGGAACTCTAAAAATGAAATACTCTGCGATCTTTGAATGTCGCAGTGGAGCAATGTCAACGCTATCACTGTGTACAAGATTGTGTGTTTTATTACCACATAGAACAAGACTTTGATTAATTAATATTTATGCAAATGTAATATACTTGGTGTTTGTTAATTCTATGTTTTTAATTTGCCGACATAGAAGTTTAAGGGTCTATTTTTTATTTATTGTATATAAGCCAATCTTACAAATCTATACTAAAGTATAAATGCGAAAGTAACTCTGTCTGTCTGTTACGCTTTCACGCCTAAACCACAAAACCGATTTCATTGAATTTCAGTATAGGGATAGCATAGACCTTGGAGCACAACATGGGCTATATTATATCGCAAAAAAATTGCTTAAAAGGGTAGAAATAGGGGATGAAAATTTGTATAGAAAATGCGATATAACCGACATGCACATGGGCGGAGCTGCGGGCAACAGCTAGTTCAAAATCTTACAATACAATATCATAGTACAAAGTACGGCCTTATATTTCTTCCAGGCGGATCGTAAAGATAAAAGGGTTGGAAGATACCGACTCATGGTGTCGCCAACATCTATAGATAAGCTTCAACGATAAAAATCAGATGACAATCTACCAGACTGCAATGACGCAAACCTAGTATATTATAAATGCGAAAGTTTGTATGTATGTGTGTTTGTTACCACTCAGCTCCTAAACGGCTGAACCGATTTCGATGAAAATTGGTATGTAGATAGATTTGGTGCCGGAGACAGACCCGATCCGGTACCCTGTAAATCGGTGTGATTCTCGAGGGAGACAAACACATTTTAGGTGCGGACGAAGTCGTGTGGCGCAGCTAGTTTAATAATAAATATTGTTTTCAAAAATCTGTTTAATCAAACTGATAACAGCGCCTTATTACTATCATAAAACGTGTTTTCTTATCAGCCCCATCTAGACTGTGAAATGACGCAAATCGTACAATTATCTTAAGGAAAGGTATGTTTGATATGGTATCTACCATGATTTAGTTGTCAGTCAGCCTAAATAATTCTTAGATTTTAAACTCAAACTTAAAGCATTTATTTCATTTTGATCATAATGTATGACGCTCATGCAAAGTCAAAATTACATGAAGTCAGCTAATTAACCTACAGCCAGTTCGCTGACGAGATAGAGCTGTGAGAAGAACTGACAAGAAACTCACGCCACTCTTTTCAATCGCCAGATAATTACAGTTTTTTGTATGAATTACAATTTTAACACTCAACGCTACCAAAGAACCACTAACCTAACTAACAAGTTGACCTGTAAATTAATTATTAATGGGGAATTGTTTGTATAGTAGATAAGGTCGCCACGCTTTTGCTGTTATGCTGAGGATCGTGGGTTTGATAACCACCCGAGACATATTAATTGATATATCTATGTTTGTAACGTTTCTAAAGACAGAGGTCATTCTGTAGAATCGGCTTTTATTTAAAAATAGGTTACATGTCGAAAACGTCTCCAAAACTAGTATGGGTGTGGTTGTTTTTGCCTTAAGAGACTCTAGACGTGACGGTATGTTGATTACCACGCCTTAAGACAATTTAGGGCATATATATGTTGGTATGTACTAGTAGTAAGTAATATTATGTGAACGGCTTCCTAGTATTCGTTATCAATGCCTCTATATTATATATTTTTCAAACATCAGAGTTTGTTTGGATGATCGCGCTAATCTCTGGAACTACTAGTCAGATTTAAAAATTCTTTTTGCGTATGATAGACCAGTTCTCGAGGCAGGTTATAGGCTATGTAACATCACGCTACTAGCGACGGGAGCAGAGCAGTAAGCAAAGACGCGGGTGAAATCGCGCTGCGGGAAGGTTGTGCCCCTATAAGTAAGGATTTTTAGAACCATTCTACCTTTAAATAAATAAATAAATAAATAATATTTCAACAACTACACAACGCCATCTAGACCCAAAGTAAGCATATTATGTGCTTGTGTTATGGGTTCTAGAATGCGGATATACATACTTATATACTTTTTTTTTTTGTAAATACATACATATTATACATAGAAACACCCAGACCAATGCAAATAGACATGTTCATGCACACAAATATTTGCACTGAGCGGGAATCGAACCCGCGACCTCTGCGTGGCAGTCTATACACAGTACCACCGAACCACAGAAGCAGTCAGTCTTTGCCCGAGGGTTATCGTAAAAGGCGACTAACATAGAACATAGGCAGCTGAGTTACTTGCAACCAAATCCATCCGCCTCATTTGTGTGAATGGCGATGCTTTTACAATGAAAACTATGTGAAATTCCTACTTTAAGAGGAGGTTTATTAAATTAATTATGGTGAGAGAGCCTAACAATTATAGGATTATAGTGTTCTGACCGCCTACCATTTCAAGCTAGCGGATTTGACATAACTGCCTCGTTTTCCCAGACTGTAGAAAGAATAAATGTCATTACCTAATAATAGGGTACGTTACTGGGAACGAACGAAATTTATGATGACTAAATTTAAATATGAAAGCGTAAATGCATTTCTCCCTTAAATTTATACCTTGACCAATTTATTGTATTTTGCCCGTATTCTACCTAAGTATACCGTCGCCTAGTATTTGTCCTGATATCTGATTTATTGATACAACACGTGCGTCAAGTGATAAGGAATACCTTAGCGATCAAACATCGATAACAATGATAAGGTTCACTGGGTTATCACCAACCTGTAACGTTGCTTTATATTTACATTTTTATTATTTATACAAGTCTGAAGGTGCTTTTGGTTTATTCAGGTCATTGCCTGCACCTATAGGTATATTTATTTGTTTGTTGAAGTTAAAGTTAACTGTATTGTAAGGTGTTTTAAACGTGTACTTTTTGCTATTTTTTTTTTATGTTTATATGTGACAGTATTACGGATCTTACAAAGTTTTGCCTCGTGGTACGAAAAGTACAAAACAACATCCTCTTTGCACAGCAATCACAAACACTATTGCTCCACGAAATCTTGCTTGCATTTTCTTGTTTAATTTTTTTTCTCTACACAATTTTGAACCAAAAATGGACACCTAACAGATTTCAATACATTATTTAAATCATCGTTAGTGCATGTAGGACATGATGGACACGATGACATAACAGTAGATGGGTAAATTTTATATGGGAGAATTCGAGACCACTTGCATTATGACGAAGATCTACATACCTTCAAGTCATTGCTCTGAAGCAGTATTCCATCAGCAGGCAGCAGGTCACCGTACTTGATCTGACAGATGTCGCCCACGACTATTTCGCTGATCGGCACCTGCTTCACCTCTGAGCTTCGGATCACCGCGAACTTGTGCTCGCCCTCTATCCGTGACTGCAGCCCTCTGAAAACCATAACAACCAATATATTAGATTAAAATTTAAGGAGGTAATAACCAATATTAGATGCCATATAATTATGCAGTCTTTCATACTCCGTTCGGTTTAAAGTTTAGATACAAAATATAATGATGTCTATATGAAATAATTTACCTTTCAAATGGCAAATTTTTCAAACAGTTGCAGCACAATAATATAAGTAGATATCGTGAACTAATAAAAATTCATATATGTATACATTCTATAAGTTTATTTTTGGACATTACCAACTACAATGGAAAAAAACATTGTGAGGTAGGCTAGACTAAACAAAAATTAATTGTGTATACGTTTTGAGCAAGCGTGGTGACCAATGCTTAGGGTGCGCGGGAGCTGACCGTGAATTGGCTAATCACAGTGGTTAAAATCTCCACTCCGCATCAATGGAAATGCTGTGATTGGCCAATTCACGGTCCGCTCCTCTCCACTCCACCCAATTTCGTGTCAGTGGAAACGCATCCTTCTACTGCTCTGTATGAGGACGACTTTTGCCGTGAAGTAGGATAATAACAAGCAGGTATTGTTTACCCGTGAATTGTTGTAGGTTGATGATAATGATAATTTTATATAGATATGGTGAACTCACCGGAATTGCCGTTCTTTCGTATAATCGTTGAATGCTGTTACTATTACGACGACGATAACTGATATTAAAATCGCCAGACCTTCGATCCATTGGTAGTGTCCTTCCTCTTCGTCAAGATGTGCTGGAAATATACCAGATTATATTCACTAACGTATACTTAAAAATATAATATTTTGCTAACTAAACACGATGTGAGAAAAAATGATACAATAAGGGAAGAAGGGTTTAACACACTTACTACACAAATACTTTTAAATAATATGAAAAGATTGGATTTTAATCTTTAATTCTTTATGCAAACAGTTTCATTTCCATTAACAAATAAATAAGAGGCAAACGGATATACGGTACACTTGTACCGATAAGAGAAAATATCAGTGGGATATGAATGAATACTTTTAGTTAATTAGTGGAACATTGTCGATAGTACGTAAAACGAACATCAGGTAAAATATTTTTTTGTTTAATTTTTGGATTCGTTTTGTTAAAAAAATTGATTTAATAGGGCAATAAAAATGACCATCGGGAAGAATGCTTGTCTGTAAATAAATGTTATTAAAATCTCTTTCCTCTATTCTTGGTCATTCTGTCGGTAATAAATAATATTGTTTTAACACAAGAAACGTGATTTACTAATTGTGCTAAAGTGCTAAAATGTAAGTTTGAGGACACCAACTAAACATGGAAAAACTAGTTCCATATTACACCATAGTTAACTAGTAATCTTAAACACCGAATACCATTCAATAAACAATCGAAAAAAAAAACATAACATAATGGTTAACACGGCTCCATTCTAAACACTATTCTAACATGTAAAAGAAAGACAGAGATAGACAAGAGACAAGAGTAGGTGTTAGAGAGAAATAGAGTAATTCTGTTAAATGTGGAGCAGAGGTCCAATAAAGGAGTGGCATTGTGTTAAATAGAGTCGGCTGGTATAATTTTGATTGGGCGACTAATTATTAGAGTGTTCAGTTAGATCAGTGTGTTAAGTGCATTAAGTTGATGAATATTTACCATGTAATAAAGATGTATGAATTAATTTCTACGTGATAAAAGGAAAAGGAGAAAGGAGTGTTTTGTGTTAGAAAGTTATTATAAAATGAGATTTACGTCATTTACACCATGCCAGTATTTTGCAGATAGACTTGCGAAACTGGCATGGAGTAAAAAGAGATTTGTTTATTATTATTTATGACGATAATCTTTCTAAAGTCGTTACCTTAAATCGTTAAATCTAATATTTGCCTTTTTGCCCTTTGACAAATTAAATTGAGTTTGCAATTGTCTGCCAATCGGGATTTAAATGCATTCAAATCGGCCTTATGGTCAGCAGAAATTTAATTTAATCAAATTATCTATAAATTTATGCTTAAAGTATAACTGAGTATTGTGTTATTATTATGTTAAATGCTACCTAAATTCAAATCCTATTTTTTATTTCTAGTCTTTAAACTCATCATACTATTACTGATTCGTTCGTTCATATTATTGAGTGACAGTGTCGCTCCACACGTGTCCTACATTATGCAGATTCATATCAATTCAGTGAGTCCGATATGCTAACACCGATCAGGAACTATTACATCGCATTATCTATTCCACTATCACCCGTTAGTTTCTACACGAGCAACTTCAATTTATTTGATATTTACTGTCCTGTCTACTGTACAGGTTTACAACATTGTATTGAAATTATTGATTAATTTATGAAAATATCATTTATAAAATTTGCTTTTAATGTTTAGAAATTTAATTTAGCTGTTTGTTAAAAGAATCATAATTATGGCAAAATAGGGATGATAATAAGCATAGGTAATAACAATATTCGTCTAAAAACACCATTTTCAATTTTCGAATAAATTATGCAAACATTTTTGAAGAACTAAAGTTTATTACGAATAGACCCATCATTTGACTAAAACTATCATGTCATAATTTTGTATTAGGTACTGAAAACATACGATACGACGGGCAAATAGAGCGTTTTTACAGATCAAAAAGAGTTACTACAATTAATTGTCAACACCCACAGGATACAATTAAAATTATATTACTTATTATTTATTTAATTTATTATGTAGTCGATTTACGTATTTTGACAGATATAATAGACTACAAGCAGACATGGATACAGTCGGAGAGGGTAAAACAGGGTGCATTCTATACAGTGTGCTCAACAGAACCAATAACGTGCTCCATTATATATTTATCTTTAACGGGCACATTACTGCTCGTAACTATTTTAGAGACTTGGAACTGCATTCTGTAGTCGAGGGTAACCGCGTAAAATCCTTTGTCAGTTTCTCATTTCATTATGTATTGTTTAATATTTGGCAAAATTTTAGTATTCGACTATTAAATGCAGTATTTTTTTAAAGGCGTTATTCACTATGACCACGTAATTAGAAACTTGAGTAATAAGGACATCTGTTTCTTTTAATTTTTGTCATAGAGAATATAGGCCCAAAGTGAAAGATATAAATCGTTCAGACATACAACGACTAACAAAATTTATACAGTTGCAGGAATAAAGTGTACAGGATTTTTGGGTACATGGTATCTATAAGCTATATTTGACTCCTACTTATAGCTAATACAATGGACAATCGTGTCTATATCACATATTCTTACCAGGGTCGTCTAATGTTCCCAAATTGTTATTGAAAAGGAAAAATACATCAATTAATATACATTACCTTACGCTAAAGCTTTCTATACAAGCGCGAGTTACAAGATCTTCTATTAGACATTGTTAAAAGAAACGCACCTTCAGTGGAATGCAATTGATGTGTTTTGTTAATTTGGACTTTGTGAACATCAACGCAAGATCGATAGTTCTGAATCGCCGAAATCCGATTTATGATATTTTTCCTTTGAAGGTGCGATAAGGCGTGCTGATTGGCTTTCGGCATGTTTGTTAATCAACAGTTTCTCAGTGAAAAGTTAAAGAAAGTGATGATGGCAATGGTGGTCTGCTTCGAAAGCTATTACAAATATTTATGATTGAACAAGAGCATGAATAATTATCGCGTTTGTTAACGTTGGCTAAAATACCCTTGTGTCTACAGTAAGGAAAATATCTTCTTAAGATTTCATAATATTACGACTATAGTTAATAGGCTAACTATTCCAAAATTCCCGTGTGTTTTTCAAAGTTTATCTTGAATATTACTGCACATATGGTTAATGAATCATCATGAAGGAACCTGAACTATTCAAAAATGTAAAACATTAGGATTCAAGTGATCGAAATGTAGTGACTTATCAAGGAGGCTCAACCGTGAGATAGTGGAACCATGTGTGCAACAACAGCCTGATAGTAAGCAAATGCATTTTTCCAAGTTGTGTTTCAGTCTGCTATAGGAAGGTTGTAAAATGTAAACCCTTTCTTACAACACTCGTATATAACAAACCAATTTTGTTTATGAATTACATTTTCCTCACTATAAATAGAAGGGTAAATAAAAACTCCACATAAAATATTTATTGAGTTTCAACGATAAAATATATAATTGCTGGTAGAGTAATGCTCTCGCAAACGAACATAGGTCGTAGTATAGTTGACTCTACATGATTTTACATTTAATTTTAAACAATAAGTACAAAAGATGCGTCTTTAATATTATTTTATTTTCAAGCACGCGCGTGTCCGCTGTGCCTTGACCGCATTGCTAAGTTACATCACAGCTGTCTATTAACCCGAGCTAGTAACATTCTAACGTTTCCGAGAG
This sequence comes from Parascotia fuliginaria, assembly GCA_963082885.1. NCBI lineage: Eukaryota > Metazoa > Arthropoda > Insecta > Lepidoptera > Erebidae > Parascotia > Parascotia fuliginaria. The sequence goes on along the minus strand of OY720196.1, from coordinate 8,807,888 downwards.
CATCCCACCACATTACCACAATGAACATAGGCTCAACTATTTACAGATATATCTAAAAACGCAATATATTTATTTTGCTATTTATTCCACTGACGAAACATTCAACATAAAAATATATTTAATACAACCGCATAAGGTCAGATATCGGGTTAGTCATAAACCTAAAGTAGCGCTTTCAGCAGCTGTATACAAAATGTTTTTATGTGAAAGTTTTGCTTATAGAAACCTTCAGTTAGTCAAAGAAGTTCTCATTACATACGAAGCGTGTTAAAAAAGTTGCTTTTGAATAATTCAAAGAGCACATGACTTATTTCACGATCGATAGGCTAACACGGTAACCTCATCGCGCGACCGCCTGGTATCTTATAGTAACAGTTACGGATTATCTGAATTAAAGGAACTCGCTGTCACCGAAGTCGATGTACGTTGCACACTTACTACAGACCTAAGACATTTTGTACCTTCAGTGAAAAAAAGCATAAAATGACGCTTTTTCTTTTCTTATCTTGAGTACATTAGGTTAAAAGTTGCTAGATATTTCGTATCTAGACATGTTTTTCGCTGAAGATTACAATTTGTCCTTTAACCTCACATTCACAGATAATTCATATATCATAAACAGTAAACTCACCAGCATCAGCGGGGTCATCTGGCGGTTTGTAAAAACTCAACCCTAACGAGACGACAGCTGCCACCTCAAGGATAATAAGGGTAACGTCCTGCAGGGCCTCCCATACTAACGTGAGAAACGTTTTAGGAGGTTTGGGCGGGATCAAGTTCGATCCGAACACTTCGCGCCTGTGCTGCAGGTCCGCCTTTGAACCGCTAAGACCTAGAAACAAAGAGAAACAACATTTTAATATTGATTGACATCGTTTAACACTAAAAACAAGTACGACAAATTTCCAAAATTATTGTACCTAATGTTATTATTAGATTAATGTAATTCACAAAAATTTTAAAGACATTTGAAGAACATTCCAAAAAACTTGAATCTTTGAACCTTTATTTCAGATAAAAATAGAATAGTTATACCGTCCTTCATAAAAAGACAACATAAACGAAATTTTACTTTATAATGTTATGAATAAAGTTCGTTTTTCTAAAGCTTTGTGTTCGTAAAAGTTATGCGAAGGCTTCAAATGGTGGAATAAAGACGACGCATAAAATAGATGAGATTCAGCAGATAGCGAATAATACAAAAAGTACGCGAAACAATGCAGTAAGAAAAGTAATAGGAATTCTAACTACTACCTTGTTGAGAATGACACGACTCATTTCAAATTGAACCATGTATTAACCTATGATACAACAGAAAATGGGCAGCCTGATGAAATCCTGATACTATGTTGACCACTAACCACTCGATATTTGACTTTTTAAACAGAAAAGTACAAAGAACTCTAAATTTTTTGGCTTGTCACGGTGCAAAAACAGTATTTTTAAACGATTAAGTGCTCTACGGTTTACTTCATGTAAGCATGTCAGTTACAATTCGTGTAGACAAAGATCAATACAAAGAAGTGTGACGCGCATGTTGACGACAGTATCAAAGACTTGTAAGAATCTTAAAAAAACCTGTGAAAACGCTAACACATTGGAGCTTAAAGGTTTTGTAAAGCTACCCTAATAAACAAAAAGTCATAGTTAAAGAATTGCGTATTCAGAAAGCTTTTAAAACAGCAAAGGATTAAGTAGAAATAAAATAAATGCATGCATTGAATTAATTCCTCTTAGAGATGGAATTTAAATTTTCTACGGATTTGATAGTTGAAAAGTTAGTGTCAAAGTTTTCTTAAATAAATATTTTGTAGTGTGATGTAAATAAAGTCTCGACTGCATTAAGTTTTAAGTTCTTTCGCTTTTGTGTAGTCTGCTACTGATTTTTCTTCTTTCATTCTTCTGTAGTAGCTCTAAACTCATTTGTGTTGAAACCTCTTTAATTGCCTTTTCTATCAAAAAAGTTGAGACGGTCTAGGACTTAATATCATGATCTGGACATATTTGGTTCAAAAAGACACACGTAACAATTTTCCCTAAATCTAAGCAGGTACCTAGAAGATATCTTGGATACATTTCGAAGCCGTGTTTATCGTTTTTACCAAGCCCCTGATATCCGTGGCTGTCAATCATATCAATTACGCACAAATGTAAATCATTTTGATTGATTGATTGTATATTAGTTGCCGTCGGGGCATCGAACTCGGTAAAGTTTTACAACACGTCAATACGTATGGCTATAACCACCATGTTAAATATTTTCGGATCAAACCACTACCAAAGGAATACTGTAAATGTAATTATAGGAAATACTAGGACTGACTGACTGATGTGATAAGTTTAGTCTGCGTTTAAAAGGTTTTTCTAAAGTTGGCAACGCTGCTAACACTAGTATGCTGCTAACACTAATAGTGATTGGGCTCCACATCACATTACCTAGCGTATTCGAAAACACCTTCACTGAAAGTGTTAATCTAAGGCTCCTTTACTTGTTAAATTTTAGCAAATAATCTCGAGCACAAGAGACGGCTACCACTAAACCCCCTGACGTCCGTATTTTATATACTCACACAAAATAGTGAGATAAACACTCGTCATAAGTTTCTACATATAAATTCAAGAGATAATACGGCAAAATCTACATTTCACGACAGCATTTTTCAAACCCTTATTTCCTCATCTGTAAAACTTGTAAATTTATTGTAGTTACTTAGAGAGACTGGAGGCCCAGTCCTTTTATGAATATTTATCATCCAAGACTTACTAAGGATCTTGTTGAGGACTGAGATATGGAAATTTTAATTCCGTCGAAAGCGAGTTACAAGTATAGGTTTTTGAAATCTCACCAATTTACTTATTAAGCAATTTGGGATGAGATCAGCTTAAGGGATTTCGCGGCGGTTGTTCTGATTTATTAGTTGGATTCTTGATGTTAGACATTGAAATTTAGTTACGAGCCAACGAATTATATTAAATCTCAAGAGTTACTAGTAACATTTGAATAATATGATACAAAAACGTAGATGACATGCAAGTTTAGCTAGCCCTAGACCGGGAATGCCGTGATGCTGTTATCACAAAAAGCTATTACTGTACTATGTAACATAATTACCACATTACTTACTATCGATCACCTGCCGTAAAATACACGTAATTTTTATTACTATCGTGACGTAACGTAGCGGTAAATAACTATAATAAAATAGCTTGCTTTGTTATATTAGTTTTAAGAAAACTGTTATTGGAAACGAAAGCTGATAGAGACCTGCTGGAGTAACCTGATACGCGCATAAGTCTTTATAACGCTGGTTAGGCCAAAATTCCCTGCTATAATGCACAAGCAGTATTGTATTTTTTTTGACGCTAGGGTTTTTTTACTAGCGCCCCACCGCATTTATTTCTGACCTTCACTGAATCAGGAATCAAAAGAACAGACACCAATTTTTTTCACTAACCGTGACCTTCTATTTCACCTACACATTAGCTCTCGAGTGGATCATTTGCGAAATACCAGATTTACAGATATCCAGTTGTAATCGTGATAATACTATGGTGTAAACAGTTTTTAGCGACACAGTAACTGTTTTTGGACCAGCTCCAAAATATATTGACACGTTGCTACTGCCGCGTCAGCAGTCGACAATGATACTGTCACTAGGAGTAGGTACTTATAAATCTGATTTTAATAGAACTTGATTGAGAAAAATACAAATAGCTCGCAGAATAGTATTAGACCACGTACGAGTAATATATTCATTTTCTGCACATAGCTTTGTTTAAGGAAATCTGTTAGTACCTAATCGTATTTGGATTTCTGTGCGCGTTAAGGATGGATTGAGAAACCACTACATTTGAGAAGCCGGTTGGTGTTTTGCAGAGATCGCGCCTTCATAGTATGTAGGTAATGGTTTGACCGATATCACTTAGTTAAAATTTAGCCTCATACTAACCTAAATGTATAACATTTCCATAACTAAAATAAAACTCATAAGGTACATTTAATAATGTGCTAATTAACCGTAATTAAGGAAATCTTTACATTACTTACTACAAGCTGCGGATAAATTGGTCAATTTGTTTTTACATTGATTTATGTGGACACTTTATAAACCCACAGAAATACTTATTATTTCGGAAGGAAACTGTACCGTATTAACAGCTTGATCACTTTTATAGTCAAATTGCATGCCACTTATTTTAATTAAAAACACAGCACATCAAACAAAGCTGCCTTTATTACAATTGTCGATAAGTAAAACACATGTCAAAGACAAAAAGCTTTTGTTATTCAAAGGCAACTCGAGGCCTCCCCTTTCAAATTGTTCACTGAATTGAATCTTGTAATTTGCCAAATAAATTTAGCGTTATGTTAAGGGAGGGTGTTGAGGAATTTGTTTGTTTTTTTATTCAGCTACATTAAGTAAAGAAGGGAGGCCAGTGAGTTGATGCTGGACAAGACGTCAGCCTTTTCACATTTTATAACGTTATAATGTAAACGAAGTGTACTTATCCATAAATAGAACCTATAAATAAAAGTCGCTGGTTTCTTATTTAAACTTCCTGCAAACAATTTGCACAAGGCGGACTTGATGCCTAAGGCATTTTCAGCCAGTTAACCTTAGGGTGATGCAGTGATAAACATGGCAGGTGTCTTCTGTCTGTTTCTCAGTTAAATTCTCAGTTACGCAACGGATTTTCATACAGTTTTCACAATCGTTAAGAAAAAATCTTTCAAAAAGTTTTTTAAATAGACGTAATAAATATTATAATTGGTTTTGCCTAGTACAACGACACCAAGTCGCGTCAACATTTTATACTTTTTTGGTCTCATTAATAGCATATAAAGCAGATTTCCCACTATGTAACAGATATAAAATTTATGTATGCACAAAAAAGAGAAAAGTTTTTGCATGTTTAAGTGACGCAATTTCGTAAGATGTCATATAAATAAAATGATGCACAGATAATAAACGGCATATTAGCACAGCAACTCACTTCCACAAAGTCTGCACACAGTCAGGATGAATCAGACTGGTTCCAGATCATTGTTGATGTTCTTTAACTTACTTGACTTAAAACAACAACAAACACCAACAAACACGACGAAAGAGCCAGAAAAAGAACATCTGAATTACGTAAAATATAAATAGAATTAAATTTGCACAAAACTTGAAAAATGCACTGGCTTTGACGTACTATGGTTATTCCTGGTGTTGCACAAGTAGGCTACGCTATTGCTTACCATGAAGCATAACATCATGCCTGCTACAAATGTTTGAAATTCGCCACTATAACTATAATGCATAGATAGTTTTTTTTTTATGTAAGTAGTAACTGACGCTCATGGATGAATAAAAGTCCCTAGTATTGCTCCTGCAATGCCAGGAATTCTGCGAATGCGCTGCCAACTGTTATGGGAGTGGGGTAGGTGAAAGGATTGAGGAAGGTGAGGTAAAAGGAAAGGAAAAAAATTGGGCCTCCGGCACTCTCACTCACCGAACAAAACGCAATAGTACAGATACTAATACTCCCCCCGGCCAATTCGGGCCATTCATGCTGAAACCAGCATGGATCTACTACCATTATATACTACACGAATAAATAGAATAATCTCTGAATATTAGTAAAAATGGTAAAAAAATATGTGGTTAACAAGTAGTCAGCAGAAGAAAGGACTTCTTTAAATAGTGTAAAGCGCATTTGCTTTACATTATTTCTAGCAAAAGTGACAAGTATTTTGAACTAAAGCAATACAATTTGCTCAATCCATAAAAATCCAACGAACAAACGAAATGAAGATAAAAAGTCCGTCTTTACAGCTCGGTCAATACATGGATGGTTTCGTCTGAGTTTTATGAGGGAGGCATGTTTGAATAATAAACAGCATTTACCTGAGATGATGTAATATTTGTATTAGGTATCGTTGTGATGAATATTAATTTATACAGCTATTTTAGGTGTGTGATCTAGGTTCACAAGAATGTGTGGATAATTGATCGTATCTTATATTAATATATATTTAAAACGTGGAAAATATGTATAGTGTCGGTGAATATTAGCGTCAAAGAAACATGAACTTATCATATTTATCACATGTAAGTCGGTAGACGTCCACTGTTGGGTTGAACCTCAAATAATCGGAATCGATATTTTCAATCGGTTATAATTATACTGAAACAAATCTGACATCTGGCAACATTCTTCCGAACAATAATATTGAGTGATGGATATTATAATTCAGTTCAATATGTATTTATTTGGAATATCAATGCTTGGGTAAAAAATTTTTTAATAAATTACAAGTAAACATAAAAAAATAAAGCTTAATTTTTTAATATATTGAATTTACTGCACGCTGCCATAAAATGGGCCTATATACAATAAACGAAGTCTTCTAAACGAAGTGGACCAACAAAAATTTGTATTATACATATATAAAAAAAATATTTACAGTAAAAGCGAACAGAAACAAGTTGTGTTCATCGTATAAATACGCTCTGTATCATATTGTTTGGACAATCTCATTTAATCGCGTCGTAACTCTTGTTTTAGAAGTTTCTTGTGTAATGTAAACTGTCCCAAAAACAATGATGTAGGAAAACGCGTGTTCTCTCGCTAAATTATAAGCTAAAAATAGATTGCAGGTACGGGATGTTTACTATTCCGGGAATTTTACGTAAAATACGAAAATTTGTATTATCAATACATACATAAAGAGGATGCAAAGCATCTTACCATTTCTTATGCCTCATATAGGTATTGGATAAATGGTTGCAAGAAAAATGTCTACCAGGGTATCCGAACAGAATAACTCACAATATGTACCACATTGCCTTTCCCTTCCATTTGCTCATAAAATACAGAAATACTACATAAGTTAGTGCTTGTTGTTCAGCGAATTCAGCGCATTGGGATAAGCAGTGCCTAAAGTCGTTATTACTAAACCCGAACTACAAGTCTATTTCTAGATGTTCTGAGGAATTAATTTACTAGAAATTACGTCATTGCCAAATGCCATAACTTATTTTACATAGCACGCAAGTAAATCGGGGCTACTAACTTTAAATATCCAAAAGCAGTGTGTATAAATACTTGATAAGACATATGAATGAGCTGCATATGGTACCGGAAGCGGTGCCGCACCGTCGTAAAATATTGAGTGGAGTCAATGTACCTACCGGTTTTAGTGTTACGTGAGCTCGTATAGCAAACGTGTTTGGTAGGGTTTATTTTAACTAAGTAATCAATGGAATTGAATTTAATGATTGGTTTGATTACACACTGTAGATCAGCTGTTAATTAAGTAACTTACTTAAGGTGAGGTGGCGAAAATAGGAGGACCTTGACCTATGTTTTCAGCAGTAGGCGCCTTTCACCTGATAAAATTTGCTGATGATGAAGTAAGCATTTTCTCTGTGACTATTGGACATTGTTGATAACAATTTGGTTGTGGTCGTATGATCTACATATACATTACTTGTTTCTTAGTGCACAAAACGTGGTTGAAACTAGCGCTTAGAAGATTCAGCGAAGTTCAAATAAAGGCTGCCGAGGTTTTTGAACTGCTAAGACACAAACCGCATTACTAATCCAAATTTTTAAAACTATACGCACAAGGTCCGACATTACCACACAGATTTGCATACGAAATGAGCTACACTAAAAACTAAGCTCCTTGGAAGATTATGCATAGAGGCATTACTAAGAACGTTTTAATGCGAATATTAACGAGGTACTAATTGCAGATTTATATCGCATATGGTGACCCGGCTAAACGCCAGTAACGTCCCTTCACGTGCGCCGCCCCTTCACCCGCTATTATTCACGTGCGTTATATGCTAATAAAAAGTATGAAAGTAATTTTCTTGTACGGCTGTATGAATAATGAATAAGTAAGGTTTTATTTTAGACTTATTTTACCTATATACTAGTCAATGAACAATTGAACAATTAAAAGTAAGTAATTTTTTTTAAAGTGTGAAATAATAGGCAGGCCGTGAAATAATAGGCCGTACTGTCGCTATCGTACGGACACACCATTTGCGGCCGTATGTTGACTTTAAGTACATCATTTAGTGCAGTACCCTACTAATGCGGTATATTTGGCACCGATACCGTAACATATGCGGTCGTTTGTTTATACCGTTACGCTAATTGTAATTAGCAGAATTGATATGCGATAATATAATCGTTCATTATCCACTTTTGATATTACTCCGTATACCACTAACTATGCTGGCAATACTTTTATAAGACGTTCCTGCAAATATTATAATAAAAATCTTGCCAACATAGATATTTTCTCTTCTTCACCAGGCATTTATAAGAAACATATAAAAAGTATTATTTACTCAAGGACAGATCAATATAATCAATAGTCATGGGCGTTATGGTTGGTTACTAATTAAGTTCCTAACTAAATACATTTAAAAATACTGTAGTAATAATAGCACTTTAATTATATTGTAAGTTTGGTTAAGTTTTTGTTTATTAACTTCAAAATTATGTATATTAGTTTATTTTTATGGAACTGTTTTGGTCTAATAGTAAACTATCATAGTATTTTTGTTTTAATTTAAGACTGTTTGTTTCCTGAATAAAGAAAATAAATAAAAATAATAAAGCAAAAACATTTTTTTAAACCTCATTATCGAGAAAAATGTAGATAACACTTGAAACTAAATTATCTCGGTGTAAGTAAAGCTTAGGAGTATCTTAACGTTGCGTACAGTTTCAATATTTCTAAGAATTGTAATAAACACCTTATTGTGTATCCCGATCTGTAGATACTTGCAGTTACACGTTTCGTATGTCATACAATATGAGCAATCAAACGGATATTACATATGTTACATAACCTTCCTCGAGAAGTAGGGTATCATATGCGAAAATATTTTTTAAATTCCGACTGGTAGTTCCAGAAATCAGCGCGTTTAAACAAATATCAAACAAAAAAACTCTTACACTTTATATAACAGTATAGGTATAATCTAAACTCCATATTGATATCTATTTTAAACGTTCTGTCAGTGGCGAAGCGTCCATGTAACACGATTCCTGCCGGCTTCCCTTTTAAAATATGTCCTGACCACCTTATACCTATCACTGCTTGCGTGTCTACTCAAAGACTAACTAGCATTCTGAAACTCAAAATATTTTAGTTTCACCGGCTTCTCTCCTCGGAAAAGTAACTCTTCGCTACTGCGTTCTGTGTTTACGACAATCAAATTATCCAAGGAATTTCAACCGGCATTACATCGATAGGTAATTAACAATAATATAGGTAGTTATTTTGCTGATTTAGAACTACGTGATATCTAATTATTACCTATCGATCATTAAACGATATTTATATATCACTGATAACAATCTGACATCAAACTAAAACATTTTAAAATATAATTTTGATAACTTAAGCTGTTAATCGTAGCAATCATACTTTTTAATACTAGTAGTGACCTATAAATGTGTTGCTTGATGATTATGTACCTCCACAGTACATTAAGAAGGAGACTTTTGTCCAGCAGTGGACGTCTTTGTTGATATGAGGTTGATGACATAGTATCTACTATGTAAAGGGTACTTGTACCCTTTATTATTTGGTGTCGTCCTAGGTAATTTTGCTATAATGAATGACTGCAAACCATTTACTTTATGTTTTTAATCTTAGTAAAAAAGAATTTGTAAAACCGCTATGACGTAAACGGCGCGGCGGCGCGGCGCTTAACTAATGTTACGAGCAAATTATCTGTGCAATCAATTATATCGCGATACCGAACTGTATCGATTTTTACGAAAAATTGCCGCGTGATCGCCCTGAAAACTTAATTGTTACCACCCTATAGGCGATAAATAATTCAAGGCTGTGTTGTCAGTGTAGGTACTCATCATTAATTTCTTATTACGCCTACATATTGTGTAAGTACGTATATTCACGAGGTTATTAACGCTGTTTTTAACGTTTTTGACGGTTGACTTTACAGTAAGACCACAATGTGTCCGTGAACAGCATTACATTATTAATTGTTTTGTAATGTTGATTTTATTGGTCAGTATCATGTGCCTAGGGCATAATGAAGACTTTGTTGAAATCTTATAATCGCATATAATCTCAAGTAAACACAAAAGAAGTATGTATGAAACAATTTATAGGCGATAAATGTAGTAAACGACTGTAAGACAGGAGTAAATAGGCACATAATGTAAGCTATGATAAACTGAGTGAGAAAAATATACTAAGAGCTGGGAGGGAACGGGAGCTAGGTTTGGCGCCAACATAGTCGACTGGCGCCAATATTTGTGGGAATAAATAATTAATTAACAGCTGCGACTTTGCCTGTACACATCATGCGATACAACTCTCGATTGTCCAAGCTATTTATTTGTTTTATTCAAATCAGGTATTTTGTTTTTGATTCAGATTTTAATCTCGAAAATGCTGATAGCAGACTAGTTCTATTTTTGCAAGAGGTGTATGCCTATCGGTTGCCTTCAAAATGTTAGTAGCTGATGATTAAAGCTACAAAAACTACAATATCACAACAGCAACATGATATTGAAAAGGAAGTAATTTGTTTAATGCCAATATTCGATTAATTAGAACGGTTGCTACGTAGTTATATATACTTCTATTTTAGCAGTACATTGAATACATAAGGTACTGTCCTTGAACTCCCCAGCCACAAGCGACCTTCGTACAACAAAAACTGGAGGTCAGAACGCTACGATACAACTTTTACTACAATTTTGTTAATATTAAATACTTTTATTTATAGATGACATGATGATTGTTTAATAATCATTTATTTCACATACTGTAATACAAAGAACGATTATTAGTTATTATCACTAATATTAGTATTTAAAAATTTCTATGTAACAAAAGTAATTTATTCGAAAGTCATTTGTTAAAATGTCCTGCGTGAAAAATCGAATGAATGAAAAATTTTATGCACGTGGCGGTCATATATCCAGCAAGGTTTAATTTGGGAGTCACTTTGGAGACATAGCTAAGTTGCTACCAATAGAAGGTAAAAAGGTTACCGTGCTTAACAGAACCGGCACTCCAGCCCATAGACGGTTTATTGCCAAACACACTGAGAAATTGGGACGAATTTCCGGTCATAAGTAGTACTTATACAACGTCTAAGTACACTACAGATGTCTCAGACTAAATAAAAAGAAACACGTAATAGAAGAAGCAGCATGATTTAACTCCTCACAAGGTGGATCAAAAACCTGATAAAGGTGGAGAGCTACACATGGATGAGGCTTCAAGACTCATCGAAGTAGTGAAACTCGGAAGAGGACAAGACATTTTGCGACCGAAATGACGATTATATAAAAAACCTTTATCCAAAAATTTCATAAAATCAATCAGATAAAAAAACACTGAATTGTGTTACGTAACAAACATGATGTAAAACCGATCCATTGACACAATGATACAGTTTTAAATAAACACGAGTAAACACAGGAAGCACAGGTTAGGCTTACATTTGAAGTAGGTGCCAACGTTTGAGCTGAAGAATTAAATAGAGCAACGTAATGCTTATTGAACACACTGTCAGCGATAATAATCTATTTCAGATCTACCAAACAAATAACAAACTAATCTTTGATATTTTAGTTTCTGAGTAGTATTTTTGAAGTAACATTGTTTGAAAATTTTGCAAGACAGACGGATCGAGCATGTCAAATCTGAAAATTGAAATAACATTTGTTATGGTGTAGGTACATCAGACAATAGAGTTTGTCGTCTAATATGTCAGTAGTATTTTACAAGGTGATTACTTAGTTTGCTTTATGAAAATTGATCCAGTCTTATTTATGTACTTATTGGAGTCACTGCCACAAAAATGTTCATTCATATCATTCACAAACTTTCTTACCGACTTTCATATTTAGCAATAATCTCATTTAGGTGGTAATTAATATTGATTTAAAATATAAATTTTTTAAACTTTCTTTTGTATCAGACAGCCACGATCGAATTTCCTATTATTTTCATCCATGGTATTTGGTTAACTTGTAGCGTAGGTATCCAAGGTCTCGGGCGTCACGTGCTGTAGTACAATGGGCGCTATCTGAATAACTGATGGAGCGTCGCAGCGTCACCGCGGCACAGCTGTCTGACCGTGTGCCGACAGAAATAGAATGTCGATACCATACGACCTGTGCCCAAGGAGAATTCTACTCGGATTCACAACTATTGTACATCATCATTACACTTTCAAGAAATAAAAGCAGTACATTTAGATCAGGGCTCTTACTTATAAAATATTCATGGCACTACCGTCAATGAAAAATGCATCGCTGGAAATAAACCGATCAATAGACCTGAAGCAGCCGTAGATATCACTTACATTAGATTTGAATTTATTTGTGAGTAAAAGTCGTTAGTATTTTATGTACCTAAAATACCTAAACACGGGACATTAGTCTTCGTACAATAAACTTTACAGGAAATAGATCACACTATGTATAATGGGAGCACATAAAATATATTAGGAATATCGTTAATGCGAGAATAAATGGAGTGCTCCACTTCGCGCGCTCAACTCCCATGGGTGAGGAAGTAATGATAAATGGTTAAAATACAGCATAATGTGCAAAATAAATACTATACGAAAAGATAATGCAGGTAGTTACTACAACGGTTGTAGTAATAGTAAAGTTAGTATTTAGGGGCACGCTCAACTATTACACAAATTAATAAAACAGGATACTGTCAATAATGGCTGCTGACGTAAACGGAAAGTGGAACTCATTAGTTAATATAAATGATCTAACTGGTGCAAAAACTAACGTTATTCATTTAGGTAACATATACGGCCTTTGGGTAATCGTTAATAAAGTAGCTGATATGGTATTAAAGTATATTCATTAATGATGATAAAATCGATCTTGATAATACTATCAGCCGCACCTAAAACCGTTTCATGTTATTTATTGTTACCAAGTCTTAGATATAGCTGTTCCAAATTTCGGGTATGGTTCATTAGTTTGATAGAATGCTAGAGATCCATGTCACACCTATCTATCGCACCTACAATGTGAACGAAGCTTAATTAATACGGCAGGGTCGTTTAGAAATAGCTCGGATCTTTTATCATTAGGCTTTTCATCATTATTATCATTTATCATGTAGTCGCTCAGACGAAAATAATTCACGGCAATTATAACTATGATATAAAAAATACAGACAATTCAGTAGGGAAATCATAATATGATCAGTTTTTGCAATGTTTTCGAGTTATTCCTAGCACGTTGCTAAGTAATAATAAATAGAGGTATAACGCATTAGGCTATCTTGAAACGAATCTGGTAAAAGGGTCCCAGGAACTGGTTCCCGGCGTCCTTACAATTGGCGTGAAAAACGATCCTGTTTGGGTCGACGTGCGAAATAATGGTCAGTAAGAACCTCTCTACACAAAGATTGCTTCACAGATAGGCTGGCTTGCTTACAATATACTTGATTACAATGACAATGTTGGAGCACTTGAAATGTGGGCCAAACATTTTGATAGCGAGACTCAGCAATTTATAATAAATAACAGTAGGCTCTTTGTGGATGCGTATCTTTGTCATAAATGTTAGATAAAATAGGTTTACATAAATATAGAAAATGAAATTTAACGATAAACATAAGTATATTTTATATTTATAAAAACCTATTGATTGGTCGATTTTCTAGAAACATTAATTTATACACACATTACGTATGAGAATAATCAAAATAATATGCTTCTAAATTCAGCTGCAGGTACTAATATTAATATCAATAGAGATTTGTTAACTCAAGAAGACATTAATTGGTGGTGGTGTATAATGTATGTGATATACTCGTATGATGTATACTGTATATGTATGTGCCTCATAGTTAATTAAAACGGGATTTTACGACTCATCTACTTTTTAAAGTTTCATGCAATGCAAATCTCCTTTGTTTTAAAATATAATTTTATACAAAAGTTTTTATGCATAATTTAACATACAAATTGAAATAAACAATTTACTAAAAGTAAAAAATGTCTTCCTACTGAAGTGTGACAATTATCAATTTAGAAAAGTCGTTTTCAATTCGGTCGAACTTCAGGGCGTTGTCAGTTTTATGATCAGTGAAAATCAGTGAATCGTATCTAATCAAGATTGAGATGTTCCTCTGAGTGCGAGAGCCGTCCAGTTTTATGTCCACCATAAAAATAGGCTGGCAAATGATCTCATAGGTTTTAAGTGTTACATTTCGTATTTGAAGCGGACCATCTGGGATTTTAGTAAAGATTGGAAGGTTGATAACAGTATTTATTATGTTGAATTTTGTTTTATAAGAGTCCAGATTCTCAAGAGATGTTTATTTGCAATATTTTATATAGACTGTATTCTAATCGCTATCTGCATTGTTATCTCTACGGAACTTCTCAGTTCAGAGATAGCATACATACAATAAATTAAAAAAGAAAGAACTATAAATTGAGAAATTCCAAATAAATAGCCAGGGCACTTCTACACACACCTAAGACCACTCAATCCTTATAAATATGCATGCAATTTTCTATTTCAACATTTGTGGTTATTTTGTATTGTCATAGATATATAGACTATTCCAAAAATGGCAAATAAACTTCAGTGCGTATCCAACTATCTTGCGTTTCACTTGTCCTCACATATCTAACAGAGGTGTTCATTGTACGTTGACCAGTCTTTAGCAGGAATCATTTATATTTAGAAGAGCAGTAACGTAGGCGTCAAAATGTCCTAGAAAACAAAACATGCACAGACTACTCGAAATACCCGGACGTATGGACCTATTTGCACAGCACTAAAATAGGTTGGCCAAATAGGATTACACGAATGTCGATAAGACCAATAACCGTACGTTTGGTGTTCTGTTTGTTAAATGCATAAGGCTCTAGTTAGATAACTTTATAAAATGCTAGGTTGTTTATCGACGCTTCAAAATTTGATTTTGTAACCGGTATTTTAGGTTTTGCATAGAAAACATGTCGTTCTTGGCATTAAGTGTAGGTACAATTATTTTCTAGCTATATTTATTTATCCATTATCTCATAGTTTTATATATTTCATGAGAGCAAAAAAAATAAGAAAAATGCTTATCTACAATATTAAATACATAGCGTAGGTTTATGTACTCTGCTGACATTATGAATAGTGAACACAATAAACATAGTCTCAGAATATTAGACAACAACTTAGCGAGATCACAGCACAAGGAAATGGGAACGGCACATAAAAAAAGACGAGGCGAATAATACAAACTAAATAACACACATTGTGTAGGATACAGCTTTCATTACACAAGAGAACAGATAACTTACTCCGACTTATTATATTTAGACGAGAGCTAAGCATCCGCGATCCTGTCAAAACATCATCAACTGAAATACACAGGAATAGGGTTGCATTTCTATAACTGAAGAAAAAACGTACGGGGGGTTTAAACAGAACAATCTACGGCGGCACAAATAAAACACATGCGAGTTGTTAATTAGCTGTCAACTTGCAAGTTGTGCGAATTTTGAGGGTATTTTGGTATTTCAATCAATCATTGTGACGTTGCTACCGACCACGAGGCAATACGGCGAAATTGTAAGGGCTTTCCGAAGTGCCTGTCGGGCTTTGTAATCATCGAAATTGGCAGATTATAACGAGAATGAGTGGCGTAATCTAATCATTTTTTATTACTACCTTATATGACTTAATGAGATTGTACAAGTTGGGTACCAGAACAATGTTGTAGGACAACAAAGTTTGATAAAACTTTGTACATGCGATACAAATTCCACAAGGAATTAAGTTCATAATATCTAATGCTAGCTAACTACATCAAAGCATTATTAGAAGCTTACGTAAGACAGCAATCAACGCTGTATTAGACAATACACATTACTGAAAGGTTTTCTTGAGATTACATAGTTTAATAGGAACTCGCTGAAAAGCGTCTCACTGTCTGTATAATCGCTAATCTCAAGAACCGCTCATCAATAGATTTGGAAACAATTTTGATACTACGTTGGTAAAATATAATACACTAAATTCCCGCGGCGCGGTTTCACGGTTATAAGCTATGTAAATCACGCTACTGGCGACGGGAGTAGAGCTGTAAGCAAAGACGGGGGAAAAACCGCGAATCGGAAAACTAGTATACATAATAAACCGGCAGAACGATAGTGAAATCGTATCAAACTTAGTTAGGTGGTTAAGAAGAAGTTAGCGGAAAAACAGATAGAAGAAAACAAGGACTTTGCAGTATACTATTTATGGATTGTAACGCTTGCACGTCTATCAATAAGGTTGTACAGTAGATCCACGCCGGTTTCAGCATGAATGAGCTGAATCGACCGAGGAAGTACTACCCTCTCATAGAAGATCGACGTAAGAGTAGTAGTATCCGTACTATTTATTGCGTTTCATTTGGTGAGTGAGAGCGCCGGCGGCCTAATTTTCCCTCTTTCCTTTTTCCTCCCTTCCCTCATTTCCTTCACCTACCCAACTCGGTAGCAATGCCAGACTCGGAGTCGTCTATAAGCGACAGTTACCATAGGTTTGATTATTACTTCGACAAGCTGACAAACCCGAAATCATTACTTTATTATGTACATTTTACTTGATTTTTGTTTTACTGTACAATTAATTAAAAATCATAATCACTGTCGTTGAAAATTACGAAATTGAGAACATTTTAGTAAATTTTTTATGGTGATATTTAGGATCTTTTTCCAGAGTTTACTAAGCCTATTTTTAATATTCTGTTTGGTTATTGTCTTTCTTTGTTTTTTTTTAAATCTACATTATTTTTAGTGTAGACGAATTACCTTTTGGTTCATTAGTAATTAACGAACTGGCTGTAGGTTAATTGGCTGATATTTTATAATTTTAACGTTCATAAGTGTTAAGTCAATTAACCCAAATGAATAAATGTCTTTAACGTTGAATTTATTAGGACTTGGGTTAGTTGATTCTTCAATATTAGCTTAGAGGGATGACTTAGTACTCGTAGTTGTCTTATAAACATCGTCTTCTAAGAGTTTTTATCCATCGCAAAAATTTTCCAACGATATTTACATACAATAACTTTCTCGTGGAATGTGGCTGCTCTGAATTTAGCCGTCTGGATGACCACGTCACAACTATGACTCGCGTGTGTTCCAACACTATTTGTCCAGAAATATCTGGTCACGTCACCTTGACGCTTTGACGTCTGGGAGACATCGTTGTCCGACGTCACCAGACATGGGTTTGGCTGACAATTTCTTTGGGTGAAATTGTCAAACGATGAACCGGATGATGCCGAAGAACGCTGTTTATTTTAAAAATATCGTATAAAAAGTCTAAAAATAATGATGTAGCAGGAATATTGTAAGAATTTTAAAATGTGTCATAAAATAAGTTATAAGAGAAATGGGGCACCATCATTACAGCATCTCTCTAATGACATCTTCTCGTTGTGTATTGAAAATATTTTATCATAAAAATTTATTTTTTTGTATAATACAGGATGGAGAAAATTTAATAAGATCATCAAAATCATGGTTTATTATGGTGCGGTTTCTTTTTATTTGAAAGGATTAATTCTAATTACTAGTTAACGATTCCATACAACATTTTCATCAGTTGAATCATACAATTTACTGAAAGGTAAGTATAATATGGGATGGAGAAAAATGAATATTTATTCGAAATCATGGTTTATTATGCAAATGAAATGAAAATATATTTATTCATATATGTTAATTAAATTAACACTTATGAATGTTAAAATATACAAAATGTCAGCAAATTAACCTATGGTGCGGTATGTTTATAATTAAAAGGATTAATTAATTACTAGTTAACGAATCCACACAACATTTCCATCAGCTGAATCATACAATTTACTAAAAGGTAAACACATATATTATAATATACACACCTATGTTACCTTCCAGAATTAGAATAGAAATGAATAGCCCCGACATTTTCTATTGCCCAATAATTCATAAGGGCTGTATCTACGGTGTATTTTCATGTTTAAAATGCATGGTATGATTACAGTTGTTTATGAGAGCATGGTTCATGTCTGAGGCCATCTTTTTTGATGTTGATGTATGACTATTGTCTGTGGTTGGCGTCGCTGTTACTTTTTTAAATGTTTTTTCGTGATTTGTTTAAATTTTAATGAAGTGTGACTTTTCATTAGTTGAAGTAATTTATGTTGTTAGAATAGAACGAATATCCGAAGAAGTTTATAATAATGTATTTATTTAGACCAGAACACCGCCCACCTAGTATAGTAAGTAGCCGAAGTACATGGATCACAAACGTTAAAAATTAGCTATATATATCTTACTGGTGATGGCCCAGTAAAGTCGTTATGGCCCAGTGGTAAAGGCACTCGCGGGGGTTCTAATCCGGGCAAGTACCAATGTGATTTTTAAAATCATATGTACTCTCTAAGTTTATCTGATGATCTTAGTGCTCTGCCTGCTGCTGCCCCAGAAGTGTATGCTTCTACTACAATGATAGCGCTTTCATTACTAATACTGAAAATAGCACGTGTAGTCGACGTCTTTTTTAAGGTGGAATGCATGAGAAATAATTTTATTTATTAACATCGCCCGCGCCTAAAATGTGTTTTGTCTACCGCAAGAACCAGATTGATTTTCAAGATAAAAAGTAGCCTATGTGCGTTTCCGGCACCAAAACTATCTACAAACCAATTTTCCTCGAAATCGGTACAGCCGTTTAGGCTCTGAGTGGGAACAAAGACACACACAACTTGCATTTATAATATTAGTAGGACTATTAGGATAAAAGCAACCCTAGATAAAAATAACTAACAAATGTGCGTCAAAGGTGTTTTATAATACCTACTATCAGCGTGGGTAGACTTTTGCGATTTTCTACAAAACGAGAAACAAAATAACAAATTTGTTCAACCCTAAATTTATTAAACTTTTATTGTATAAATATTTTCATTGTTGGTTTTCTGTCGAGTTATGATATATTATATACTAAATGTAAATAAAGAGTAAATACAAAAAGGTTTTGATGTTAAAATATGGAATTACTTGAAAACAATATCATTATCATCTTAACCAGCCGTAGGAAGTCTACTGCTGAAGGCCTTAGCTATCCATTTTATAGGGATCGGTTGAAAGAAACGTAAGTCCCAGCGTCCTTGGCCAAACGCGGCAATTGGAGAACTTCCCAAAAATTAACATAGGTACTTAATAATATATGAACCATGATTACTCCTTTAATAAAAAGGCAAGATTTGTTAGGTCGCGTTTAATGCTGACAGATGCTTAATAGAGATGATTTGCACGACCCAGATATCGAACCTGAAATGGGCAACACTGGTCATTAAAATGAATAAAAAATTTTAATATGTAATATGCTTACGGAAATAATTATTACGATATTACTATCATTATATCACGTGTCAAAATCGAAGCAACGTAATTAAACGATCGTCTACGACTGGCACTGTACACCCCAAATTCTTATATAACACAACAATTTCATTCTTATTCTGTAGGCATAAGATTGTAATTCCTCTGGCAGGCGGCCACATACCTGTGTACGGTTAGCAACACGGGTACCGAGTAACAAAACATTAATTGAAGAGAGCAGATGTTTTTAGGGATGGTACGCGTATGATTTAATACGCTAATATGTATAATTTATGTAATGAAAATGTACGGACGTACGTTGTAGCTCTGAAGGTGAAGGTTATGGATTAAACTGTTGCTTTATTGTAATACGAGGCTCAGTTGGTTTTAATTATGTCTTACAGGATTATACGCTGGAAGAAAGGTAGAAGTTAAAAGCGACAAACAAAAACAATGAATAAACACTAGAGCTTGCAATTTGCGCTTTTATAATACCAGCCTGTTGCCACCCTGTTGTTGAGGCAAGGTCTTTTTTAGTATAGAGAAGGCACGAGCATTAATCACCACGCTTTCTCAAGACGGATTGGCAATTTCAGACTTTTAAGTCCAGGTTTCCTCACGATATTTTCCTTCACCGTCAGTTAGAAATGTCCAAGATAAACTTAGAAAGAACATATAATTTAAAAAATCACTTAGGTACTGGCGCAGATTCAAACCCACTAACTCGTGTTTACGAAGCGGGTGCTTTACCCACTAGGCCATTTGCTCTATTACCTGTCTAGAATTTTACCTTATTTCTGGCGTAAAATCGACGTAAGTGATAAATACAAATTTTAGAAAGATGTTATTTAAAGTACACCTACCACTTTAGATGCGTTTAAGCTTTTTATTGCTTAGAGTGGCAGACGAGCCAACACCACAACCACAACAACCTGATGTTACGTGTCAAGTGTCGCTTATGGACTTCTGCAATGCCAGGGGCTCTACGAAGCAGCTGCCTACCGTGATATTAATGATCTTTAAACCTCGTTTGATGAAGGACATGTCATAGCGCTTAGGAAACACTTTGTCTTGCAATTGTTACATTATTTCTTAGTAAGTTAGAGTTGTAGAACGGTGAAAGAAATAAAGGTACGATAGACTGCAATACCTAAACTTTTTATTTTATAGTACTCGACAACCCTAAATCTAATGACCAGTCAATAAGACCTCTGACATACCTACGCATATATTACACTATATACAACACGGGTGTCTAGTTAAAATGGTCGGTATAGTAGTCGGTTGCCAAAGAGCGTTATCAACGTGCATTTAGATAAACAAATGTATGACGCTCGAAACATCTGAAGTTTGGCAACAGTATCGTTGTAAACTTGATTAGTGTGCAGTTTCATTGTGTATGTGTGCAGTGTTTGTGAATTAAAAACATTATTCTGTTACTATACAAGTTAGGATTTGTATAGGTTTTTGGAGTGGATGTTCACCAGTTATATAGGGAGGCGACCTAAAAAGGCGGTATAAGGGTTTAAAGCATATTTTAATCAGCCCATTTGGTAATAGATGGGAAGCAGCGGACATCCTACGACTGAGGTGGTGATTAAATGGGTCTGTGATTGCTGATTTCTCAAAATATTGTTTTGTTAAACGTGTTTAGATGTAAGAATAAGTTGTAGTACCATGCCAAAGTTTGTGTATGTGTGTGTGGATGTTTGTTACCATTCAGCGCCTACACGGCTCAACCGATATTGATGAAAATTCATATGTACTTACTTAGATTCGGTGCCGGAAAACAACACAGGATACTTTTTATCTCGAAAATCGATCTGGTTCCCGAGGTTCCCACACACAAACTTTCGCATTTATAATATTAATAAGATGGCTAAAACTGCAAAATTTTTAAACATGTCTCGAACCACATGTGACCCAACCGATTACTTTAATTTTGTATTTATACACGACGATCTAAATTTACCACATATAAAACAGAACGAAATCTCATTACAGTTTCATAGCCAATACATGTAAAATATCGATGACAAATTAAAGTACCTAACATTCAGCATACATTGCGTAGTAACCACAAGTGTGCTCATCAAAATTCATGAGCGAACAAGCGATGTATGGGTGTCACGTTTTATAAACAACAGTGTGTCCGAATGGCTGCTTGAATTTTGCTGATTCGATTCCAGTTGAATGTTATTTGAATGAGCTGAAATAGAACAAAGGCAGTGCGAGGGATTACGGTCTGAGCTTTCGTATTCATTGAGGCGGAGTCGAAAAAGGTAGCAGAGCTTTGGTGTTACGGACTGTGATGAACTGAACGCAGCGGAGTGGCCGCAAATCAATCATATGCAGTCATTTTATTTTCGTGCACTATTACCTTTGATATTAAATTTGAACTAAGTTTACACCTGTTGTTATAACATGGGATTTAATAGAAATATCAAATGGGATCCATCGTTAATACCTAAAAAATAGAATCTATAACTGGGATCCAACGAAAATAAATCAATTATTCTAGTTTATTTAGCTTACGGTCCTAGTCATGTTCATACAGTTGTTTCCATTACAAGCTAAATAAGAACAGACTCACAGGTTACATTAAATTACCACCTTTTTAATATCTTTGGTACAGAAGCAAATTTTCATACACTCGCGATACGATATTACATGGCTAGTAGGCTTATTTAATTTGCATCTTGCCTAGAGAATCGTGTTAATACTGACTATCGCATTCGTCTAGTTCTAGTAAGTAAGCTCGTACACAAATTTAAGTATACATAAAACACACAAAATGGGATTTTACAACGTCAAACTATTTATATACTCTTGTAAATTTGTGACCCATTCACCTACCTTATTTTCATTTAAGTATTCTTAGAGTTCTAGTATTACATTGATTCTAAAATTACCTCCTTTGTACAAAAATTGTAATATCATACCAAAACAGATTCAGCACGGCACTTACCTATAACAAAAACATACACATTATTAACATAAAAATATATTTAGAATTATTCTTTTTAATCATACTTTACATCAATATAATAATACATATGATTAGTAAGTTATTATTATAAAAGTCGGTATAAAGTTGTTTTAAAGTACCTAATATTAAAAGTGGTGTGAAAATAATTACTCATATTTGTAACTTATATCTGTTTTCCATCTTAGGTTTGTGTTCCATGTTTATGCAAAAGTGTGTTTACATAGTTCAGTACGACCTCCAGGATCAACGAACTCCATGACATTGGCAACGTAGAAATTGATCCAAGTAGTGTTTTAGATGTAAGAATAAAATAAGTAGAGAAATGCTTAGATAAAGATCGTTTATGAGCATGTTTTTCTATATACGGTAAAGAAATATATCTTAAGATCACGTATCACGTCTCTTGTTATTTTCCTATGATAGCTAGCTGTGCAGTTATAATAGTGACGGCAACTGCCTTGCACGAGGACGAGGGTTCGAATATACGTCGAAGAAGGAAAACTGACTTTCAGAATTCAGACCGACAGGGGGACGATATACTGGTCGTATACTATACTATTATACTAAATGTCGACATTCAGTGTAACTTCAAAGAACTAAAATAAAATAAAATTTTACCGTAACTATTATTTTCGGCTACAAACACATAACTCAGAAAAAAGATATACTTCAACTTGGGTGATATATAGTTCTTTTTGTGTTAGTAGTAAGTACTGATTTCGTTATGATCATGACGATTGATCAAACGACATGTCTACTTAATTAAGTATTAAAGCGTTTACGCGTTTGAGTTTGTGAAATGTTTACGTACGATACAAAGATGACAGGTGAAATTATTTGGTGGGTTGGCGAAATTTATTGAAGTCATCAATTTCTTTTCCTCAAGTTCCCGTATATAACAATATTTAAACCATAGTTCAATGTTATAGCTATAAATAGCAAACTTAATAGAGCGGGATGAAATACAGGGCATCCGACCGGAATAACTCGTAACCACATATACCTAATAATGTAAACAAAAACTATTTGATAACTACTTATTTTATAACTGCTATGCTCTTATATCGGCAAAATTAACCTTAATTCAAAAACAATAAAGAGGTTTATCCTGTAACTTATGGAACGTACTAACGTCGTTCTTACTTATGAAGGTAAAATATGTAGTATTACTTAAACATTTCATCATCATCATATCAGTCAAAAAGCAAACATTTACTCACTAATATCTCTTTTGTTCGGATTTATATCTATCCGTAACTATTCAAGATATTGCACGCGATTTTCGCCAAACACAAAAGAAAAGTAAAAGAAAATTAATTACCAACAGTCCTTAACAAAAGGATCACAAGTTACCACATGATCTAAAAAACGAATGTGCCCAATAAACAAAATGGTTATCCATTCAAAGTAAATGAGCTTCGTTTAGTTCACGTTCTGCGAGCCCGAGGGACTAGTGAGAAAATTACACGTCTCAAGAATACGCTACTATCTAACGTAACGCGTAAGAGATAATACCAGTTTGTGGAAATAACAGTTGGGGCACTCCGTAACGAATACTGCGTTAATAAACTATCACTTGCTACGGCAAATACCTTTTTAAATACAGAATAGTGGTGTAGTCTCTATTTAAAAAGGTACTTGCTTTACCACCAAAGTGATAGTTGGTTCCTCAACGACTAACGCAAACGAATATTCTTTTTTCCTAGCTTTTATCGTCCCAATGTTAAGAGTATTGAACGAAGACCTCAATCAAAAACTTTTACATTTGTCTATTCGTTTCTTTATTCTAAAAGACATCCTCATATGAAATATAGGTTAATAAGTTTACTTGATTTGACTCACAGTCGCTGGCGTGTTCTATTCCTATGTTTTGAAGGTGTATTTGAGCAACAATAGCGAAATGACGCAGCTGCCTTTTTCTAAAACTATGTGAATACCGAACGTTTTTATTTTATAGTCTAACACGTAAATTTACGTTTCTGTTTATAGGTATTAGATCTGAAGGGAAATGAGAAAATTTACGCATGCGCTATTGATATCTGAAAGCTTTTATATGATTATTCTATTGAACCAATCGTAGAGCAAGGCGACTCTACGAATAACTTTTTGTATTCAAATAACTATAGAGACTAAATGTTGATTAATTGAAAGACGGTAGTAGATTCACGCTGGTTTCAGCATGAATGGGCCGGATCGTCCGGGTAAGTACTACCCTCTCATAGAAGATCGACTTAAGAGTAGTAGTATCCTTACTACTGCGTTTCGTTCGGTGAGTGAGAGTGCCGGAGGCCCCCTTTCCTCTTTCTTCACCTCCCTCATTCCCTTCCCCTAACCCATTCCCAGCCGCCATAGTGGAGGCCACCAATACCAGCAGTTTAAGACGATAGCTTTTGTTATGTAGCCACCACTTCTGGATTCCACTGACTGCTTACCACCAGGCGGGGTGGAGTCACTTTGGTAGGCTAATATATATTAAAATTGGCTTTTGAAATGGTGTCCGCCACTTCTAGATTCCACTTACTGCTTACCATCAGGCAGAGTGGAGTCACTTTGGTAGGCTAATAAAAAAAAAAAAAAAAAACGAAAAGACAAACTGCCTTCTTGAAACGCTTTCTTTTCTTTCACGTCAACAATCTACAACCAATACGCTGATACTTTACTTTGATTGGTTAGACAATCATAACTATATTTCAAATGATCAAATAAAAATTTAAAATTCAAAGCATAAATGAGTTTGCATTTTATTCACTCTGCCTGATGGTAAGCAGTCAATAGAATCCAGAAGAGTTAGACACCATTCCAAAAGCCAAACTACTGGTATGGTGGCCTCTACTATGGCGCATTAGTGATATGCTTTTTCACGCCTCGCTTAAATGACACATACATAATTAGATGGGAACACATGCGCTGGTAAAGAGTTCAAGACTTTAACTGAGTGACAAAAGTATGAAGTGCTGAACTGTTTGGCTCGAGACCCTTAAGATTCTACTGTGAAAGGGTGACATTTCACAATCTGCTTGATAGTGCATTAAGTGCGATCCAAGAGTGTTGAACATCATTTCAAAAACCACCATTGCAACATGTTTTCATGGTGTTCTATAAAAAGATGACTTTGCTAATAACAATTCTATATACAAAAAAAAAGTATCTCCTCCGGATATATACGCCTATAAAAAAGCACAACTTTGTAAGGATAAACCTCCAACATTATAAATATTATAAGTACATTATTGTATAAGTTAGTAGATATTATAAAATAATTTTTAGAAAAAAAATAAAAACCGACTTCAAACAACACCTACATGTTCAATCCTTAACTAAAAAGTAGAAAATAATATTTTAATTACTTCATAGCAAAGAACATTAAAGGGGACTCAACGCAATCCTTGATACCTATAATACTTTACTATTTATAATTTTTAATTAGTTATTTTGGAGTCGGTGCCAGCCAAGAAGGATCTTTAATTCTGCCTTTGCAGCAAACTTTTGAAATGCACGGGGCGGTAATGGCATGGGGGATATGCCTGAGTGCACTACCCGAACGCGGTCATACTCGTGAAGGCAGACGTCATTGATAGTTGTGTTCAGATATACATAAAAAATTTGAGGCGCACTTATCTGATTCCGTTCGATTTCTTGTATTAAATGTATATTATTCATTCATTCATTAAATAGATTAATCAAGAAGGTTTTTTTTGCTAGTAGGTAGGTTATTTTTATAAAGGCCATTATGATCCTTCTTGGCTGGCACCGACTCCAAAATAACTAATTAAAAATTATAAATAGTAAAGTATTATAGGTATCAAAGATTGCGTTGAGTCCCCTTTAATGTTCTTTGCTATGAAGTAATTAAAATATTATTTTCTACTTTTTAGTTAAGGATTGAACATGTAGGTGTTGTTTGAAGTCGGTTTTTATTTTTTTTCTAAAAATTATTTTATTTTTAGCCTTTTAGTGGGAATTAATTGTGTATAAATATATTCAATATGGGTAGACCTACTAAACGTGCTGCGCAAATGAGACAGCGCCGCGCCGTTTGAAAGAAAGTAGACACGAGAGGTAAGATTGTAAATAGATATATTATAAAGTCCTTGTCAACACTTTCTCGATCGCTAAACCCTGAATCCCAGAAACCACAAATCAAAACAAAAAATGGATGATCTACCAACAATAAAGAATCATCAAAAATCATAATTTAACTGACCGAGCAATCGCTTAATAGATATGCAAAAAATAAACAGTGGTGCTGTAAAAGCAGGTTTAAGGGCGCCCATTGCTGTTGTAATTTCTCACGACCATAAGACCTCCAACTTGGCTTAACGACTACCTAATTATAGTGATGACCATAGTCTACTGCTTCTAAACAATGAAGACGCTGAAAATGAAACAACACAAATGGTTACTCATCCAGAGCCACTTCGTTTCTAACAAAAAATGAAAAAAAAATCACTTCGCACTTGTAGCATGGACATGTCAATGTCAGAAAATTCGTCGCAAAAGACATCGACGTGTTGCTTTACACATCTTCACTTCTGGCATACGTTTTGTTACAAAATATAAAATTGAAGCTAAACCACTAAACCATTCTTTATAAAAAAAACATGGGACCCCATTTCAGAGTATACCCTTTCAAATAAAAGAAGAATTTTCAAAATTGATTTATAAATGACCGAGTTCTGTTGTAACAAACATACAACCACTGAACCATTTCTTATAATAAAAAAATGGGACCAATTTCAGAGTATACCCTATCAAATAAAAAAAAAATTTTTCAAATCGGTTCATAAATGACCGAGATATGAGGTAACAAACATAAAAAAAAAAAAAAAAAAAAAAAAACACGACCCGAATTGATAACCTCCTCTTTTTTGAAGTCGGTTAAAAACAAGGCAAAATCAATCGAAGATTACATGGAACATTAGCCACGACCGTTTGTCTCGACTCAATAAGATTACCCGGAGGATTAAGAAAGGACCGGGCAGATCAATGCGAACAAGTTTGAGACTAAGGCTATGAGCGTTCACACATAAGAGTGGCAACGTCGCCATTTAGTGTCATATTTTCGTGGTTTTTTAATCGGAGCTATATTTTAAAAATGTTTTCAGAACACTTTTTAGAATTACGTGAATGCTGTATAAAAAGTAAATAACCATAATGCTTACAGTTCTATTTATATGCAAATAATACATTGGTAACTTCCATGGCGTTTTCATGGCGTATCGTAAACTACATGTAAGTCGTGTCTTCTGTAGGATATACATACATGTTTCCCTAAGAGAGATCATCCTGTCCTAATTTCTTTTAAAAGTTACATTAGTAGCTAGTTACTCAAGCATTGATAGTTTCTAGATATCACGTTTGCAAAATTCAAAGTCTCATAAAAGGAAAAAGCTAGAATACAAGGTACTGTAAACGACACTAGCGTGAATCGACCTCAATGGTTTCAAAGGCTAATAAGCGAGTACTATGCCGATGCCGTGTTTGCATAGTACGGTGGTAATGGACAGGAGTGTAATACTATTTGTTACATAATAATAGATAGGGAAACAATCCGATAATAGAATGCACTCGATACGTGAAGTTATTAGTTTATTACTCGATGCATCGATGTTTTAAATATATTGATTGCGCGACGAGTGATGACTGTGATGAGTTATTGTCTAGAATGTCATTTTACTACAGGAATCAGTCAACGTGTTCTCATCGTTATTCTCCGACAGTGACCTCGCGATAGCTTTTGATAGCATGAACCGTCTGTTTCGGACGCTCCCGACCTATTTCAGTCCACCGGCCAACAGGAGCTACGCGCTGAAACAATGAACTGAGTGCGCACGACAAGGACGGCCGTATACACAACACGCGGGAAAGAGTGGGACGCGAACACACGCGGTCGTCACACACCGAACACGTTTAGTACCCGCTGCGTTCTATTTCTGATCGTCGCAAAACATGTCTCGGAATTCGTTTCTATGTGTCTGGTAACATCAGAAATTATGTGACTAATGATCTAAGAGCTAAAACTGTGGATATGCTGATGGTATGTAAAACAATTAGGGTTTTAATTGCGATCTGGGGTCGTAGTTGCTAATTGTTGTCGAAACGCACTTTACAATTACAGCTCCATTCCACAATGACGTGTGCCACCTCGATAAAACCGCTCGCTTGATGTTTATTAAACGATATAAAAGACAAAATAATTAATTCAGAGTTATTACCTTGGGTGACATCGTAATGCAACTGCTGAACTAAATATTGCCGTTTGCCAAATTGAATGTAAACATATTGATCACGTTTACTTTAAAGTGGAAAGTTTCAACAATGAAGAATGTAAATAAATTAATGTTTATATAGTTTAGTGATAAAATTGATGTTTAAGTTGATAATGGTTAGTTTTGTGAGGTGATATTGTTATAGCATGTGTATTCCACGTGTTGTTGGTGTTAAGTCAAAAATACTTCGGTTGTTTTACGTCGGTTATATGAACCAGCAACAACTGTAAATAAGATGATGTAGCACCTTAATAACGCTTCGATGTATGTTGAAGAACATTTTGGTTATTTGTTTTACACGTTTTTGAGTAAGCCAGTCGTCCGTCTTTCGTTATAGGTTTATTTTAATCTGAACATTAATATTAAGTATGTATATCTGCTCGCGTTCAATCATAAGCGTTAGGTACCTGGTTTGTTTCTGTTGTGCGAGTGTAGTATAGCTATGTGTATGGTTTATGTTTTCGTTAGCTCAGTTGTTGCCTAATGGACGTATAACGTTTCGAAAGTGAATAGCCATCGTGATAAGATCGATATTATAAATATTAAGTCTTTGTTATAGCTACAGAGATGGCAAGAAAGTAATAGAGATTGATTGCCTTGGTGGTACAGTATGCGGGCTTCTACGCAAAGGTTTTGGAGTCGATCCCTGGCTCGGGTTTTTAATATTAGCACGGATTCCGCTGAAATTGTAATCTTTAAATCGTAATAGGCTCGGTCTTATGTAAATCTTGACATGCCTGCCAAAACATATGTGTTGTACACCTCTGCCTATTCGTTCGGGGAAAAATAGCTTGATATTTTGTTATGGTTTTTATTGTGTTAAAAGTCGGTCCCGGTTGTTACCAAGTTGATAACAGTCGTTAGGTCAAGTCGGATGCCTGTATAATAAATTACGGGCGACCTGAACAAATCCTGACACTAGGTTGACCACTAACCACTCGATAAGAAGAAGATGATTTTACAAATTGTGCATTCATTAGTTGCATTTTTGTATTATAATAATAGCAGTGAGCTGGGATTGCTAATTGCTATAGATTCGCCGCTTGCTAGTCGGGCTCTTAGTAATAAAACAACCTACTACGGTAGAAATTCGGTAAAACAACAGTGAAAATAATAACGTGCTATCATAATGGAATTATCCATGCGAGCTTCGGAGCGTAAATCATCAGATCGCAAAGCAATAACTTGTGATAAGATACCGTTAGAAACAAGTACATAAGTAGCAAACATTTTTTCAGTAACAAAAATGTATTTTGCTCAGTGAGTGGGAGCGCCACTGGCAGCTCAATTACCCTTCGGTCCTCTTCCTTTTCCTTCCTCACCCCTCTCTTCCTATATGGCCAGTAACAGCTTACTTGTGTTTTATAAGCAGTATTTCTGCAATGCTCAGAAAGCTCAATGCTTATAGCTTACGGTTACCCATCAGGTGGGCTGTAACCTTGTTTGCTATCAGTTTTATAAAATCATCGTATAAGTCGACGGAAAATGTCAAAGCATTGGTACATAAGGAGCAGAAGTAGTATTCCTGTTGGTAGAGGCGGGCGCGGTTGAGAGGGAGGGGAGGGATCGAGGGGTGTGGTGACGTCATCATGGAAATTGATTCGGAGGCGGAAAACGGGGCCGCTACAAAGGCGCCGTCCGTCGGCTAGACATAAATTAGTGGTTTATTTGTTAAGTTGGAAGACCGTCTTTTATTCCATGTAATGGTTTTGGATGTACACGAGGAGCTTATCATGTTAATATTTAGGCCAATGTTTGGATCAATAACAACGACCTTGATTTTGACGCCATTGGGTTAGCAAGAGAATAAACACTTCCGAAACGAAAAAATTATAGATATCTTGCAAAACATGGAAATGTGGTGACTTTTATAGATGTTGTTAAACACTTTTAATACAGATACAATGAAAAACCTGTTGTTTGGAGACGATGTGATATCTTAATAATTAGATTATCAAATAAACAATTTACAAATGTTTTAATTCTGTTTCAACAACGCTACTATTATTCACAACACAAGCTATGCTTACTTTGGGTCTAGATGGCGATGGCGTTGTGTGTAGTTTTTGTGCATAGTTTTTGTTTATTATATTATATAATATCACCTAAACCGCAACGCAATATCTAATATCAAAGTCAGCTGATTTAATACAGTGCTTTGCTTACTGTTTTAGTACGTCATCACATCGATTGTCTGTTACTACAAATTTCGTATTCGACGAATACTGAATTTTCTAAATAAATACAGTACATTTGACTTATTTAAACGTAATGTAAGCGGCGATAAGTCAATTAGCTCTAGTTATGTAAATTCATGTAAAGGAAAGGTCAACGTTCAGTGACTTAGCGAAACACTAAAATACCCCGCGAATTGTAAACTCTATTATTAGAACGGGTAATGGTAAAAAGAATACAAAAATAGTGATATTCAGTTTCTTGAGGTTTCGCAATCGTTTGTTTGTGTTTAAAATAGAACGTACTTTAAAAGCTTTTGCGCAAACATTGTAATTTTCTCGTGAACATCTGTAGTGACCTATGCTTTTTTAATTCTATAGTCATGTCTTTGTATACGGGCATATTGCATTCGTGGAAAGGAAAACTGATGACAGTTCTGGCGAATCTTGATATTGCATAATAGTGTAAGTTCAGCGACCGCAGCTTGTTACGTAGCTTTGCGTCAAAATAAGCATCTCACAAGAAACTTTGATCTTGATGCCTGTGAGCCAATGCGAGTAAACAGTTGCTAGTGTACCTATGAAATATTAGGTTCACATCACAGAGATATATCATTTTGAAAAGTCCTATCGACACCCGAGCACCGCTGTTGGAGTAAGAAAATAAGTCGTCACGCTTCGATGACAGGTCAATGAACTCAACACATTGTTGAAGCATAAAGATGCTTTAAAACTCGATCCTAAGATTTCTTAATAGTGATATGAGTTTTCAAGGAATTTATTGTAACGAATAAGGCGAAAACATGTGGGGAGTGATGTTTCGCAAATTTTACAAAGAGGCCTTTTATTTGAGGTAGTATTGTAGTACGAACAGCTTCCCACGATACTTCGCTGGTTAATACTTAATTTTAAAAAAAGACTTGCTTCTTAGTTACCCTAATAATTTTTTTTTATATTAGCTTCTACTAAAACTACATCATCTTTGTAGCTAGTGGGAATAGTGGAATTTAAGAGGGTGGGCACCATTCTAAAAGCTAGCATGGTGGCTTCCACCATGGTAGCCACCACGCGATATTATACCATATATCTAGGTATATATCCTTTACTAATACAATGCTCGACATCCGCAAAACCTGATAACACCAAAAAATAGCAATGATTTGATACATATAATGTATGTTAAATTATTAATGAATAATAATGTGTTGACACAGTGTACCAGCATCAGCGATATTTTTAGTACAAGTCTGACTAGATAGTGACGTGTTACCTGAGCTATCACGTCATGAAGAGTACGTCATTAACACCTGACTTTATAGATATTTTTCCACTATGAGTCGTAGAACAGTCTGTATGTTTAATTGAAGTAGGTACCCCGTCTGCGACCGTACCTACTTCTACCCAATAGAAGCTAATCGATCCAAATAATCAGAAACTAGGGCATGCAGAAAAAAAGAAGATATAAATTTAGAGCTTACAATCCATATTCCTTTGGCCATTAAATCCGCCAATATACCAATAACAGTACATGAAATTTTAATAAATAAAATTTATAGGTCTAAACACATCAGATTAACATATATCAAGAACTCAAAACGAGCCTAAGAAAACCACAGCACATTTATTGACATCATAGCACAACATTAATCCAGTCACAGCGATTGCCTCACTTCGATGATGTCATTTATAGACAATAGCCAAGTCACATGCGTTCACTTGCAAAAAGTAAGCATTGCGTTAAAATTAACACTTATACCTACGTGTCTAACGGTTAAGGCGATCTCCTTATATGTGGACTGGATTGAAATCAGAAACAAATACTTATTTGGTTAATTAATTAATACGTTTAGAGTTGTTTAGTGTCTTAGTGAGGCAGTTGTTAAATAGTACGTAATTGAGGAGTTATGTGCAGTTAATGTCTAAGATTGCCAATTTTCCAATGAGGGTGTTTAATTATTTTTTGGAAAATTTTTGCCCTCAGTTGGCGCCACTTAGGTGAAAGGTCTTCCATTCACAAAAATTCAAAATCAAAATTAATTCAAAGTTTAAAATCAATAGAATCATTCACAGTTGATTGACTGATTGAAAGCGCTTTGACAGGTGCCTAGACCTGATGCCTCAGTGCTGCCACCTAGTGAGCGCCATTTTAGAAAACCCTCATTGGGGAAAGGCTTTATCCTGCAGTGTGATTATAACGCCGGCATTATTATTATGTAGTGGGGAGATCTTTTGCTATGCAGTGGAAAGAGAGTAGGCTAATACTTTAAATACCTACGTATGTTGTTTAAACAGTTGTCTAAGTTTCTTTAAAAAGCTGAGTACTGGGTGGGCTGCAGACTCACTTGCTATGAAATTAGTGTTACTGACAGTAAGGAACATGGTGAGAAAATTTGAACTATAAAGTATCGTACAAAATATTCCAAGATGCCTAAAAAAAATAACACCAAGACAAAAATAAGGGTAAAAAAATATAAATAAAAATGACTCATAATATTCATGTAAGTGATTAAAAAGGCATTGAAACTATGCATAAGAATATGTTAATAAATTAATCAACTATTACAATGTTAGTCACCGATGACGTTCGTTGTGACAACACCGCCAACCATTTCCGACAACGATGTCACTTCAGTGATACATCGAATCATATACTTGCTAAGCACCGCAACTATAAAACAAGGTTTTGGGAAAATGAATATAAGATCAAACACATTAGAGATGGTTTTCCTGTAGCCTGTTTGATACACTTACAGCGTTATGCCTCTGAAAGGTTAGGGTAATGTAATTATATAACGTGCATGTTTGCTTTATAAATATTAAAATTAATTTATATTTTAAACTAAATGCTAAAGTGTTTGGATACAATCTCGAGAAATTCACATAACATTTTATTTTACTGTTTGAAACTCAGAAATAGGTAAACCAACATTTAACAGCTAGAAGAGAGCCACTGCTGAACATAAGCCTTTTTCCCCGAGGGAGAAGTTTGCCATTGCCAGGCATGCATCGCATAGTACGCGGATTGGTTACTCCAGTGCTAATTATTTCTGAAATTCTGTCTTTTACGATTTACGGGACAATTTTACCCACACGACCGCATTGTCACTCTTATAAGCCACGATTAAGTCCGAATAACTGTTGCAAACACCAGGCTATAACACTAAGAAGTACCAAAAACTGCTAAACCTCGGATCCCGCAACAAATTTAATCAGTAAAATCGAATTGCAAATAAAACTTTTACTATTAAAATGGAGATATTAAGAAACATACGGCTTCAGTACAATAATTATACACATTTATTTCAGTGTCATGAAAAGAACATACATTTATTCTGGCTTGAGTGCTGTTGACCTCGGGTGACCTTTTCACGGGTGGTGCAGGGCGTGAGCTTAGGGCGCTCAGTCGAGCAAAAAGGGACGTAAGTAGCTCATGGACACCTCAAGGTAATAAACGTTGAGATGTACGTAAGCGTAGCTTATATTTGTGGGAACATTTTTGTATGTGTTTCTTTTATTTTAGCTTTAGCTTATATTTGTGTGTGTTTCTTTTTTATGTGACTAAGATGACCTGGGGTCTATCTACTACAACCTCATACAGCAATTTTATTATAAACTTTAAATGGTACAAAAGAAAAAGACAAAACACAAAGTAATATTAAAATAATACTGTTTTATAGGGTGTTGGTAGACCCGTGTCTGTTAATAAGCAATTATTGTAAGGTCTGTAAGTTATAGATGCTTGCGTCATACTAGGAGTATTCATTTTATTAGGTTTATCACGAAGGTACGACAGTAATAAAAAAAATGTATTGTTGAATTAACTTTCATCATTGTTGATTTAAATATATATAATAATTATCAATAAGTTGATAATTAAAATAGATTATAAAAGTAATTAGACGTTATTTTTAAGAACAGCTGATAAAGTAAAGATACTAAATTATATGCGCCGCTCTCGTACTCGGCCGAAATTAGTGCAGAAACGAAATCGAATTCAGTTTCGGCTAAAAACTGCCCTACC
The DNA here is from genome assembly GCA_963082885.1 of Parascotia fuliginaria. Taxonomy (NCBI): domain Eukaryota; kingdom Metazoa; phylum Arthropoda; class Insecta; order Lepidoptera; family Erebidae; genus Parascotia; species Parascotia fuliginaria. The sequence goes on along the minus strand of OY720196.1, from coordinate 8,773,041 downwards.
AAAAAAAAATATCATTAGATATTAATTTATTAGATAATAATATTATTTTTAAATAATAATATTAATGCATGGATTAAATTACATATTAAAAAATAAAACAAGTGAATGAAACATGAGTGGAGATGATAAAACACTGACAATTAATACTTGCTAGCTGCGCCCTACGGCATCGCTCGCGCCTAAAATGTGTTTTGTTGTCCTCTTGAACCAGACCGAATTTCGGGATGAAAAGTAGCCTATGTCCGTCTCCGGCACCGAACCTATCTACATAGGTACCAATTATTAAACGAAATCGGTTCAGCTGTTTAGGCGCTGAGTGATAACAAACAAACACACACACACATACATACATACATTAGTATGATTTAATATAACAAAAACGCCATATATAAATATATATACTTAACAAACTTCCTTAATGAAACCTTTAAACTAGTTTCCTTAACATAAAACATTCACACAATTAAGGCGTAAGTTTGCTCAGTATTACGTGTATAAGCCAACTTTTACTTTAAAAATATATGCGAGTTACATATTATTATGTATTATTATAACAACAGTTCCAAGAGTATTTACACAAATTAGTTTAGTCGGCTTAGTGCTAACGTAAACATTTCGAATGCACGCGATCTAGAGTGCAATAAACCATGGCTGTGCATTATTTATACAGCGAATACAAAACAACTATTGTTGTAATACAGCTGATATTGTGAAGAAACCAGTTGCCTTATGCCGTTTTAGATCTAAATAGTGAGTTAAGTCTTAAAACAAATCTCATTACACGGGTTCTTGAGTTTATTTTATTAGGTCCTTATAAGATCCGTTTTCATCTTATGTCCCCTCTGGAACCTGGTTGACACAGACTTGAATAATATGATTAACTACTGAAAAGGGCATTATGTGTACATATCCACTTCACTCAAATAAAACTAGTATAAATTACAATTGGAGATGCTTAGGCGAAGCTTTGTCCAGTAGTCTTTTGGATCAAATAATGACCATGAATAAATTGTTATTCATGGTCATGGCTTTTGCGAAAAATAAAATACTTCCTTGTCCTATTTCAGTCATACGCAGATCTTTACATATCTTAAGAATCTCACTGTTTCGTCTATGTCATCAGAACTATTGTTGTAATTTGTTAAGTAATTACTTACATTATTTCCGCTTTAATATAAGGTCGTACACGTATGTTAACTTTAAAAACATTACACAATCGTATATAACCCTGAAAGTATTAACATTTATAATTGATGGTAGGCCAGGAACCTTGGGCTCGAAAACCGATTCTTCTACCCCATCAATATGCCTATTGTAATTTTCACCCAAGCTTGATATTGAATTCGATTTAATAAGCAATAAATGCCGAAAGCCATCGTTGTAAAACAAAGGATTAAGGAAAATAGGTTCGTACATGAGATAGACGTGACCGAGCATCATTTGTACGAACTGTCAAACGCAGACATATGAGGGTAGGCTAGAGAGCAGCAATGACGTCAGAGTGCCGCCCCGCCCCATTCCACCGGCGGCCTTCGATCGAGATGCACGTTTGACGAGTGAATTATTCCGTTACGTGCGGAATATTAATCTAGCGGTCTATGAATGTAGAAACATTTTGTATGTAGAAATAGTGTAATCAACAGCTGTTAGTGACTATTTAAACCCGGATAACAAACTTCATTCTAAATATTTTCATTATCAGATAATATCGACATTAACAGTGGCCGTTTAATTTGATTTAAATGACGAGTTTTACGTAAATACAGAGTATATAACTTACGTAAATATTTCGTAAAACTTGTTCATAAACATTAACACATAACCTAACCTACCTGAAACGTTAAATAACGTTTTATTTCTAGTCTCCGTCTATAAATATACTGCATCGGTGCTCGATTACGGCTAATGCGATTTGAGTTACCTTGTTCTCTGATCCGTTCTAGTCTTAGCAAGTTGGTGTACAGGCTAAGTGGCTGGGTGAAAAACACCAGTAAACTGTGTTACACATTAACACTAAGTGTTACGACAAAGTTGATGTTCACTTTTATTTTTATTTCATGCTTACAAGATAAGGGACTGTAAGTTTGACACAACTGAAGTAAAAACAAAAACTATTGCAATAGATGAATTTTCGTTTTAAGGATGGTTGCCAAGACGTTTTTGAAACAATGGCCCTATTGTCTATACACATAAAATTTCGTGGAATATTTATCGAAATTGCAATTCCGAACGATAATAAAATGAATAATTTAGTTCACAAACTACGCATGTAAAGAGGCTATAAAAATTAAACAGATTTTAGAACAATATTTTACGATACAAGATAAATATTTGTAATTATTTCGTTTTGCTATGATTCAACATGGTACTATTACGTAAGTACTATGTGGAGGTTGTTAGATTTTACAGCTAGTTTTAAGAAAAGTAATCTAGTTTTGTTAATCGTTATATTTTGTTGTTTATAACGTTCGACATGATCGTTAACAGTTTATGAGATAGAATCAAATTACGCATTTTATTACGTAACTAGTATCCCACAGCGCGGTTTTACCTGCGTTAAGTTTCATATTTGATTACTGCTCTGCTCACGTCACTAGTAGCGTGATGTTACATAGCCTATAACCTTTCTCAAGAACTGGACTTTCAGACGCAAAAAGAATTATTAAAATCAGATTGGTACTTCTGGTGAAGAGCTTTATATATTACTATAGATTTCACGTAATGAAAACGTACCCTTCTCTGCATAAAAAGAGGCTTTTATGATATAGTAAGATAATAACCGGCTGGTATTATTAATATTATTTCTTATAAATGCTACCCAGAAATGCAACGACAAAAATATATATTATTTATTTTCAATCAAAACGATAGATAAAATTTCTTAGAACAGAAGCCATATTAATGATATGACTGGACTGGAGGATTACATTTCATTCTAGACACTGCTGCTTATTTCAATTGTAGTACAAGGTCCGTATAATTTGAGACGTGACAGCATTCAGTTGAATTAATGCAAAGGTACGGCCGCGATGTTTTGGATAGTAGGTACGTATGCAAATATTTAGACGTGTGTACATACTCGTGTCTAAGCTTATACTCGTGCTATTAGCTATTGATACGGCGAATCCAAACCATTTGTATGGTTTGATGACACAAACTGCTAAGCCCAAAATAATCTATACTAAGTATTATATCAAAAGGAAGAGTTTGTTTGTTATGTTTGAACGCGCTAATCTTTAGAACTACCAGTTGGATTTGAATAATTCTTTTTGCGTATGATAGCCCAGTTCTCGAGGAAGATTATTGGCTATGTAACATCACGCTACTGGCGACGAGAGTGGAGCAGTAAGCAGAGACACGGGTGAAACCGCGCCGTGGACAGCTCGTCATACATACATGTGCCAGTATTAGTCCACATCCCTATTTGACTGATATTTTTACAACAGATTTATGATTCGTTCGTTTGTATAGTTCAAATTGTAGGTGAATTTTATAACAAACAAATAAATATTGTAACAAAAATGCGTTTCGAAATCGAATATCAGAATCTAGATCTAGTTTCGGCCGAAACCAAAATAAGTTCATTTGAACTATTTTGGTTTCGGCCGAATATAATTTGCAAAAATTATAGCAAAAGACTACATATATTAACTAGTGAAGTTGTATACTTGATTAATGAGCTTCGTGCTAGGTAAGTGTTTGTTACAGGAGTCCATTCATTACGTATAGGATGCTAAGGTAAATGGAACCTCATTTTGTACAGTCTAGATAATATTTTGCTTAAACGCAAATACATCGCATAATTTAGTTAGAATTAAGTATTCAGTGTCTATGGTTACGATTATCGGTCGAAAATTGAATTGAGGTCGTGAGAACAGGCTTTGATATACTGAGTGATGGTTGTATTAGACAAATAGGCATTATTTTTTTTTTTATTATTTTGAAGGTAAACTATACTATTGTATAAAGCAAAAGAGTTTGTTTGTTTGTTTGAACGCGCTGATCTCTGGAACAACGAAACGGAATTGAAAAATTGTTTTGCGCATGATAGCCCAGTTCTCGCGGAAGGTTATAAGCTATGTAACATCACGCTACTGGCGACGGGAGCAGAGCAGTAAAGACGCGGTAGAAACCGCGCCGCTGAAAGCTAGTTTGTAAATAGATGTAGACATTTGTTTACCTATAGATACTTTGTATGGCTCTAATGACTGAGTATCTTATTGTGATATTAGCCGAGATGTGTCAGGCATGTGTGGGTAGATCAATCAACACCCGAGCTACGTGCAAACGGGTGATCAAGCTTTATTGGTGATTAGTTAGTGATGTACTGAGACAATTGATGTACTGTCTATTCTATAGTCTATACTAATATATTAAAGCAGAAGAGTTTGTTTGAACGCGCTAATCTCAGGAACTACCAGTCGGAATTGAATAATTCTTTTTGCTTTTGATAGCCTAGTTCTTGAAAAAGGTTATAGGCTATGTAACATCATGCTACTGGCAACGGAAGCAAGGCAGTAAGCAAAGATGTAACTTAGCGCGGGTGACACCGCGCCGCGTAAAGGTAGTATTTAAATAAATGAAGTAAAAACCGTTGAGTACATATTCGCAAATGTTTAGATTTTTTTTCTAGAATGAAGAATATTGATGGTCGATATATAAGATTTTAGACAGCACTATTATTTTATCAGCCATTTTACTTCATATAGAACGGCATCGCGCGAACGCTTTCCCTTGAAATACTGAAAACAGTTTCAGTTTTCGAGTCTGGTACTAGAACTGATAATCCTAGGCAAGCGTGGTGATAAATGCTCATGCCTTATCTTGGGGACTAGTAAGAGTTGTTTTTACGTTAACGCAATCGAAAAGATTAACGAGTTTGGCTCTCTGATTGGTTAAGAGCTTGGAGCGGGTCAATCGGAGCACCGAACGTAAAACAAACTCGCACTAGGCACCCTGTTGATAAGGTCTTCACTCTGCAGTGGAAATCCAATGGACCGAAACGATGACTAGGGACCACTATGTGGCGCTGCTGGGAGATTTCTACACGTAAGTACATATAATTTTTTTTTACGCTATGTAGTAGATAATCAACTCTTCTGTTTTATAACATCAGTTTCTTATTACAACCAGATTCAGAGATCCAATCACATTACGTACAAAGAAGTTTGCCAGTATAATAGGTAGTGTCTGTGTAATTTATACTAGGGACGATATATCTAAATTAGTGGTTTCGCAACGATGAATTATTCAAGTGTTTACACATCAGTGTGATACTGCTGTGTATGGAGCTAGGTCATGAATAGTTTTACTAATTGTATTATGTTTGTTAAAACTGACTGTTACTAAAATTTTTGTTTGAAGATGTCCGCGTCCGACTCGTGACGGAATAACTATTTTGACAGACCAACAAAAGGGTCGGCATATAAATAATTCATTGTGTTTACGTTAAAGACGGGTTTTGTTGGTTTTTTGTATACTTGTTAGGACGTAAACTCTCTACATTCCTTTGTGCGAAATATTGTAAAAATGTCTAGCAAAAGACTTTAACTGTATAGCTAGGTACTTCATTTTGACAATTATAATAGTTACAGAATAGAAACAGTATATTTCTGCAGCTTAATAGTATTATTACCGTTCATCAGTGTAAAAACAGTGACTGCTATACTAACTCTTACAAAGAAGGTAGGGGAAACATGCGATAGTCAGTATAGTCACCACGCGGATAAGTGCAAGCTACTCTCTGTTCCGTGGTATACTTGTAAATTGGCTCTTAGAAAGAAAGAAAGCAAAAAAGAAAATATTTATTCTGAATTCACACAAAGGTAATTCTAAATACATGCGTACTTAAATGTAATTAGTACTTAAAGATAAGTCATTTTGTGACAATTATTATTATTATTAAAAAAAAAATTATCCCTGTGTGGTTCAAAAATGGTTCTTAGCTCAGCATAGTGCCGCTTCGTTTAATAATCAAAGCAGCGCTGGTATTCTGCTTTGGCCGAATATGACATCACAACAACATCTTACAAGAATCACGGCAAGAATTGCTACAGGATTCTAGCTCCAAGGTCACGAAACCCATTTCAGACAATTCCACCATCACATTTCAATCTTATTTCACTTCACCATTACATATCAAACATTACAATATTATCAGCGTTGGCATTGATCCATACGGATAATACACACATTTGATTCATCCATTTAATTTAGTTTCCAACTTAAAACTATAATCCAGAGATGAATAATGACCTGTTTTAGCCTGGATAAAGACTGTATTTCGCTACAAGCAAAGAGGATCATTTTTTTCCCAACGGTTGACAGGAGCGATCCGTCAGACACGTAAAATTACAGCTTGAGGTAAAGGAAAATAAACTTTATTTAGGCGGCATAGAAAACAGAATTAGACGAAGTTAACGAACCTCGAATATTCTGGCATATACAAGTCGAGGTTTCCTCTCTTTGATATTATAATAAAGCTTTGTTTCTGAGGTAAATTCATGCATTTGAATCGGTGGATGTAAATTATGTGTATCGTTGTTACCTGTCTAAGTATTTAGGGTACACTGGGGATGGTTGACTACAATACAATTTAGATAAGACATTTAAATATATATTATTGTGAAAACTAACATTTCAGATATTTAAGCTTCGAATAAATTACAAATATTAATAAATAAATATTAACTAAAAAGCTTCACTATGACAGTGACAGCGGAGCAAGACAAAAAAGTTTTCTTGCGCCTAGTTCGTGACAGTTATTTAATCTGGTCCTGTAGTCAACAATGCCCGGTTTCCTCTACGTAAATACGAAAGTTGTATTAAAAATTATTTTTATGTTTCTCTGTAACGTTGTATTACAACCTACTTAGATAGTATATTGAGTTTTATGGGCTGCTGGTATTATCTTTGCATGCTTCGTTATCATTTCAAAGTAAGGCTCTGCAAAATTGAGGCTAAGATAATGAGTGAATTTTTAGTGCATTATATATTCAGGCAGACTTAAAATATTTATCAATTAATGCTATCTAAAAAAGGGAGAATCGCTTATTACGGTTGCCATAAAATCGTTTATCGCAAAAATTTTCATTTTGCGATAATCATAGTAGATTAGTAGCCAAGGGCTGTAAGGCATCAATTGAAGCCCGAGATATTTACGCGCACGAGCGCAGCGAGAGGGCGCCTATATTTCGAGGGTGCAATTGATGCTTACACCCGAGCTAACTACTCTGCTTTACATCTCGATTGTGAGGTAAGTAGAAAAAAACCGGCATTACAAGAATAAAAGTTTTCTATTCCCGCCTTTTTTCATCTTTTTTTTAATTTTTTTTTTTTCTAAAACGAGATTGCGCTTTGCCGTTCGATATTTAAAATTGATATTATACTCATACGAAGACAAGGCTAAATAGCGAAGCGACCTCTTTTGCCATTGGGCTGAATGCATGATGTCTATTGCCAGTATGATGGTAAGATGTACGCGAACTTTTTGAAAGAGTGAAGTGTTTTTTTAATTACTTACCGCCCTAGGGCTTTTCTAGCTACATTATTACCCTAGAGCGCTAATTGGTCACCTACAAGCCCCATTTGGGGGTAATAAGGACCTACTTACCGAATATGAGAGATGTAAAATTAGTTTTATATATTCATACAAAAATAGCATTTATTGTAATTATTAATGTGATATTTATTACGTTAATAAATTACCAGCAATACCATTAATTATTATCTGATAATCGAAAAACAATAAATATATTTGTTTATTATGTGTTGATGAGGAGCATAATTGCGTGAACTGTTCGGGTTGCCACTAGGGTATAGAGTTATGTAATATTTTGTACTATCAGGTTATTACTGAGAGAGGGTATTTATTCTAGTAATAGGTGAAAATTGTGTTTTTAAGTTCTAAGATCTTTGTCTATTCGTTTAATATCTAATATAAATAATATAACATGTAACGTAACATACAAGTAGATTTACATCTTTTCCCTGAATAGGTAAACAGAAATATATACCTACCTACCCACGTTTTGCCTTCTATATTGGGTCCCTCCTGAGCCTGTTCACATTTACCGAATAATTCTAGACTGCGGGCTAAATAATCAAAATTTTCGTAGTAGAAGGTTTTACGAACACTACAAAGAAATGGTTTTGGAAAGTGCATCCATGATGAACGTGTTGCGAACGTGTTCGGGTATAGGCGAACGATTCAAGTGACCTCGGAGCGCGTTTTATTTCCACAAGTGCATTAGGATTATTAGATGAAAACAAAGATATGTCAAAATAGCACTATCCTTGTGTCAATAAACCTGCCGTATCCATAAATATTCAGGCAAAATTGTGCTTTAATGTTTCTTAACTGCTTGTTTCATAGATAGTGTAAGTTCAATTGACCGCGATAATTTAAATTAGTAAGATCCAGACGTGAAATGAACAAAATACATTATAAGAAAATTATTTAAAACTATCTCATAACCTAGTAAAAAGACATTAGGCTTGAACAGCCCACTCTTGTGCTCGTTTTGTTTAAAACCCCAATCTCCCCTGCTCAAGTAAAACTTTAAAAGCACCACATTGTGTTTATAGGAACAGTTAAAAATGTATACGTACGTATGAGTCTTGAAATAACCTAAACATTAATATAAACATATTAAAGAGTGAGTGAAATTTTTATGTAGTGAGTACTAAATATATAAAAAGTATTTGTATCGATACGTAAAGTACTATAGAGCAAATGATAATTCGAAAACATTATACACTTGTAGTTACTAAGTAACGAGTTTTCATTTGTTAGAGAGTCAGCGTAGTGAGGAAAATCTGCAGGTTCGAAGGTTACATTATTTAACTATGCTATATAAACGGGCATCATTTTATGTCAATAAAGTTTTATATAAGTTTTTGATGGCTGCAAAAAATGCGGTCCTTGTGCAGAAGTTTGAACATAAAGGGTATGGCACCCAACGTGATATAGATTGTATTAGTTCACCGTACTAAGTAAAACTAAAGTTCCTAAACCCTCATTTGCACATATTAAACTTTAGAAGACACCTTGAGAGCGAAACATATGAGCTTTTGCTGCATACCGGCATCTGTATACTGTGCCTTTATAGTGGACTTGCGTATGGTGATTTATACTTAGAAGATCGGCAGGTTCTTCTCAGTTCACTGTTTGCATCTTGCATTAGAAACATTTATTGTCTCGTCCAATTTTCCAGTCGTAGGTCTGCTGGAAGAGACTTCTTATGAAATAAGCAGTACCTTAGTGCTATTCTTACTTATATCCTTTTCATATAACTGTTGTGTGTGTACATAAATAGTAAGTAAGAAGAAACAAGTGAGACAAAGTTGCGAACATTTTGATGAAATAGGACAAATTTTACATAAATCATCATATTTTTATTTTAAGTATACGTTTGATCTATTTTCAAACTATTCCCCTCCGCTCCGTTAAAAAAAGGTTCCATGTGAATTATCGCAACATAACTAAGCAAAAATAACTTTTAATTAAAGTATGAACTTATTAGTATTATTAAAATAAAATCTATTCTGTGTCCTGTTTTTTACTACTTTGCATGCTAATATGATTTCACAAAAGAAATGATATTTTAGCGGTTAAAAGACTTGTCTTTCACGGAGCCAGTTCAGCGAAAAGTAGTACATTATAGTCACATTCTGTAGTTATATAAAAATATATGAGTTGCGAGTTTTTAGTTAAACTTCTTTTAGAATAGTAAAATTTAATACGTGGACTGTAAAAAATAAACGTAAACAAGCATCAATGTATGTATGTACTTCTCGAGTATTTCACTCAACGCCAGAGGTTAGCACAAAGCAAAGGTCAAGACGACCTCATCGATGCGTCATTCGAGTAGCAAAGTCTACATCTTCGAACACGAAACAATAGTTTATGATCTCAGGGAGCGACATAAAAGCGGGCAGCCTACAGAACTTTTTGCAATTGACATGTGAAACGAAGGACGAGGATTACGAGTAGGTCACGTGAGATACTTTATTGATCAAGTGGGATTCGTACACGTATGTACATTATAAATGAGAAAGCAACGCAGTCGTGTCATTGCGTGTTTATGGGCTATGTAACCACTTACCTTCAAAGCCGCATACTTTGTCATTAAGGTGGTTTCCAAAAAGAGAGAAGAATAAAATTATTTTTAGAAAAAAATGTAAACCGACTTCAAACAACACCTACATGTTCAATCCTTAACTAAAAAGTAGAAAATAATATTTTAATTACTTCATAGCAAAGAACATTAAAGGGGAATCAACGCAATCCTTGATACCTATAATACTTTACTATTTATAGTTTTTAATCAGTTATTTTGGAGTCGGTGCCAGCCAAGAAGGATCTTTAATTCTGTCTTTGCAACCAACTTTTGTAATGCACGGGGCGGTAATTGCACGCGTGGGGATTGCCTGAGTGCACTACCCGAACGCGGTCATACTTGTGAACGCAGACGTCATTGATAGTTGTGTTCAGATATACATAAAAAATTTGAAGCGCACTTATCAGATTCCGTTCGATTTCTTGTATTAAATCTATATTTTTCATTCATATATTAATAGATTAATCAAGAAGATTTTTTTTTGCTAGTAGGTAGGTTATTTTTATGAAGGTCATTATGATCCTTCTTGGCTGGCACCGACTCCAAAATAACTGATTAAAAACTATAAATAGTAAAGTATTATAGGTATCAAGGATTGCGTTGATTCCCCTTTAATGTTCTTTGCTATGAAGTAATTAAAATATTATTTTCTACTTTTTAGTTAAGGATTGAACATGTAGGTGTTGTTTGAAGTCGGTTTACATTTTTTTTCTAAAAATAATATTATTTTTAAACTTTTAGTGGGAATTAATTGTGTATAAATATATTCAATATGGGTAGATCTACTAAACGTGCTGCGCAAATGAGACAGCGCCGCGCCGTTTGAAAGAAAGTAGAGACGAGAGGTAAGATTGTAAATAGAGATATAAGGTCCTTGTCAACACTTTCTCGATCGCTAAACCCTGAATCCCAGAAACCACAAATCAAAACAAAAAAGTGATGATCTACCAACAATAAAGAATCATCAAAAATCATAATTTAACTGACCGAGCAATCGCTCAGATATACAAAAAATGCATATTATGGTCACTCATCCAGGGCCACTTCGTTTCTAACAAAAAATGAATTTTGAAAATCACTTCGCACTTGTAGCATGGACATGTCAATGTCAGATAATTCGTCGCAAAAGACATCGACGTGTTGCTTTACACGTCTTTACTTCTTGCAAACGTTTTGTTACAAAATATTAAATTGAAGCCAAACTACTAAATCATTCTTTATAAAAATAACATGGGACCCCATTTCGGAGTATACCCTTTCAAATAAAAGAAGAATTTTCCGAATTGGTTTATAAATGACGGAGTTAAGTTGTAACAAACATACAACCACTGAACCATTTCTTATAATAAAAAAATGGGACCAATTTCAGAGTATACCCTCTCAAATATAAAAAAAAATTTTCAAATCGGTTCATAAATGACCGAGATATGAGGTAACAAACATACAAAAAAAAAAAAAAAAAAACATACGACCCGAATTGATAACCTCCTCCTTTTTGAAGTCGGTTAAAAACTTACATCAAACCAAATAAAACTTCAAGTTTTACAGGGTAGTCAACTGTATTCTAAGCGTCCGGTTTGTATGCATGTTTGCCATTTTAGTTGTATAAATAAACATAACCTCTTCTAATTTTAGAATTTTTTTAATAAATATTTGAAATCCATTCAAATCTATTCAAGTTACTCCGGTCGGATCCCCTTCGATCTCTTCAGGAGGTAATATAAATAAACAAAATCCCCGAGTTTGTTACCCATTCGATCGTCGCAATGTAGTCTTAAATAGGCGATAGACAAACGCCTTGCTTTCCCTGTATCAAAAGGGTCTGACAAGTCGTGGGTGGACATTCCTGTGCATAGGTACCTGACAACAGGCTTTGTTTTCTCTCCACGAGATCCTACGTACATTTCGCTGGTTATATCATGACTGTACAGCGTGGGTGAGCCTATAAACCTGATGGATTCAGTTTTTAGTTGAAACTATTTATTTTCATATAACGATAGAAAATATAAGAGGTCAAAGGTGAAGGTCAGCGTCGCGTCAGCTGCGCGATTGCGATTACTCCTGGTGATTTAGCGTTGAATTTGAGCGATGTATCTAAAATGACCAAGTTTACTACCAGTTTTCGTTTGAGAGAAAGTATTTTTTCTGCTTATCATCTATTTTCTTGTCTTTCCGCATCATATCGCACCGGATAAATATCACCAAGAAAAATTAAGCTACTTTATTATCTGCATGAATCTTATTTTCCGTACATTTCTCAAAAAGAGCATTCATCACAAAACGAATTTGTAGAGGTATAAAACAGAAACCCTCCAGTGAAACAGCAACAATTCTGAGTTCACATGACCTGATTAACAAGGACAGCAAGGGGACCATAAAACTCGTATTAAGCTGCAATGAGGTACTGGCATTTATTAATTAGATGGTATGATATCAAGACTTGGCTTGTGACCCATAATGTAAATACTTTGCACGGTCTTTTCTGACATCATCTTTAGGGCGTATACCAGCAAAACGGACACGCAAAAATGAAAATAAGGCTTAAATACACGATGCATTGAAACTTTACGTCTTTTATATTTCCAAACAGACTTATTTCTCTAAAATGTTGGCCACTAAAAGCATTGCATAATAAATTGCAATTGAAATGAAAACTGGTCGGATAATAAATTGCGTTTCATTCTTTTGAAATTTCTTATTCTGATATCTTCATTCATTTTCATTAGTGCACATAACAACGTTTTTCTTTTGAATTGAGCTTTCATTTCACACCGAGTCCACTGCATTCTTTAATTTATTTGTCTGGAGAATGTCGCACGTTATTTATTTCATACTATTATTAAAATCGCAATACAAAAATTATAAAGTGTGGTTATATTATGGTTAACCTCCAGACGATTTTCGTTCGTCGACACCTCGCGCTCACGGAGTGCCATGATTTACTCATAGCGTATTTTAGCCCGCGCTAATTACTTTTTGATGAGCGAACAGTGACTAACAAGATTACGAGATGCATTAAAAAGACATGACACATTCCAGCTTTTCCATAAAACATTATATTTTTATGTGAGAGCATTTCAAATAAAGGCACCATTAGGGGATCCATTTTATGAAAAACATCTTCCGATTACAATTTTGGGATACGTGTCATCATTATTCATAACTCGATTTTGGGGTATATTTTCTATATCCATTAAAATTGTGTTTTCTGATCAATTGAAGCTTTGATACATAGTCAAGTTGGATGTGATTGTATCATTTAGATGTCATTGTTTTCAGTATAAGAATATTTCACTTGCTTATTACTTTTAAAGTTTGCGTTAAAAAACTTTGTTTATTAATTTCATTACGAGTAGGTAACTGATTTCCATTGAGGTTGTCATATAGAATCTGGAATATAAAATGTCAAATGTCGCATTGTCAAAAGTTTAATCAAAATTCAGAATGCAACTTTAGTAGTAGATATATAAGCGCAGTGTTAAACCTACCAACCTAACACCGGCGGGAGTAGATTGCAGAATGTTAATCTCGCTTCGTTCCGGTGGATATTGTCTCTCACTATGAAAACTTTAATTTCGACTGTTTAGTTTGGCAGGCTGTGGCGGTTGCTTTTAACATCGTTTTGAAACAGTAATTCAACATCAACGTCAATTGTTACGTCTTAATTAGAATTGTTTGTGTTTCATATTAGCATTTCGTTCGTTATACGGTTCGTTGTTACCACAGAGTGATTAATCAGAAAATCAATCGCACGAATAGTTATATTCTTAGTCACAGTTAACCTTTGATGTTCTAAACAAAGATTCCGTTCTCATGTATTTCTTGATTTTTACACTAACCTTTTTTAGTCCTTGAATAGTTTTAAAGTTCTACAATTTCATACATCGATGAAGCCAATCAAATAGGGCAGTGCGGTTGTAATAAATGGCCGCTGTCCGTTAGTCGATACGTATCGCAGCGTTTACGTTTAGCGGTAAGTGTGCCGCGATACTGTCACCGTGATGGGCCTCGACGTCAAACTGGACACTTTGTAACAGATACAGCTCTGTATATTATTATATTCACTCCTGTGTAATAGGATCGACTATGACTTGAGAATATTAGTGAATTTGATATTCTTGATGTTAGAAACGAAAAATATTTGATCTAATAAAAGCGACAAGAAAAGTAAGCGGATCACGAACATGTTGCAGTATTTTATCTTATACATAAATGACTGTACGCGTAAAGTATTCAGGAGACGGAGGTCTAGAGACACAGAGTACGTGCGGACATAACAGTTGGTAGCACGTAGATCCCTTAGGATTTACCTGCGTCAGATCCCAACCGATTGTGGTCGACCTAAATACAAGATACTCGTAACTCAACTTGAGATTGTAGACAAAGTTTTGCGTGTTGTTATGACGAGATTTACGCTGTCTGCTACTATAACTTAGTTAAGTACGATGTTGACAAACTTTGAAATTGGATAATGCAAATTCCAAGCCTCTAAAAATTTTATACAAAATGTAATATTTTGAATTGTGTTTACAAATTTAATATAAACTAAGTGCACTTATAGTATAAAATTGAATACCTCAACTAAAAATAAACATTTCAGATGGAGTGCGTGAGTTTACGATTATTTTAATCAATCGTATGGAGTAAGAACGTTACAAGCGCGAACACCCTGTAGATTTAAAGCTGATATAAATATATGTTTTGAAGCCGCAACACGTAAAACCATATCTCATGTACACCCTTATCTAGCAAACGACAAAAAACATGTAGTACGGTAACAGTCATGTAAATGTTTATGATTATATCATTTAGGTAATGTTGTAACGGCTTCTATTCTTCATGTTTTATATAAACTTTTACTAAAAGCCAATTGCTCATAACTGATATTTTTATTAGCAAGTCCGAATTTATATTAGACAAGATTAAACTTAGCGTGACATAAAAGGACATAGCATCACCATTACTGGATGCATTGTCTCGAGGTTATCGACATTACTTGAATGGTTAATGAAATAACGGTAGCGAAGGAAGTGAACCAAACGATATTATATCTAAAGAGCTACTTAAACAAGTTAATATCAGTGGTTTAGGTATAAGCGGGGAAGCTATTAAGGAAACTGTTATCGGGGACATTATCGAGGGTGCAAAGGATAAGGAGGCACTAGCCTCCACCTGCGAGAATTCAGCGATAACTATCAATATGATAGCAGTTTTGACAACAGTAACAAGATTAAACTTCACCTTGAAGTAATTGTTGACCCAATTTTTGGATTATTCGAATGTATATTAAAAAAATTAAGATTCACATTCGAAGGGCTCTAATATAAGACATTGAAGAAATTCGTCAATATCTCTCTAAATTCGGGCGTCAAATTCACAAGATATAAGATGACCGGCCAAAAAAAATTGCTTTTACATTCGAATAAGACAGGCTGCATAAAAGTGGTTCACTCCAGTTTTTCGATGTATAGATGTTGCAACCCGTCCTTAATGTGCGCGTAGTAATAATATTATGAATAATAAATAAACTATGAGAGAATAGTGTTGACAAGATGACGGTTGTGGGGCAATTTTTGATAGATGCCGACTTAACAGGAGACATAAATGAAAATATGTTTTAATTTCGATAACTTTAATAGAATTTTGATAAATTAACATTAATAGATGCACCTAAGTAATGTAGCTTAAATAAAGCCACAAAATGCGTCCAAACTGCATTATTAGTTGGACTTATAGATGAATAGAAACAAGATATCTCATTATTTTCGAAAAATTACGGACGATTTAATAAACGAACACTGCTAACGTAAAAGCAATCTAAATTTAGTGGTCTTATGAAATTAATTAATCAACTGTAAATATTATCTTCTATCCAATTTTAAGGACGCAAGATTGTTATATATTTGTATTAGAATAAGATTTGCATTGAGTCGTCCTCTAAGCGTATCTTTTACACGAGCTATTTACTTTTCTTTGGTCTTGCTTTACTTTTAAAAACAGCTAGATTCTAAACTCGTCTACAAACATTTATCTCAATGCTACTCATGAGTAGATCTGTCTGCTTCTCATTCTTGTCACCGGCCATATTTTCACACTCATTCGTTGGACGGTGAACGTTTTTCCAGAACTAAAGGTGACGTAAATGTGAAGAACAAAACAAACTCAGATATTGTAAATAATAAAAATACCAAACTTCTGAATACAGACAAAGATGACTCAAAAGCAGAAACTTTAGATGAGGTATAAAGAAATGTACTAACAAATGCATCTTAAATGTTTATCTACAATGATTGATATCGCTTTTGTATTCGCGTAAATATTTGACTTGAAAATCAAAAAGTTCGTTGGCGCAAGACTTTCATGTGAGTTCGTTGTATCATGACTCAGTGGTTTACTATCGTTAAAATGTACCGTTTATATTTACAAAGAATTCGAATTAATTTCACAGCTATGAATCAACTTGACAAGTCATCAAAGGGCGAATAATTTCTCTTGTGAGCTTATGAAATTCTGCGGTTCACGCGGTATTTACTAATGAAAATACGGCAAGTTAAAATTATATTTATGTTTAAAATACGCACATAAGTATCTGCGTTAGATATAGGAGTTAAAAATATATATGGTATGTATATACCTATATGGTGTGGTTGAATCTATTATGCCTGATAGCACAAGCTTTGTTATTGTAGCGATACAAAAATAGCGACTTCATTTTAATGTTATTTTTTTGAACGAGGGTGTAACTAAAGACATGAGTAAACTCGTGTTCGTTGATCTCGTGTGCTTACTGCAATGTCAGATAAGGTTATGTAGGCGGCAAATGACGTCATAAGGAGGGAAAATAACAAATCGAGGTACGTTACCATCTGTGGTCGATGTGTAGAGCTTCTTGCATATTTCCTGCGGACCACCGAGCGCGTTGATCTTGGCCAGGCCCTCGGCGCCGCGAGACTCCATCAGCTCGCGCAGCTGCCGTAGGGTGACGCCATATTGCGCCGGCCGCCCCTCCACCGTAGCCATGGTGCCGGGCTCGCGGCCGCCGCCCGCACCACGCCCGACAACCCTCTAGCTCTGCAACAAACAACAACACATGAGACAGAAGAAATTTAACTAATCCTAATCTCCGACGCGCAAAGTTCAGTTACGACTTTGACTTCAGCCAAACTTCAAAAATACCAGCCCGTTACTGCCCAATGCAGGTTAAGGCCTCTTCTTATACAGAGATCAAATGAACATTGATCATCACGCTTGCTCAAGGCGGATAGGCAATTCAGACTTTACAAAATGTTTGCGCTTTCGATCACTATTCAAAATGTAGAAACCGCAACATTTTTGCAATATTTTTATTCTATCAGTGGAAACGTGGGCGCTATATATAGCACTATAAAACTTCCCGTCGGGTGCACTTTAATGTTGAACGGTGCATAATTAAACACCCACCCTTGTTCGCCCTGGCTCTTTACACCTACTGAAGGGGCAGTATCGTTCCACATAATTACTGATTAAGCTGAGGGATATTGGACTTAATTACTTTTGCATACGAGGATTTATGATATTAAGGCCTTACAAGGTTGGCTGACGACTTAATAAGGGAGACGTATGACCGATGGATGGCCGACGACCGACCTAGGAGAGGCCTAGGAGTATGTCCTGTAGTAGACGTCTTCTAATATGATGATGATGACGATGATATAGACTTCAAAAATGTATTCAAGAACTAATATTAGTCGTAGAATTAATTGTGTCCAAAGGATTTGTAATTCTATTAGTATTGTAAAGAGGTAACTTTTGTTTCCTGAAACTTTAATATGGAATTTGGTTACTGAATAATATTACGTGGTGTGTTATATTTGAAAGTATAATTGGCTTTTGTGGCTGCGAAGTTAAACTTCACAGGTTAACTTTACATAATCTGCAGTGATGTTGAATGCTGGCTGAATCATAACACGGTAGGCAGAGATGTAAGACATTATTTTTCAGTCAGGTTATTTTATATTATTTAGTTTGACGAAATATTTGAGCTCTTCTTGACGAAAACCCCAGTTATTCGTTGGTTTGGGGCACAGCAGTTACTGTCATATAATACGACCTAATTGCATTATTTTATTATAAACCAATTTATATAATTTTAGTATGAAAAGATTAATGAATGTTGTAGAGTCAAAGGAGATATGTTTGGATCGCAGCATATCGCGTTCTATAGTCTCTGCTTACCCTATTAATGGAGACAGGCGTGAGGTATTGTATTATGTATGTATATAATTTAAATAATAACTCATACGAGAAAACAGCTCATTTACAGTTAGGTAAATTATCTAATTACAGCAGAAACAGTCACCTGTAATATAAATACCTACTTCGTATCCTCGATTGATTCACCCATTGATCCACTACTAAGGGGGTCAGCTGCAAATACACCTGCCGAGCCATTACTCTGTTTATGGGGCTATAAAGACATCAGATGTTTTATTATATTGTCATACATAATTTAGCAGTTACGAGGATAACATCGCGAAATTATGTTAAGACGTGTCAAAATAAATGTTTCCGTTCATAGAATTGCTCTGGTAAAAAGCGTATTAAACTGATTGAAATATATATTTACAATAAACAAGCTTTAAGACACTAAACCATTTTTTATTTATTCAAAGAAAATCAACATACGTCATTTAATCTTTAAGGGAACTATAAGTCTTCTGTTAGCTCTATAACACATTAAAAAGTTAAAACTCGAACTAAGTATCTACTTTAGGAGCAATACTTAAAATTTATTATTAGCTGGCTTCTTACCGAATGGAAAAAATGTGCTTATTATATAAATAAAACGCTATTCTGCTCAATGATTCGGTTTGGGATAAACTTTTTGAAATCTATCTGTTTGACATTTTCTACACATTTAGCCTGATTCGCCCACAGAATCTAATGTCGTATGTGTTATTTTTAGCACCCTTCTATTTATCAAAAAGATGCGATATAAATAGTACATAAAAAATACAAATAACGAATGTAAAAATAACAAAAACTAACTTAAAATACGAGGAAATAAAATCCAATTTAAAACAACTAAAGCACAATTAATTGTGAAAAGTCGTAAATTCAGAACAAATGGATTCGAGGAGCGAGTAACACGTAACTGGGTGATTTAAAAATGGTCCAAATTCGGTATAGAGTACGGTACTTGAAAATACTCGACAAAGTATCTTAATACTCGACAAAGTATCTTAGAGCATTATACTAGGCTAGGAACATGCCTTCGCGCGGGTTTCCCTCCTTATATGGACAAAGTGAGCCATTTAAAAACCCGTTATGAAGAGATCACTACAACAGCCGCTTAGAAACACGTCGGGTGGGGCTTGCCAAAAAGAGAGGGTTAACTACTCCATAAACTGTACTGAATACACAATAGGGTGTGTGTCTGTAGGCGAGGGGGCGAGGGAGGGTTATCGTGTTTTATACGCAAGACCAACTCAAGTGGAAGTTATTGCCGACGTGTAAAGTTAAGATGATTGCGAATCGTATCGTTATTTTGTTGTGTCGTACTTAAAACGAAAGTTTATAGGTTAAGGTACAAATTTTTACTCCTTTATATGGAGCAAGTATCAAGTTTGAAAATAAAAAGAAGTTCTCTTTACCAGTGGCGCTGTGCATTTTAATGTTGATTCATAGTCTTTTAAATAAGGCATGAAATTGTATCTTATACTCGTAAAGCTGCCGTAGTAAAGGCCACCTTGCCAGCAGATAAAAAGGTTGACTATGGGAAATGCTACCACTTTTGGATCCCACTGACTGCTTACCATCAGGCAGAGTAGACTCACTTTGGTAAACTAATAAAATATAGTTTGGACTTTTTTGGTTAAAACTATTGATTTTAGAGATATTTCTTTAGTGTTATAGCACGTATTACCGTAAGACATTATTCACAGTCAAGAATACGTTTCAGTGATTATACGAGTGATAAAATTGATCGAAGTCAATGAAGCTAACACCCGGCCTTTGTATAATATAGACGGTACGTTTGCAAAACCTATTACCGGTATTTTCGGTACGAGTACATTTTCCTGTACAGTTCCTGAGAATACTGCTAATATATAATTTATGACTTTACACAATCCATTTGATATCTATAAACTCCATAATCCATATATTTATGACAGAGTTATTATAGTTCTAATAGTGAGTGTAAAACATTCTAGAAAACACCCAAGTAGAATTTCAGTTTCCCAGCTTTGACAGCTTGTGTTAATATCAGTATAAAACTAACACTTAAAACGTCAAACATCATAAACAAGTCAAAATATTTATATAACATCATAGACACAATTAGGACTTAATACCTCAGGTATTCTCTACCACTCAACCTACATATATCACACACTTATCAAATATGTATGTACAGATATTATTTAAAGACTACTGACAGACTAGCAATATCTCTAAATAGTATAATATGAAGGTGCTGTTTTGCCTGTCTGTTTGTACCAAACTCCTTCTAAACCACGCAACGGATTTGGATATGGTTGTCACTAACGTTTAAAGCGTTTCTTTCGACATGTTTATAAGTATAAAACATGCATATATTAGAGAAAAGCCGCGCATTTTAACGATTTATAAGTCGCAAAAAGAATAAAATTAGCCACACGCGTGTGATCATAAAATATTACCTTTTCAAAAAAGACGCCAACACGACAGCAAAACAAAATTACAAGCTAGTATCTTTCACTTCGAGTACGTACTATTAATTCCCAGTGAAGAGTGGGGAGGATTGCCAAGAGCCACCCCAGCGAGGGTTGCCAACAGCATCCGAGTTGAGTGTCGTTGAATGGCCAGCAATTAGGTCGACATCTCGACTTCGCTGTCCTGGAGGCTGCGCGCCTACTAGACGCCTGAATCTTTGCCTCGGCATCTTTATTGGATTTTTATTAGCCTATAAATAACGTAGGCTGAAGCTTATGACGATTTGCAACTAAATATTCATAGATCATGACATTATTATGTAGACAATACAAGAAATACTGCTTATTTCTGGAACTTACTAGAACATTTTTCGTTTCAGCTTTTTGAATCGTGAACGTTGATATAACAAAACAACTTTACGCAGAAAGAAAAGAAAAACTTTGTAAAATTAAATATACATAACTACTTTAAGAAATACTAAATTAATATAACTTCTGAAGAGTCCGTTGCCTTGAATAGAAACCGAACCAATTTATAAACACTACAGTGTTGCGTGTTGCAATGTATGGGGCCAATTATGTACAATGAACTCTAATATCGTTTTCTTTAATTATTCATTGTTTTGACTGGTACTCTAGTCGTAGAATTTACGACAAATATGGTAAAAACCTAATATAGTGTCTTGGAAACTAGTTATTAATATCGCTGTACAAGACTAGCTAGGTTTAAATAAATACCTCAAGGCATATCGTCTCTTTAATATTGCAACAGTGCATACGCTTTAGTAGCCACTTACCAGTGCTCTTATGTAATTTTGGTATTAATATCATGCTCAATAAATATTTTCAGGTATACACTTTGACAAAAGACTCATTAAGCTAAAAATATAATGCACTGCGGTTCAAATTTGACCACTGAGCGACCAAAATTCAATTTACTAACTAAGCAAATTACTTTATCTACAACAATTGTCTTTTCAGATTGGTATTTTAAAAAACTCACTCCAATACTTCAACTCAACTCCAAAAACAATAAGCTAAGGTAACCAAGACCAAAATTGACAGATATTTGCACGCCTAATATTATTACACCAGTACATTAGTACCACAATCTAATTCACTTAACACAGCCTTATCAATGTTATAATATAACCATTTATTACAAACAAACGTTCAATTAAACTAAATAACCGGGTTGTTTGTGTACGATGTAAACACGCCCATATTTGATGTATTAGCAACAATGGCACGCTGCTGTTTTGATTATTTAAAGTACATACTCGTATCAAAAAGAATAGAATTGAAACTTTATATTGTTTAACTACATTTTTTTGCAATATTCTTTTATTGCGACGGACCGGTTGCCATTTGCAGGTCACAATTTTATATTACGGGCTAATACTGAAAATCTTTAAGAGATAATAAAACAATATTACATTAAACTTATCACACACTTATCAAACCCCAGATCTCTGCGTAGCAATTCGTACACAGTTACACCGATGCGCCAAGGTAGTATCATTTCTTTTTCGCTTAAACTCAAACCAAACTAGTATAACAATCTCTAAAACTTTAGTCTAATGTCACAAGACCTGGTTATTATAACCTAACTTAAACAACAATGACAACGAACATGTGTGGATAAAGCAGGATCCCAATTTCTTTACAAAGGCATTCTCAATTGTACCAATAAAACCTAGTATACAAAATTTACGTGACATTCACATACAGAAAGCAATTAAAAGATGGGCCAGTCCACAATACGAGTATAAAGTGGGGCAAAGTGGGTCAATCAAGGCATTTCTAGGCAAACTTGGCACAAGCGAGCAAACAATCTTGATTGAAAGTGCCCCTAATCGGTTACAGGATTAATCGGCGAACGACGTCGCAGTGCCCGCTATGATTAATCGAAGAACCGTATGATGTATTAGCTAGCGTTGAATTTCGTGATAATTATTCTTTAAAGTGTCGACATATCAACATTTTGGCGGTCTATAAATTTGAGGGATTCTATATTATATTGCGTTCGGTCTTGAAAATAGAACTGTAACCCTTTCAGGTTTTGCAGTAAATTTCTTTATGTTGTTACTAAACTGTCGAACATGGTGACTATTGATGAAATGATGACTGTGTCCAGCAGTGGAAGTCACAAGGTTGATTAATATGGGTATACATGTTATGCCTATAAGCCTGTAATGCGTAGGATGAATACACGGAAAATAATCGGGGATATGAAGAATTTGTATAATTAAATAGTGTAATTGGTTAACATCGTTCTGTTTAATGTAAATTTATTTATTTTACATTAAAGACAAATAAGTAAGAGAAAACTTTCTTTACTTTCTGTACATAAAGAATCGACTTTCGTGCCCGCTGTAACTGAGTATTATGCATATTGATGAAATGCGACTCCTCACTAATTCTCAACGGAACAACATTGAAATCTTATCTAAAATACAAAGAATAGCCAACAGAAATAAACTTTGGCTTTAAACATCTCAAAAATTGTAAAATGCGAACCTTCGCGACATCAAAACAACATTGTGACACAAGTCCAAATATTTGCTAACTATAATGAACCTGCCATATCAAATATAAGGAGCTCTGTTAAATTGTCTACTGCACGTATGAAATGCTACACATATGAAAAACCTTATGACAATGTTTTGGACAGCCATGTTATAGTAAATGATTTTGTTTGGCTGTAAGATAATGAAGCTGAAATGCAAAACGTTTTACTGAAAACCGAATATGAGAACACATTTTGTGATACAGGTTTTTGCTTACTAATTATAACTGTACCTCTGTGGTTTAAGCGAGTGCATTATATGCATGTTGGCACGTATATTCGTAATAATGAAACAACTTCAAGAAAGCACTTAGTTGATTTTGATATCAACCATATTGTAATTCAATTGAAAATTAGACTAATAATAGTAAAGATCAAGTTAACTATGTTCATTATTACCATCACAAAACCATTGATACAAAGCACGTTACACATCAAACGAACGTAGGTTCATATTACAAACCAGAATTCAAACGGTAAACCAATAAATCGTGTTACATCGGAAAACTACAAATCACTCTGTACGCAAATGGGTTTCGTACACCAGAAAGAAAAACATTGTTGGTGTGTAGCTCTGGCTTTTACCATCTCAAGGTTGCACAATATAACGGAATGGTTTTGATATACGGTGGTATCGCGTGCCATGATGGGATTACTAGCACCACACCTGAAATTTCTCAACCAACTAGTTATTAACTAAGGCTCGTCGATTCTTCGGAGCTATTTCAACAATTACAATAACCAAGTTAAATAGACATTTTATTGTGGCTATGTTAATTACTGATGATTGAGGTATTGTAGTAGTCGTCTGTATTTAGATATCCAAAAGTAGTTTATGTAAAGTTATATTAGCTAGCGTTGAGATAGGACAAGAATTGAGATCAAATTCTTTAATCTGTAGTAGGAGGACAACTGTGGCCAAAATATGAAAGTATTTTATACCTATTATAAACGTATATTATTACATGGAACCAAATATGACTGGCAAATGGTAGGTGAAATATTGCGCACCTTTTTTCATGGATATATTTTAGCAATGGAATAATAATAATAATCTTTTATTTCAGGCACCTAGAGCCCATAAAATTTCAATACATAAATAACAAAAACTAATATATAATATTTTATATAAATTTAAAATTAATATTCTACTGCCTATAGCATAAGAGATAAGGTGGTAGTACGTTTATAGTTTTACGATTGCATCTCGAGTAATTTCCAGATCAAGTACAATCAACGTGTTAAACCAATTATATAATCACAGTAAAGAGAATGAAGTTTATTGCCTTCTTAATCATGTTACCTAAAAATCATGTGCCTTTTGTATTTGTGCCTCGTTTTCATCGTCGTTTCCTCGTTGACATCCTGTGTTAAAGACAATTATTATACGACCAAGAATCTACAAAACGTTTTCTAGGCGTTACAAAATTTGAATATACAGGTTGGGAATGCGAAATTAAACTGCAAACTACAAAAACATTCTCGTTTACGCAACTGTACGCTATGGCACACGAATCGACAGCTGTCGACCGAAGGCTTCGGTCGTGTCTACTGCATCAGAATGGCATGTAATCAAATAGCTATTTTAGTTTGATAGTAGTGGCGGCAATAGTAAAAAAGGATATTATTTTAAAATTCAGCAAAATAAAATGGTTTACATTTTAATAGAAGATTCAGAAGGAGATGACATTGAAGATAGAGGAGAAGATAGACGAAAGAGGACTCTTTATTATGTAAACTTTTGATAAAGTAGACTTAGTACATAGACTACATCAGCAAATCTGTTCTAACCTACTTTTTAATTTATAGTTTAAAACTAACTTAGCAATGTTCATTTATTTTCATTTTCTTCTACTTGAGCAGAGCTTTAATATAAAAACTGGTTTTAAGTAAAACAACCTGAACTCCAACATCAATAACTCTTCGTGGATGTTAACGCTCTTTTTAATCACAGCTGCTCTATTTTTTTAAATCCAATTTTCTTTCGAGCCGAATCGCTCGAGTGAACTTAATTTTTTACCCTTTCTGTACAATGTGTAGCTTTTTATTGAACTTTATTTAGATATGCAATATAGCGTAATGTTGATTACGATACCTAAGAGTTTTTATTTTTCTAAAAAATCAGACAAAGATCATTATGCTCGTAACATTTGTATCCAAGACTATTCGAGCGACAAGCCATCAGTATTCAAAAATGTAAAGGAGCTAATAATATTTTTTACGCACTTCAACGATATTGTGTTATATATAAATGTAGGGACAGCATTTGACTCGTTATTCGTCAAGTTCGCAAAATTTGTTAGGACTTGTCACATTATAAAAACTAAAACAATGTCTCCCTTTTAAAAAAATATGTTTAACGATCAAAAAAACAATTTTAAATTTTTGAAGTAAGAACAATGCCGGGTTCATAAGCCTTAAATGGCATGTCAGACAACCAATACTGTGAATCGATGACGCAACGTCCAGGAAACGTATGGCACTGAATAAGGGCGCTTTTAGTGTCACGCGGATTTGCTCACGCACGCGGGATTGGACCGCATGCGTAGCATCCGCAAAGAACAATTTCATATAGGTATCTATTGTAAAGCGTGATAAACGCACGCGGGACGCGGGGCGCTGTGCGGGGCGTCACCCCGGTGCGGGGTATCCGCATGCGTAAGCGCTGCCTACAACTTCAGTGCCCATTTTAGAGTCGAGCGGGGCGCACGCGCCGTATTGTACTACCGAAATGAAAATCGATACAGAACGAGTAATCATTGAAGTTCATCTGCGGCCCGTTTTGTGGGATAAACGCAATGAATTATACAAAAACAGGGACGCGAGGGAGGCTGCATGGAGAGATATTTTGAAGGAATTGGCACCTAACTACGAAAATTTGAGCGAAGAGGAAAGAAAAGAGGCGGGTATGTGTTTGGTTCATTATTTTATTTATACAAGCATCATTACTTTATTAATATAAGCATAATTATTTAATTCACAAATAACATCAAAAACCTAAAACCTTTTGAGTTTAGTTAATTAATTATATATCGGTGTTGCCAGGAGACTTTTCCTTCATTGATAAAGTAATCTGCAAATATATCTCTGATATTACTTGCCGACGTATTACTACTTTCAGTCTGCTGCCTGGGTAGTGGTCCCGTAAAACCATTTGTGACAAATGTATGGCTGACCTTGTAGCCATCCCGTTTCCTTATGAAATTGTGAAGTACACATGCCGTCTTGACTATTAATTGTGCTAGATCTAACTTGACATTCATGGATCTGTGAAATATTCTAAATTTATTTGACATAATTCCAAAAGTGCATTCTATGTACCTTCTAGCTCTGGACAGACGGTAATTAAATATTTTCTTTTTGTAAGGTAAATTATCACGAGCATAAGGCCGCATCACATGTGATGATAAACCAAATGCCTCGTCTCCCACTATCACGAACGGCAACTTTGCTCTTACACTAGATGGATAAGCTACTTCGGGGCAAATAATAGGCAACTCTTGCGGGTCAGGGATACCCAACGTGTTACTTTCCAGTTTCGTATACAATTGACTCCTTCTAAAGATGGTTGAATCGGCGTTGCTTCCACTGGTACCGACATTAATATATGTAAAATTATAATCAGCATCACACATTGCGAGGAGCACTACAGAATAATATTTCTTATAATTAAAATATAGTGATCCACTGTGCGGCGGCCGAATCACTCTTATATGTTTTCCATCAATAGCACCCAAGCAATTAGGAAAATTTGTATATGTGAGAAATCCCTCTGCGATTTCTTTCCATTTGATCCCATTAAGCTGTGGAATACATTCAGACTTTAGTTCAATCCATATTATGTAACAAACTTGTCTTACTATTTCGCTAATTGTTGCAATTCCAATCACATAGGAATAGTGTAGATCAGTGAATGTATTACCAGTTGCCAAATATCTGAAAACAAAAACAATATATTAATAATATGATAACATAATATATTAATAATGCTGACATCAGACATAAGACAGCATGCACCGCTCGAATTTTACTTCAGAAGAAAAATAAATACCCTTAAGGTGAAAGGGCACGGAAGTAGCTAGCGCTAGAAGTTTTTAATTCGTTTTAACTACAGTACTATAGCTACGTTAGATTTCTATGATTTGCCGAAAATTTTATCATAGGGGGGTATTTATGCAGTTATGATTTCATATGAAAAGTTCGAAGTATAGTTATGTATCTCATATCTGCTAAAAGTGGCCACTTTTAGCAGATTTGAGACACATAACTATGCTGTAAATATTTTATAAGAAATCTTCTCTGTATAAATTAACCCCTATGGTAAAATTTCCGGCAAATGAAAGGAATCTAATAAATATATATAATATAATATAATAAAATATCGTTTATTTCAGGCAATATTTACATTACAAGATGGTAATGTAAACAGAGGCCCATAGATATATACCTTACAGACTAACATACATATTATTTTATATACAAAAACTATTTTAATTATTTCACACGTAATGTCGCCGACGTGTGCACGGTGTCAGCGGGCAGCCGCCCTCGGAACTTCCGAAACACGACACCCTGCGGCCAGAAGTCCTCCTTCATGAAGGTTGACAGATGCAAATAAAGCAAATTTTTGTTAAAACAAATTAAAAACTTACAGCGCTAGTGACTTCCGTAAGTTTTCACCTTAATTTTGATGATGGCAAATTTTACTGTAACAAATAAACAAATTTCCCGATTCAATCCGGTGTTTTTCCAAAAATCCTTAAATGAAGTTCTAATTATTTTTGTAAAAAATGAATTATTTCTATTCAGTAAAATTTGCCATCATCAATATTAAGGGTACTTTTCCTTCAACTGCGGCCTTATTTTTCCACTCTGTATAGGTATATATATATTGCTTGATTTATCTAATGCTTCATGAGACAGTGTAAAGTTGACAACATGTGTGAATTAAGGAGGGCCTTTAATCGAATGCAGTTAAATTTCCAACTAATATCAGATTTGTACACACGGCCACAGATCAAGCTTCCCAAAACCAGTATAAACAGGACTCATGCGTTGTTTATTATCGTAGACGACTCGGCGAGGCCCTAGCAAGTTCCGTTTATTGGTACTGGTTTTGGGTAACTTGATCTGAAACTGTGTGTACTTTTGCCACTTACTTATTATATTTTGTCATTTCAGACAAGAAAATACAACAACGCTGGCGAACAGCAAGGGACACTTACCAGAAAGACAAGATATCTGAAAAAAATCAGCCATCCGGCTCTGGGAGTAAGAAGAAGAAGAAATATTCTTACTATGACATTTTGACTTTCTTAGACAGTACAACGGAAACTGCTGGAGAAGAGTCACTCTGTGAAGAAATGTCTGAACAAAGTAATTTAGAAACACCTAATGAGTCCACGCAACCAGGTACTTCACGTCAAGAAAGTTCTCAACTAACATCACAACGTAATTTAGAAACACGTAATGAGTCCACGCAACCAGATACTTCACGTCAAGAAAGTTCTCACCCAACATCAAAACAAAAACAAGTAAAATCTAAAAAGCAAGCACCATCTGAATTTGAGGCACAGTTATTAGAATGCTTAAAGTCTAATCAACTGGAGCTAGAAAGTGAGGATTTGGCTTTCTTTCAGTCTCTGCAGCCTTCATTAAAAAGATTCACTAGATATCAAAAACTAATGTTCAGAACAAAAGTGTTAAATATAGTTATGGAAATGGAAAGTCAAACACAACCTGCATACTACAGTCCCATACCTACAACAAGTTCTAGTGCTTTTACTGAGCTTGACAGTTTGTCACCGATAAATCAAGATTACCAAACCAATAGTATAATCCAGGATACTTCGAGTCTTAACGACAATGCTATTAGTTCTGCTGCAGTGAATGACAATGAAACTCTTATTTCGACTGAAAGCGGCCTGTTTAATATCACGTCTTATGACGTAATTTATACCCCAGCAACAACATCATCTACAGGCGAAAGTAATGTCAACGCTCAGGATACAAATTTACAAAGAAATGAATGATGTAAAATTTGATTTTTTAATTTATGAATAAAACTCTTTTTATTAAAATGAGTACGATTAACTTTTTTTCTCCAGTTTCTCTCTAATTGTTTGTTTAGTCATATGAGTGCGGTTGTACACACGGCACAGATCAAGTTACTCAAATCCAGTATAAGCGGGACTCCGACGGGTTACCTAAGTATGATAATACGCAAGGCGCGAGTTCCATTTATGCTGGTTTTGGGTAACTTGATCTGTGGCCATGTGTACTTTATCAGATAAAAAAAAGGATTGTGTATGTAGGTTGAACGTACCAATCCCAAACCAATTAAGGACTTTTTTTGACTTTAAATTACTGTCATGTGCAAACCTATAACTTTTATCTATATTATAATAAGTAGCGTGTGATGAAAGGTAGGAATGATTCCACTTTAATGGCGACATTTTATGAGTGAAATAATCTTATTTTATGAAATTTCAACATGAAATTGAATGAAATTATGAACAATGAAATTTCAGAGTACATGACAAAATCTTTTTTTTGCACATGTAAATTTACACATGACAGTAATTTGAAGTCAAAAAACGTTTATCCTACCTGTTCAAATCCCTTTCCACTAAATCATAGCAGGAAATTAAATATTTAAAATTTAAAACTTACCTTAATGTAATAGCGAGCCTCTCAATCGGTTGTATTGTAATCCTTCGTAAACTGCTTTTTTGTAGCTTATTCTCAATTTTACACAACAGTTCATCAAAAGAACGAATGGACATTCGAAAGTAATTTTTAAATTTACGTTCATTATTTTGTAGTTTTCCAAAGTGTGTAACAAACGCCCCAGCAAGAAGCCTATTTTCAAGAAAGGGATCAACATGTACTCTTGTCTTCTTGTTTCGTCGTTTGTAAAGTATGTAAGCGACACATATTCTTCTGACATTGATCATTTTTGAACACGTCTATACCGTTACGCAGCCCGTAGAAAACTGAAACTCATGCTGCGTATGATCCGCAGCGTGAAATTTTACGCATGCGGTCCAATCCCGCGTGCGTGAGCAAATCCGCGTGACACTAAAAGCGCCCTAAGAAGTAGGGAAACCAAAGTTTAAAGCGTTAAAGTTTTAAATAAGTGCTTAAGCTTCCGTTAGTAAAAACAAAAGCTTCGCGGTTTGATAATTTCACAAGAGAACTGCTATCTGTAAGGATTTTAACCTCAATATCCGTTCTTCAATTGCAGTTATTTTTTTTGGACTTTACTTATAATGAGTTTACCGTAAATATAGATGGCATGAAGTCATTAACTACTTTGAAAAACGACTCTCTCACACTTATATTTCGGCAATCAACTTGACAGCTATACAGTATTAGTCTAACGTACAAAAACTACAAGTTCATGCTGAGATCTCAGTATAATAAACGCCTATTAAATAACACTTATCTGATCTGGACTCGTCCAAATCTCCGAAGAAGCACAAGAATATCCTCAATCAGATCAAATCATACACTTTACAACCTTCTAAGGTAATGTAGCTCTCAAGCAAATCCAATTTTCTAATCAATGATTTATCTTTATTCATGGTGTCATGTCTCATTCATACGGTACCCGAGGAAACGTGAGGAGAAAGTCACTACACACTTATTATTATCACCACGTACTAGCTGCGATACCTTTAGCTAAGGATGTAAGACTTTAAAAAGCTCGAAATCCGGATACTTGAAGTGTTATAGATACCCGTTTTAGTAGGAGACATCTTCTTACAAATATGCACAGAGTTTATACGACTTAGCTAGCTGTGCTAACCATGATGAAACTACCTATCGTAATAAATAAGCACTAGTTCGCACTATAGAATCCATTTCACAATAAAAGCTAAGCAATTCAATAAACTGCAAAATAAAGAGCTAGCTAGCTACAAACTGACGAAGAAAACAAAATCTTAACCCGACAATTTACTTCTATTGCCAACTCGCAATCACGTATTGACTTTTACATTCGACCAGGGAATACTCAACACATAAATGCAACACTATTTACAGGAATATTTAAATCGCAACTGTTTACTAATAAAATAGTGTTACAGCAAAATCGCATTTTGGACTTAATGAACCGGGCGTTTCCGACGAGCTTTCTGAAAAATCCCGATGGATGAAAAGGCTTATTTACTATAATTGAATGATGCAGTTTATGTTTATGTAGTAAATTTCTTGAGCGTATTTATTAAGTTTCTTTCGTTTTTTTTTGTTTTTGACTAAGTGTTATAGGCGATTGATTGAAAACTTTTACCAAAGAATTCTGATTTACTCAGGTGCAGCCAGGTTTGGTCTCTTAGTTAGTATTCGTATATACAGGCACTAAATTGTCTTAAAACTTAGATCTTCAACCACTTGAATCTAGTTAAACCTTTTGTTCAGTAAATATCATCATCTTTCAATCCTATTCATATTATAAAAATCAAATATCATTTTCGAAAATGTATATTTACAAAAGAACTATATTATTATTATTAATATTCAATTTATTAATGTATCAACTTCAAACACGAAGTTATCCAATATCAAATACGATATGAAAAAGTTGAAGCGCAAGTCATGAATGAAATCATCAATGTATAATCGAAAGATCGAAACGAAGCGAATGCTAGTCAGACTTAATACTCGAAGCACGACCGCTGCCGGTGTCACTGCTAATCAGGCTATCTCGTGACTGTTACCCTTGCGGTCTCGGTACGCTCGTAATGGGAAAATCGGTACGGAAACCGGTCGAAAGCACACGATAAAACCTTCAACTTGATCTGTTTTGGATGTAATACAAAAAGGTTTTTCAAGGGCCACCTCTGGGTGTGAGTTTGTTTAGGCGTTACAGTTTGTATAACTTAATTTATGTAGAGTGTGCTATTTTAAGGAACTTTTATGAAATTGTTTTTGTTTTAGTACATTTTGGATTTTGTTTGTTCGTATAACATTTACCAGTACTTTGGGTTTTAATATAATATAATCTACAACGATTATGTATAAGTAATAATAACATTTTTAATATTTTATTAAACAACATTTTTGTTTACACATTTATTCCGACAAACAAGGTAGGTTCTTAGAATATCAAGTTTAAGTTCAAGAAAATATTAATATCGTATGATAGGTGAATGATTTGATCTGTATGACAATATATATTATGCTATTTTACATATTAGTTTATGAAAATCAGCAAAAGTCCAGAAAAAAATATTACTATGGAAATTGTCATTGTAGCCTGTTAAAATTTAGAGGCAGCGTAATAGAAAAAGTTAATTAAATAGATCTTAAGTTTTGTGGTATAATGTTTTTTTTAGTTGACAGATTACGCTTGTGAGGTTAGCTTGTAGGTATAGAGGTAGGAGGGACATGCATACTAATATGCTTTATACAATTGCACAGCTCACATACAGACTCAACAAAAGCTTGATTTCCTTGGCTAAAACCGACACGTGTAAACATTCTGATCACGTGCCGCCTCAGCTAAACCAAGTCGAACTAATAAGGAGTTGCGCGTTTGACCAGCACTAAGTTCTTGATTACATTACTTTGACACTAGATAACTTGTATGCAGGATGAAATTGAAATTAGAAAGCAAGTTCTTAAGGGATATTTGTGTATAAGTTTAACATGTACATGATATATTAAGACAATTTTCGCCTTCACCGTTTAAATTAAGTTAATTAATTAGGACATTCTTATCTTTTGTTACTTTCAATCCTTTTCCAGCACATTTTCTATAAGATCAACATTCTTGTTTTTTAGTCATATTTGTTTCTTAAAATTTGTCTATATTCACAAGTAGAATTTACTATACCTATTCAAGTTTATAATATTTATAGAAATGTATAGACAATATTTGATAGATAACAAAAATGACATCCATAGAATTTCCCTTCTGTTACTCCTGCATCGGGAAATCGACATAAATGCGAAAAAGCAATATCCTGTATTTAATGATGTCAGTCGATAGAGTAAGATATGGATCTTTTCTAATAAAATACCTATTGTCCCTGTCTAATAAAGTACCCTTGTAGTCATAAAAAGAGTATTTTTGTCAAAATTAGTGCATCAGTAGTGGTTTTATGGAAAAATTAGTTTTTTTTCTTAATTGACTAAACTAGCAAGTTTTTATAAAATAATTTCGTTGGATAATATCGAAGTCGACTATCTCAACCACAGAAATATATCAGAATCCTAATATATTTCTATGATCTTAACTAATATCGGTATTCTTTGCTATCTTTTACATCTCGAATACATAAATTTACGCTATGCCACAATGTTTTTCAAGCTATTTCAAAAGCAGGTGGTAACAAGATAAGCAGTATTTTTGTATAGTAACAGCAACGGAAATAAGCAGTATTTCACTATGACTTTCACACATGAGAGAGAAAGTTGTATCAAATCCTTTTGGGTGACCGGTTTTTAAAACGTGACAAATATATTGGTAATACGGTGAAGGTTGGAGCCACATGAAGTTATTAGCCACATTAAGCTTATCTAATGGATGCCTGAGGTTTAATTAGGGTCATAGCAAGATCTCTCTCGAGTTTTAAAATATAAAAAAGCTTTTTAGTTGACTGTCACCCGGAGATTATTTTCCGATAACCTAGGTTAGAGTATAAAAATAAAGTACCAGACATGGACATGAGTATTGATTAGCACTCTTGCTCAAGTCAAAATTGGCAATTTCAGATTTTCTAAGATCTTAATATGTACTACATTAACTTGAACGTCATAAGTTATCCATACTATTAAATAAAGCAGAAGAGTTTGTTTGAATGCGCTTATCTCTGGAACTACCAGTCGGGTTTATATAATTCTTTTGCATATAATAGCCCAGATCTCGAGGAAGCTTATAGACTATGTAACATGACGCTACTGATGACGATAGCAGAGCAATAAGCAAAGACGCAGGAGAAACCGCGCCGTGAAAAGCTACGTAGTATAATATATTATTAAACTTTCATTCATTCATTATTAACGACTACTGTATAAGACGTCTCGTAAGACCTCCGTTGGTTGCCCCGCCGCCACCTTTATCGTCAGCTCACCAGCAAAAGCAAAACTTCTCTTTTTTTGTTACGATCACGACAAGAACTTCATTATAAATCAGTTTTCTTAAACTATTTTATCAAA
This sequence comes from Parascotia fuliginaria, assembly GCA_963082885.1. Lineage (NCBI taxonomy): Eukaryota > Metazoa > Arthropoda > Insecta > Lepidoptera > Erebidae > Parascotia > Parascotia fuliginaria. The sequence goes on along the minus strand of OY720196.1, from coordinate 8,738,515 downwards.
AAAGCCGATAGCGCTTCAAGCTGTGCCCTTTAAATAGGTAATTAAAAGTTAAACGATTGACTTTTTATTATCCATAGGATGAAGTTTATTTTGTTAAGGGTGAGCAGGATGGTTAACTAAGCATGTTGGAGTGAAAAACGGTTGGAGTTTATTTAATTAAAACCCACAATGTTAAGTGGGCTAACCCAAGTTGGTGACGTTAACATTTTTGTAATCCGTTGAGATTTTATTAAAGCCATTATTAAAAAAATGAATTAAAATTCTTCACTTTGATTGTAAGTTCGTAGTTGAGTACCACGTTTGCATTTTCTTGTCAGAACGTAAAAATAGCTCGAAATACTAAAATGTTAAATATGAATGTTCAAATACTCAAAGATTATCTTTTAGTTAACCTTAAAAGTGTTACTGTAGCTAAAATTCATGTTAAAGTGACTGATACAGCCTGAGTTTCAGTTTTAAGGCTTTAAAATTTGATGGACGTTAAATATTTAGGTATTAAGAATACATACATAAGTAGTTTCTTTATCAAACTCTTAAATAAATAACGAGAAGGTATTTACAACGATACCAAGCCAGTTCTTAGTAATAAACAATGGCGAAGTTACGGATCATATAAAAACATGGTCGAATAGAAAGTATAACTTGGATGTTAATACTTTACAACAATTTTTAAATGAATTGAATTACACTGTCGGATTGTTTTCAATAATAGTAAGCAAACAGCGAAGCATAAAAGACGGTTTAAAACAGTCATGGAACAGATTCTTTACCCGTCACGTAAGAAGTAACGAAGGTAACAAGACTATCAGGATAACTGCAAGTGCTTCCTAATAAATAACACGTGACTGTGGTAAAGCTTGCAAAAGCAGGCGAAGTGTTTGTGCCACACGCATTACGTGGTACTTTAGTCGATTTGCGATGTAGATATATTATTATTAAAGTAGTTATAATAGACACCGGGCCATGGCTTCTACTTCTTATCAAGAGATTAGTGGTTAAACTAGTGTCAGGATTTATTCAAGCCGCCCATTGTTATAGAGGCATCCAACTTCACCTAACGACTGTTATTACCATGGTAACAGCAAACCGACTATTAAGCCGAGAATTCCCGGGAAATTGTTGAACTTTGTTCCCGGGAAATCAAGCTCGAGAAAAGTCGAGAACTCGAGAAATCATGTACCTATATAGAAATTAAATCGCCGTTTATTGTGTTGCGTGGCGGCACGGGCCATTAAAAAAGCAATTCAAGCAATTAACCAATGAGGAGGCAAGTGCAGTGGCACTGTCAAAATCTATAGTAAAGAAAGAGTTCTTACTTTTTAAACAGACTGAGAAGAGGTCACCAAATTTAGAATCGATGTACAAAGCATTGCAATAAGTTAAGCCTTTTTCAACTAAAAATGAAAGAGTGTTTTTAATTTCAGGAAATATAGTTAATAAAATAAGAAACCGGCTGTCTGATACAGCTATAAATGCTTTAGTTTTTCTAAAGGCATATTTCATCAGACAGAGGAAGCTGACCTAATTGTTATGTATCTGTCTGTCTGTATGTTCAGCTCCTCAGCGTAAGATGTTCCATTGATCTTGCAAAGTTTTCATTTGATTAACATGCCATAAATGGTGCTGTGATTGTAATTTAATTATAACTAGCTGCGCCCTGCGGCTTCGCCCGCGCGAAAATTGCTATGTGTTTCATTAATGTAACTCGGGAAACAGGGCGATTTTCGGGATAAAAAGAAGCGTATGTCCCGAAACCAAATCTATCTACATACCAACTTTCATCGAAATCGGTTTAGCAGTTTTCTTAGTTTTTCTTTCATAAGAACCTTCTTCTGACAATAACAAACACAACAAAAAAAGAATTAGAGAAATTTATCTAGCCGTTCACGCGTGATGCCATGACCAAGGGAAATAGGGATTCATTTTTATGTATATAGATTTACATTTCTTTTCTACCTGAATTTAAGATATTAACGTTTTCTTTCATGGTATTTTTTTTTGTTTTGTTGAAGCTATTTTTGTTTACAAGTTTTAAGTTGATTTTTTTTCTAAATAACCAGCCAAAAATAATGCTGCGATTGTAATTTAATTATAAGTTAAAATATTAACGTTTTCTTTCATGTGAATTTTTTGTTTAGTTTAATTGAAGCTACTTTTGTTTATAAGTTCTAAATAACCAGCCTAAAATGGTGCTGTCATTATGAGTGAATAATATTATTTCTATCTTTTTTTAAAAAAAGTTTATTAGCTTATAAATAAGATTAATGTTTTTGAATATAATCAATGAAAGTTTTATAATTAATTTGAGAGGAAAACCACTGAATTTGTTGACGTTATTGGAACCAAATAATATGAGAAAATTCGAGAATTCTCGAGACCCGAGAAATTGAAAAGCTCGAGAAATCATGAACCCTACGTACGAGCCATCCTGACCTTTTCAGTTTGCGGGTGTTGTGCAAAAAGACTTTGAATAAATATTGGTAAAAATACACCAGTTCTTGTTCCTGGAATTTGGCAATAGGCTTACGCGGCATTTAATATGGCTAGCAAAATGTAGGTGTAACAGAATTCTACCTACCTACACCTGCTTGAGTAAATAACAGCTTAACGCTGTGTATGTATAAATAACAATACCAATCACATTTATTTTAAAATAGTCTATTTTGGTAACAAGAAAAGATTGTCCTTCGTCTACGTAAGCCCTATGAATAATCTGGGTTAAATATTTTATGAGCCACTTTGAAAACTATAAATTGATCAAACCGCTATGCCTAGACCGACTTTAGGATTAAATATGAGCTGTCTAAACAATTAGACAGTATTATAGATCGGAGAAAAGACAGAAAATCAGTAAGAAAAAAGACAAACAGAATTTTTTGTGCATTATTCTCGGCAACACGCAAGTCATGTTCTTGGCGCTGCAAACATTCCAAAACTACCCTGACCATCAGGCGGGTAGTGCGCTTATCATTCTAGTTGTAGAAATTATATAAAAACCATGTAAACCCACAATCTTACAAATTCAACCTATTGTTCATGCTCATGAATATGATTCTAGATCAGAGTAATGCACAATATGTACATAATATCACATTTTAGGTAATATTTTCTAGTCCCGATAATTTTGGTTTTTTACTTCCAAATTATCACCAATTTATTGTATTTCGGAACTTTTCAAACCGGCAGCACTCGTAGTTTGTCAAGATTCGTAACAGACATATTCAGGTCACGCCGATAAATAATGCAACACTTCAATCCATATTAAAAGTTACGAACATTACAACAGTGACCGAAAATGGGCGACATTTATCCGGATTGTCTCGAATTAACGAGCCATTATAGAGGTTGAAATATCAGTGAATAAGCCACCCGCTTCGTAAGCACGAGGTAAGATTCGAATCCGAGTACCAATGTGATTTTTCAAATCATATCTACTTTCTAAGTTTATCTTGGACATTCCTGACTGACGGTGAAAAAAAAACATCGCGAGGAAACCTGGACTTAAAAGTCTGAAATTGCCAATCCGCCTTGAGAAAGCGTGGTGATTAACGCTTATGTTTTCTCTAATGAGAATAGTGCTTTGCCCTGCGGTGGGACAGTAAACAGGCTGGTATTATAATTATTTAGTTTCATATTCATTACATTTTTCAAGCTACTGGCGGCGGTTAGCGTTCTAGAAAAGGAACCTCCTAACAATATGTGCCATCTCGAGCAGCGCTGCCTTCTGAGCTTGATCTGGATCTGGCTTTTGACCCATCTACCTAATGCGAGCCTCTTTAGGTGTTTATTGTTATTATAACAAGCCATTTTTTGGCCTTAGCAACAACGTGTATGTTCCCTTTATTGCAAATGGGTCATAGTAAGTTAACAAAACTATACCTTATTAGTTATTTGACGCAGCGTTTACTTTTGCTAAATCGATACTGTCATTTTAATTCCCTTTTTCATTAAATGATCACGATCCTTATAATAAACGTACAATGCATTCTTTACACGATAGCGAGTACAGAGTAAGCACCTACAGAGTATAATTTTACGTAAACAAATATCGTGTATGTAAAAGTATCGCAATGCGTTTAAGAGAAAGTTTTGATTGAGTGTGAAGTAAAAATATTTTATAGTTATAAATTTATTATACTACTATATTTGTAGTTATGACAATAACCACCTCTTATGCACGAGGTTGAGGATTTCATATTGTAAGAACTGTGAAGGAATAGACTGTAAAGAAACACAGACATATTGTCTTTATGAACAGTCCAAATCATAAAATAAAAATTAAATCGAAAAGTAATTTTAAAACTGTCAAATTATAATTTACATAGTAAAGGTCCATTATAAATGACGCTAATAAACAAGTAAACATATTTCTTCTATCTCGAACTAAAAAGCCTTGTAACAACATTACTTACTCCCTAAATAATCTTGACGAAAACCAATCGAGACATTCTTATTCATAGCATCAGACGTCAATAGACATTTCAATGCAAGCACGATTGAAAACATCGCTTACTACAGCTATTATAATAACCGAGTAGAAAAAACGAGTTCAAAGAACTTTCCAGAACAACCATTACCCATTAGACCATGACTGCAAACACAAATAGATTCAAAGGGATTCGGTCACCTAGGGCCACATTCCTTAAACGGCCTTTTCCCTTTGATGGCCTATTCTCCTAACGGCCACTTCGCTAAAAGGGCCACGATCACATTTCCCCTAACGGCTCAATCCCCAAATGACCACGTTCCTAGTGGCGACTTCTTTGTACGGTCACTTCCTCAAATGGCCACATTTCTCTTTACGGGTAAATCCCTGAAGGGCTAACTTCCTTGTCTTGATGTCAATTAATATCCAATCGATAGGCCGTTCGTAGAATCCAAAATAATAAGTTCAACGTTTAGGCAGTGTTTTTGTTTTTTTTTGTTATGTTGTTATTTTTGTAATACATATTAATTATAACGTCATACTTTTATTAATTATTTTCTTATGTTAAAAACCTAAACACCGCCCCCGATTTTACACCATGATATAATTATGTTCACTCAAACACTTACTCAGATTAAGATGAACAGATCAATAATAAATAAAATAGTAAAACAAATAACATTAATTACATGTAACATACAGTTAAAATACTTGAAACCTAATTTGTAATTAAATCCATTTAACTTTTTTCTATTTTGAGTAATTTCGGGATCGATGGTCACAAGGGTAGAGACATCCTATAGAAATGCCTGTATACCCCAGTAGAGGTGGCTTGGTAGGGTGTTAACCCGACTTACCCGTACAGTAGGTATAGCTTTGAATTAAGGTACAGTCGAACTGTCGAAGTTACATATCTTTATACTTTTGGGCCTTGTGTCAAAGACGTTAAGGTCCCAAAGTGTAAATATATTTTGACCTCGACTGCACTATAGTGGTCATTCAAGGAAATAGCCAAACTAGGAATACACAGTGTGGTCATTAGAGGAGGTGGCCCAATTAGGAATTCACATATAGGTCATTCGAGGAATGGCCTTACCAGGAAAAGCACCTAATAGGAAATGGCCGAACAAGGAATTTAGTCGGTGGTCGTTGGAGTAAGTGGCCCTAGGTGACCGAATCCATTCAAAGACATAGGGTTTTTACTTCGGAACATTTTTGAAAGAAAGCGAAGACAGCTTCAAAGTTCGTCGACATTAAAATTTATAACGTCTCAAGAGCTCATATTCGATACATTGGTTGTATACGTGTCAAATGTCTTTCCAATGTTCAACACACAATAAAATCCATCTATTAACATTAGTGTATTTAAACGTATATTTTCGTTTAAATAAAGCACTGGTTTTAAACTTTACTGATATTTTCGTCAGTACCTACTACTGGAGGTATAAAAATAGAAATAAAAGTCTATCACAAACATTACATCAATTCTATTTTAAATGTAAATGGGTTACAAGAAACTAAACTTAAGTAATTAATATAAAAAAAAATATAGTTTCACTTTGATAACATTTTGCAAATGAAAAGGTTAAAAAAAATTCATCAAAGCTAGCAGTTGGTAGCGAGAATTCAACAAGTTTGCAAAGCGTCAGCATTCAGTCACCAACGTTAATGGTGTCAGCCATTGTTCGCTTATTCATAGCCAAGTCGCAACTAAGCCAAACTGTACAGTCACGCGTGCAGTGCACACGAAACCTAACAATATCCACTAGAAAGGAGCCCCATTCGAATAACTAGTTTGCAGAGCGTACACGCTTAATTGATTGCAGCCTGGTTAACCGCCAGGGGGGTAGGGAGCAAGGGGGCAACACCACAAACATATATGTAACATTACTTAAAACAATTAAATATACAGTTGTACTAGTTGAATGAAACTGTCTTCAAGAATTAATACGTTTAATCCTTTCTGACGACATTTCTTTGGCAAAACAAAGGAAGGCAAACAATTGTTTTAATTTAAGTTGTACAAGTTTGCTATTGTTTTTAAAATAAACGCTTAATCACAATGGGATTTGGGAAACAGTGCGAATTATGCTCTAAAATACGCGTGAGTTGATGGGAAAGGTAGGAGAGGTTCTTATGGCGAATATTTCTAAAACATATTTACGATGAATAGCTTCCAAATTTATTTCAATATTTCGTTGGAATTTCACTCGCAATTTAAGCGGACTTTTATGTCAGCGAAATTCATATCTTGCATTTCAGTAAGCAAAATGCATGATACGTTTACAGAGACATCCACTCAATCAGCTTTCAAGTTGATTTCATTTCTTAATAGAACTTACGTGAACCCAAACGGGTTGTTTCAATGTTTTGAGTCAAATCGGTTTTAGTAATTGGATTTTAGTTTTATGTTGTGATGTGTGTCAAGTCAGATTGATGATGACGAAAGTTTATTGAACTAAGTCAATTAATCAATCGGCCTATTGCCAACCCATGGATGAACTGAGGCTACTTACGCGATAATAACCGATCTAACTGTTGCCGCGTTCTTCAAGCCCCAAATCACTGTTGACCTAATTACACCAAGTGCCCGAAACAATCTACCTGTCCATTGGCAGCTAATAAATATTTTTTAATAGAAGAGATTGAAAATGCTTTGATTTTCAAAGTAAAAAGGAAAAATATAAGGTCTTATTTAGGCACCAAAATATAAAAAAATCAATAAGCATCTAAACAGATGAGTATCACAAGCTATAGAAGAATTTAGTGCCAAATCTTACCACCACTAATGGACCGTGAAGCCAACACACTGCATGGACTCAATTTATTTTCTATCTCAACAAACGTCTACGTTGGCAAGCGAGATAGACATTGGGGATTACGTGCAGCCGACATATTGTAATCGATATGCATCTAATCGAACATAGCCTTCGTGTATGGTTAGTGCAATCTAAATGGAAGCTCAGACACCACAGCTCTACAAAAATACAGCTATCTCACTAGAATACGAACAGAGAATCTCCCACAAACAAATATTTAAGCAAGTATACTCTTGCGACAATCGTTTTAAGAACATTTTGTGTGTTTAAATTATTGACTATCACAGCTTGCGTACATTTCTGTGCTAAATTCTCCATTTGTGAAGAATTAACCAGCTGTTCGTTCTTAAGCTATAGATATACATTCAGTAAATACAGAACTGACTTAATTCGATTTGCGAGAACCTCGGCATGGATCTGACCGTGGACGTGATATGCTTTATAAAGGTCTCGCTTTATACTTAAATATATTTTAAAGGATGGTTAAACTAATGGCAATTATAACCAAAATAAGAATTGAATTGAAATAATATAAGAATTGAGTGCAAACTGCTAAAAGAAAATTCTAAAATATTGCAGCTGAAATCAATAGTAGCATGTCAGAAAATGCTGTTGAGTGTAGAAAGAAAATCAAGGACGTTTTCTGGTTAAGTATTGCGAAAAAAGAATACGATTGTAATAATAGTGACCTCGAATGTGTAAATCGATACAAAAGAGGAATTGAATTTGGATCGGCGTCGTGTCGTTGGGGTTGACGTGAGACACGAAATGAATCGACGTATCGACAAGCGAAGTGGGGGCGAACACACATGCCCAGTTGAGTAATGTGTCAAATGGAGAGGGTACGAAGATAGATTTAGAAGGACAGCATACCGATATAGTATAATAATTTTCTCTCAATAGGGATGCGAAAATTGGATATTTTGTTATGCTGTTCACGTACAAGAAATCTATGCCAAACACGGACATTGAAATAGCGTAGTGGTTAAGGTACCGGCATCGCGGCATTTTCAATACAAGGTTGTGAACGACAAGACAAATGCTAATTTAACTTTATCAATATCATCATATGAACTTTCGGATATATTATATAGATAGATATTCACATACGGTGACGGAAACCGTAAGTCTGAAATGACCTACGATGAATGAATCTACCTTAAGTGTGGGTCACAAATTCTCAGTATGAGAAGAGGTCTCTGTTCTGCAGTGACACATTATTATAGTGGATGTCACTTGTCGGATGTCATCGTAATATTCAAGCTACCTGAATTACAGCTATTAATAATTTTATATAAAAACTGGTGATCCATTTGCAGACTTTGCTGCAAATTCGTATGACGTCACCTAGGATAGAAATTTCGTGTTCGATCGAACGCTGCAGCTATTTTCTTTTAAACCTTTGCCCGTTGTTACAGGCCCTAAAATAAAGTGGCCTCATAAACCCCGGCGGTTTATAGGCCCCGTGAAGTTCTATGGTACAATGTTTGTTTCTCCGTAGAGTGTAGGGTTTTAATTATGTCAGTAATTATCAAGTAATGTTCAAAGGTAACATAGTTGGGTAAATGATTACCAGGTAACGCTTCTGGCGGTACTGGTAAGGTAACGGTTTTAACTGATGGTTAATTAAGATTATCTAAATTTGCGGTATACATTAATAAGGTGCTTTAATTTTTGGACCTATATTTAATGAAACGAACAAAATATTGATATGTTAATAGTCATAAAAGAAACAAGACAATGCATGTTGACAACAAAAATTATCTAGAAGTTTGTTTTAATTTATCATAACACCAGCTTTGTTTTGTTTAAAATAAATTTAAGTCAACTTCAGTATTGTATGTTGTAAAACATGAATTACTTTTATGACGGAGGATTCCACATTCCACAAACTGAATTTATCATTCACATCTGTTTAGACTTAATTGTATAAAAATACCTTTGGAATTATACCAAATTCTTTAATTTTTATTTATTATGTTTTGACATTTTTAACTCAAATCCTACTACTAATTTCCAACTCGCAACTTTAAGCTCTTTTTATGTAGTTTACTAGTCAAAGGTCAAAGAAAGTTTCCATTCATCATATCAGTCGAAAGACGTCCACTGCTGGACACAGGAAACCTCCATTTTTTGCCACCTTGTCCGGCCGGGAGCCACTCTCATCCATCGGTTTCCCGCCACTCAGCTTCTCATTAAATATAGTGAAGGAGCATACGTACCACGAGTGCGTGTCGCACCCGTCTTTCCGCCGCGGTGTATGGCTCCCTATTATGCTGCAGGCTGCGAACTGAAACAATCATACAAAACTTCTATTAGTAACGAACGGGATAATTATATTTCGTTTAATGGTCTCTAACAAGCGCACAAACAAACTGAATTGGATTTTGTGCAGGGTCGTGCAAAAACGCATTTCAGCCGAAAAACGTCTACTGTTGGATGCCCACTTTAGACTGTTCTGAGATGCTCCCGTCCTTCGATTGCCTGCCACCTTATCCAGGTCATCAGTTTACCTTAAGAGAGGCACAAACCAAAACGTATCAGAAAATTTAAAAAAATAGTACCAGATTTTAAATGTTATTATTAAAGAAACTAAAACTATGTACGACTTATTGCTACTTAGTGATATTAATACTAGATAGGGATCATGAATGTTAAAAAATAAACAGACGACCGCCTATCATACGGTATTGTACTAACCGCATAAGTATAGTGCGACTGCACCAAAGACAATAAATAATATTATTATTAGAAATTGCATATTGCCACCGGTATGGCAACTTACGAAACGCCTCTTTAACATCAAAGGTACACAAAAATATATTTTTAACTCGATTCGGAAACTGCAAGTCGTTTCATTATTTGTACGTTCATTATGTTCGAGAGGATGAGAATCGGGTCGAGTTTGATACGTCCAAATGTAAATGTATACAAATTCGTACTTAGCATCAATTAGTACCTACAGTAAAACCTCAAACGTGAATTTAATCCAACATGACCAAAAAATAACAAATACTTTTAAATATTTTTAAAGCTTTCGCTTTATAAAAGCTGATAATAGAAAGTGGACAAAAAGCAAATAACATTTAAATGTATTTTTTAATTACTTTCGTTTTCGTTTCAAAATAAAGCGGTCATAAATAAAAGTCTTGTAAATGCTATTCAGTTTGCAGCAAAATCCTTTCACTGGCATTTTTGTACAAAAACAACGAAATGGAATAATAATTAATTTACATCAGAACATAAGTATAACGAAAGTGAAAATATTATCGAATCTGATACCGATTGAGGATACGAATCCTAAAAAAATTTATGACATCTTTCTCGAGTGCTGCTTGATACTGAACAGCAAGAAGTTTGTTACATCGTCAAGATGTAACAAACTTCTTGCTGTCAAATGAAACTGATTGATCTGCTCTGTAAAATCAAGTCACCTTACTAACGTATCTCAATATTTTCAACTAAACTTATAATGAAAAAAGTCATTGCATAAACCGATCTAAAACTATCTTCAAAACAATGGCGCAATACTGAACTTTCAATCTATTTCCATCAAGAATTTTAAAGACAAACCTACAGTGCAGTTAAGTAACATTACATGCAACCAGACCCGTTTTATATTTAGGACCAGCTGGAATTCCGTACGCTTCCGTGTCTCGAGCGATGCGAGCATTAGGCCGAATGACTAATTGCAATGCTGTGCAGTAGAAATGGTACCGGATACGGTTCCCAGTAATAACCGGCTATACAAAAGGCACGCGGCTTGTAATGGTATAGGTCTATAGATGAATAGGCGGTGATTTAGGCTTTTCACCGTGATTTATGGCTAATGGATCGGGTATCAACGACTTTAGCTGCGTAGGATAGTTTCTCGATTAGGTATTTTGGCAAGCCAGAAACTTACCTAATTCAAATGTAGCTTGGATTAAGTTGGAAGTCACTAGTTTCAAAATATTAACAAGTAGAAGCAAGACGGTTATCACAAGATATTTGCGATATCTACAGTCAGAACTTAGCCTTTAGGTATAGAAAACGATGGACTGTGTGGCTCAGAAATGGTAAAAATGGATATGCTTGCAGAAGATATAGGTCATATCTGACGATGGCCAAAAATTATTTTCACTGAATTCTCATTTATTTAAAGCATTATTATCCATTTCAGTTGAGTCAGTTTCAATATGACAGACTACGAGAATAGAAAGTGATATTCTGATTCTTGTGAACCGCACGCATCATAAAATTGTACTAAAATAACGGCTTTTAAAACAGAAATAAACTGCGCCTTGCTATGCAAACATGTAGAGAAAAAGCCAACTTAAAAATCATTCGTGACCGACACTTTTCATCAATTTATTTTGCAAAAAGTATTTTTAAAAGGCTATCCCTGACTCGTATCAATTTTATTTGCCGCGTGTGGATTAAGCATAGATAGCTTTTAATTGACACAATATAAATCCCGTATATTTATCGTCAAAAAATAATGATTTTGAACGATTTTTAAACGACTATGTTGTTTAGTGTACCGTATTTTTTATTTTATCTATTAGCCTGATTTGTTAAGTGCAGAACTTAAGCCACAACCAAAATAAGAAATTTCCTTAATTTGCTTAGTTATTTAGTATCCCCAAAAAAAGGCAGAAATATACGCGAATCTGATTTATCTATGACATTTTTATGCACAAAGTACATCAGCAGACATAACGACAGAGGAATTCACTACCAGTTTTAACCCTATCTAAAATAAATAAGACAACATATTCAAAATATAATAAGCTTTGGTTCAAATATAACCCAGTTACAGTAACCCGTTTACGTATGGTAGTCAGATGCGGCCACATTTAAGCTATTCCAATTGGCTCAGCGAAAGGAATTAATTACAGCAGCTACTACTGAAATACCTTTGGGATACAGTGTGCACCCAACTTACTGTGGGGGTACCGGATTATAGATACCATTTGTTATTTTAAATGAGTTATGGGAATGTGATTACAAAATTGTATTGGATGGTTGATTTAAAAATTAAAAGTATGTGATGGCCAAGTGGTTAAAGCATCTGCCTCCTTATGATGTGAGTTTAAAACTGGACAAGTATCACTGTCACAGTTCTATTACAATTATTCATACATTACAATCTCTGTGGTTCGGTGGTACTGTGTATGGACTGCCACGCAGAGGTTCCGGGGTTGATTCCCGCTCAGTGCAAATATTTGTGTACATGAACACGTGTATTTGCAGTGGTCTGGGTGTTTCTTTGTATAATATGTACCTATGTATTTACAAAAAGAAAAAGTATTTAAGTATGTATATCAGCATTCTAGAACCCATAACACAAGCTGTAATATATGCTTACTTTGGGTTTGACGGTAGTAGATCCACGCTGGTTTCAGCATGAATGGGCCGGATCGTCCGGGAAAGTACTACCCTCTCATAGAAGATCGACTTAAGAGTAGTAGTATCCTTACTACTGCATTTCGTTCGGTGAGTGAGAGTGCCGGAGGCCCAATTTCCCCCTTTCCTGTTTCTTCACCTCTCTCATTCCCTTCCCCTAACCCCATTCCCAGCCGCCATAGTGGAGGCCACCATACCAGCAGTTTAAGACGATAGCTTTTGGTATGGTGGCCACCACTTCTGGATTTCACTGACTGCTTACCATCAGGCGGGGTGGAGTCACTTTGGTAGGCTAATATATATAAATAAATAAAAAAAGTCTGGACTTTAGTGAATGCTTGTTTATATATAACTTAAGAGCTTTTTGTTCTTATGGCATCCACGGGAAAAGATTAGATTGTTCCATATTCTACAATCTAGGTCAAAGACCATAGCTTAATTACCTACAAATATTTGACTTTAAAGTTGTATTTTTATTTACTCACTATGGCACTACACGAATCCACTATTAAATTAATTGTTCCAAATCAATTAAGGAGAAGCGGAACGTTTAAGAGGCTGGGTATATCTCTTTATCTCATAAATCTAACTGGACAGTCACTCCAGCGACACGTAGGTACAGATCGACTTGTCGCTTTTAGTTAATTAATCGGATCGAGTGATAAATTGTTGGTTTTATTCATAGATATAAACTAGGTTATCTGTGTTCACAGTAGTCTCTGTCTAGCAGATAACATCAGTGCAATGATTATGAAAATTTAATGGTGGTTTTCGCGACTATTAAGCGCCATTTTTGTGAGCAATCGATCATTCAACGTTAAACGCTAATGAAGTATTGCCCTAATTTTCATTTTGTTTCTAGTACCATTGTAGTCAGTGGATTATCTAATGGCCTGTCTTTACAAGGTGAAATAAATTAGTCTATATTAATATTAAGGTTAGTAATAATTCAGTAAACCTCTTATGAATGATCGACTCATTCTGACTAACATAATTGTAATGTCTCAAGTTAAAGTTTCTGTTCTTCGAATTAATTAGTGTTGCGTATATTGTTTGTTGAGAATCAATAACTATTGATTGTATTAATTATTCAATTGGCCCTTAATTAAAGATGTTACCTTAATGGAATCCTCTGGAAATGCTGTCGAAAATTTTTACAAGGCATCAGATATTGTCTCGAGAGCTTATCGGTGATTTTTTAATATTTGGTAACTTTAAATTAGATTTATTTGTGAAATAACGGCTGATTGAACCAAATATCAATAAATAATAGAACAACATTATAAATAACTGTATCACCTAAATTCAAATTGACATTGACTTTGAATGACACAATGGATATTTTCATTCTTGTACAAAACGCCAGACACTAACATAACTTATTCAAACTTTCTCCATACTCGCCAAGTCTTTAAAGTAGGATATCTTTTTATCTTGTCAATAGACCTTCAAGATATAAGGAATAAGCAAGCATTATCTTAGATCACTCTCAACTAAGAGGGTGACTCTACAGACGAGGTCAGATCTAACGATAACGTAGACTAAACTCATTTATTATTTTTATATCGTTAGGATGGTCAATAATTGCATAGTGAAACTGATGGTAAGCAGTTACTCACCTATTATTAAGCTTGCAGAAGACCAAATTTAGTTTCCATTTCCATTTATGGTACCTGCTGTTTCTATTTATTGCCTCTGATGCACCAGTGAATTTCTTGTCCCTTTTACTAGGGGACTAATAGAATAGAACAAAGCAGACAATTTGTATGAGTGATCATTCCGGTTTCTTAAAACCAATCCATATAGATAGGGCTCGATTCCTAGTGAGACCTGGGGCCTAAATCTGCTATCACAATAGTGTCAGAATGGTCAATCATTGATCTCTTATTGTTTGAAACCTGTCAAAATCAACCATTATGAGATCAATGATCGACCATTCTGACACTATTGTGATAGGAGACGTATGACCAGACAAAAGTTGTCCTTTGAGGCCATAGCATCATCACACACTCCCGCTGCGCTACCGACAGTCGGTCACCTTTTATTATCATAATGCCTTACCCACTGGGCCACTGCATCTTGGAAAACCCGATTTAAATACTAAACAGAAGCCACAGCATACATAACACTTTCACACAATCCCGCTGCGCTACCGACAGTCGGTCACCTTTTTTTATCATAATGCCTTACCCACTGGGCCACTGCATCTTGGAAAACCCGATTTAAATACTAAACAGAAGCCACAGCATACATAACACTTTCACACAATCCCGCTGCGCTACCGACAGTCGGTCACCTTTTAGTATCATAATGCCTTGCCCACTGGGCCACTGCATCTTGAAAAACCCGATTTAAATACTAAACAGAAGCCACAGCATACATAACACTTTCACACAATCCCGCTGCGCTACCGACAGTCGGTCACCTTTTATTATCATAATGCCTTACCCACTGGGCCACTGCATCTTGGAAAACCCGATTTAAATACTAAACAGAAGCCACAGCATACATAACACTTTCACACAATCCCGCTGCGCTACCGACAGTCGGTCACCTTTTAGTATCATAATGCTTTACCCACTGGGCCACTGCATCTTGGAAAACCAGATTTAAATACTAAACAGAAGCCACAGCATACATAACACTTTCACACAATCCCGCTGCGCTACCGACAGTCGGTCACCTTTTAGTATCATAATGCCTTGCCCACTGGGCCACTGCATCTTGAAAAACCCGATTTAAATACTAAACAGAAGCCACAGCATACATAACACTTTCACACAATCCCGCTGCGCTACCGACAGTCGGTCACCTTTTATTATCATAATGCCTTACCCACTGGGCCACTGCATCTTGGAAAACCCGATTTAAATACTAAACAGAAGCCACAGCATACATAACACTTTCACACAATCCCGCTGCGCTACCGACAGTCGGTCACCTTTTAGTATCATAATGCCTTACCCACTGGGCCACTGCATCTTGGAAAACCAGATTTAAATACTAAACAGAAGCCACAGCATACATAACACTTTCACACAATCCCGCTGCGCTACCGACAGTCGGTCACCTTTTAGTATCATAATGCCTTACCCACTGGGCCACTGCATCTTGGAAAACCAGATTTAAATACTAAACAGAAGCCACAGCATACATAACACTTTCACACAATCCCGCTGCGCTACCGACAGTCGGTCACCTTTTAGTATCATAATGCCTTGCCCACTGGGCCACTGCATCTTGAAAAACCCGAATTAAATACTAAACAAGTAAAATCATTAAAATATTGTTATCTAGTAACGTTTTGTTATACAAACCCATCAACACATTAATATATAAATACCTTCAAACAAAAATATAAGAAGGCACGTTTTACAACGTCACAAAACAGGTTATTATAACAATGTCTCGGTATTTAACTAAACAAACAACATATTAAATGATATGATCTTAAATCATAAGTAAACGAAGCTAATTCATTACAAATATGAAATTAAAATTATAAAAAAGTAATTAAAGTAATTAGCGAGTATTTAGCTCAAGGTAATTTAACTAAGTCTAGATAAAAATATGATAATTATCATAGTAAGTAGGTATTTTTTTTTTCGTTTTTAAATAGGCTTATGAGAAAACTGTTTCATCTGGCATAGCTGCATAGTAGCACACACTATGGCGAATTTATCGCCTAAAAACCCGCGTTAAAATTGGAAACATAAGCTGGTAAAAAATACCAAGTTTTAATTAAGCGAGAAATATAAAGTACTATACCGTTTGATTCCAGATCATTTAAACTTCACTGTGAAAAGGTTGTACAGAGTTTAACAACAGAATTAAGAAATCTAAGAAACGTTCACAATGTATCGCCACCCTTAAAGAAAATCAGTCGGTACATGATTATATTTTCAACGTATCCACAGCAAGGAGTGTTGCTAGCAGTAAAGCCTTTAGAATTTTCGAGAACTCAAAACCTGAAAGCATGACAGTCACACAATTTTCCTTTCATAGATACCACTATTTAACATGTAATAATTACTATTTACAGTGTTATATGTGACATTATGCATGTCTTGCTCTTGACGAGGCCGTGTTATCTGAACAAATATTGCTATAAGACTATTTGCTCCATGCTTCCTGCTACTATCTATTAAGTACTGAATAGCCTTGGTGTATTTGCATGTACTTTTCATAGCCATCTCATCTTTTTCTTAGTACTTTGAAATCTTTGTTGCATGGATAGAAATTGACTGAAGACTGATGCTGCATGGTAAAGAATAGAAATCGTAAAACAATGATGTAAAATGGGACATATTTGGGACATTGCTTTGACACGGTACGGCTGACGTGAAATAGTTACAGATTAGATTTCCGGATAAAATAAATTAGTACTGGGTTTGGTATAAACCAGTTTGGATTGTTCCTTACCAATATTCGACTATTTGTAAACTCTACGGCATTGTTTTTGTATTGAATTTCTAAATACTAAATGACTGTAGGTAATAAGCTAAATGTTTAGCAGACATAACCTTAAGACCTGTATAAAACCATAGTAAAATACACTACGTGCCTAAATATCTAATGTAGACCTATATTTACTACGCTAGTAATTACAAGTTTATCTGATGTAACACTGAACAATGGTTTTACGTTAACCACATAGCAACATACAACTAGGCAAATGATTCATGATCATGACTTACAAATTGTAGTTCTCGGATAATGCATTAGGTACTATTAATAGGTGATGATTTTAATGGCCGACCGACAATATTAGCAAAAAGGTATAATTAACAGGCAAATTAAAAACGTACACCGTATCATCCCAAATTTAAAACTTACGTAACATTCGTTCTTTGCACAAAAACATTTATAAAATGTTGACATATTTTTTTATCAATTTATGTCAATAATTTTAATAACTAAATTAAGTTTGCGTCTTAATTTTATAAAAAAAATATTGGTCTATGAAATTAGTTGGATGTGATAAAATAAGTACCTACCAGTACTATTATTTTAATCTGTGCTATTAACTTTACAGTACTACTGCAATGTAAATTTCAAGGCATAGTAGGCAAGGCAGGTAATGATCAACATTTTACTAATTATTATAATTGAAATTGTTGAATTATACATACTTACCTACTATTGGCTAATATTACTATTGGTTAATCTTATTTTTGATGTTTTGTGCCATAAGTAGAATAACGTACTAATCGTTGTCAAAATATTTGTGACGCTATATCTAGGTGCCTGTGAATAGGATTGGTAGTGGTATAAGTATTATAGGCCTAAAATCTACCATAGATTAACAAAAAAATATCGAATTTCATTAGCAATTTGAAAATTAATATAATTAACCGGCTTTGATAAAACCGATTCTAATCAAAAACAGTTGGTGCTATATAAATTAATAGTGGTATAAATTGTAGGCGTTTTAATATCGCATGGTGTCGGTTGCGTAAACGTTGACCCGTTGGCTGTCTGCCGATGATCACATCGCATTGGTTGCCGGCTAACCGGTACTGTGTGCCTGGGCACAGCCTGAGCTGGCGTGCAACCTTCAGTGACGTCATTCGTGACGTCACCGCCGACATTACGCCCCGTATGTCATTACCATTCCAAACATTTAATTAAAATTTTCAACCGCAACGAGGTCAAATAGCTTCTCTAGTGCATAAATACCAAGTGTTATCTTCCATATCGCAAACAATAGGTCGTATTCGATTACTATAATATGACCCTCTTTGGCAAATACATGCGACGATCGATGCCGAAGACGAGTTCGGGCGAGTTACATCTCCAGAATATCCGCCCCTGTTGGCTCGTAGAATAATTATTGTGTCTAGACTCCCGGCGACAGTCAGGCGACGTCCATGGGAATATAATGACACTAGGACCTTCTACTGCAACTAATATGTCGAATAAGTATGTAGCCGGTATCGAGTTGGACCGAGTCACGGTAATCCCGGCTTGTGTATAGTTAAACCAACATACCTGAAAATATCCCGAGTGCAGTAGCAAGATAAGAGAGTGCACAGGACGAAAAACACGAAGAGATGGCGTTCACAGAACAACTTCTTATCTCCATATCACTTCACAGGGGCTAATAGTCCTTGAAGGTTGCGTTCCTCGCACATCGCTAAAAGCGACTCCGGATATCCTTTCAGGCATCAAATTTGTCACCTAATTTATCAGGCACTTGATTCATAATTGATTGTGAATTTTCGCGCGGTACCAAGGGGGCACACATTATATTATGAAATAGTAACGGAGACACGTGCTCTCGCGGCAGAGAGGGACGGATTCACTGAACGTCCTTGGCGAGGGGGCGCGCGGGGCGCCTGCGGCATCAGACGTTTCAATCATCCCCGGGGGGAAAGGGACGGGGCTAGAAGTGCGTCGAGTGCGCGAGAGAGAAACACGATACCGTGCTATTGACCGGCCCGCAGACCACGCCCACCCGGGTGAGACACGACCGCGCTGATGCTCCAAGTGAAAATCGAACGTCGGCCCGGGCAGACGCGGCGAGTGCCTGCCTCGACTGCACCACCAAGCTTACCCTACGTACTTAATACACCATGCATTTACTGACACCACCACTACTGCACCGTCCGTCATCATACCAACCGTTACATCTTTTACCAAAATTCCTTTTGTGACTGAGGCGCAGGAATCCCATGCAAAATCTATAAAGCTAGCTAGGTTGTACGGTTCGATATAAAGACTTGGCACGGAAACAATATGGCTTGCCAGAAAAGGACGTAACCGAACGCGAGAGAAGAGTTGAAAGAATAATCGACGTTGAGTTACGACACCCGACATAGGACCTTTCATATTTAATTAAATCCCCACGGAAGGGGTTTGTGATGATTGGATGAAAAAACGGCCAAGCGCGACTTAATTTTTCAACTCGATAACATATGTTAGTTTATTTTTTATCGAGGAAAAAGCGGGTTGGGTTGTTACGTAACGCAAAGTTTTACGATAATTAGTTGGTAACATAGTTTTAGTAGTTTTCGCAACGTTACTGTAGCAATTATTTGATAAAACGTGTGTAAATACTAAAGACATAAAGCGACTTGTTCTTGGTACAAGCTAATAAAGGTTATGTAATATGAGTCTTCTTTAGGGCTTAATCGCATACGTGAGGTATAAGGTACGTAGTGTATTTCTATAATATACGTGGGGCCAACGTCGTGAAACATTTTGTAGGAATTCGGTTCACTTTATAGACTTATGACGTTATTTTGACACTGAGACCGTAATAAGTTGGGGTTTGTCATTCAAATACTGTACGTAAGGTTATTTTCGACAAGTGACAGCTATACATATATTACATCGATCGGTGCAGTCTCATACAGTATATCGACATGAAGTTTGTAGTATTCGATCTTTAGCGTTTCGTTCGGTAAATGAGATCGATACTACTGCTACTACAAATGGTATTAATCCTACTATTAATATAGTACAAAAGGTAAGAAAGCCTTTTTTTTCTGCTTTGTAATATATTTCTTTGGTTTTGTCGCTTTAGAAAATGTTTGCGGCGAATCCGGTACGGCTTTAAAAAAGTTATGTTTGGTTATTAGTTACTTTATGTCCGGATTTTAGGGAAAAGGGTCCAGCTAAATATAGAGACGAGTTCACCTTTAATATTTTACGGCTGGGTAACTGTAGTATATCGGCATTTTCCTTAACCTGTCCTGTCCCACTTTGATAAGTAGGTACTTCAACGTTTAATGAGGGCAGAGGATACATAAGGTGATGAAAATCTGAATTACTTTTTTTGAGATGGTAATCGTTGATGTCATTATACGACATCATTTTGTATTTAAATGATAGCAAGTAGTGTTATTGCTGACCTTGTAGTCTTCGGTCTAGCACATGGAACCCCATTTTCGTGGATATCGTAAGAGCAGCAGAGTTAGCTGCTGCTGCGTACACATCACCTTACTGCGGTTACCAATCCGTCTGCTGCAAATGTGCTGACTACATCGCAGACAAATTGTATTAACCGTTTACAATCTGTCTCGGGATTTTGTAAACGCTCATTTTGCTTGCTACAACTATACCAAACTTGTCCCTTTAGGAGAGGTTCACGTTTAGCTGTGTTCCAGCAGTTTGTTTTATTGGTTATTTAATGACGATGCCATAGTTGATCATAAGGTTGTAGATTCAAAAGATAAACTTAGCAATGTGCGTAAAAACCTTTACTTCTTTTTTTGTTTCAAGCAGTGACCTTTAGAGAAATACTCATTTTCCATGTATTTATTTACGCTTTACTTGAGGTAATTACCGTAAAAACGGTACTATTGAAATCAGTTAATAACTATTATTCATTTTTCTAACAGCTTTATTAAATACAAATGATTTTAAGAAATATAACATTGTTTCTAAGATAAAAATCGACTTGCCATTTTGCCATGCTATCTGAAGCACGAATAGGTCTCGGTAGCCGACCGATTACGACAAGTTCCGTTTTAAGAGACTGTTATCACCCGTGTCTTTGGTTACTGCTCTGCTCCCGTCGCCAGTAGCGTGATATTACGTAGTCTATAACCTTCCTCGAAATCTGGACAATACGCAAAAAGAATTTTCAAATCCGACTGGACGTCTGTAACGTCATATTCGGCCTTAGCAGAATACCAGCGCCGCTTTGAATATTATACGAAGCGGCATTATGCTGAGCTAAGGACCATTTTTGGAATCACACAGGGGTAAATATATATATATATATTTTTTTTTTTTTTTTGTAATAAAATACTTGTCACAAAACAATTTATCTTTAAGTACCTTTGTGTGAATTCAAAATAAATGTTTTTCTTTCTTTCTTTCTTTTTCTAGTTCCAGAGATTACGCGTTCAAACAAACAAACTCTTTAGCTTTATATCATAGTATAGCCACGCCAACAGTATACATATCTTCTTCGCTAAACTCTTGTCAGAGTAGTCGTGGTCGTCAGGAGTTTTAAAATGTAGTATACTAAAACAGCAGAGTAGTAGGATATTGCTATGATAAATACGTTCCTGCGGCTGCCGTGTGCCTGTCTTTATGTGGCCATACACAGCACTACAGAACCACCAAACCATATAAACTTTATAGTACTACTAGCATTTATTACAATAAATTACAAAGATAAGACAAACACACAGAATATGAGATTGTTTGCAACAATTACGGAGAAAAATATCGGCATTATTTGAACCCTCGAAAATGGATATTTTCTTCCATTTGGCGAGTACAATCTAAATTTAGGCCAGTTGTATCCACGGTATCAGTAGTAATAATGTGCCGGCGTGCACGTACTAGGGCTTGCTGTAGTATTAAAAACACTTTTTAGTATTACTTATGTCTATTTGAGAACAGATATGAGAATTCGTATGTATTTTTGTTTTTTATAGATAATTTGAACTTACATTGACTTATATTTAGTCTATATTGTTTGAAGAATGTCTGTGTAGTACATTTTAATTTAAAAACATTTTAAAAAGTCAGGCTTATTCTGAGCATTTTCGACCGAAAAAAGGAAAAATTATTTCATGTAGCTACTTACCCTACTGCTCAATCGAAACATTATAATGCATCCTTAAAAAGCATACACAAAACACATTACCGATGTAACTCGTATAAATCAATATACGATTGTTATACCAGATGTACCTTATTTCATTGTATTTTTTTCAGTGCAATCAATACGAGAACTTATTCAGCTGTTATTTTCGTAGAACATCGATTTAAAACTCAGTACAAGACAGTAATACTTGACTATATTTTAGATTTTTCGTTAAGAATCAGGTTATATAGAAATAAATTCAAGGACTTGGATGGTACCTACATTGTTCCATAATAAAACTTGACATTAATATTTATGATTTACATAAGTCCTAAAGAAAATGTAAAATCGACCTTGCATCCGGTTTTTTTATTTTTATTTTATTAAGTTCATGGCGATATAGAGCATGCCCTTACAGACTACTAGACTTTTTACATGACTTACAGACTAGCCAGTCTAAATCTAATAAGTCTGATATAAGATGTTGCTTAGGTAGGTACGAATATTTACCTTCTTATCGAGTGGTTAGTGGTCAACCTAGGGTCAGGATTTGTTCAGGTCGCCCGTATTTTATTATACAGGCATCCGACTTGACCTAACGACTGTTATCAACTTGGTAACAACCAAGACCGACTTTTAACGTGCCCTCCGAAGCACGGAGACGCTCAGATCAAATTCCACTATGCGGTCACCCATACATGGGCCAGCCGCACTCTTAGTTGCTTAACCCGCAGATCGATTATAGATCAGTGAGTGCAACGAGCTATGAGCGTCTCATATAAGCGAGCTACAGCTGGTGTAAATTGTATTTTAGAAAATAGTAAAAAAATCACGAAAACGAAAAACAAGTTCCAAAAAGCTTTTTCAAATTTCCATAATTATAACTGAAATATTATAAGTTTATAACAAAGTTCTGACCGCATCGACCTACTTTTACCACTCTTTAGATTTTCAAAACCGGTCCTAATACCGCGAAATAACATGCAATAAAAGGTGGAGCACACTGCGCCTTGACCTACCAGCCGTTATTAGCTCGCGTGTGTGTACCGGGTATCGTAAACATTTTTTATGGCTATGCATTTATTTTAAGTAGATTTTGTTAATAGTAAATTACATAATTTTCTTTCACAAATAGTGCACCATTCATATGTTTAAAAATTGTCGCAAATTATTTCTTATAACTCGGCAATTTTATTAGTAACTTATTGCAACAATTATAATGGCATACATGCATAACATTGCAACTTTTTATCGAAGGGGTTGGAACACCTAAGTCACACACAATAACATAAAACTAAATTGTTTGTTTAAACCCATCGACTACGAAAGATTCGTGCAATAATCAGTCTTCACATTCCCATGTGAAATAGGATTTCAACAAAAAGCGTCTGAAGCCGCGAATTGGAGTGAGTCATAACATAATGAAAAATTGAACTTGGTACGTTAACTTCGATTTTAACAAAAAAAAAATTAAATATTATTCTGCTACGCCAAGGTCACCACTATGAAAGTAATGGGGTATGAGATAAGTGGGGACATCTATAGAACTCAAAAATATTGGGTCACATTTAGCGGACAATAAAAAAGACAGATAGGAAGACATCTAAATGATAGGTCCTGAGGCCCTACCACAACCTTTTATAGCAATCTTATAAGTAATAGTAATACCTTACTTTGCCTCTATCCTTGTTTTTAATGGTACAAAAGAAAAAGACAAAACACAAAGTAAGATTGAAATAATACTGCTATAAGAGATGGTGGTAGGTCCCCTGGAAATTGGATGAAGGTAAGTAAAAAAGTTACAGCAATCATGTCAATGCAGCAGTGGACGTCTTACCATGTTAATAACAGCCTTTAAGTCAAGTCAGATGCCTCTATATTAAATTATGACTGACCTGAACAAAACCTGACTCTAGGTTGACCACTGACCACTCGCTAAGAAGAAAAAGTGAAGTCTTAAGGGTAAAATGATGATGACGGATCAATAAGTGGCAGTGAGTAGTGGTGTACGTAAGTACCTACAGCATGCCTAACTTTGGTTTCCAAAGTGGCCGAAGGGATTCCAGAGTGATCCCCGGATAGGGATTATAAAATTATATCCAACATTTTGCTATTGCATGCACCATGAAGGTAAATTATAGCGACTCTGTAAATGTAATAACACTACTGTAATTACCCATGTTTATGTTTTCAAAGGAAGATTTCCTTTCAGTATAGTATTTCTTCGAATTAAGCTCCGTATATGATGCTGTACTATGGTATGAAAGGATCTAACATAGTTGGACGTCTCTTTTGTTAGTTTGGAAATCGGTCTTAATGCGTTAAGAAAAATGCGAAAAGAATGCTGAGACCCTTTCTATCCAGAACGACACGTGCAAAACTGTAAACTCATCCTTTCACAATGGAATCTAAAAGGTCACGAACTAAACGGTTCGGCATTTAATTTAAACCTGGAATTCGTTACTAGTAGGTGTCTTTTTATATATTTTAATCCCGTGTCTTTTAAGCAGGACGTGAAAAGCTGCTCATATTGGAGGCCAATATAGCCTGCTGCAGTAAATGTAATGTCCACCGCTCCTGGATGTGTGCATGCTTTCTATCATTCAGTTCTCTCGACCTCCCGGCAGAACTTTCAACTATATAAACCGGGATCTACGTTCTAAGTACTCGGCACGTAAGAAAGAATCTCGACGTGTTTTAGTGATTGGTCCACCTACTGCAAACCGATAGTTTCAATCTTAGATCAACCTCACATATCTATCGATCGGTGAAGATATTAGCTACTAGCCCCTTAAATGTATTTCGCATCAAAAATAACGTTAACGTCAATTTATCGAAAAGCTTTTACAATACTATATCATGCAGCTAGAGACCATTAATTATGATGTCGCGCCTGAAAGGAAAGACGAAAAAGGTCGACTACGAACAATATAAAAGCGAAAACAAAATTGGAACAGGTAGGTAGTGAGAATTTAAATACAACGGGCTGGGAGCTATTGTTTGATATTATGAGGCCTGTTTTTCGTTATTGAGCACCTCAATACTAGACAATATCATAATCAGTATGCTGATGGACAGAAACTTCCATTAAACAATAGAAGGAAGATAAGATAAGCATAGTTAAAAAAATATACAGCAAACGTTATATTGTTTAAATATGACAAAGTTATTACTTGACAGAGAAGACGCTATCGATCTGTGACATCATCAACCGAGATCGCCAAATCGTTTCCCACTATTTATTTCAAATAGAAAAAGATAAATTATTATGATAGCAAAGAAAAGAAAGAGATAGATACTATGGTAGCAACTGAAATGTGTTTAGCAACTGATTACTTACGAGTAGTTGTGTTTTGTTTTAAATATTTTCAAAAGTAATATTTTTTTAATATATTAGTCTACCAAAGTGATTCCACCCTTTCGATGTGCAGTCAGTGGAATTCAGAATTGGTGGCCACCATAACAAAAGCTATCGTCTTAAACTGCTGGTATGGTGGCCTCTACTATGGCGGCTGGGAATGGGGTTAGGAGAAGGGAATGAGGGAGGTGAGGAAAGAGGAAAAGGAGGAAAATGGGCCTCCGGTGCTCTCACTCACCGAACAAAACGCAGTAGTATGGGTACTACTACTCTTACGTCGATCTTCTATGAGAGGGTAGCACTTCAACGGACGATCCGGCCCATTCATGCTAAAACCAGCGTGGATCTACTACCGTATAAATTTA
The DNA here is from genome assembly GCA_963082885.1 of Parascotia fuliginaria. NCBI lineage: Eukaryota > Metazoa > Arthropoda > Insecta > Lepidoptera > Erebidae > Parascotia > Parascotia fuliginaria. Next base: position 8,712,612 of record OY720196.1, on the reverse strand, counting down.
AGGGCCTCCTACTGTATACATTTATTTACTTTTCAGTACTTGTATTTTCGTGTTTAAGCCTAACTTATTAACCCAATTATTCATCCAAATACCTATAACATTTTATTAGCTATTGTAACCAGTCCAACGGACATGGACCAAGCTATGTCAACTATCTGAACACTATTTGTAATAAGACGGTTAATGTTCGTAAAGTTGGCAGCATTACTTCATCAGATAGTTTTATTGTTAAATATATTGTTTATTAGCAATAGTACGTCCTTTTGTACGGTTTATGCAAGTCATATATCCAGTAATGGGTGTTAAAACGGGACACGGTATGTGGAAATATTTGGCGCAAGTTGTTATGGCGACATATTCGAATGTCTCGTGATTCGGTAATGAGAAAATAATTGTGGGAACGTGCATGTAATTTAATCTGTCTGATATTGTTGTTGGTGTGAGGATCGAAAAAATTTGAGTTTTTCGTATTGGGATATAAATAGTAAATGTTTTTATACATATTACTAATATCAGAATCGGAGAGTGCAAATTGGACCCTTATATATATATAAAAAATTCTTTGCAAAGTATTTTTTTTGTATTTTAAATTTTAGATTGTATTTTTATTAATTTGTAGTCGCAGATCACAGGACGGTGTCTATCAGATATTTTTAAGTGTTTATTTTTGTTAAAATCAGTTATTATATCTGCCCTGCAGTACTGCAGTAGGCCATTCCCTATGGTCGCTAACATACTCTGCCTACTTCTTCACAGTAAACGAGGCATGGTGCTATTCAACCAAGTATTTAATATACCAACAAATATTTACATAGCACAAATTGCTGTAGCTTAATTACGTGTGACCTCATTTAAAATAACCTACTTTAAATATCATATTATAAAAAAGTTAAATCAAGATAATATAAATCACGACTCTTGTCTGAACAATGTTGATAAACAATCGTAAGGTGATAATTTGTAATTATCTTTAGATCTTTGGCCTTCAAAGTGTATATGAAGATTGATAAAATTAAATGTAATGTATTTCCGCATAGTATCTAGTCTAGTAGGTATATAAAACGACTGAAGGGATGTGGACGGTAGTAGATCCACGCTGGTTTCAGCATGAATGGGCCGGATCGACCGGGGAAGTACTACCCTCTCATAGAAGATCGACTTAAGAGTAGTAGTATCCTTACTACTGCGTTTCGTTCGGTGAGTGAGAGTGCCGGAGGCCCAATTTCCCCCCTTTCCTCTTTCCTCACCTCCCTCATTCCCTTCCTCTAACCCCATTCCCAGCCGCCATAGTGGAGGCCACCATACCACCAGTTTAAGACGATAGCTTTTGGTATGGTGGCCATCACTTCTGGATTCTACTGACTGCTTACCATCAGGCGGGGTGGAGTCACTTTGGCAGGCTAATATCAAAATATAAAAAAAAAAGAGTACCAGGGTCTCTTATCAGTCACCAATCCTCACGCCAAGTCTACGACAAAAGGGCAGAGACTTTTTACTAGGTAATGGCGCATGGAACTACCCCATTTCTCTCACCCCCGTGGATATCACAGACGCTACTAGAGGAAACGAGCAGTAGGATCTGCTTACCGCAGTCACTAACTGCCAGACGTGGTATGGCATGTTTAGTAGTGAACATCTGCAGACTAATGATAAAAATCGATGATATGGAAGTGCCTAACGTCTCCCGACTCTACGTGCTTTCATCGAAAGGTTTAAGCATATTGCTGACCCATAAGCCTTTTGCTAGTTCTGTATATTAGTCAAGTAAACTTTGAATCTACTGTTTCGATTAACAGAATCAAAATAATGGTTGCTTGTCTTATTATTATGAACAGAGGTGGCATAGCGTACAAAAATAGCTACAAATTTGCTACCTACGACTAAATAATTGGTACCTCATTATTTAAAACAAAAAATGGGTATATCAAAGTGACCCGCCATTCTCATATTATGTTGAAACATACTCGGGTAAATATCCTTTTTTAGACGCGAAAAATTTTACACATATTTTTCATCAAAACGAAAAAGAAAGATAATAAAACAGCCAATATATTTTACATGCTCATAATAAGAGGTTTCTTTGAACTATGTAAATAACATATATGAGAATGTTTCTTAAATTATACATTACTTACACACGTAAATTCTGGAGTCGTGTTAATTGAAGATTATTAAGTACCTGAAAATAAAATACATCGTTAATACCAAAAGCGAACACATTCTTAATATACTAATGAGTAGAATACTTATTAAGGTCAAGTTTTTAGGGGTTTTATTAACTTTAAAGTCTAAAATCTTTACCTAATCATACCACATAATTGATAAGTCCTTCAATAATGTTGGTAAAAACTGCATGCTAAGGAATACGCCCTAACCTACAGATTCCAACAACATCAAGAAAACGTACAAAGTTTAAAGTAGGTAATTAAATGAAGTTAATACTGCAATTAATGTTTTTACCGCTAATAAGATGTATAAAAGAGAGATTAATTAGTCTATTAATATTGAATTGCAAAACGATGACCGATTAAGCGCTGGTTTTTATGTCAGACATCCTGTCACAACATTCATAATTACAAAATATTCACGATATTCAAGACTTGTAAATCATGTTTCAGGGACATACCAGCACTCGCCACAAGTAGTAGTTTGACATTTGTTACACAAAATTATATAATATATTATGCATCGTGTAAACTCGTCGTTGGATGCTGAACGCTTAGTGCTCGCTGCTTTAATCCACATCTTTGGTAATCGATAGGAAAGGGCAGGCCAATGTTCAAAAGGAATATCTTGAGGATTACTTAGTTCTTGTTATCTCTATGTATAGATACCGATACCTACACCGTAAACCTAAAACTGTGCAAATACGCATTGCCGATATCAGGTAGTGTTGTAATACAAGCTACATAATTGCAATAATAAGACACACAGCTTGTCCTTTTACCATGTCATTTCTGACTGCGCTTTAGACTCCGTCAGACAAGAAGTCAGCTGCAATTATCGCGTTATTAGCAGGGTCGATTAATTTCTGCCAAGTGCAGGCGTTAGGGCATGCAGATTGTTGATGCTGCAACGAGCTTGTTATCATTTTATTAAACACTGATATTTTACTGAGTACTGTTGTTATGTTGGTATTAAAAACTGATCTTTCAAGTTTGACAGTTTGAATGAACTATCAGCCGAGTGGGTGATTTATGTGGTTTGATTGTAACTACACTATAAGCTCGTATCATCATTGAGTATTATCTAGCAATAATAGGTTATTACTGCATACTTTTAATAAACAAATAAAAACCAATGAACAGTTCCGTTTCTCACACTATATAAAACAAATTACCATTTTAAACCGATAGTATGGTAGGACGGGTCGCAAATCGATGTCCGAGCGAGGCATCGCATTAACACAGTGGGTTCGTATGCCATACAATTCATTGAGCCCGAACGCGATCCACTAGTTCATTCAAAGGGGAACTCATAATAGAACTACAATAGGAAGATTGATCTTACTTTATCTAGCCAGATGATCTTGTAGCATTGTATGCGACAATTTGCATAATGATAAGAATTTATATTAGACCAGGAAATTGTGTAAGGTATTAAGTGAACAACAAGGTGGACCGACAACCTTATACGGATCGCGGGCGACCGATGGATGAGGCCGGCTGACGACTAGCCAAGGTGGCGAAAATTAAGCGGAGGAATGAGGGTTGTCGAAACAATAAATTGGAACGTGGTAAGTCGATGACCTATTCTAAGACACATTTCACAGGACGCAAGCGCGCTTATAAATCCCTACAAGTTTCATACTTAATGATTAAAGTACCAAGACTCGAGTGCCAAATCATTTTATGCAAACGCCAACCACAAAACATGACAGTGTTACCAATTGTAACCCAAGAGTGACGTCACATGACCTTGGGGCTGAATAAATTATCATCCTTCATAAATCGCTAGCAAAGTGATTACTCTTAGCTGTGTTTATTTATATTTTCTACTATTAAATGTCTTTGCCGTAATTACAAAGACGTTATGTATTTCGCGTCTAATGTTGACAGTCATCCTTTTAAACGCGCGGTTCTGAGTTCGAAACCGGTCACGAAAATAATATTTATTTCGAAATTTAGCTAAAATTGCTTTGAAAGTCTACTTTGCCAGCTTTTTATAAGAGGCCCAACCTGATTTTACTGCGGATATCCGAAATCAAGTCCATGGGCAGCTGATACTTAATGTCATTGGATTCTGCCTCATCTGCCAAAATCGGCAATAAAAAAACTAGCAAATAATAAGTTAATAACTCACTATTTTATCACGCATTTTTTATTTTATAAGTACCTACTTATTATAAAATTACTAGGTATTTAGACTTTGATGTCCGAACGATTAAAATAAATGTTGTCAGATATATGTATATAATTAATAAAATAAATATTCATTAATATGTAACTAGAATGACGGGTTTACGAGTATTTATATATAACTAATTTAGTATATTGTATAATGAATAGTGCATTGAACTTGTCTTGATAGAAAAACAAATACAGTTCAAAACAATAGGTGTTACAGGTGTTTTAAAATATAATAAAAATAAACCGATTCCCATGGTATCAGATACAGGGGATCAGACCGGAATAACTCGTTTTATCTGTATCGGTAGCTCATTCTGAATTCGTAATGTTAAATTTCGGTCTTTATTTAGTATAATTAATAAATAAATAATTAAGCAAGCGTTGGAAATTAGGTCGGTCACTAACGCGATAGATATATATTACCAGTTACGATGCTGTATACACGCTGTCAAAACTGTCTTCAATAATTTAGACTATCTTCTGTAAGGTCAAGGTTGAACCCAGAAGTCTTTTGTGAAGTGCTCTTTTTTCGCCTGATTCCTAGTTACTTGGTATATCTTTAATCGCAACATCCACGGGAAAATGAGAACCAGAAATTAAGTGGTTCCATAATCTATGTAGATAAAGTACAGTGAGGAATTACTTTGCATTGCCACATGGTCTGATAAATGGCTGTCTATGAACTAGTAACAGAAATAGTAAGGCTTACTTCAATAACCGGATTATGCCTAGCTATGTTTACACGTTTTACCACCATTTTGTACGTTCACGCTTGAAACACAGGATTCGTATGATTGGTAAACAGCGATAAACGAATATTATGTATCAACCTACAATATGAATGTATAAAAAAAACGAAACAATTTTTATTTATATATTTTATTGTTTATTATAATGGCCATTAAATTTGTCCTCTGCCCGCTATTACATCGACGACCTTATTAGAGGTAACGGGCAAACGATATGGATAAGAACGGATTACAATCGGTAAAAGTTAAAATGATTGGGTCAGACCTATGTTAAATAGTTATGATCAGAAGGCGCAGCGTGGGCAAGTAAAAGGTACAAGATGTACCGACGACCTTATAACGGTGGCGCGCCACTAAGAGGGCGGCCCAAGATCGGCCAATGTGGCCAAAATTGGGCAAGGCCAGCAGTAGACGTTTTTGGGCTGATAATTATTATAATGATGATGGTGATGAATTGTCATTATATGCTATTTAAACTAAGCTTTACTTAAAATTTTGTATAAACAACAGCTACAATACCATAGACAATTTGTCCAAAGTATTAAAGAGTAGTTTACGTGTAAGTGTGATTACACGCAATAATCAAAGTGATTACAGTGTTACTAATAGAAATGTGCCTCGACCCGTGGTTTAGTCACCTCTGCCATTTCCCACCTACGTACACCGCCTTTATTCATGTCTGTGCTACTCCTACGTACTATAATAACACTTTGACGAAAATGGCGGTCCACGAACCTAAAAACGAAATTTACAAAGGATATATCGGTTATTATTAACATTTATTTTAGGACAATATCGTGAGCAAACCTGAACTTACAACAAGAATAAGTTTCTTATCTGCCTAGAGCAAGCGTAGTGATCAATGTTAATCCCTTTTCAGTAAAGATAAGACTCATCAGAAAAAGCATTAAGTAAGATTGGGACTTGCAGTATGACAAAAATTGGGTAGTACTTTACATGTGCCGATTCTGGTTGGATATTCCGATAAATGGTAAAATTGTGAAACGGATAGGTGCTTTTAAATTACGATTTTGTATAACAGAGACTAAAAATTTGCAGGTTAGACAAGCGTACCCACTGATGTAGAATGAGGTTAGTTTTGAAACGTTCACGCTTTTTGCACCAGTCGATAGTGAGGAAGCGTCTTTTGTTTTAGTATCGACAAACTAAATTAGCAAATTTGATATTCGGCAAATTTTAGAGACAACGTTCAGAAAGTTGTGCCGTAGTCGCAGCGTTTTGCAGGTGAGTTGGTCAACGTAATACGGTAAGTAGGCAGCAATAGGATGAACTAATTCTTTTAGTCGCCTTTATTAACGTATAGGGACCACACGTTTAAATTTATTGATGCATAAAGTTGTGGGTGGTCGATATTTTATTTATGAGAACTGCCTCATCACTAACTGGTATTATGAGCATTATAATATAATACTGCTTAATGTAAGCGTGCAGTATGCAGGTAACCAGGTCGTAAACACACTTGCGTATGATTCACACCGCTGTATTTCGGGAAACAAGGAATTGTTTAAAGAAGTAAACGGGATGAGCTTCAGACAGTATTTGGAGCATTCTATTTGAAGTGCACATTGTTACGAAAATATTTTGATTAGTTTGGCACTAGTCGCAGTCTTAACTAAAGGAAGAAATCTGAGGCGCATTTGCGGTTTGTAAAGAAGATAATATTACCACGGTAGACTGGCTACTAAGGAAACACTGGTGTGGTGACTATTTTTCATAATTTGGTTGCTTAGCTTCAACAAATCAAGATTAATTGAAAATTATTGACTGAGAAGTTTAAGAATGGTTACTCTAATTAAGACCTTATTCGGACATTCACCGCAAAACTTATCTCGACAAACTGCTCTTTTCGACAGTTTAGTTTGCTATAAAAGTCGTTACCGTTCAAGGTGTCTCGTTATAACCATTTCAATTGGTGTAATAAATAAGAATAGTTCCTATAAATGAGATCATCGCAGGTCAGTAATTAAGTTCGCGTTGTAGATTTTGCATGATTTCCAGTCGTGTCAATTACAATCTTTATGAATGACGAATATTGCGAGTATTTGCGAGTACTGAACTATGTTTTTATTACTAAATAGCCATCGCTGCACACTAGAACAATGGACACTGAGTGCGACTAAAACAACTCGTTACTTAATCAATTCCTTACGAAAGGTTTTGCGTCAATGCAATGTGTATTACTGGTTTAGAAAAACAGTTATTGTAGATTCTGAGTCAAACGGCAATAAATATATGTATTTTGCCAAGTATATTCTGTGTAGGATTTTTATTTGGAGCATTTATAGACGGACGAGACAAGACCTTATATGTTGACATAGAATCAAATTTAAATATGACTCAGTCTACAAGTGACGTACGTAGGCAGAACTGGTAACATTACCTAATAATAAGATATTAGGATTCCAAGGCCTTAGAAGCGAGTCTAAAATAATTCACATTTTTAACAACCAGTTATTAGGAACTAGATAAATTAATGCAGGAGCAAATTCATGCCATCATCTTTCGACTCTGCCTGTGCTCCAACAGTAAATAAAAACAACATACACGTACATAATGTCCCTCCTAAGCAAAAGTTCACAAGCACCACAGCAACCCATTTCTCAACTTTGCCAACTTAAAACGGTTGATGCACAGCACTTTTGATTAATTCCAGCAGAGAGAAAACTTATAGATACTCTGCGATGTCATTAACAGTTGCTCAAACTTAATACTCGCATTCTGCATAGTTATAGGCAGCAAATAATCGCGGCGTAAGTTTCGAGGGAAAGGGAAATGTACCAAACTGCGGTTATTCTTATTAAAGATAGGAAATAGTGAGGGTGTGCTGTTTAGGGACTAAAGTTGTAGGCAGAGTTCGATGTAAGTGTCCCATACCGACTATTTTCATTAATGGCTCCAAGTTGCAGAATGTGAAATGTCGGAAAAATCTTTGGTGTTGAACCAATGATTAAAGATTTTAGATGGATTTAATTTATATAAAACACGCATATTTAGGCACAGAATGTTCCTTAAAAAGTCTATTTATTATTGCGAATATTTTATTTTTAATGAATTCTGTGCTGCAACAAATTTTCTTTTGCAGCATTTTTCTTTTCTAATGTTTCACAGCCTTATGATACAAATAATGATTATTTTAATAGTAAAACGAAATAATTTAGTAAGCTTAGTTTATAGCAACGTTTAGGACTCACAATCCATAAAGGACAAAATATTCTCAGCAAAAACTTATACATCCGTGAATATTACCTGCTTTCCGAGTCGTAGAACAAAATTTACATTGCTGAACCTTTGCCTCCCACCGTTTATAGCAATGAGATCACGGACAGTTTATTAGATACGGATAACGGTGCGGGTTCGTGCTATGATCGGACCCAAAGGTTAGAAAGTTTTTCTTTTCAAACATACGTGGCATATGACAAAGATACAGGATAATTATAACTATGCGGTCCGAAGACGACCAAAAACGATTGGAGGTCTATTAAGATTATAAAATAATATTATGACCTATTTTTATATTATCTGATCTAGAAACTCCAGACCCAAAATAACCCCAGTTAGGTTTACTCTTTAACCGAATAGTATACTAAAAATGGCTTTTACACTGAATAAAGTGACTAAAAGTTCGTATAGATTGATGATGCTCGTATACTTAATTACCCGTACATCTAAACGCAACTGGGCGAAATTCATTCGATACAGAATATTTAATGGCTCGTGAGTCTGATAGAACAAACCCCAACGGACAAAGCCTAGTTAAAGCGGCACTTTTATTCTAAAAGCAGTTGAAAACCTACGTAAATCCAACCACTATTTCCCAACAACAGAAAGCTAATCCTCGACAGGCACTAACGCGTACATTTCTCGGGATGAGTGTTTTAAGCGAAACGTTTATGACGTCATACCGTAGAAATTTTATCAGAAACAGTTTGCCATTGAAGTTAGAAAGGTGCTATTTCACACTTCGGACGCTAAAAATCAAGGTTATTTAAGAATCCATTCACTTCTTTAAATAAATAGGTACGAGATCAAGTAAAACATAGGAATAGGTACTTCAAAACAGTTTCCAAATATTCTTTGATGGCACGTGTGATAATTGCCACTAACTTTACTTTGAGTGTCATGAATTCAATCTACACTCAAGTTTATCTTGAGTGTAGATTGAATTTAAATATTTGTGTGATTTTTCTATTTGTTTCCAGTCTAGATGCACTGTGTCTGTTATTTGTAAAGTGCCACAAAAAATCCCAAAATGTGTTATTGCCCATTGTTATATAATTTTTTGGCCACACTAATCGTGTGTTTTCAAACCCGGTCTCATCACAATTTGACAAGGTACATCTCTATAAAGTCATCATACTTAAGACAAAGCTAAAAGCCGTCATGACAGGTAGTTTGAGACACGTATCTCCAGTTCACTGACCGACCATTAAGTCAAAACATTCGTGTACTAGTTCTCACTTTCATAAACATTTTTACTTCAAGATGTTGTGTCCTTTTTCTTTGAGCCTTCTAGCTCATTTTTAAAGGATGAACATTGAATTTTTTATTATTAATATAAGTAACGATGTTCAGAAGAATATAAACATAGCTATACTTTAATAAACCAGCTCGGCACGTTCAGAAACCTTTGCAAGGCTAAAAACACAAAGCAATCAAAGCAAGAAAAACAAGATACAGACATTGATCAAAAAACATACGAAAATTCTAGACTGCGTTTTTAACAAATAACCGAACTTATAGAACACATTTTTAATATTATGAATTTATTGAAAAGCTTTCGAGCGGTCGGTAGAATGGGACGTAAAACGATGGTAACACTTGGGCTCAATTGGAGCGGTAAAGCGGGGTTTATTTGTTTAGAGCTAACAAAATGGAACAAGAGAGATATCGAACAAACTGGGGACGTTACCAATTCAATGCTGACACACTCGCCGAGCCAATCCTAAAAGCTGAATTGGATTTATAGTTCATAATATTTTTGTGAAATAAATACGATCTGCTTTTGAAGTTCCTAGTTTTCACTATAGATGGTTTAACTAGTGTGCAGCGTAGTAGAATTTACTGATTGCATTTGATTGGTCGTGCTCTGAAAATAGTGGTATGTATAAATATTGTTTGTGTCTGTTGTTTTAGTAAAACGATCTGTTGTTAAAATGTGGTTTACCTGACATGCAAATAGATAAGATTACAGAATCTTAAGTGCTAACACTAGACAATAATGTGAGATTTTTCCATTATTTATCGTGACATAATATATTACCTTTATAGGTACTACTATTGATTTATCACAGACAATTCTTATTCATCCATCTCTTAGATTTTTGAGACCATCCAGCTCAAGGTTTCTCCTGAGGGAGGGAGGGAAGAGAGAAGTATGCGTAATAATTTAATTCTATTGCTTTCAGTTAGTATATTAAATATTCTTGGCCTGTTAACTTGCAAAATGAAACACAACTCCTAAACTATATCTAATCAGCAGAAAAAATTGTAGGTACTGTCGTAAACACTACTTGAACGCCTTTACAATAAAAAGTCTACCACTGGTTTATCTGCATCAGTCTAACATAAAAGAATGATAGATGCCGAGACTATAAATAGATAAAAAGTAATAGTAATAGTAAAATAAGATAAAAAGTTAGACAGGCTGACTCCAGATGAGAAAAAGATTTACTACTAAAAATGTTTGACTGTCATAAGAAAAAGTTCAAATAAAAATCTCCTATCTCCTTTTTTTTTGTGGGAAACGCATTACGCGTACGCACCCGCCTGGGCGAGGCGGGGGTTATGTCGGACTCTCCGGCCACAATGAGACAGCGGCCGGCATACCGACTAAAACCCACGGTGTTCCTCCAGACGGCCAGTGTCGGGGTCACGGGAGACGCTTACGCATTCATCGCGGTCTCAACGTGAGCGGGCAGCGGCCCGCCTTGGCTTCGCACGGACATTTTTTGAAACATTTTATTTTATTTTATTTATTAAGGGACAACAAACAGCTACAATATAAAATGCTTACAAAGACATTAGGGATTTTGAGATAAACAAAGATACTTTTGTATGGGAATATAGTAGACTTTTTTTCAGGCAATTTTTCAAAGTTTTCTCTCCCTAAGAACCATCCTCGTACTTCAAGGAATATTATAAAAAAAGAATTAGCGAAATCGGTTCAGCTGCTTTCGAGATTTGCGCTTAGCAACACATTCAGCGATTCATTTTTATGTTATAGATGTTCATGGTTTCTTTGAACGCAAAGGAAACGATCGCACGAGCACTGAAAATGTCATAACTTGCAGTGTGAGAATAAACACTGATTTAGAGCATCAAGTTTTTATTTTTGTCATCAAGCATGGGAAAAAATAAAAATTTTCGCCTTTAATTACCAAGTGGCAAAATTTTTATCCTTGATTATTAATGGTAAAGGAAACGTGGACTTGGAAGTAAATATAAATGCATTGTAAATAGAAGAAATGTCTTCTTGTTATTTCTGTACAATACAATAAAATACAAAAAACGTGTTTACTAAAAATAAAATAATTATTGTACTTTACTTTGATATTTTTTAGAAAATGGCCAACGACATGTGATATACTATAGCTCGACTCACTTTAAAAAAATATTTTTACAGTAGCTATTACCTAGCAGAATTAACAATAACCATTTTGGGATGATCCCGTTTTAGGATCAATATTCAAAATAGCGGTTAGGTTTCCACCAATTCTGATAGTACAACTATTCAGAAAAACCATAATGGCTAAAAAATCGCGTACTTTAGCAACAAACAAATCAATGAAAAATAAGTAGACAGTTTTTATTCTATACAAGTAATATATCGTACGGCAAATAATCGTGGGTCTGTAAAAAAATTGCAATGATGTAATACTTCGACCTCGTACCGTACGATGGGCCTCCCGACACGTGGGCAGCGAAGGCATAAAATCGTTAAGTCGCTCACGTTCAACCAAATCTTTTTATTTTAAATCGCTATATTGGATTCATCAAAGCTCGAAGATTGGAGTAGTATTATTAATTCAATTTATTTTATACGAGTCTCTTTTTGGATATGGATTTGCCGACGATTTTTGACAAAAGAGGCACATATAAGCAGCATAATCATTTTGATGGTGAGTAAATATATATAGCTATAAGAACTACATAGGTACAAGTATTAAGTAAGTATTGCTCGCTAGTACAAGGGTGAATATATGATGATATTCGCCTTGTCCAGCCTACTTGTTCGAGTTATACACACAATATTCACAAGGATATATTTTCGACCATCGTGAACCTCTAGGATATTTATCTTATACCCTGTTACTTACTACTAGATAAATACATAATACAATATTACATTCTGTTCCATATTAAGCACTAGTGTAGAAACATCTTCACTAAGCTGTGCTTGTAGTCAATTCAGGTCAATGGCATACAAAATTGATTTTGCAAAAGCTATGCATAAAATTTAGGCAATCGCCGCTCCCAATTGAAATATCATTCAATTTACAAACTTAATATTGACGATATAATTACATTAACACATGAATATGCCCAGACTTTAAGGAGTGTTTGTAAAAACCAGAAGTTCACCTTCAGGCTACTAGATCAAGGAATCCTGGGAACACACTATCAGGGCCTCCATTTACTCCAAAAGATCAGTTTAGTTAAAGAACTAAGCCAGTTACAGTTCAATCCAATTCACAGAAAAGAGTGCCATAAGTAAGCCACTTTTCCATAATAGAATTTAATCCACTAGTGACACATGATGGCAGGATTTATTATAAGAATAGATTATAGAAACATACGTAGAACTCAAATAAGTATAATCTGCTAAAAATAAACACACAGTATCGATAGAATACAACACAGTACTGTGAATTAAACCAAATAATCCGACCGGCATACAATTTAAAGTGACAGATTGATCCATTTACGTATAAACATGAACAAACTATTTACCTAATTCGTATAATCATGTTAATGTATGCCGTAATCGTAGTATTGCGACCAGACCGTACTAGTAACAATTAATTACTCGGTCTGTCCATTACACTTACTTCTAAATTGCTAAACACATTTTTATGTAATTTGACACGAGGATATATTTGTATCCGAGGAAGGTCATAATATGACGCTTAAACATAAAAGGTCAAAACTAGCAAAACAGGTTTTTGAATGTCCGATTTGTGCGTTATCAAAGGCGGTTGTTACTTTTTAATAATTATTATATTCAATGGATGAGATAACAAGCTACACAAACGGTCTGCGGCCTGCTGATAATTACATATTGTTGGTCGGCCATCTTGGTATGAGTCACCACGCGATCAAGCACTCCTGCGCACGCTTAGGTACAGACAATTTAAACAGTACATCAAGTTTTATACACACAAATAGAAACTGACACCGTTTCTTGATTCGGTTGGATTATGTTAAAATAAAGGTGCAAGATCTTTCCTCTCTTTCGCACTAACAGCCGAGTCTATACGCCGTACTTTAAACACAATATTATTAATGAACAAGCCATAGTAGGTGTTCTGAATGCGAAATTAGTTATTTTAGTATTTTCTTGTGCCAGCCGTCATAATAACAATAATCATAACGTTATTTGTTGAATGAAAATTTCCACTTGTGTACAATTTATATGTATAATTAGCTGGTATATCATTACCGGTTTGTAATTATAATAAATGTTATAATTTATTATAAACTAAGTTATTAGTTTATTACATTCCGGTTCGCATAATTTGCATAGCGAGCGACTAAGCGCCACACCTTTAAATAGATGTCTAGTCTATTCGTCTAGTAACAAAATCAACTCACACAACTCTGGTAAAAAAATAGGTAATATCAAAAATAACAGGTACCTCTCTAAACTACTTTTACGTTTACTACTGAAGTATAGACATAAAGTTTACCTATCCGTGGAATGACCTCAACAAAATTGTTTACCTCTTTAACAGAGTAACCACACACGTATAAAAATATAAAAATAAAATCTTGTATTTAACTTCCTACAAAAAGTTTGAACACTATAATAACGTTTCTAAATATAATTACTTGGTCAAAATTTAATTAAACCTGTCCGTGATATCACCTGGAAAGGGAGGGTTACTCACAATATAGAGTCCCCTAAATAGGTGAATACACACATTCATGTGTAATTTTATGAACCGTTCCTGCCGTTGCTTGCGTCTAGCTGTTTTACTGCAAATGAAAAAAAGTGTAAGTTTGTCCTTCATAGCTGACGTATCCATAGACAAACCAGTCAAATTCCAACTGCGTAGTTGAAGTAGTTTTCGAAATTTGGTGTTTTGTCAGTTACTGAATGAATGGCCCCTTCCCCGGTTTTAGCAAGTCCCCTTGAGAGTTCCTCTTTAACTCGACCCCGATGCAAAACCCGTTTCTAGAAGCCAATGATTGTAGTGAACTAATGTCTATCTGTATAAATAGTATTACACAATCTCATTTATTTATTCTGTTCACTACTCGATAGTGTCATTAGCAGTCGTCGATGTGTCCACTTTCCCAATACGCTATGCGTGCAAAAACAGCATGTCATCAACATAACACATACTATAATGACTTTAGTAGGAAAAAGTTAGAAAACGAAATTTCATGTGAATTTAAAAAAAATTAGCTTTACCATAATATATTTTTCATTTTACTTAGGTACTTCTTGTAATAAAGGTGCGTATAGCTATTTCTACACGTTAGAAATACACAATTGTCAGAAAAAGAAAAAGCCCAGCTCCCACAAAAATTTCCAAAAAAAGTTACAAATAAAAAACAGGCGGCAATGTATTTTTAGATTGGAATAGGACGAATGATATATTATATTATTTATATAAATAGCTGACAGTTTCCACAAACGTCATAATACTATCAGTCGTTCAAGATAATGTGTACAAAATGAGTTCAATTTGTCTAAGATGCTTACTACGAGGGCATTTCTCAATCAAAACTGGAGTAATGCTAAACTCAATTATCGTTGTTGAAATTTGTACTTGTTTTGACAAAGCCACTACTCATTTTTGCATGATCAGGACTTATGTAGTATGTGAACACATTGTCCTAGATAGAACTTGAAATTTCGATTAATAAAACGCAACTTCTGAGAGATGGCGTGAGTGTGTCTCAGTCAAACTGGGAGATGATGGGGTAAGTTATGTCTTCAGTTAACTTCTACGGCTTAAATAATGATTAATTTAATATCTACTCAGAGAATCTGCTTTTTGTATGACCGCGCATTTTAGCGTTTGCGTGTGCACTATCGAGGGATTTACAGATATTTTATTTTAAATGGGTTGTACTATTGAAGCAGTTACAAAGAACCATTAAATATGAAAGCAAGGCTCATTAGCATAATATGTTTCAACCCCAAAAATTTCACTTTCATACAGTTCAATAGACTTTACATCGTAATATTGACCGTATAAACTGGAAAGGTGACTTTACTACTATCACATCACCCTTAACAACTTGAAGGTCATTAGAAATTAGAATCGTCTGTAACGGTCAGCAACCTATTAATTATAAGGCAAACACCCACTTGCAATGGTTGGATGATATCACCATGACTTTGACCCCTGACCTCAGCAACTGAGTCATTGAAGCGATAAGAATGATACAACTCTTAAAATAACTGTTTATCGTATACGTGATAATTATGGCATGTTCGGTCATACTAATAGCTAGAGTGAACTGACCCTGATATTTAAGGATTGATGCTAAAAGGATTCATGAGACAAGCTGTTGACATTTTATTTTGACATTCTTAAAAATGAATAATATTCATTACAATTTAAAATTTGTTTTCACGCGTCACAGTGGTGATCTGCAAACAATAGAGATGCTGAATTGCTGCATTTACGGAGGACCTTATAAATTGACATCGAAAACTTCATAATTTACACTCACAATTTTCACAGGAACCTTGCAAACGAACCTTCTAACTTCGTATAACATTGCCTAAAAATCAGTTACCAAAAGCGTCAGAATTCTTTTTTTGGTATACCGCAAAAAATAAAACTACGGAAGCCGAGAGCAAACTCGGCTTTGATTGGCAGCTTCGAATTTAGCGTGGATTGAATTGCTAGAGGGGGCCAAAGCCGCGGATGGGATTTCAGTATTAATAAAGGAAAGAGAACAAACATTGCTGTAGATTCAGTCAGATAAGCCGAAAACCCCAGTGATGTGATAAATGACATTTATCTACTTACACTTTTTTGTATTCTCGGATCATGTCATTTCATAGCCTCTGATGGAAGTTGATTGTAGATCTTACTGACGTATATTTCTGTCTATTCAGCAAATTCCATAGGTCTCTTTATCTCAGATAATGATTTTATGCAATAAAATGGATGGCTTTAGACGTGAAATTGCAAGTTATTGCGGACTAAAGTATAATCTTCTATATTTACACAAACACGGAAGGTTGCTCACTAAATAAACAGGCAATCTTCAAAACTACTCGACCTATGAAGATGTAATTTGACGTTTGAGATGTCAGCGGACTTAGCAGGTCCGAATTAGGGAGGTCCACCTGAGCGAAGCCAGAGTCAGGTCATAAATGGTTACCATAGTGCAAGCGATTTACTTAGCGATAATGGCGATCCTGGGATCTAGTATTTGTAAGACCGGGCACTTTAGCAATTGAGTGTGCACTATCGAGGGATTTACAGATATGTTTGTTAACTATTGAAGCAGTTCAAGTAACCATTAAATATGAAAGCAAGGCAAGGCGATCCTGAGATACCTATTTGTTCATGTTGAATTGGGTACTATTTTACAGTTTTACAAAATAATACTATGATAATTATTGTATTCCTTAAATACTCCTAATAATGTAATCCAATAAATAATTAGCATAAATTAACCGCATTGAAATTACATAATACATTTATACCGTCCATGTTAATGTCCATATGACATATTCCCGGGAATATGTCACGACTTTCACTACACAGAGTAACGTGAGCCCGTGGCGTCACCACGTCATTTACCGAGGGTCACCAGTTTTCTATTCGTGTTATGGAGTGACGCACGCGCCGATGACGCGACAGCGAGTGCTCCGTACGCTTTAAATACTCACACCCCTCCCGCAACCAGTCGCGTAATTAAAAGCATGTGGGATAGCGTCACGCCAGGGTAACGTCTAGTCGCCATATTTTAAATAAATTCACTGTCTCAGACTCCCACACTTCTTCCCTCTTTCGTTTTCCGTTAGGGAACTTTTAGTACCCACGGTTAATTTCTGACTGCATATGATATTTCATTAAAGGAGTAATAACTTCGATTTTGAGTCGTGACTGGATTAAATGTTATTCAGAGACCCACAGATAATTTTTATGACCTATTTTTTTTTGAGGCCGTAAATTTGTGGAAATTTCTACTAAAGTAATGGCCTAACTTTCTTGCTAGTTCTTCTGGCGGTTATATCTAAGTCAACAAATTACCTAACTTAAATTTTCTTCCAGTTATGACGTACACATGCGTCATTCATATCATCTAAGCCTATTTAATTAAGAACAAACCCATTTAAAATTCAAAGAAGGCATCTTTATTATCAACAAAGCAATACGCAAGTATTATTATAATACTAAAATAGTTCTAATTTTATGTGTGTTGTTTACGCACATTCAATAAATATGACGATCGTTATACTATGCGGTTTTCCTCTTTTGTTAATTCCTATAGGAAATCATAAAACGCAAGTTAATAAATAAATGCACGTGTATATTGAAGAGAAACACGTGTCTAGATTTCTAATAGGAATCCTGATAACAACTGGGAATGCTGCATATGCTAGGTTGAACATTAGTTCGAATCGGAATCGAATGTGATACTACCCGTTTTTTCTAAGGCTAGAATTTTAAGTTGGGAATATTCGATAATACTTGGGGACCGTACAATGAACCTTTTCGGACTATCAGGTTGAATTCGCGTAAAGTTGAATTCCGTAAAAGTTGATTTCCAAGAATGTTGAATCCTATAAGGTTAAACTCCCAACATGTAGAATTATCATTTCCCTAAATGTTGAATTTGATCACTAACTAGCAGGTAGAGTTCTCTGTCAAAGCTTATGTTGATGATTCCTCAGTGAGCTGAACAAATTAATGTAGGATAGGATTTTTTTTTTTTTTTTTTTATATTTATTAGCCTACCAAGGTGACTCCACCCCGCCTGATGGTAAGCAGTCAGTGGAATCCAGAAGTGGTGGCCACCATACCAAAAGCTATCGTCTTAAACTGCTGGTATTGTGGCCTCCACTATGGCGGCTGGGAATGGGGTTAGAGGAAGGGAATGAGGGAGGTGAGGAAAGAGGAAAGGGGGGAAATTGGGCCTCCGGCACTCTCACTCACCGATCGAAATGCAGTAGTAAGGATACTACTACTCTTAAGTCGATCTTCTATGAGAGGGTAGTACTTCCCCGGACGATCCGGCCCATTCATGCTGAAACCAGCGTGGATCAACTACCGTCAAGCTGAAACCAGCGTGGATCTACTACCGTCATGCTGAAACCAGCGTGGATCTACTACCGTCAGGATGCCGACCGTACAAGTTAAAGGGTGAACCTCTACCCCGATATGTTCTGGACTTGGTTTTAAGAGATTCAGTGGTTCTGTGTCCGTACACACTCAAACTCTTCAGGTCATGGGTTCGTTCCTCGAGTCGGGTCAAGTGATATTGAGTTTTCAGTCAAGAAAAGTTCACTGTTCGCCTGGAACAATATAAAAGGCGAAAAGTGGATGTTACACAACTCTACCTACCCTTTCGGAGTAAAAATAGCGTGAAGTTATTACGATATACAGATACCGACTCCAGTTGCCATTTATGAATAAGATCGACAAGATTTATTACAATGAATGAATACTTAATTCCGACTACAAGTTTAGCTTCGATATTACATATTGGCAGATGGCCAAACAAAATATCAATACAAATTACATATAGGAATAAAACATGTAGCCTCGAAACACGAGCTATTCAATGTCTCGTGCTAATAAATAACTGTCTTTAGTTCTTTACTTATTTTCTAATCAATTGTTTTAAGATCTGAAAAAAAAAACGTTTGTTCCCAATTGTTCTACTCATCCCCTTGGTAGTACAGTCATCGCCAAAAATATGAGGTCACATATAATAGGGGGCAAAGCTATTATGATACACTGGGCACAATTCCAGGCGACATACTAATGCTGAGTGTGTCTCGCCAGAAAAGAATTATATCACTTTACACAAAAGCTCAAAACATCAATAGCATAGTCTTATGTACTGGAGTTATTATGTTAATACGTTGTATTACATTATTAGTAGGACCAAGTTTGACAACCTCGTGTGATTCGGTGGTACTCTGTACGGACTGCCACGCAGAGGTCGCCGGTTCGATTCCCGCTCAATACAAATATTCACGTGCATGATAATGACTATTTGCATTGGTCTTGGTGTTACTATGTATAATAATTACATATTTACTAAAAAAAGAAGTAAGTATGTTTATTCGTACTCTAGAACCACATCACAAGCTATTAATTACATTGGTTCTAGATGGCGTTGTGTGGTTGTTGTGGCTGCGCCCCACGACTTTGCCGTATCTGGTAAAAAGAAGCCTTGTCCGTATCTGGTACCGAATCTATCTACCTACATACAAATTTTCATCGAAATCGGTGCAGCAGTTTAGGCGCTGAGTGTTACCAAACACACACACATACACACACAAACTTCCGCATTTAAATAGTAATAGGATATAAGTTCATTGCTGGGCATCTCTCTCCCAAATAAATGTGTTTGACATTGTCACTATGCTTGGTCAATTAAGTCACACAATTAAGTACTACTAATAAGACTGCTGTTACCTGGTACTTCATAATCTATGGGAAGAAATGGGGTAAGTAGTACCATAGAATTTACATGGTACCTAATCAAACTGCACTATTGGTGTAGTGGGTAGTGTAACTGAATGCGATGCTGGGTATCGTGGATTCAATTCCCACGGAAGGCAAAATATTTTTGTAATGATTAGTGAAGATTTGTATTTTGTCTTCTGTTTTCTATATACTATAATTTATAATTATGTTTTACAGAAAAAAAAACGTATTTCAGTTGTCCAGTACTCATAACACAAGCTCTGCTTAGCTTGGGACTAGCTAGGTGGCGGTGTGTGAGCGTCTCCTATTATTATTATTATTATTATTTATATAACAGAGTATGTTACCAACAGATTTAGTTCTATTGTAGTCTAACAAAAATTCAATATTTGGCTTAAACATAATAACTTATAAGAACACCCAAAAATAAACATCCCTAAAAATTCTCTTCTCATTTTATACCTACCTTTTTTCAGTACAGTAACACGCTTGAATACCGTTAACTCAAGGCTATAATTAAAGCATGCCATGTTAAAATTTACATTACTTTCACTATTAATTAATTAGAGCTATAACAATAGATTGTAAACTTACGAACAATGCTCTACTTTATTTTACTGAAAATTGTATAAAGTATGCATATTATTATACTTGTCTTTTATATACAAATTGAATTGTAAAACAATATTTTAAACTTCAAACTGACGTCACACCACATGCCATCTGTTAATCTTTATATAAAAAAATTACGTGTCACGTTGTTTGTCCGCGATGGACTCCAAAACTACTGAACCGATTTTAAATTTGATTTGCACACCGTGTGCAATTTGATCCAAATTGAAGGATAGGGGCTTACATCTCAATTCATAGTCGCAATATTATTTTATTGCAAATTATTTGTCTATTAATTAACAGTCACAATTATCTTTTAGCTCCAAACGATTCTAACAGATGGCGATATCTGTTGACTGGATTGAGTAAGTATTCAATAGATGGCGCTATTTTAAAAAAACAAACGTTACATATAAGTAATAAGCTACAATTTAATAGCATAACCACCACGTGTTGCTGAGGCTAAGGTATAACCTAAATTTATTTTGTAATAAACGAAATACAGTGAAATTTTATTGTTTTTACTTTTTCAGCAAGTTAGTGTGAAATTTCGTCAGTTTTAGGGGTTGCGGGTGAATATATTTGAATTGGATTCGCCTTAGAGACGGATTACACTGATTATTACTGATACAATGTACGATTGGGCAGACAATATTGTCATACAGGCACAGATCTGAATTTTCAACGCGATCGAAGTCGCGAGCAACAGCTAGTATAATATGGATTTTAGTTATGGAAATAGGTACATTCAAATCTGATTAAATGATGTTTAAGTTGTAGAAAATTTATGTTGAAGTACTTCTTTATCAACAGAGAAATTGCAAGTTAACTCTAGAAGATTGTTGTAAGCTGATAAAGAGCAATAAATTGACTATACACAAACCGGTTTATTCTCGTTTAGTAACACCCAGATATGTAACAGTGTGACTCATTAGGAATTAAATTCCTGTTGAGTAACACTGTGACATATTGTTACTTTTTGTTCCCAATAAGTCACACTAAATAAAACCAATGTGTAACAGTGTGACTGAACAAGAAAAAATATTCCCTCTGAGTTACACTGTGTCAATACGACACTTTTTTCTCCTTGAGTAACGCCGTTTTATAAAAAGTACTACTTTTATTAAATCCAAACGGTTCTCAGTTGTACAGTGTTGTAAATTCATCTATTGCGTGGAGATGTCGCCACATAGGTATGTAGTATGATGTAATTTATTTATTTATTTTTTTAAAATAACCATAATAAATAATAATAGAATAGCGAAGTAGTTAATTATACTTCTCACGTACTTAAGTTATTATTTTTCTTATTTATTTTTTTGTTATGGCATAACAAGAAAATTAATAAGAAAAATAAACACTTAAGTAGGGTGGTGGCACCAACTATTGGCCGTGTCACTTTTTTTTTAAATTTGACTTCTTGTAATTTTTACGTTAAAAGCTTATGCTTTCTTGCAATGTCTTTTTTGGGTAGAGGGATACTGAAACTTAAATTACTACATTCGCAAAATTATGATTTGTTTTTGTTATTTTTGATAATATAGATGTTATTTTCCAAGTATGCCCATTACCCTAATAAGCCCGTGACCCTAATATCGGCATACCTTTTCTAAGGTGAATTTTAGGTAAATAAAACTAGTAAAGTAATTAATTATAACGTTTCTTATTTCAACTCAGGTATAAATCACTTTTTTTACTCTTATCCATCATTAATTAGTCTTGTTTTTACCTCTCGGACTTAAAAATTTAAATAATTTCTGTTAATATAAACTAAAGATCACAATGATTCAACATTCTTAAGAAAATAAATAAAGGAACTCCAAAAATAAATTATTATAAATAAAAATAATATACAGAGTGTATACGACGGTTTAATATTAAATGAAAAGGCAGCTGTTACTAGTTAGTACATATAATGATTTCAAATTAATGACAAAAATGATTTGACGAAAAACAAAAATTTTAAATTTTCTAACAAAATAAATAATATTTTAGTAGTAACAAAGTAATACACCATTTATTATGACAAGTTCACTGACTTGTAATGAGCGGCAACGTTTATTCTTCGACGTGGATTATGATTTAAGTCAGTGACCGTTTGACGTACTTACAGAGTGTTTAGAATTAAAGAAATTAAAAAAAGTAGTCCTGTGTCTAAACTATTGAAGATATTTAGTTGATTTTTCTTGTCTCACTTTATAATGTCACATACTATACGTATTGCATATATTATCATACCGTCGTATACACTGTTATATAAAGCAAAAAAGTTTGTTTGTTTTAACGCGCTAATCTCTGGAACTACCAATCGGATTTTATAAAATTCTTTTTGTCTAAGATAGCCCAGTTTTCGAGGAAGGTTATAGGCTATATGTAACATCACGCATTAAACAATTTCTTCTTCATTTTCATTAACACTGTATCTCTACTAACTGTGTAATCTGTGTCTATTCTGCCATGAAGTCTGTTTTGTAAAGTGGTTATTGCAAACATTTTTCTTTTTGTTGTTCCTTGGCTAGTTTTGATTGGGCCGGCATGATTTTGGCGTACCTAACTCTAGACAAAAATTAAAATAACTAAGTAGTCGTTAATTTTGTACCACGTCCTTGTTTATTGTAATAGGAATTTGAGGGTAGTAGGAAAGTAGGTACTCGATACTAAGATGTCTTTTTACGCATCGATTCCCTTTATATCGGCCGTAGCTGATCAAAATCGTTTTTAGGCGGCCGACGTTAGGATCTAATGATCAAACTGAGCTGTTGTTTCAGTTTTAACCTTTTAAATGTTACTGCTAACATATAAAATAGCTATACATGATGTTTAACGTTTTTATGCATTTTTCGAGATTTATTAATAATACAGATCCCTAATCTCGACCCCGCGATTATTTCCTAGACGACTAGACTAGACGAAAGACAAATAAATGTAGAAATATACTATCTAAACGGTAGTTTGACTGTTTTCATTCAAGATTAATAAAATAAAATACCTTAAGTATGTTTAATTCTATTTTTAATTCCATTTTATTACTTATCAACGCAATGCGTCGACTCGGGGATTTGACTCGGCAATGCCACCAAACGACACCCGGAGGTTATGTGGATTTCTGCATAAAAACTATTATAATTTTAGGACTATTTCATAATTATGTTCTATTTTCTCGGAAAAGGCCGATATTAGTAGGAGGCCTATACTAGGAGACTCCACCCTACCTACTTGAGAAGTATAATTAAGTAACTTCTTTTTTTTATTGCCGACATTGACAGATGAGCAAACAACCTACGTGATGGTAAGTGGTGACTGTCGCTCATGGACGATTCAGATTGCGGAAGCAAGTTTTATGGTTGTGTTAAAAAATAAATTAAGAAATTATATGGTATTACCCAAGGAGGAAAAAGTGTCGATTCGACACAGTGTAACTCAAATGGAATATTTTTTTCTTGTTCAGTCATACTGTTACACATTGGTGTTATGTAGTGTGACTTTTTGGGAACAAAAAGTAGCAATATGTCAGTGGTACTCAACAGGAATTATATACCAAATGAGTTGCAATGTTACATTTATGGGTGTTACTGAACGGGAATAAGCCCACAAACCTAAAACCAGATCCCATGTTGGCTTTAGCCTTCAATCAATTGTGACGTTACACACCTACACAAGATAAGCAAACTAAATATACAAATTTAATGAAACTTTACATGTAAATAGTGAAAATATCTTTTTGCTTTTGTCTATAATACTGAAAAATTTTGTTCAACATTGATAAAACATAAAATTATACACAGTAGCATAAAACGTGAGTTAAAATAAGAGAATAATTTTGTAACAATGTGTCAAAAGGTGTCATAATTTAAAAAGCCTAAATATATGACTACCTACTTACTTTACTTTTCTTTATATTAGCCTACCAAAGTGACTCCACTCTGCCTGACGGTAAGCAGTCAGTGGAATACATAAGTGGTGGACACCATTCCAAAAGCCAGACTACTGGTATGGTGGCCTCCACTATGGCAGATTAGTGAGATGCTTTTTCACATCCCGCTTAAAGGACCCAGGATCAAAGAACACATGCGCTGTAAAAGAGTTCCAGACCTTAATTGAGCAACAAAAGTATGAAGTGCTGAATCGTTCAAGACCCTTTGATTTCACTGTAAAAGAGTGACACTTCAATCCCCCACGTGTCGTTCTGGAAACATTTATAATTTTAAAGTGACATTCGATGGAATCATAAAAATAATAATATAACCACAACAACTATACAGTGCTAAATAGACCCAAATAAGCATAATATATATATATATATATATATATGTTATAGAAATACCAATACAATATCATTATAATACTTCACATCAACTCATATATTCTATACACCATCTGTTTCTATTGTATGTCCTTTGTATAGCAAAACAATACTCGCGTTAAAATTAAAAAAACAATTCTAGCGTACTAAATGTCATGTACATGTTGTTATTTACCAAATGTTTTGTTGTAAAACTATTAAATCTGTTATTATCATTAGATTTATTAAAGAGTAAATTGATCACCATGTTATATTTCATGCGTAACTTTATAAAACATATGGTAGATTACATAAATGTCAGTCTTTACAAAATAAAAGGTGTTCAGTTTGAATTATAACAAGAAGTGACATTGAAGCTTATTTTACATAGTACAGAGATTACTGTCTGAAATGTTACACATTGATACTGATTTTTGTATTACAAAAGAGGCAAACAACTATTAAATCTGCATGATAGTGAGCTATTTGCTGTAATGTATAAAATACTTTAAATATGACTTGACTGCCTCCATGGTGTAGTGGGAGCACAAGAGACTGTTTTGCATGATTGTGGATTCGATCCCCACGTGGGACAAAACTTTGCGTGATTTGCATTAAATGTATTTATTTTTGGCTATTTAAAAAAAAAAATATCATTGACTCATTGTTTTTAGGTACTATTGATAGTATTCATCTACCTAATGTCTTCTAAGCAAATTTTGATACTTTCTCATTGCATTAATTAAAAATTACAAGTACCTAAGTATTGCTTTATTGTAGCCATTAATAAAGGCCCATAAAAAATGAATTGTAAAATAAATCAAATATTAGGCAAGTTTACTAGTTATTAAATCTATAAAGATATTGTGTCATAGTTATCTTGAAACTTTCTTGTCTTGTGTGTCTTCAGGTTTTATGCTGTTTACTTACACTTGATAATGACATAGCAACAAATACAGGACTCAGTGTCAACAGACAGTATCTATGCTATTGACTAAATATTACGTAAGTATCTATATTGATAGCCTTGCTTATTACTATAAGGCTGATGGCTTGAGACATATATAATTTAAATTTTATGGTTTCTAACTTGACAATTACTATCGGACAATAAATTAATTTCATTCTCAAGATATACAGAGACAAACTTAAATTTTTTTTAAAGCCTACATACATCTGAATCATATAGATAAAATGTTGAAGATTTACACTTTGCCTTATAATGTTTAAAAAGAAAGTGAAATTCTTTTTGGAAAACATAACTTCATCCTCATGTAATAAATACAAAAATTTTAAAATTGAAGTATATTCCTACATACTTATTTAGTAAGAAATTAATATGTTGAGTAACTAAACATTATTGTTCCCAGTAAGCAAAACAAACATGAAAATACTTTTTTAATGGCATAGTGTAAATGGGTATTTGTCATAAATTAAATTTTTTTTGTATGAAGGTAGATAGGTACTACTCATTTTAAAATTAGAATTGATCATTTAATTTCATAATGTCTGTGAACAATAACTTTGTCAGGCAAAGCGTAAAATTCCAATGCATTTAAAACTCAATAAAAATAATGAAGGTTAATATCCGCTCCACATAAAATTAAGATCCTTAATTAATATACTTTTGAGTTCAATTGTCAATATAAGATATTTAAATAGAAGTGTTATTAATTATGAAATGTTGCCAAATTGTTTAAATACTATTCCGTATATAAAAAAACTTAATTGGGTAGCAACACAAATTCATTTTTGTGGGTTTAATAGAAATATCTTTATAAATAATTACATTAATTGTTTGTAATCCAACTAATTAGTATATTTTTGTGACAGTTGGTAAAAATTGTGTCCACATTATTTGCTATGTACAACACAAGTATGTTTTTTGAAGTTTCAGGTTAGGTTTACAAGTATTTGACTTATTATATTTACTTAGGATGTGTATTGCTTAATTGTGTGCAATTTTGTTCTTACAAATTGAAAAGTGGTGTTGTAATAAATACGCCCTGTTGACAGCCTTGAACCTTGTAAAGTATACATAGCCTAACCTAAGCCCACGGTATTGTATAATAAGCACTAATAATATCGCGTTGTCCTCAGTAAAGCCGGTTTGTCTACCGGCCGATAATGCCCGTGTATTTATTTTTACCCGTTACGCACACACAGCTGTCTGGATCGTCTCAGCCCGGCCACCAAGGAAAAATCACTAATTCCAACAACCCATAAAGATGTAACTACCTATTCAAACGTTTATGGGCTCAGAATAAACCAGATTCTCTATATTTGGAACCAGTTCGTCGAGTTCGCTAGAGAAATTTGTCCGTCCTAAATTGCAATAGCTGAAAACGTATTATTCGACTGAACTAGAAAGTTTAATTCTGTACACTGGCCCGATATGTGTGTCACTCACCTCGGTAGTTCCAGGCGATGACTGCAATTCGTACACACAACAATTTCCCAAAGAGAAATCACAAAAATTCTGCACAACACGACGAGTAGGTACACGGGGCGTGCTACCCGTCACTTCACAGCCGGTGTGGGAAATTCACAAACGAATAGTCGAACACTTGGAATTAACAGAAAATACACAGATTACACTAACTTAAAATCTATGATTTCCACAAGAAATATCCAGTTTAACAAAAATGAAAAACGCGCCAACTGTCAAACTAAAAAACTACAAGCACCGACACGCCGCGCGTCCGCGCGATCCGAGTCCGCTCTACTGACTGATGAGGGCAACACCAACACATACGATCCTCCACGAATCACGATATTCATGCGCGCCCATACACTACACGACATTCGGCTAAACGCTACATGCTTCTGTCGCAATTTAATTTTCATTTATATAATATGTATGAATAGTAGCTGAGCCGCTATCACTTAATTGATAAAATATTATACTAACGTCAACGTTATCTATATTACAATGCGACAAAATGAGATAACCGTTCGAACGTGTATTCTGGCAATAAAGTAATGCGGCCACGATGAAAAGATCTCAGTTCACTACGAAAATATGTACAAGCCAACACTCATCTATATCCGTACGGGATAGACGTTAGCCAGACGCGCATGCGTCAGTCGGACCGCGCGCTGCTGGTACGACGTCAGTGAATGACAAGCTGCGCTTGTATCGGTACGGTTAACCGATCGATTTCAAAAGAATTGTGGTTTCTTGAGTGAGATCCGATGTACTACTTCCCTTTGACATAAAAGATACTATAAAACGTATAGAACTCTAGCACCATTATTGGTCCCTAAAGGGCCCACTCATTAACCGTCCGCCTCCAGTCTCTGTTCATATCGGGCGGCCTGCCATCCTAGGCTAATAGCGCCTACACTCTAAAAAGATTTTTGCCTGCCGGTAACGCTCTGCTTTTTTTCTGCGACTACACACTAGCAGTTGGGAGTCTTCATTTTTTCCACCGTAAAAATTAAACTAGTTGAAAAGCTTAAAACTGAAGGGTCACGCACGACTGATACCAGACGTCGACCGCCGGAAGACTACCTGCTAATGACTGTGTGTTCATTCGCCCTCAAGACCACAGACTGTCCGTACGGTATCTGTCGGCGGTGACCGGAATCGTCAAGCAGCCACACATTTTCAGCTCGTATTAGTCGTCAGTCTTAAACGGAACTGTAAATATGAGGCCTATTGAGATTCTCTCACATTGAACGGGCCCGTAAATATACAAAACTTAGCACAAACATATAAAACTCTATGCGAAATGAGGCATTTAAAAATCAGCGCGATTATTGGCGAGTGGCAACAATGAGTGAAATATTTATTTATCTCCAGGGCGGCACTATTCGGCCGTGTGAGACTAGACCTAATTACAACTAAATCTTCTTCCGAACGTGCAGCATGTATCAATTTTTTGTTACATATCAACTCTTGTTTTATCATTGTAATTTGTTTCAAATTATAGCGTATATTTTTCACGAGGTTTTTATTATTTTCTACGGCTTCCACTAGTGCAAATACACTATTTTCATCATAGCGTCCGAGCGCGATGATGTCAATATTACGGGAAAAATATTAAATGTGAAAATTTTAGAATTACACATTCGCAATAAAACTATAGATTCGTTATGAGGCGATTAACGATTCGGTCGATTATTTATAAAGGACAAATAAACAGTTACATGGCAAATATTGTAGTGAAGTTATTCTTATAACTTTAGCAAGCACATATCCCACACTATTGTCCACGTGGTAAGTAGGTACACATAAAAATATAAAAAGAAAGCGAACAGACTACTTCTGCATTGTTTACGATACTCATATACTTATTTAAATAGTGTGAAAAAGCAAATAATCAATTTATTTCGTTTTTCAGGTATATTACTGCCTTTTTTTTTCGCTTCATTAGTAAGGCCGCACCAAAGTGATGGTGCGGTGTGCTCCGGGCAACAGACGACCGGACAACTCATCGCACGGTCCAGTCTACTTACTACTACGGTCCAATCTACTTTGGTGTGGCCATACCAAATCCGGTCGTCTATTAGCACTTAGAATTTGTATTTTACGAAAATTAACTATATTACTAGTTGTTAAAGTGATATCGCTGTTGTTGTTAAATAAAATAGCGTTTCTTTTGGCAATAGTAGCCACTTCACCACCGCCACTAATGAAACGAAAAAAAAGAAAAGAATGGGCAAGAATACTTAAAAAACAAGCAAGAGATGATATTTAATCTCTCTTAATTAAATTATTTAATACTCTACCACACTATTTAAATAAATATAATATGAGTATCCTAAAAAATGCATAAGTAGTCTGTTCGCTTTCCTTTTATATTCTTATATGTACCTACCTACCACGTGGACATTAATGTAGGTTATATTTATGTGCTTGCTAAAATTATAAAAATAACGCCACTGTATTGGCCACTGTAATATTTGCTATGTAACTGCTTATTTGTCCTTAACATATAAACGAACGGTCGTTAATTGCCTCAAAAATTTCACCAAATAATCTTTTTCCAGTAATATTGACATCATCAATATCATCATGCTTGAACGCCATAATAAAAATAGGGTACTTGCGCCATCGAAAGCCGTAGAGCATAATAAAAAGACTCGTGAAAAATATACGCTTTATTTTGCAACAAACTTCAAATTTTAACAGAGTTGCTAAGGAACAAAAAATTTACACATGCTGCACGTTCGGAAGTAGATTTATGATTAAAGCGTTAAACGGTCCGGTGCTTCGTCCACCTGACCAAACTTGGTGCGAAGCGCACCGCGTCCGGGCGGCGTACAAACGATCGCACCAAACGCACAGATAACAATAATATTAATGTCCGGCGGACTGCTCTCCACACTATTGAATATGGTCCTCTGCGTACCAAAGTTATGGTGTGGAGCATACCAAATCCGATCGTCTGTAAGGGCTATTAAATCACATTTTTCGCAACTTATACAGAGGCAAATCTACGACGAGAGAGATATCAACATCAAAATATATTTTGAAAAAAAAAAATTATCACAAAATACTTGCATTTTAATCGCATTTTAATAATTCAGAGTCAATGGGTTATAATAATTATATCCTCTCTTTAAATTTTTAAAATGCCGTAAGCAAAAATTATTTTATTTAAAAACTTTTTAAAGTGTAATGGCAGAGATTAGCCAAAAATTTTATTTTTTACTTCTTAAAACTATGTTGACCACAAATTCTAGTATTATGTGAATGGTTAAGTATTTAATTTTTATTTTTCTTATTCTGATGTTTATGCTCATAATGGTCCTTCGCTTCGCTTCGCTTCGATATCAAAAGATTCATTCGATCTCACAACAAGCTCCTATCTAAAATATTAAAGCAATAATGTCGTATTGCATCATTTCGATTTAAGAAGTCGCTTATAATATTAAAATTCTGAAAATGACTGAAAATAATATGATAAACATTCAATAAAATATAGCCTGTTACCCGCTGAATTTATTGGTTTCTAAAGGTGAAAGAATTTTTCAAATCAGTAACGTAGATTATTAGATAAGTCGTTGCAAACAAAAAAACATACATACAAAAAATCATATATTTTCTCTTTATAATATCACCTTAGTTATAATATTACTGTAAAGTTTCATTTTAACCCATTAAGTTTGTACTTACTAGTTCAGTTTTTGCGTAAAAGAGTAACAAACATGATAAATCACAATTATTATCTACACAACGCTATCTAGACTCAAACAAGCATTTAATACCATTATTAACGCTTGTGCTAACGGTGAGGATATAAAATACATACATATTATACAGACATACACCCAAACTAATGCAAACTATAGCATAGGCTATTTTATTTTTTTCTCACTTATTAATAATATTATTGTCACCCTATTAGAAAGTGACACACGGCCTCTGTACTACGTAGTATCTCGCTCGGCTCATTTTTTAGTTGCTTGTACTCAGTACGCGTGCCGCAGCAAAAACCAAGTAATTATTGAAGTCGTAGTAAAAACGATTTTCTATTATTGTTTACATGTGACAGTACGGTACATGATTACTTACATTAAGAAGTACAGTAATTTACATTTGGATAAAAATTTAATTTAGCTCCGGTTCAATGGTTGGTGGCTTTATTGTCGTGGGTGTGTCTAGGTTAGCTATGTGGCTAATGTGGGTAATTCCCTACTTATCTATTTTACGCTTTTAGCAAACAGATTGGAAACCTACCTACCTAATCAACACAATTAAAAATTTTTTTAGCCCTGTTTGAAACCTATGAACATTCTTTAAATACCCACTTTATTTTAATGTATCGTATCTGCTACCAATGAATAATAAGTAATGTTCAATAGCATCTTTAAGATTTTCTGTTTTAAATAATGAATGAAACAATATAGTCTAGGGTAGAAGCCTAGAAAAATGGTAAAAAGTGGAAGAAAATCATAGTAGAATGAAACCCATTGGAAACGCTAAAAATTAAACGAAAAATAAATTACGAGCGATCTGAGTTCGGGAAGTAGGAGGCGGTTAGTGTTTAAGGGTTAAATTCGGTTTAACTGAATTTCCGGCAAAACTACAAGTCCTATGGAAAAATTTAAATGGCAAAGGTGTAGGTAATAAAAGATCTACAACTTTTGTATTCACACTTTTTTCATATAACCTCAGAATTTATGTGAAAAATTCAAATAACCAAGTTTTTGATTTTTTATTTTTCTTTTACATAATTTTTTTTTCACGAAATTTGCAAGAAACTTACCATTTTATGTTCCAAATACACGGTAATTTTTTTAAATTTTAATATTTATTTTCACCTAATTTTGACTTAATATCGAAAAAGCACCCTAATTTTCAATCGAAAATACTCACGCCGAAATTTCGACTAAATTAATAACAGAAAATATGAATTATTATTTTCCTGCTAATTTAAGTTTAAAATTTATTCACACATTCACAAATGAATAATACCCATAACCACACGAAGTGTAGTGCAATCGCAGTTTTTTTTATAGTGATAAGCTATATGCATGCTACGCGGCATGATTCGTTTCAACACTGATTGTTAGTCAATTGTGCAGTTATTCTAACAGCTTCGAGGCGCTCGAATTTAAAAAGCTAGAAAGCTTTATTAATGAACAAAGCTTTCCTACACAAGAAACAATAATGACACCTAGAACTGCCCTGTGGCATCCCATATTATATTACACACTCATTATTATCGAGCTGTAGTGGTTACTTAGCCAAACTCTATATTTGCGAACTGTGAGATATCAACTAAACTAATCCAGTGCAGTCCCCCTGAACCTCATCCCTCCATCTTGTGCTTTAGTATTACCCAAAGAACAGTATTGTAAACTTTTGCCAAGTCAAGGAAAATGTCGCGGTCGCTGTAGTTTCATCTGATGATCAGTTATATGATAAGATAAATTACAGCCCCTTTTCTAGACATGGCTTTTCGATTCCTTAGGTACTGGTTACCCGAAACCACATTTTCCATTCAAAGTATTTAGCAATTGTTTAATAACAAATTTCTCCAGTATCTTAGTGATTGATGTGTGTATCAACAATAGTGTGATAACATCAAGCATGTACCCACACTACAAATTATTGTAAAGCATTTATCTCTAAAATGCAATATTATCACGTCATCATTTAGTCTCGTTCGATCATGCACTTCAAAAAATGTGTATCCATCAAAAACACTTGTGAAAACTGATTATTATTATTAGAAATTTATATTAAACATTTACATCGATTTGCTTTAATTAAGTAAATGAAAATCTATGTTTAAAATTTATTTTGGCATGGATTAACAAAGCTGAAACAAATTAGGTACTAACATAATAAACCAAAACGTTTAATAGAAACAACAAGTAACCCTATGGTAACATTGCCTAAAAAAACACGCCCGTCATCACACCTCTGTGACCGGCAGGGAGTTCATTCGCATACCTTAAAACCACAAGGGTCGAGGCTCTCCTTTTCGTTGAAGATTTTGGATATATGACTGTAAACTGACTATTTTGATATTGAATCAGGTC
The DNA here is from genome assembly GCA_963082885.1 of Parascotia fuliginaria. Lineage (NCBI taxonomy): Eukaryota > Metazoa > Arthropoda > Insecta > Lepidoptera > Erebidae > Parascotia > Parascotia fuliginaria. The sequence continues at coordinate 8,679,245 of OY720196.1, read as the reverse complement.
ATCTCTGTCTTGACGTGATTGATGCACAAATTTAGAAGCAGGCAGAGCGAGGTTTTCCATTTAAATTGGTGCAGTTTAGTTCGCATTCATTTTACAGAAAACTGCGACTGCAACAGTGGCGAAGCGTCCATATAACACGATTCCTGCCGGCTTTCCTTTTAAAATATGTCCTGACCTATCACTGCTTGCGTGTCTACTCAAAGACTAACTAGCCTGCCGAAACTCAAAATATTTTAGCTTCCCTCCTCGGAAAAGTGATTTTTCGCTACTGGACTGCAGTATATATTAGTGTTCTCAATAGGGAGCCATGATTTTTGCCCAGATCTGGCGGAGTAATGCAGAAACAGAAAGCTATAAACGTAACAAAAAAAAAAGCTGTTGTGGACCGTAAAGGAAAAGGAAATGCGAAAGAAGAAGGAAAATAAATCGGAGCGAAAGGGTAATTAAAATTCTACCAGTGTTGATGTTTTATGATAGAATCATATAATTACAAGATTACATAATGGTTAAAAGTGCCTTTCAAAGGTTTGTTTAAAAACAAGCAATAGTCATCTTGTGACTCATATTTGCCTAAGTTTCACCCCCAATTAGATGACGTATAGAGCCAGACCGCTCCTTGTCACATATTTCTACGTTACTGTCAATCTAAGTAAATTAGACAATAATAAATTAGCCTTGTATATGCTTATGTCTAATATATTGTAATTTTGCATAGTTTCCTTATGAGAGTCACATAGTCACTGAGTGACTAAACTCTCTGAAAAAAAAAGAATAAATAAAAACTAGCCTTCTACTACATTGGGACCCAACACACCTGGCAAACCGTGTTTGCCTTGTTTACCTCTCATTCTAAAAAGCGTGACGCTTTATTATGTACCTATGTAAATATGTTATAATAAGTTTCAAATTCTATAAATAAATCGATGAAAACATATACCTAGGTAAGGTAAGCGAATATTGCGGGAACAATTTTGAATATCACAATCTTGATTTATTACCTTGACGTCAGAATACCGAAAACCGTCAGTGCAATATGTCATAAAACTTTTTATCATCGAATTCACATCATTAATTATATTGACAAACCCCGCAAACCCTTTTAAAAAAGGTGCCTCCTTACTTGCTCCTGCATGCTCAGTGAGAAAGACCTAAAATGTAATAAAATAAATTGTTCATCACGCCACAAACCAGAACACAGTCAACAAAAACATTCATACATACGTAGCTTCACGCCTTTTATCTCCGAAGAGGTAAGCAGAGGTGTTTAACCACCTACGTCAACAGAAAGTTATACTCAATTAATTATAATCTAATTTTTGATTGTGGATTGTTGGTGCGTGTAGCGAGTACATAGACAGACTGTACAAAGGAACGTTTTACTTCGACATAGTCACAACTGTAGAAGGAGGAGTCAGTAGCATGGTCGAAACTATGCTTCTATCTTTTCGTTGCCAGGGTCATTATCTAGCGTCATGCTTATGGCCGCGCTATAATTTACTATATATTTTGGATTTGCGTAGAGAGTTCTAATGAACTCGCGAGGCGAGTTATTGGCAAGAAAAGGGTTAAGATATAAACCATCAGCTGCCTTATTCACGACCAGCTCTTTACAAGAGAAAAGTTTACAGTTTACACTTTGAATGCCTTTAATACCTTTCGAGTTTTCGATTGGATTTATGAATAGTATTTTGGGAACCAGAAATCAGCATTCGATTACAAACTCAAACTCAAAGCATTTATTTAATTTTGATCATAAAGTATGATGCTTATGAAAAGTCTAAATTACATGAAGTCAGCTAATTAACCTACAGCCAGTTCGCTGACGAGGTAGAGCTGTGAGAAAAACTGGCAAGAAACTCACACCACTCTTTTCAATCGCCAGATAATTACAGTTTTTTATATGTTTTAACAATTGTAACACATCAACGCAACCAAAGAACCGTAATTATTACAAAACAACCAATTAATTAAATAACTAAGATTAACAAAGAAACGAAATAGAGGATTTCAATTAGGTATTTTGTTTCATCTAGTATGGTAATTTGACTACGTATTTTAATTAAAATTAAAAAAGTAAATGCATCTTCCGTTCATATTGAACGACATTGATTGAATTGTCTAATACAAAGCGGTGACTTTTCAAACGGTTGAGATCTTAGTAAGCTGCTTGCTCGTCGCCGGTCACTGTCGTTGTTAACATTTTATATTTATTCATTTACTATTCGTTTTTGGACGAGGAAACGTCATACGAGTATTAATTCTCCTTCAGTGGCAAAAAGCCATTAGATAAAATACACGCCATAAAAAAATTAATATCTTATTAGAGTGCTGCAAAGTTTAAAATTGCCAAATCGCATTTCTTTTTTTACATCACCGGGGATGCGACATATTCACAGCAACATTATTTGTCTCTCACACACGTAGCTCATATACTAATACTTTAAATACCAGTTATTAAAATAAATATTATCTTCATCTGTCAGAGATAACAACAATATTGCAGCACAGTCGTTTTACGTGGCATATTAAATCTTTTAAATACCAGACAGAATTGGTTAAACAAATACTTAAGTAAATAAGTAAGTAGATTGATAAAAAAACTCTACCTACTCTACAACAATTTAGGTATCTTTTTACATTTTAATAAGGAAGTAGGTACTTAGACATTGACGACGTGTGGCCATAAAGGCAATAATAAGCAATTTCTTTCAGGTAGCTGTTGCTTATGGAGTTTTGGAGATTTTTCAGGGACATACAATCCAGCAATGGACGTATTTCAGCTGATGATGAAATTTTGGATCGGCAATCGCGAAGTCAATTTTATGTCAGCAGTGCGTATGCACGAAATGCACTGGTAGGTATGTTCCTAAGTTCATCGCCGTCAGAGTACTGTATTAGTAATCTCTATCTAGTAACACTCGTTGGTTTTCGGAACCGTTTAACCTCTACTCAGTCCATTTGGCAACTTCTAGCAGAATCGCCTCCAGTCTAAGACCATCGAACAGTTCAAGGTAACTGTAATTGATAGAAAACATTAGGTAGCCGACAATGTTTATATATCTAAAAATAACCTATCTGTTAAAAAAACATAAAAGACGGAAAATTATTTCATTGTCTGTTCATGGCGCCGCGCCGTGTGCCGTCACACGATCGCTTTCTGATTTCTTTTAATTTAGGTTTTTTTTCGGAGGATGTATTCGCAAGTTGAAACTCAATTTGTTTAAACATGGCCAGAATGACAACAATGAAAAATTATAAGTAAATAAGTAGGTGCTTAACAAATGATTATTTTTCTAAATTTAGCTTTTCTTAGCGTATAAAAATATTTATTATTATTTAATTATTTATTTATCGTATTTCTTACCTACTAGGGATTTTAAGAAACATAATGGTATACCTACCTAAGTAAGTTTATCCAAATAAAAAGTACAATATACCTACTTGATCACAACAAGTTTCCAAAAGCGTCCAAGGTTCCCCTCCAAGGCTGTAATGCGCCGACCTCGATAAAAATAATATAATAATATTATGGCAATACCATTCATTTAATAAATGAGGGTGAATGGGTGAATGCACACCTTTATTTTTATGTAAAATTTTAACATTATGAAATGACGAATACAGAGTACCTAATGTTCTGTTTATTTATTAGATAAAGCATTTTTATTATTTGAGTTAGAAAATTTATTTGGATCTTCGTCGTCCCGTCGATAATAGGTGGGTAGGGATATTACGTTCGGGCCTGTAGTACCTATATACCTACAAACAACGAGAGTAGACTGAGGTAGAATAATTTTGGTAAGTATATTTAACATAACATAACATAGAGTCTGCTTGTGACCACGGCCGGTGTAACCTGGTCGAAACGTCAAGCAAAATAAGGTATGTAAATACCTAATGCATGATCGCGTTAATTCCCGTATGATTATAAATTTATATCATGCAACGCGAAAGTTTAAAAGTAAGTATATTTAACATCTCTTGAAACTAGTCATTCCGCGGTAATGCGCCCAAGATGACAAATAAGCATACGGCTACGGCATACTTACATAATGGTTAAGAGTTACCTAAGCCTAGGGACGTTTGCAACGCCAGGAACTTCAGAAAATTTGTGATTTGCCAGCCATTGGACGAATCAAATTTGTATTCTTGCAACTTGACGGTTGAAGTAGCTGATTCCTTTTCGCTTGTAGCCCAGTAAAGAATAATCGAAGGACATCAGTACGTATGTAGGTACATGTTACGCTAAAGCTTAATAGAAAAAAGATCACGTAGGTAGGTAACTAAAATTAAATTGCCAAGATCGACTACTGTAAATTTCATCCAAGGAAATTGGCGCACAAACTAAAATAGTGAAGTTCAAACAATACGGAGACTATACAAAGCAAAGTCAATCTGTTCATCTAATAGAACAGTTTTATAAGTTTATCTAGTTCGAATACAGAGATCAATAGATTGAAATGAACTAGTTCAGTGTATTAGATCACCTGACAGGTGAGATGATTCAATTGTGAATAATTGGATTTCTTAAATGTTTTTAGTATCGTTAAATCTCATTTAATCATTTGTTGCCACAAAAAATGTTTATGTTAAAGAGTCAAGGCCAGGTACTACACAGCACGTATACAACATGTAGTTTAATGTTGACCTCGTAATTTTTGTTTTAATTTATATTGAATTATAAGTAAGTGTGAAGTTGTATGTACTTAAGGTAGCTATGATGGTTTGATAGATGGATGGAATTTTTAGTTGATGCTTACAAGAGTAAGGGTAGTATTTATAAACGAAGCTCAGGTATTGAGTACGCGTACTTAATACCGTCTCTTTCTAACTACGGTCTCGGGCCCCTAGTTACGTTAGTGTTAGTTAGATACCTAACTGCTGTAACTTTATCAATTATAATAATACTTATGCCTATTTATATTTTTGTAATAGATAAAAAATATAGTAACCATTCTCACATGATGTTAAAGATTAAAGATTAAAATCAATCTATATCTATTAGCTTACATCAGAACTGATATAAAATTATTAAAGAGAACATTTTAATAGATTAATGCGGTATTATTAAAATATTTATTAGTTTTATTATTTTTACCATCAACCAGTCCATGGGGTATGTACAAGATTTCAAATATTTCCACCATTCGTATTAGTTTTATGCATGAACGATAATAAACTTGTCCATGGTTTTATGTCAAGTTGCTTTCGAACTATTATCATTGATGGCTAATAGCATTACTATGTTAAGCAATTATATAATGAAATCATTTTCATAATCATTTCGAACAGTTTAACACTATTAAAACTAACAAAATTGCTAAATATTGAACCCCGCAAGTTTTTCGAGGCGTTGCATATAAATATGAAAAGTAACTGTAACTAAGAGAAACAGGAGCGCCATCTAGTTTAGTAGAGAGGAATAATTACGAATTCTGTTATACCGGTAATTTAAAATGTTGAGTTTAAGGGCGTTCCGTCACATATGACCTTGAGCGTTTCGCTTCCTCACCATCACCGCGCCTCACCCGAAAAAAACATTGCGTGCGAGTTCGCCCTCTAGCGGCAAGTAGCAGTAGCACAACTATAAGACAATGACCTTACTTGTCCGAAACCGCAGAGCTAAAATCTGATAGACGCGCCAATAATGAATTATTTTTTTAGTATCTTTTATTATTTCGTTTAGTAAGTATGTATATTTTTTAGTATATATTATTTATATAGTAGCGAAAGCAAAGATAAGTGTTTAGAATCATGACGTTTGTTAAATATGTACCTAGTAGAAATAAAAATAACTACTGTGGGTTAATATTTTTTGAAGTCGCTTAAAAATTAAGTCCCAATGACAATACACCATTGTGATAAATTCCTATAATTGACAAGATGTGTATTTTTCAACTAATACTAGTACACTTTAGTTTAGTAACCCTGCCGAGTTTATACTTATTTAGTTAGATATATATATATAGGTTTTTTGTACATGAACAAACTAAAACATTTTGACTTAAAAAATGTATTAACATCCTATTAATATTATGAATGCGAAAGTTTGTGTGTGTGCACGTATGAAACGTATGCGTACCTCATCTTCATTTATATTTTTACTATTTGCAATAGTGTCGCTAGTATCATGAAGCCGCTATGCTAGCAGTTTGAGACAATTTCTATTAAAATAGTGTCTTCCACTTCTGGACTTCATTGGCTGCTTACCGTCAGGCGGAGGAGTGCGTTACCCCAGCAAAATGTTGATAAAAATGTGCTTATAAGAGGTGAGAGTATAACAGATAATTAGTGCGTCGTAAGGAGTAATTTGTTTGCCTATAGCAAAATTTGTTTGCATTATAGTTTTAAAGTTATTCGGAAAAAACAGATTTTGCTGGGGTAACGTTTGAAACATTACCCCAGCAAAATGTCTTTTCTTTAAATTATCTAGGCAGAGTCACGTTGGTAGACCAGTATGAATAAAATAACTGTATCAATAGTACTAGTACATGACTTTTTAAAACAATACTGAAAAATTCAATCTTTATTTATTAACTCCACTGCGTCTTCATGGACTGATGATATGAGGTCCTGCATCAATAATAAAAAAGCATCTCATAAAGACCACCTAGCCAGCAGTTTGAAACAATGACCTTTGGAATGGCGGCTACCATTTAGTCTTTTGGATCCCACTGACTGTATCATAAGGCAGAGTGAAGTCACTTCGATAGGCAATTGTACGGCACGGTTATATTGATGTATGTAAAGTAAGGTTTTGTGCAAGACAACTTTTTCTTGGTTCTGTAGATACGTACCGCTACCAAACTCGAGTAACAAATCAGACTACACTTGTGCATTGTCCTTTCAATTCGGCCTCTATCATTAAATGGCAATTCTTGCGGAGTGTATAGGCTTGGAGCCTATTAAATGCAAAACAATTTTGAAGTGCTACAGACTGTGGACCTCCTAAACACTATTTAATTTCATCAGCCTTAGTCCACGAGGTAGGAATAACAGGCACAGTCTGCCAAAAATGAACACAAAATAGTAGGACTGTGATAGCCACTCATGAGTTGGTGTTGTCTGATATCTGGTCCACTGCTTTTAGCGCTTTACAGTTTGCCATAGTAAATTCATCCTTTATAATAAGGCTTCTATCGCGCAGCCAAATCAGTAAAAGGATTATCTACTCTACGAACACGAATCTAATCGAAACAAAACGCTGTTCTGTCTCGAGCAAAGATGTATACAAAATATTATACTAAATTATTCATAATTTATTTCCATCCTGTAATCTCGCTTATTGATACATATTGGCATAAAATGTTTTTTTTTTGTATTAATTATATATTACATAATGCTCGAGCCATAATTGTACAGTTAAGTACACATTTTGTATTGTTTTGTTAAAATTGTATACTTAGTATTATAAAAATTATACATTGTGATTTGTGAAATAGAGGTGTAAATTAAGTTCATCTTACTTTATACTTATATCGAATATTAACAGTTTATATAATACTTACATAGAAACATTTATTACAGTTCACATGTTGCCTTTACCTTTTGTAGCAATATGCAAATTGAGGCAGCCTGTAAAGCACACATTTTACTTTTTATTTTTTCTTTGCAACATAGAAAGCTGTAAGTATTTAATTACCTATAGAGTTAAGTGTATTGCCTGTGTCACTTTGCATGCTACTTGAAACTGTAACTTACAAAAATTGTAATAACCTGGCGATTAAAAAGAGTGGCCTGAGTTTCTTGCCAGTTCTTCTCATGGCTCTACTTTGTCAGCGAACTGGTTGTAGGTTAATTTGCTGACATTTTGTAAATTTTGACGTTCATAAGTGTTAATTTAATTAACCTATATGAATTAACATATTTTCATTTTCCTTATTTATTTTCGGTTCATCTGGATATCACAAATATAACTTCAGTAAATCGTTCTGTATATTGTATAGCCAGCAAACATTTTACGGAAGTAGATCTTTTAGAATAAGCGGGACGGTTTGGCTGGAGATGTGCATTTAACATGTACATAACGACGTAAAGCGTAAGTTTTGTCTGAAAATCAGTGGTCCGAAGGCATAGTTACCACCTCGGTCCTCTTTATTTCCTTTTTTCTCCCACAGTATCTTTACTCTGTATGGCCACCACTGCACTGAATTTGAAACAGCACCATACGCCAGCAAAACTGAATTCAAATGATGGAACTGATAAGGATTTTCAGTTACACATGCTTTAAACAAAGCGTCATCATTCCTATGTTGATTATCTTCTAGTAAGTGCCCGTACGTAAGGTACACAATATCATGTACCCTTAGCAAAATAAGTAACACGAACAATTGCCAAAGTAGACGCATTGTACCCACAGTTTGAGTGATTTGGATGTACCGTGAAAATTACCTCGCTAGAGATTCATTATAAGTATAGATTACTGCAATATGTACATACAAATATATGTGTACATACATATATTTGTATGTACGTACATATTGCAGTATTGTAAATCTATACTCTATACATATAATAAAAATGTAACCAGTCGCTGTCTGTACATGGAAGATATATGAGAAAAAATATTATTGGGACCTTTATCAACGCAAATAGAACCCAAAACAATTATTGTTACAATTTTTGTCTGTTTGTCTGTTTGTCTGTTTATCTGTTTATCTGTTTGTCTGTTTGTCTGTTTGTCTGTGCGTTTGTTCACGCTAATCACAAAAACGGCTTATCCGATTCAAATATGGTTTTCACTGATACATTGTGGTAAGCTTCACTTAACATTAAGTGTTTGTTTCATGTCAATCGGTTCATAAATAAAAAAGTTATGCCAATTTAAATAATCACGTCATACATGTGGTATGTATTTAGCTTAGTTTTGTGTGTTTTTAAGTTAGGTTAACACGTCTTATTTCTTTATCAAAATGTAAATACTTTGTCAGTTAAAATGTAAATAAAAGTTAGATGTATATTTTTCTGGACTTATTTTCTTTTTATTTATTGTGATAAAAACATGTTTGTTAACACGTCTCATTACGGAATAGGTGGAATTAAAGTGAATTACGAAATAGTAGTAGTCGATTTACGCTGGTTTCAGCATGAAGGGATCGGATCGACCAGAGAAGTACTACCCTCTCATAGAAGATCGTTGTAAGAGTAGTAGTATCCATATTATTGCGTTTCGTTCGGTAAGTGCGAGAGCCGGAGGCCTAACTGATGCAGAGATGACAATCCTCGCAGCATGTGTGGGACCAGCTGAGTATCCGTGGAGTCATTGTGTGGGTGGTGTGGGTCAACCCGCGGCCAGGGGGACCCATATAAACGGTGGTGCCGCTGGCCGCCTGCGGCATTGTACAGGCGCCCAATTAGACCTAACCGTAGGATTACGGTAGTAGATCCAAGCTGGCTTCAGCATGAATGGGCCGGATCGTCCGGGGATGTACTACCCTCTCATAGAAGATCGACGTAAGTGTAGTAGTATTCGTACTACTGCGTTTCGTTCGGTGGGTGAGAGTGCCGGGGGCCCAATTTCTCCCTTTCCTCTTGAGTTTCCATCTAACTTTGATCCTGAGTCTTTTAAGCGGGGCGTGAAAAAGCATCTCACTAAGCCGCCATAGTGGATACCAGTAGTTTGGCTTTTGGAATGGTGTCCACCACTTCTGGATTCCACTGACTGCTTACCATCAGGCAGAGTAGAGTCACTTTGGCAGGCTATTATATAAAAAAAAACCTTATAGCGTTTTTATTCCTCGGATTTCTCTCATTCCAAACAATTTCCCGTTTAGTTTAAACGAGTTCAGTTTCCAGTGAGCCTATGTTTCGCGATGACAATTAATAAAGCCTAAGGTCAGACACTAAATGTTGTGAGTGTGAATCTAAATATTAGCTGTTTTTTGCATGATCAGCTTTATGTGGATTTGTCACGTGTAAGTAATTCAAGCAGCCTGTATGGCTTTGATCCCCGATGGCTATACGTCTAATATCGTATAAAGAGAAGCATTTACTGTAAAGATTTTTCTTATTCACCTAAACGAAGATGTTTATAATTCAAAACAAACCATAAGATATATCCAAAAAATGCTGCCCAAAATCACTATTCCACGCGGACGAAGTCGCGGGCACAGCTAGTGTATAATATAATGCAAAATCGGTAAAGTAGAACTAATGTCATATTATCGCTAAGTAACGGATCCATGCGGACGACGTCACGGGGTAGTTTTACAGTACATACACTTATAATATAATGTAATAAAGATACATACATACATACATAGAGTGCTAAAACATAATTCTTTTGCCTTTACCTAGTTAGGTAAAGACTGTACAAAAAAGAAGAGAATTCTTTATACTGTGCCACTGTGCCGGGTCTATTACTTTCTACATACACCTATCACTCGAAAAATACGGCATTACTTTTGTTATGTCCAGTAGGCGCTCAACAATATATTATTTAATTTTAGGATAAAAAATTCATATAGTACGATAATAAAGGAACAGAGAGTAGGATTTTTAATTTACCTAATTGTGATAATTTCAGTCTTCAAATATTTTAGTTTGGTTAGAGACTAAGACGTTTTGTAAAGCCTTTTTTTCTTCCTTCCTTGCAATCAAATAAATAAATCAAAATAAGATGCATTGAAAGTAGAAGGGTAGGTATTTACTTTAGCCTAGTATCTTATCACTGATTTTATCAGCTCATGAAAAAAAATCTAACCAGGTAAATACTTGAATATTTTATCGGTATTACTTACCGATAGAATATTCAAGTACACACCGTATGTATAATTATATAGAATGTATAGGTATTTATGCTCGTGCAAGATAACGTAGATAGTTAGGTACCTAACAGCAGCGTGTATGGTTGTTTTGTGTAGGTACCTAACTAGGTCGCAAACCGACGCATGTCACGTATAATCATTGTAATTTGAGTTCTATGCTAGTTGTACAACCGACGCCGACGTTCGTGTTCCGACCGAAACACCTCGTACCTACGCCGGCGTCGCCGTCGTCGTCGGTCGGAATCGGAAAGCGCCCTTGCCACATGAGTAAATATCCAAGTTAGATATTTTACTCATGTGCCCACCTACCACACACCTAGTTCGAAATGATAGTAGACATAGACAATATTGTAGCAAGCTCATATTCATATCCCTAGGGTATATAACAGCAGAAATTTACTGATTCTTGAGGCCTGGTGTTGCCTTGATCTTATCACGAGCGACAATAGGCTCACCACCTGCTACCTAGTTTACGTGGAACTAAACATAATTAAAGGATATCCTAGGTAAGTATCTCAAAGAAGGTATTTTACTAAAAATATGAAGGTAGGTATATACCTACTTACAGGATATTCATGTGTTGAATCTTTTGCATTTGTATTTGTTTCAGTCGTGAAATTTTAGTCATTTTGATGAAAAATAATAATAAATATAGGTAAATACCTACGTATTTAATACACTAAAAAAATCTAAATAACTAATCTAATTTATTTGCAACACTAAATCTATCCACACAATATATTTTTTTTTAAATTATTTATTTGCAATTATTGAATTACGTAAATATTTTTTTAAAAAACCGCATACGTCCGTCCGTCAGAAGGGCTTACGCCGCTCTGCCGCTCTGCCTCCCGTCGCCCGCGCAGAGCCCCTGCGACGCTGATTCAGCCAAATTATCAATAACTATTGAAACATTATCCTAATAAATGAAATAAATCTACAGAGTTGACATTTGGTTTATTCTGGTTGATTCAATATAACTTTTATATTTATAACTATAGTAATTACAAAGTAATATTTCGATATAAGTGAAATCACGTTGTTTTAATATCGTTGGTATAAGTTATATAATCAATTATTGTAAATAATTCTTCTACTATTCTAAAGTTCATGAATCGAAGTATATTGTAGGCAAAAAGAAAAATGAATAAATAGCATTAAAATCTACTAAATATCGAGATGAAAGTCGCGGATTTCAGCGAAATTTCGTCGGAACCACCTTAACGTGTTTTTCTCGTAAGAATGAGAATGATGTTTGCTCACTTTTTAATTTTATATAGGCTATGTTTTCTTATGTTTAACATATTTTTTCATTTGTTTGAGTTTTTATATAAAAAAAAATAAATTATTTAAAATTTTATATTAAACTTATACTCGAGTGCTCAAGCTATCTCTAAAAAGAAAATCACATCAATTCGTAGAGTTCTGTTTCGACGTCAAGCAAGGACACACAAATCAACACATTTTCAAAAGTTAATTATGGCATAGTTATTATTGAACAATTTTATAGGGACCTCGAAATTCGAGGCCTTTTTAAGGGTGACGGTGCTCCCGCAACCAGACTGCCTTGAGAGTTTAATTATTTTTATGAATTAATCGATTAAAATTATTTTTATTAATCCAGGATGTCGTTGGATGCCTTAAAGATAAAATTAATTTGTGCATGCTTGTATCTTCTGACGCACGTTGAGTTTTGACGCACAGTTTTATTTTAACAGATAACTTGTTATTGATAAGTTTTGCCGCATTGTTTATCGTGTTTTCGCTTCTTGGGTAATCTATGCGCAAACTGTCACATACTTACTATTTACATACCGAAGTGACTCAAAGTTGTCACACGTAATATTTAACTAAGTAATCTTGTTATTACAGTTATAATTGGGATCATTAAAGATTATGTTATTGTCAAGAAAACACAGTATCCAGTCATTATAATTTAAAAAAAATAAACAGATTGGTAAAACAATAATATTAAAGCACATCATTACAAGATTCACTTTGTGAAACAAATAACTGATTCAATAAAGAAATAATGTTTAAATAAATATATAAATATCTAATACTAACTACTAAATAAATAATACTAGGTACTAATAATAGGTACTACACATTTATCTAATTGGGTGGCATAACTTACCTACTTAATGAATTATCATTTAAGCATTATTTCAATAACATTTAAAAAATATTATTGCAACAAGTATGTAAGTACATACCTATATTAATTTATTTTTAATTTTTTTATCGTCAAAGCATTGGTATTCAGTCAAAAAAAAAAGATTTTTTACAATGTGGGTAGTTATAGCAATAATCACGTAAGTACCTAAATAATCTTAAAAATAAAATCTACAAAATTGATTAGTATACGTCTATTATAGGAAAGAAAATAAGCAACATTTTTACTTGTCACTGTCTCCAGTTTATTTTTACGAAACAAATAAAAAAATCGTAGTTTGACCCGTTTATAGCCAGCTTTAGGTAGCCAATTCTCCGATTTTTTGCGATGTTAAAACTAAAAAGAACGGCGAATTGGCAGGCAAACATTGTTGTCAAAATATTTTTTCTATGCGATATTTGCGAATGCTGTATGAGCATTTGAGCAATTTACAATTTGTACGAGTTTCTGCCGGTAGGTAAACTGGTGTGTACTGTGTACCCTACGTTAAATTCTCAAAGAGAAAATGTTGCAAATAACTCGGTGTTGTTTATTTATTAAAAATGTACATATCTCGTATGAATAACTTGTTAAATTTGACTTGTTCTAATTGGAAACTTCATACCGTTGTTAAATCAACTCGTAATTAATATTATATACTTTATTTGTTTTCAGTTGCTCGTACGATATTCATTGATAAGATTACCTATTGTTTAATTAGCGGCTTTTATTGTATAAATAGAATGATTGTCATTCTTTATCAGATTTTCTGAAGTTACCCACGTCATTAATTAATCCTACTAAACAAATTAATGTTTAAGATTAAATGTATTGTACTTAATTTATGCCCGAACTGTTGGACAGATTTGGGCGAAATGTGGATATAGATAAACAATATCCTAGATTAACACTTTAATATATGACACCTACATTTACATCATTTAAAAGTTGAATACGTGAACGAAGTCGCGGGTAAACTTAATAACTATTATTAGGTATAAAAACTTGTGCTCGTAGCTATAAACGTACAAGTATTTAATAATCATACATACTTACATGAATCTCTGATACAAAATGTATGTTGATATTGTATAACAGGCAATAAGATTGTATTACGTTTAGCTTTCAAAATTATTTTGTTGGCCCGCCCGGCGACGATGACGTCATTGGCGGCGCGCGCAAGCCGCCCAATCGATCCACTTCAGTGCCGTGCAGCGCTGCAGCTCAATTCTCTATTAGACAGATAACTTTAAGCTATGTAATAAGACCGCTTTAAGCGCTAAACTATTAGCTTTATAAAGGGAAAGCCGGTAAAAGGTCATAAGTACCGAACTTGAAAGAATGAAAAGTCTACTTTACTGTTATGCGAGAGTGTGTAACTTACATTACTGCAGTTATAATTGAGGTCGTTCTAAATTGTAGCGTTTATTTTATTTCATAATACGAAGTGTAAGCTGTGTAAAATTGAGGTCAGTAATTTGGAAAGCAAGTGTGTGCCCTTTCAATAAATAACGTAAACCGTTTTTAGCAATCTACAGTGTAGCATTATAGAATAAACTTTTAATCGTATATTCTCATGAAAAAGTTTTAAACTTATAATATCAGTCAAATGAAAAATGCATTTTAACATTAGGTTAAGGAGATAGATAGGTGTATTTGCAAAAAATTGAAAAATTGTGGAAATCTGGAATCTGGACCTCGAGTATAAGGTTTCTAGAACTAGCGTCGAAAGGGAAGTGACCTTTCGATTAATATACTGTCTAATAGACAGTAAGTAGGTATCTACCTGAATTATTGCGATTATGATGATCAGTTCAAAAGGGAAAGGTATGTAACAATATATTAGATGCTTATATTTGTCTTATTAAATTTATAGTCTTTAATGGACTATCTTTCGTAAAGTTCGTGGTCATATTTTTTCGTAATCAATAATCATCGTTGTGACTTTTTTGACATACTTACTTACAAAATAATGACGATGAATGACTAATGCGTTTTTTTATTGTATTAGCACTGTTCAGCATTACCACCACTTTTGGTTTTCGGGAACTTTTCCTTCCACCCTAGTTCTTGTTAAAACAAACAGATTTTCGTAAATATTTATATTACTAAAGGTAACGAATATTAAATTACGTGCAAAGTATAAATATAAGAAAATCAGAAAATTAATGCCAAGGCAATTAAGTGTTTGTTTATATTTAGGGTAATGTAGGGATAAAATAAATTACTAAAAAGTTAACAAAACAACAAAATTTATTTGCTCATCTAAAATTTTTTTTATTAAATAAGTATTACTTACAATTTAGAAATTTAACTGCTTTTAGGTGTTATGACATCGTCAACATAGGTAGGTACTAGCTATTTTGTATGCCAAGTATCGACTTAATAGCACAGAGTAGGTAATACCCTAGCAACGATAGCTAACTAAAAATCATATTAATAAGGAACGAGAAGTACCTATTCCAAAAACTTTTTGTTTTATTACTTTTATTAGTGATTGGATGGAATGCACTGGTGTTAATTCCGGTCCGGAAAGTCTAGACGAATTTGAAACTTATTAATATTTCGAAGCTTGAATAATAGAATACCTAGGTACACATTGCAAAAATCGATAACATTAACATAAAATATACCTACTTAAATAATATTCAGAGATAACATTCTTTGCAAACATAAGCTTATCCTGACATATGTAGCACTCAGAATTCCAGAATGTGTCGAACTTTATATATTTACTATAATCCTTCGATTAATAATATTTCATTTCGCGCGCTTCGTAAATCCAATATTGCCTCCATGGAAACATTGGCGAGTTTGTTACACTTTTGAGAGCGACATCTAATGTCACAATTGAGTGTTATTTTTAAGAGCGTTTCGGCCCGAGCTCGGGTGGTCGCGAAGAATAAATTATTTTTGAAATTAGATTTTCTCATCTGTTTTCATAATGGATAAAGAAGTAATTTGTGTTAGATACACAAGTAACGCTGTTTAAATGACGAAACAATTTAATAAAAACGTTGCCTGTTAGCGAATATTCATTTATATTTTTTTGTTTTATGTGCACGATATTGTTATATGGTCATTGACGCAACTGATGAAAAGTGGTAATCACCATTCATACAATTGTTCGGTGTGCTAGTTAGGGCTTCGAAAAATCTTGATTAATCGCATAGTTAGTGCTCTACTCTTTTTCGTTCTCAGCGCTAGATATTTACTTATCGAAAGCAAGCTAAAAATGGGTGTTCATTTGCACATATTTTGTATAAAATAAAATGAATTAGAGAACTGATATTTTCGCCTGTATAATGTCTCTTGCGTAAGACGTTCACAAAGTTTGATAAGCTTTGAAAAATGACTTGGTTCAGTAAAAATTCAGCACTGAGCCCACTCGGCTTCACAAAACTGTTATTGTTTGACGTGCTATTGATTTACAACTCAAAGCCCGCCTTTATTTCAGTTCCCCGTAAGTCATCATTCGGTCTTTACGACCAGACCACGTTTGTTTATGTCGTATGCACGCACGGGTTAATTTTGATCCGATATTGTGGAGCTCGCTTTTCGTTGCTATGCTGTAAGTTTAAGGGTTTTACAACGTTCGAATTTAGGTTTTATCAAGAAAACTTAGGAATGGCGGACGCTTAATGCTGTTACTTACACGTTAAAGTTCACTTGGAATTGAGTTCATCGTTATAGTTGAACGGGCTAGGATTTGAACCTGTGACCTTTTCCTTCGATCGGTCAATAACCTGGCGGTGACTATTTTTGCTATAGTTCTCAGAACGATTAAAATTAAACGATTAAAAGTATATGTATAATGGTACGGTTTATTCTTAAGTACGTAAAAAGTAATTTGTACTGTATATGTTATTTTAAAGTAAATACCTAAATGAATAGTACCTAGCTACCAATGACATGATCTAATGTCTTCTGCAATGTCAGATTTTATGCTAAGCCCCTGACATTGCAAAAATCCTTGACGGATACATTTATTCACATCAGTCCATCGGGTAAAATAAAAAAATCTTACGTTGCTTACTATGCATACATACCTGCTACGGATTGTAATATATTCAAAAGGGTACCTACCGTCGCGGCGTATCTGCCGTATCAATGATACAGGCTCCCCAGCTACATAGACTCTGAACTCCTTTGGGCTTCAAAATTCACAAATGAGCCTTTTTGGGGCGAACGACCTCGATGAGTTTTGATATAGGGCTTGTAGCGCAATCTACGTTAATTATATTATTTTAAATATTAATTAATTGTCATTTAATTGCTGGTGCAGCCCAGTTGTGGTTATGGTTTGATACAAAACGGTCAGATAGATTAGTAAAGAATTAGAGTCGTTTAGCGGTACCTAAATTTTTCTACCATTCTATGTATCAAAAACGACATTTGAACGTTTTCCTACTTAAAAAATATGTTTTAAGGTCATAGGACACATAACGATTTTTTATATGAGGTATACCTTATCTACAAAAATTCGTATTCATCCGGTATATTTGTACTTTAAGAAATGATTTTAAAGCTAATGCTATTTATCAGTTTTATATCAGCTAAGTAGGTACGTTCCGTTACTGAATGTGAAATGTTAAAAAACCGTAGGTAGTCCATGCACTCCTAAAAAAAATTTCTTAATTATTATTTAAGTACTTCTTCATTTCGAATCGACAGCAAATCTTTATAAATTGTATCAGCCCAAAACTTAGCTACATGATGATTTATTTAGATGGCAAATCCAAACATTTAAGTACTGTTCTAAAACAACTCGAGTCAAAATTTGAAGTGGCCAGTTCACTCCTAATTAAATTAAATAAAAATATGAATAGTAGGTATATGTATTTCATACTAGCTTGGGTCGCGACTTCGTTCTCATTAAATTAGGATTTGTCCATATTTTGGCTCATTAACATAATATCTATAAAAATTGTAGCCTATGTCTTATTTTAACGTATAGGCTATATTACTGTACAGTTTCATTAAAACTTATTTAGTAGTTGTTGCGTGAAAGAAATACAAACAGCCAAACATCTAAACAAACTTTCACATTTATAATATTAGTAGAAAGTTTTAAGTTAAAGAGGCAATGTTAAGCCGATGCCGATGGAGACTGAGTTAACTGTTGTAGAAGTTAGTAGTCCTTCTGTTGAAGAATGTCAAAAAAGAACTGAGAATAGCTCTCAAAATAAAGAGCAAGAAACTAAAATAACGCTTCATTGTTACAGCAAAGACAGGCAAAAGCACATATTTTTCCGGTCGATGCCCTAATAAGAAACAAATTCTACTTCTAAAGTTGTAAGATGATTTTGGGAGACAATAAATCTGCTTTATTGGCAAGTAAAATGCACTAGGTTCGTCGACGCCCGGCTCTTGCCAACAGACTTTGGCTAGATCCCCGGTTACTCTGTAAATGCTTACAAAGCCTACCAACACGCTGTATTGCTTTCATAGAAATATATGCTTTTACATTTGCATAATAACAGTAATAAAATGTTATTTGTTAATACAGTCTTGTAGACTTGACTCTTAGCTGTGGCCATCTTTCGGCCGGTATGTTAAACTAGCTTTCCGCGGCGCGGTTTCACCCGCGTCTTTGCTTACTGCTCTGCTCCCGTCGCCAGTAGCGTGATGTTACATAGCCTATAACCTTCCTCGAGAACAGGGCCATCATACGTAAAAAGAATTTTTCAAGACTCGTAGTTCTAGAGATTAGCGCGTTCAAACAAACAAACATAGAAACTCTTTCGCTTTATATAATAGTATAGATACAGTCTTGTAGATTGCAAAGGGGAGTATTTCTTTTATGTAAGTTTTAAGAGCAAATCTCTGGATGCCTTTGGAATTATAAGCTTTAATAGAGCCGTAGGACAGAAAAAGAAAATTCGGTATTATCTTTATTCTATTCTTGTTTAAAAGCAGCCGTACGAACTTTACAAAATAACAAAAACAATTATTAAATTCGACTGGTATTTCCTGAGATTAGAGCGTGCAAACAAACGAACTCTTCCGCTTTATGTAATAGTACAGATAGGCACAATACATGTATATTGCATGTTATAAAAGAAGTATTGAGGTAGAAAAATGTTATGGCTATATCATCACTAACACGGGTCAAACGTGGCTAAGACTGGCACAGGAGCGTGAATTTTTAAATAAAGTAAGGGCAGCTTATGCCCAGCATAAAATGATGCTGTTAGGCGAATTCCGTCTCACACAAAGTGCATAGGTATTGATCGAGCGGATTGGCAGTATCAGACATAGGTATCCAAACTAATATTTCTGTTTGTCTTTTACGCTTTCACGACTAAACCACTGAATCAATTTTGATGAAATTTAATAGACCTTGAAGAACAGGTCTGGTAGGCTACCAGACCTGTTCTTCAAGGTCTTAAATATATTTAATCGAGATAAAATAGCTTGATGTGATTGAAATAGGAGATAAAAGTTTCTATATAAATGCAATAAACGACATTCACGCGGGTGGAGCTGCGGGAAACAGTTAGTTTCTTATAAGTTCAGGTTCCTTCACGATGTTTACCTTCACCGTATGTTAAGGATATAAATTCATAACTTAGAAGTCACATTGGTATCAGCTCGGTATCGATAGATCATTTAAGGCTATGGGCCGAAGCATACGATGCGTTGCGTTGCGAAATCTTTCCGGTGCGGCGCCGCAACGCAGCGTGTGCTCCGACCGTATCTATTAAAACATTTAGCTATGCGTAAGAAATTTAATATTCGAGATGGGCATAGCATCAAATAAGTAAGGGGCAAGGGTGAAATCTGGAGAAAAATTTAGGCTGCATTTTATTAACATCCTAGCGATAGATGTTCATAATTTCTAATGTTTTCCATAGACGAA
Source organism: Parascotia fuliginaria (assembly GCA_963082885.1). Lineage (NCBI taxonomy): Eukaryota > Metazoa > Arthropoda > Insecta > Lepidoptera > Erebidae > Parascotia > Parascotia fuliginaria. The sequence goes on along the minus strand of OY720196.1, from coordinate 8,659,462 downwards.
ATAAAGTTTCTAAGGTTTCTTAATCCTATTTTTGGCGAAGTCTAGTCCCGAGAAAATAGTAGGTTTGAATTGATAACCAGGGCTGTAAGCCATATTTGGGCACGGAGCCAGCGAATACAGCTAAGAAATTTTCAGAGAGCTTAACCCAATTACAGTTTCGTACTATTTAGAGATTGTACTCTGAATAACTGTGCCTTAATAAATTTATATAACATATGCATGTAAGTATTATATTTTCTCGAAGGGTGTAGAGGCTTTTACGCCCATATTCCGCTAGCTTAGATAAGCTCAATGTGAAATGGCTATTACCTTTTTTATAACACAGATATTGCAAGTAAGCATACGGCGCGCGTATAAAGTTGCTAATATATGAACGTCGAGGCCTGCAAAACTAGGGTCATCAAACCTTTTTACATATAGAACTCCTTGTAGTCCATTATAAGGTCACTTTAATCAGATGGTGAATAAAAGAGATGTTAATTAGTTTAATTTTAACCGAAAAGCGGTGCTGAACCGCCTGTAACAGCTATCAATTGCTTACTAAAGAATCGATTCATTTAGATAAGACCCTGCCAGCGAAATGAACATGTAGAATTTGCGGCTTCGGAATGTATAAGTTCTTCAGCCTATTGCTTTGACTACCATGTGAAAATTAAGATGATGAATGAGAATCTGTAGTACCTGCTGAGCAGTAGGTGTAGAACACAATGACTATTAACACAGATATTAATTTTTACACAACACTAGTTTTCAACCGTGTCTTTGCTTACTGCTCTGCTCCCGTCGCCAGTAGCGTGATGTTACATACCCTACCTTCCTCGAGAACTGGGCTATCATACGCAAAAATTGACACAAACCGATGGAACATAATGCCTGTTTTTCACCTCTTCATATCTATATATACGCTTTATTATTATAACTCTATTATTTAAAGCGAAATATTTGTTTGTTTCTTTGTTTAAACGCGCTAACCTCTTTAACTACCAGTCAGATTTAAATAATTCTTTTTGCGTATGATAACCCAGTTTCCAAGGCTCGTAACATCACGCTACTGGCGACAGGAACAGAGCAGTAAGTAAAGACGCGGGTGAAACCGCGCTGCGGTAAGCTAGTCCCTTGTAAAAACGCGTTAACTCAAAACGTAAGATTGAATTGACTGTATGAACCACCTCGTGATAACTATATTTATCACATTCTGTCATATAATGATAGGTCAGGAGCGACAAAGATCGATCGATTTCATTTTATTCTTGTCTAAAACTACAGCAATTTATCAAACTATTAAATTAATGGTATCATAACACAAATACATTTCGACTAAATTTAATAGGTTTATTTTGTTTTCGATATGATTGCCATGTTAAATGCTTTATTTGAATAGATAATTAAAAATAATGGTCTCAATATTTATATGCTATACACCGGTTTACTACAGTTAAGGTAAGCAGAGAGCTACGATAAAACTACATACGAATAAACCACTTAGCGCATATGGCTTATTCTTGATTGCCAAACGTCAAACATGCTTTTTCTGAGGTCAACGTTGTTTTCCAACGATTTTTATTAACCGACTTCAAAAAGGAGGAGGTTATCAATTCGGGTCGTACGTTTTTTTTTTAAATACAAATTGTTACATGAGCACTCAGTCTACTCCATGGCTACACTCATATTTTTGGTAGCTATTATAAGATTCTATTTAATAGGAAACGAGATTATTATTCTATTCCGGGCGCAATTTCAAATGCAGTATGTCCGTGTGGTTTTCAGCATAAAATATGGAACTACTCGATCTCTTATAATGCCGTAAAGGAGGCTAATAGGAATACCAGATAAAATGCAGCATTTAACTTAGTATTAAATGTCACTTAAAGTGGCTCACAATCCGACGTAGATATAAAAACTGGGCGTCATAAATTAAACGAGAACCAGTTTCCAATACTCGACATTACGCATAAAAGACGAGATCTTTATCTATTTCACCATTAGTTATACTTAGCTTTTTGTCCCAATCAAAGATAAAGCCTATCAGTTAACAAAGGATTATGCAGGGGTATTAACTCTCACAAGCATGACGTAATACGCATGACGTCACGAACCCACCCCTAGAACAAGTGAGCGTTCACACAGGACGTCCGTAGTACCGAATCAGTTTTAACGAAGTAGCTACCTGGAGATAATGTTCACACCGCATTTTCAGGATCGTATTTCATTGTTTTTTTTTTTTTTTTTTTAAACTTAGGATGCGTTATTTTCATAGTAAAATAACTGTAAGCATTATGGTTACTTACTTTTTATACAGCATTCACGTAATTCTAGCATATAGACAGAACATATTTTTAAAATATAGCCCCGATTAAATGATAAAAATTGAAAACAAAGAAATATGCTACTAAATTGCGACGTTACCACTCATGACGCGTAAACCCTCATAATGGATAAGGAAACTGGTCCGCTGTTAATTTTGTTGGATCGGTATTTTACTGGATCTGGAATACAGTTGTGTGTGCAAACTCGCTCATACAACTACATACGCCATTTCCAAATAAAAACGTATACGATAAAACGAGCATGTAAAATGGACTGGCTGTGTAAATGCGCACTAAGAGACAATAAAATCGCGATATTAATGTCTATGTCGGTTATATGGCAAGATTTTCTATTTAGGGCGGAGTGACGTCAGTTTTAGTAATCTTGGCTTTTGTTTAGTAATATTAGCGCTATGTTTTTTATGCTCAATGATATAAGTGGAAGTTATAAAAACTTATTATTAAAGCCGGTGAGTTTGTGTTGTGTGTGGTACGCACTACACATTTATTTCAGTGTTCTTACATCAAATTTAGATCAATAAAATTGTATAGTACTTTAATAATAATTATTATTCTAACTACTGGAAACCAAAATTACGTGGGTATAAAATTGTAGGTATATACAAAAGAAAAATATCGAAATAACTTTAATAAAGCTAAATGTGGGTCACGTTTTATTGAGATTTTTAAACAATTTTGACGGGAAACATGATTATTATTCATAACATGATTTTAAACAAGCTTACTTATTAGAGAAAGCTTTCTATTGTAATTGTTCTGAAAGTTTATATAGAAAATTACTGCCTAGTTTCTACTTTTGTTCAGAAATATACATTTATCTACTGTATAATCGTACATATTATATAATATGTAAGTATGCACATAAATTGTATGAATCCGCCGATTACAATCTGCCTCGGTATCTAAAGAGCCTGATATGTTACCAGCAATATGTGCACCTTCCTAATTGGGAATGTTTAAACTAGTTTGGGGAAACCGATGGTGGCGAACGACCGGCCACGGTGGCGAAAATTAGGGGAGGCCTAAGTCCAGCAGTGGACGCCTTTTGGCTGATATAATGAAACTAGTTTGACAACAAACAACACAGTGGGTCACAGTTCTAACCTAGCCTAACCCAATCTGTCTGCGTCAGATTCATATTATTATCAGATGAAGGCAATCGTTTACATAATCCCGAGGCAGTATGTAAACGGCGGATTTATACAATTTGCCTGCAACATGTATATCCCGTTAAAGGTAATTTACTGTTCATGGCGTTTGTTTAATTAACTCTAATACAAGGTTATCCTTCCCCTGATAGACAGAAGCTAAGCCGTTGCCATACGTCATAATTTTTTGGATGAAATTTGCTATCTACCGTTTGCTTTGAACTCCAACGTTGAGCTGTTATAGAAAAGACCTATAAATGTATTCGGTGAAACTAAGTAGGTACTAAGTGCACATTTTAGGGCTATAGATGTTTTCAAAACGTTAAATACTATACTACTAACACTTTATTAATGCTTAAAGGGATAAAATTTGTATCTTACCTTAACGGATTCGTCAGACGAGCGTGCAAGGCTTCTCTGGAGTGTGTAGCTCGCACCGCGGCCGCTGCTGCATCACACACGCCGACACTCCGAGATCACACCCACACACCGTCTTCACCGTTTTATTATTTTATCTACTAAACTAGGTCCTACGTACTATACGAGCACAGTCGCGATTCCCGCAAGACCCCAACTATACACTCAACCACATTGTGAAAAAAAATTATTAAGGCAAGTTCATTTTAAGCACCCAAGAAGTCCACTAAGGAGGTTAGGCGATAAAGTCTAATCGGATTTAGGCGTTCGTAATTCAAAATCGGTTGAACGTTGTGAATTTGGCTTATTTTTTAAATATATTATATTTTTTTTATTAATTAAAAAGCTATTCAGCTCCCGTGCTATTACCTACACCCGCGGTTTTTGTGTGTTTTAATACGCGGCGGAGCACGCGTCGTATACCCGTCTCGCTCCATATAAAGCGTTTACAGGGAGTGTCGGGATCGTCGGTCTCTTTCACTCGGCTCGTGGCACATTAACCTGGAACAAGCAAAGGTCTGATTAGTCTATGAGATGGCTGACATGGTTTCACTGCTGTCATATGTAAGTGTTGTCGTTTGCACAGATTAAAAATAACAAACAATCATATTTTGAACAAAACATTGCAATAATTGGTATTACATGTGGTCTCCGGAATATCAGGTCACCTCATGTCTTTCCGCGGGTGTACCATAAAAGACGATTAAGAGAATGCCCGCTGGTTGGTGGTAGCCTTGATTAAGGCGGCATAAAAAGGCCAAGATCAAATTGGAAGAACACAAACGCTGGTAAAGAGTTCCATGTTTTAATTGAGCGACCCCGACCGCAATATGCAGCAATATAAGAGTCTTTAGATTCCTCTGTGAAATGTGACACTGGTATTACGCATAATTCTCAATGATGTCACTTAATTCTCACGACTAAGTACCTAGTTATACCGAAATACATAAAGACACTTAATGTCGTATCTTGGAAAAATATAACGGTTTTCAGAATTTTTCTGACGTCAAATACCGATTATAACTAATAACATGAGAGTCCATCGTACAAGTTCAAGCTGTTCCATTCAATAATTTTAAAACGTATTAAGACATAATAGTTATTTTGAAAATTACACCTTACTCCAACATGCTAAAACACAGTTTTGTATAACGAAAATTCGGTTCAAGCTACGTGAATAGACGAACTCCCAAAGTGCTTAATTACGGTCTTGAAATGTCGTAAGCGACTAAGTTACCGACTTTGTGTATTGTACTCTGAGTCGGGGAGGTAAAGCTGTTATTACATAGTTAGCCTGCGATCTAAGTTCCAATTAATATTCGTGAAACTTAACTATGTTCAAGTTCTAGTCGACCATGTACCTATAAAACTATTTATAACTGTGGGTTTACTCGTACTCGTAGTTTAGAAAATATTATTAAACATTGCCTTTCTAATACTTTTTATAGCTATTTTTATTTATCCTACTATATGTAATTTTATAAATGTGAAAGGTTTTGTGTATGTTTGTGTATGTTCCCACTCAGCGCCTAAATGGCTGAACCGATTTCGATGAAAATTGGTAAGTGTTGGTGCCGGAGACGGACATAGGCTACGTTTTATCCCGGTGAAATCGGTCTGGTTCCCGAGGGATACAAAACTTATTTCACGCGCGGGCTAAGCCGTAGGGCGCAGCTAGTAAAAGCATAAATAGGTTCACAATGTCTGATGGTAAACAGCCAGTGGCAACAGCAGTAGTGATGGACACCATGCCAAAAGCCATCGTGTAAAACTGCTGGCATAGTGGCTTCCACTATGGCGGCTTTATGAAAATTTTTCTCATCCAAAAGACCCGGGACTAAAGTTGGACTGAGACAGCTGAACGGAAGAAGCTAGTGAAGAGTTTTCATTAAAGAACAAACATCCTTAGCTTTCTTAAATATCTCTTTTGGGAGTTTTTTTTTCATAACTGTCGTTCTAGTAGTTATAGTATAATTTTTCTAAAACTTTCTACGAGAAAAATGGCACCCGGAGATCGTTTATGATCTTCTAATGGAGTTGGGTTAAGGCATGCTTAACCACTGAGTTATCACAAGAATCATCATTTAATAAACAGCAAATAGTTTTCATATAAACTGCCTGCATAGGCTGTTTGAAATAACCTTTTTAAATGAAAACGTTTTACATGACCTCGTCGTAGCTCTTAACTCGAGTACGCCTACGGTGTAGGCGCGTAGCCTCGTAGACGCACCACCGTAGCTCGTAGACATTTTTAACATATTTAAGGCACAGTCAGTAGCGTGTTTCTTAGGGCGGAAATTTTGATTAAGTGAAGGTTTTTATAAAAAAAAGAAGGCATTTTTAGTTGCCAAGCGTGTAAAGTAGCCAATAGGTCATTGTCCTTTACGTAGGTTTACAATCTAAAAACTTTATCTAACTAAAACCTTGGCACTTTTGTGTTGGGTTGGCAAGAAATTGACCTTGAGCCTTGGTAGCAATAGAGATAGTGTCCACCAAAGAACATTGACATACCTTGCCAACCTTGAGGATGCGTTTCCACTGACTCGGAGCTGGGCGGAATGGAGGAGTGTGACGTGAATTAGCCAATCACAATGCTCGAAATCTCCACTCCGCGTCCGTGTGGCCACAGTGTAAGTGGAGCCAAGCGGAGCTGAGCAGACTTTTAAATAAAATAATATGTAAATACGCGGCTCCAAACTGGACAGAGCAGAGTCGAGCGGACTGTGGTGCCCCCGCTTGGCACCGCAGTTCTGACAATGTTATGTGTTCAGTTCTGTTGCTCAGCTACGCATAAATGGAAACACTTGCCACTTTTCACTGCTCTTCTTCTCTACTCCGCCCTCCTTCGCGTTAGAGGAAACGCATCCTTAGGCATTTGTGACATCCAACATGCTACAAATTAGCCATAATGGCAATTAAGGTAGTGGCTATTACGCCTGGCTCATTTACTATTACGCGGAGTACTTACAGTTATTTTAAAAGTACTTACATGGATAGTGTAGTATTTCTACCGGTGGATACCAGTGTGCTAACAGCCATTGGCTTTGAGTCGGTCAAAGTTTACCATTGTCTAATATTAACAGATAACATAAAGAGATTAAGCCCCCTTGTAATAACTAACTTCCTTTGCCTTTGTATCTATCTCAAAGATTACCTATAGAAATTTGATATCACCATAATATTAAGTGTATTTTAATGTTGCCGGAGGGGTTACGCAATAAAATTGTTCGCCTCACAAGTGTCAAAGGTTTGGATCACACTTACGTTTAGTATTTAAAACTAATATTTTTTTAATAAATATGCAGTCACTTAACCAAAACAACACGTTAAGAGGAGATGCTTGGGATAGCAAAAAAAGAAGGACAATAAAGAAGAATAAAATGTGATTTTTTTTGTACTGTATGTAATAAAAAACATGTTTCCAATTTTTTTATCTTCTCACTTTTATTTGACACCAATATCTTAGAAATCGTAGTAAATTCTATTCTAAATGAACGAGCACCACATGGAAAAGTATCTCTTTCTACCAATATCATAGAATCGGCACAGTCTTATTATTACTAACAGTCAGACGACTGATGTACTTGCTTTACTTACTTTTAAATTATTAAAAATAATACAAGGAATTAGGCATTGTATGACTATTATTAAAATAAAATAATGCCAGGAATAAAGTAAATATTGTATATTTTCCGCGCAAATGTGTTGTAGTGTGGATTTGGGACACTTGCGTGAACAGACACTCGTGCGATATTTTGCTGTTATTGAACCGATTTCTTTCAAAATCGTTAACTGTATATTCCAGCGATGACCAAATACAATCCTATGTCAAATTTAATAAAAACAGCCGCCATTTTAAATTTTGCTGATAATGAACCGATTTCCTTCAAAATCGATATCTGAGTATCCCAGGGATGACCAAACACGAATCATAAGTCAAATATTATATAAGCAGTCGCCATTTTGAACTTTGCTGTTTTTGAACCGATTGCTTTAAAAATCGATATCTGAGCGTCCCAGCGATCACCGAACACGAATCTTAAGTCAAATTTAATTAAAGAATATTAAATTTGACTTAAGATTCGTGTTTGGTCATCGCTGGGATAGGTACCCAGATGTCGATTTTGAAAGAAATATGTACAAAACAGCAAAGTTTCGTGCAAATGTCTGTTCGCGCAAATATCCACTCGCGCAAAAGTCTTTCGCGCAAATGACGATTCGCACAAGTGCCTTTCGCGCAGATGTCTATTCGCGCAAGTGTCCTGATACCTTGTAGTATTAGTACGGTATTTATACTTCTTATGTAAATAATATATGTAATGAACGCTATGGCTCGCATGGCTTTTTATAGGGATGTTGTTGGATGTTGGATGTGACAGTAAAAGTTGATGTACTAGATGTATAATAGGGTACTGTTACTACTTAACTGGAAAAGCACTTTGTCAAAATTCACACTTAAAAATTAATTGTGTGTTACTCATGGCAAAATCGATTTTTTGAAAGTTTCTACATCGATTCTACATGTATATTCGCATAAGAATTCACTATATAGTAAAATTTAACAACAGAACTCTAAAAACATCTAAAATAAAATAAGTAGAAAATATTTATTGGTTACGCATTTATAATTTTGTATATTACGTATATGAGTATAATTTTGTATATTACGTATATGAGTATATACCTTCGTTATTTCTAATTAAAAGTTATGTAAAATATTTAAGTAGTTTTTGTTGTGACAACCCTGACCCTTTACTGAGTTTCTGTGTGTAGGTATACGCATTGGCGGCATGTAATCAACAACAAAGGAGTCGGACTACTGGTAGGTGCATTATAATACTGAGGAATCGGTAAAGGCTTGGTTCTATTTTCTTAAATTAGTTTTGCAAACATCAGAACATTACGTACCAATATACCTAATTATCTTCAGTCGTTTGGTACGACATCCACAGACAGACAGGAATGGGCTAACATTTACCCAGCCACGACACGGGATACCTTTTTAAAAACGACAAATGCAATTACGAATTCCTCTACGCCCGTGAAAGCAAATCGGTTCTGTTTAACTTAGCAGGTCGAAGATGCTAAAAAGTTGGAATAATGATTTAATCATTATTCCAACTTTTTACTGCTGCTTTCTGCTACCTCTGTCAATTAAGGTTGTTGACAGCGGGCAGAGCGAGACGCGCCGTCGCGACGTGACGTGACGTAAGCCATTTTATGTAAATGTAGCTACTTATTTTTTTTATTTATTTGTTTATTAACTTAGCTCACACGATAAGACACAAATATAAAGAAACAAAGTAAATATATAAAACAGAATAATAATATAATTAAAATAAGGTTAAATTTATATAAGATTTTCACTATCGTTTAAAAAGTTTCTTTCGAAAGGTTTATATATATAATATATGCATTTATAGTAAAGAATAGCCGTACTTTAAAGATTAATTGTAATCATGTCTCAAAAATACAATAATACACACGTGCAAAGCCAGGGCCGGTAGCTAGTTACTCATAATTTTTTTTCTGAACAATGACGACATCTGACGGATTTATATGAAACAATAAAACCATTATAGCATTGCTTTTATTCCGGAAGGCGCGTGCGCAGACGTCGCAGACATCTGGTAAGGTCACTGGTACCGTTATAAGTCGACCTTAAAAAAAAACTGCCAAATGAATAAACGTTAATATGTTTTTGTTTAAATAAATTAGATAAATTAACTCATTAGACTCCATTTTTATGTTTCGTTCGCTAAATAAATTATGAAGTTTTCGTTTATTTAAAATATATTTTTTTTACATACCTACAGTTGATGATAATATTGATACAGTCTAAATAAAAAAGAATTATATAAACGTTTATTTGTTCATCATTAAACGAATGCGTCAGATTGTTAACTCTAGCCAAACGATGAGTAATGGTTTTCAGTGATACGGTGGTACTAAGAAAACTGTTGTACTATGCGATTAAATTATGAATATAAACATCAATCAATACAAATGACTTGTCACTTAGAAAGTATGCGGCGCGATTTAAACTTCAGTTCAATTATGTAGATAATAATTTCAGACAAAAAACATCCACTGAGCATTAACCAAAGTATCGTCTCTACCTACAAGATCATATTAAAAACGAAGGAATTTGAAAGGAGTTCTCATAAGGTAAACTAATGACTCTATGTTGTGTATTGCCTGTGTCACTTTTCATGCTATTAGATTGCATTTTAACTAACTAAGCGGTCCATCTTTTGTTTTCACGGAAGATGGATGTCATTTAATTTCATCCACATTTTTTCTATTTTATCATTGTAATATACCATTAATATCATCAACAAGAATATTATACTACACTTGACGCTGGCAGAAATAGCTGACACAATCGTCGGCTCTGTTGCCAAAAAAAAGGAGAAGAAGAAGAAGAACTAACTAAGCATTGTAACTTACAAAAATTGTAATAGCCTGGCGATTAAAAAGAGTGGCCTGAGTTCTTGCCAGTTCTTCTCAAGCCCTACCCTACGTCCGCAAACTGGCTGTAGTTCAATTTGGTTGTCATAATGTAATTTGTAACGTTCTTATGTGATAATTTATTGATAAAATATATTTTCATTTTTATTTTTATAATATGGCATGATATAGGAAGAGTGCAAGATGTCAAAGTCTCAAAAAATATTATTTCATGTGGATCTTTGTATTACACGATACTTATAAACGTCAAATTTACAGTCAAATACAGAGTGTATACGACGGTATGACATTAAATGCAATTACGTATAGTATTTGACATTATAAAGTGAGACAAAAAAAAATCTACTAAATATCTTCAATAGTTTAGACACAGGACAAATTTTTTAATTTCTTTAATTCTAAATTAACACTATGTAAGTACGTCAAACGGTCACTGACTTAAGTCATAGTCCACGTCGAAGGATAAACGTTGCCGTTCATTACAGTTCAGTGAACTTGTCATAATGAAATGGTGTATTACTTCGTTACTATTAAAATATTATTTATTTTGTTAGAAAATTTCAAATTTTTGTTTTTCGTCAAATTACTTTTGTGATTAATTAGAAATCATTATATGGGCTAGTAACACCTGCCTTTTCATTTAATGTCAAACCGTCGGCGTCGTATACACTCTGTATACGTCAGTTAATTTACCTACAGCCAGTTTACTGACGAAGTAGAGCCATGAGAAGAACTGGCAAGAAACTCACGCCACTCTTTTCATTCGCCAGATAATTATAAATTACAATTTTTGGACGAGTTACAATTTTAACATTCGATAAAAGGAAGGTTTAAGTACCGCTGGTCATTGTCGGTCGTCGTGTTTTGGCTAAAATGATAATGACGAAAAACGTTTGAGTAGAACTCACTATGACATAACTATAAGTATCTTTAAAAAATTACACTTTTTTGATGCGTTATTTTTACGGCTTTTACATAATTGTTTAAAATTTTATGCATCACGTATTTATTTTCTTTAAAGTAAATGTTCTTATTGACAAATTTACACCTCCAAGCTATTTGAAAATAGGCGAAAACGTAAACAGTGTCATGAACAGATTTATAGTGTATCTACAATAGTACGAAATACCTTTGAAGATTCATGGTATTGTATAAAAATAACACTTAACTGTTTTTATTTTTAGCACATATATTTTAGTAAAAAAGCCAGTCAAGCGCGAGTCGGACTCGTGCACCGAGGGTTCCGTTTAAACGTGTAGTTAATATAAATAATATGAACGGCTACCTAATTTATATCTGAATGCGTTGAAATAAAACTTTGATTTTCACAAAAGAGGTAGCAGATAAATTGCGATATTCGATATTTAAATTGCTGTTTAACACCTCAACGTATTATTGAGACAAAATCTTGACAAACAGACAGGCATACGGAGAACAAATTGATCCTATGAGGGTTATGTTTAGCCTCCTGAGGCACGGAACCCTAAAAAGAAAAGTTTGTAAAATAAAAGTGGCTTTAAGAGATGAGATGTTTTTCACGCATTATATTAAAAACCAAAATATCTCGTCTAAAAGACTACATATCTCTTCCTGTGGGTATAATCTATCTACCTATATCTACTATATAAATAAAGCGAAAGAGTTTGTTTGAGTGTTTGAACGCGCGTATCTCTAAAACTACCAGTCGGATTTGAATAAATCTTTTTGAGTTTGATAGCCCTGTTCTTGAAGAAGATATAATAATAGTTACAGGCTATGTAACATTACGCTGCTGGCGACGGCAGCAGGGCAGTAGCCAAAAACGCGGGTGAAACCGCGCTGCGGGAAGAATAAAAGGTAACGGGCAGCAGCTTTATCTCAGTATTAAATAGGTAGCAGCGTTATTTGAGCATTAGACGATTCGTATACTGCCCTGCACTACGCTGCGGGGTGTCCACGCACACCCCGCAGCGTAGTGCGTAGTGAAGGAACATCTGCACCTCGAGTGAATGCGTTTTCAGTATACAAAGAGAAATACTTAGAAATAACGCAAGAACACGCACGCCCGCACTACGGTCCGTGATGCGAGGCAGTGTGTGAATCGTCTAAAATATCATCTCATTGGAGCTGAAAAGCGTGACCGCTATGAAAGATCACTCTTTTTGCCAAGAGGCTTCTTTTTGTGCGGATATTTCTTTCAAGCTGAAGACGTCTATTGCTAAACTTAGCTATCTACTAACTAAAATAAAACGTACTTAAATAAACAACCTAAAAGAAAGAAAGAAAATATTAATAAGCGTATATTAAAATTAAATACACAATTAATAAAACAAGAAAGTATAAAAATTTATTAAAGTTTACACACTACCCACCACATATTAATTAAGTACCTACATTATTATTAAATAAATTACATAAATGTAATAATAAAAAGAACATAAAACAAAAAACTATTTACAACTAAAATTAACACATAATAATATATGCAGGTACCTAAATATACGAATTGCGCAGCGCAGGTAACAACGAGCTTCACGACCCAAAGTACCTCATTAACGTAGACATTTTTTATTTTAGTTTTAACTAAGTCTATGTAGTTTTATTTCCTGAATAATACGCGTACCTACACTTTGTTTATTTTAGTAAACAAAAAGTAGGTACCTTCATGTTGTATCAAAATAATAAACAAAATACTAGTTTCGGCTAGTTTCTGGTAATCCAATTCATTCAAAAAGTGGTCGAAGTATCTACATCAGTGGTGTTGAGAACTTCTCTAAACGGTCAAGTGCCAATTTTTTTTTATTTTTTGGGTGGTTACGAACACATATAGAAAGATGAAGTGTTGTATAGATACTCTAGGCGTCGGGGAATTTTGACCAGCCCCCCAAACACTGGCCTACTGTGTAGAAGAAGACCACCCATTATTTACAACAATAAAAATATATTTATACAAAATAATACTAAAACTTTAATACCGCGAGGCAGGATAAACTATATTTCTTCTATTTTTATAACGTAATTTTATTAATTATCACATAAACATAATGTTTATTCAGTTAACACGCTAATTGTATAATAATAAAAATACTAACGCAAGTTAAAAGTTTAAAAATATTAAAAAATACTTCATGTTTTGTTGTTATAAGTCTATCAACGCCATCTGTTATCGGGAATAGGCAACTTAACGTTTAAAGTCGGTTTTTAACATTTTTTATTTTATTTATATATATAATAATACTAAAATAAAATATAATATCCAAATAATTTCAATATTAATATTATTCAAACAGTAATTATCACTACTTCGTGATTATTCACGCCTGAACAACAAGGTAACTTATTTTTAACCGTGGGTAGTTGATTATTTTACTGTTCCTTACGTCATAACATTTCGATAACAACACAATAACACTGATAAACTTTTGATCTATTATCCTATCAGGTCTTTCAAATAATACCTTTGTCTACGACTTTCCTAAAAAAATATGCTATTTTATTGAAAATCCATTATAAGTTGAGCTTTTTAGTATTTTTGATTTGTGTAAATTTGTACGGCGATTTCGTTTTTATTCATCGTCGTGTAGATCCGGTTGTTTGGTTGTGCGCTGCAGACGTTATTGAAGAGTAGCCAAGAGTAGGTAAGGCCAAAAGAAACAATCTCGAACAATTATGCGAATACCTATTGAAACAATATTTTATTTGTTTAAACCGCTCGTGTAGGTATATAGCCTGTGGGCCCATTAACCAGATTAAGTGTACAATATTTGTAAATGGTGATTTGTATGAGTTGTGTTTTCGAGATAAAAATTGTCTTCTTCTTTTTGTTAACGAGTGGTTAGTGGTCAACCTAAAATCAGGATTTCTTTATAGAGGCATCGGACTTGACCTAACGACTGTTAGCAACATTTTAACAGCCTTTTAACTGGTGATGGTGGCAGATATGCAAGCGGCTTATTTGATGGTTAATAGCAACCGTAGTTCAACGATTTTAGAAGCACTCTGTTGTGCCTCTAACGTTTTATGTGCTAAAAACGATTGTTATCAATTTTCTTTCATTTATTACTTAATCAAATTTGTCAGGAATCAAGACAGTATAGATTCAGGTTTTGCTATCACAGAAATAGGACGGTGTTTGTCAGTCTCACCAGTAGGTATGCTAGTACGTAACCATAGTGCATAAGGTATAGGTACCGCTACCAATAAGCCATCTTTTTCTCCAATCATTTTTCTTTCTTTTTTTTATATCAGCTTACCACTCCACTCTGCCTAATAGTAAGCATTCAGTAGATTCCAGAAGTGGTGGATACCATTTCATTATTATACAACAACTAGATTTCACCCGCGTCTTTGCTTACTGCTCTGGTCCCATCGCCAGTAGCGTGATGTTACATAGCCTATAACCTTCCTCAAGAACCGGGCTATCATATCGCGAATATAATTATTTAAATCCGATTGGTAGTTCTAGAGATTAGCGCGTTCAAACAAACAAACAAACTCTTTCGCTTAATATGTATATTAGTTTAAATAACAATCAAGCTATAATTATTTTCTGACTGAAAAAGTAAACATTTACTTTAAAATTAAAATTAAATTAACTTTCTTAGTAAGTTACCTATTTATAAAACGTCTATACAATTTCATATTATGAAACAGAGAAACCTTTAAAACAAATCTTGAAAACTTTTACTGAAAACTTTTTCAACACTTTGTAAATAAAACGCTACAAGTACCTACCTACTTCAATTGTAGTGTATAAATAAATACGACACGTAAAGTCGGATAAAATATTTTGTTTTTCTGTCAGAAAATGCCACGGGGTCTAAGATTGTGACCAAAAAATAAATGTGAAAAAAAAAACCAAATAAGTGCGAGTCAGATTCGTCCACCAAGGGTTCCGTATAACGTTGTAGGTGCATATTACAGTGCAACCTACATTAATTACATTACGTTAACATAACGGGTGTCTCAGTTAAAAATTTGGACCGTCAGTCCTGGTATAAAGTCACTGCTTTTTTTATGATTTATTTACAAATGTATAGTATTCGGATTTTTTTTTATACTTGTAGTATAAGACGGTATTACTTGGCAAATTTTATAGTTCTAAGTCAACGGAAAATACCTTGAGAGTGTCGAAATATAGGGTTTTTACAGCTCTGCTATGGTAATATAAAAAAAAACCGTGAAAAAAATTTTCGATCACTCAACACTGCTGGATGTTATATGCCTGCCTACCCATTCGGGTAAAGCAAGCGTGATGTTGACTAATTAAATGTTATATTATGTAGCTTCAACAAATTTGCAACGTCAGCGTCACATATAGTAAAGGATTCCGGTATTTCTCATCACAGAAATCTTAGATCATTGCTTAAGCTAGCAGATAAGGGAAGGGGGTGTTATAAGGTCAGGTCAAGGGCGTTCCGGTCGCCTCGATGCCGCCTCTTAATGCCGTCGGATACGACGAGAGCCTCCAAGGGTGTTAGTCAATACCTACTGTTAGTTCTATAAGTTGGTTATCTAAAATTGCTGTTCTGATTTGTTTGTGATGTTATTATTTGAGATTTAGTAGAAAAAGGGCTTAAAACTAGTTACGTGATTGATAATAGTCGATTTTGTATTGACCAGCTTTGAATCTCCACAAGGAAATTTGTTTTTATACAGTTTTTATGTCTCGCGTAATGGTAAGTTATGACCGTGGCCTGTGGATGCTTACGACACCAGGAGTACATTACATACAGACAAAACCTAGACCGCACGCTGCAGACCCTGTAAAAACCTTTAATAAAGAACTCTATGTTGTAGTCTTAGCGTGTATGTGCAGGCAAATTGTAGCAATCCATCCTTCTTTTACATACTGCCTTGGCATATTGTAAACTCTCGCAGTTATCGGAGTTATGTAATATTCAGAAGACAGATACGTTAGGTTAAAACTGTGACTCCCTGCGCGGGCTAAGAAGAAGCTACAATGGCCGACGAGTGCAATTTTATAAACAAATTATAATATTTGATATTAAACTAGTTCAAACATCTCTAATTAAGTATACACATTGCTGGTATAATATTTAGCTATTATAACATATCCGGCGTTATTATATTTATGCCGAGGCAGTATGTATGTAAATGGCGGATTCATACCATTTGCCTGCTATATATTACACGAATATGTATTTTATCGTTTATAGAAAAAACCTCGTTTATATATCTCTTCTTCCTAAGACTGAATAATAAATTAAACGGGCTTTAAAATCTATTACAATTCATATTATGAATAAAAAACAATTTGCGGGGATTAAGTTTTGTTTTCGGCATTTATATATGGAGTTTTCAGGATAATCACAAATATTATTCCATACACGTTTCAACCACGTTAGTTATTAAAAGCCTACGACTTTCCAGTTATTTTTACAGCTCATACCATTTTTGCGGTAGTAGATCCACGCTGGTTTTAGCATGAATGGGCTGGATCGACCGGGGAAGTACTACCCTCTCATAGAAGATCGACGTTAGAATATTAGTATTCATACTAATGTGTTTCGCTCGGTGAGTGAGAGCGCCGGCTACCCAAATACCCCCTCGCTTCATTCCTCACTCTTTCTCCGTGGTCGGCAACGGCTTGGTTGTGTTTTAGAAGCATTATTACTTGTTTGATGCTAGAATAACACAGCCATCTCTATAGGTTACGGTTACCACTTACCATCAGGGCCGTATGCTTGTTTGCCACCAAAGTTGTATCAAAAAAAATATATCTATTTGTAGAAAAAGAGTGTGTGTACCTACTCATGTACCCACGTAAGAAGTTATACTTCTTTGGCGTAACAATACAAAAATACCAAATAATAACACAACGCATACATAAATATACATAAATAGCATGCAACAATAATGAAAAATCATAAAATATAATTAAAATAAAAGAAAACAAAAAAAAATATTTATTAGATAATAATGTAATAATTTATAATTTGCAATGTAAATAAATTATACATACCGACAGTTAACCTCAAATCTATAATTGCTCTTAAAACAGTATATTAAAACCACTTTTACCACTAATATTCAAAATAAATATTTTTACTGATAAATGATCAATAAAAAATATCTATCACCGTCATAAATATAATTAAATTATTATAAACGCCAACATATTTTTTATTTATTCACACTGATTATTTGTACTGATACGACACACAAAGGTTCGCAACTAACTTCAGGGTGTAAAAGGTTCGCAACTAACTTCAGGGTGTTGCTTTTTTCTGTCGGTGTGCGCGCGCATCGTAAAAATTCACTCTCATCATTTTTCCCAATCGCGCCAAAAGAAGTATAACTTTAAAAAAGCGAAAGGTCACTTACTTACTCATCATGAAATCTCAGAAACTACAAGTGCTAGGAGTTCCAATTTTGCATTTGCTTTTAGGACATTGCTACTCACATAAACGGAATTTTGCAAATTTCATTCCCCAAGGGGGTAAAAAGGGATGGCAAAGTTTGTATAAAACATCTATAGTTTTGATAGTAGGCTTTCCAAATGACTAGAAAATACACATTATTTTAAGAAATTTTAATTTAGTTAATTTTTTTTAACATCCCTTACAAAGGGGTAAAATTGTGGGTGTAAATTTGTATAGTTTTCTTTTTATTTAAACTATCGACTCCAAACTCACAAAATTATACTCTTTACTAAAATTGGTTAAGCTCCATTGTTTAAATTTAGAAACTTCCCTTATTCAGTGAGAAAATAATAGGAGTTTAATGTGAAATTTCATCAGTTTTAGTAGTAGCGGGTGAATAGATATAAATGGAATTTCGACTATACTGATTATTACTGATACAATGTAAGATTTCCGTAAGATCAGGCAGGCAATATTCTCATACAGGCACACATCTGAATTTTCACACGAACGAAGTCGCGGGTAACAGCTGGTATCTATCTATATGTGTAAAGTTTGCAAGCGACAGTCTACTATTTAATAATAAGTATGTCAGAGACTTCTGCTGACCCACTTATCGGCAAAAATACATGACGTATGCACTGCTAGCTCTGACGTTTAAGAGGGGGAGGGTAGGGTAAGATGGTAGTTTATACTGATGTGGGTGAAGTAGGGCTCGTATGGATGATAAAATTGTTGGGAGCTTGATTTTGTAATTGGAGTGATCAATAAGTGGCTTATTGAAAGTATGCAGTTTATAAATAATATTTCAATAATATTATTATAACATCGCAAAAACAGCTACACGCAACACAACGCCATCTAGACTCGAAGTAAGCATATAAATTACAAACATAGTACATAGAAACATCCAAATATTTGCGCTGAGCGGGAATCAAACTCGCAACCTATGCGTGGTAGTCCGTACACAGTACTACAGAACCATAGAGGCAGTCAAATAATGAAAAATGGGTAAAATAGTTTTTGCGTATAATATAAATATGTGTGTTCTCTAAGAACTGTAGAAACAACGGCGGTTGTCGTTTGAGAAAAGAGGAATGAGCAAGGAAAAGAGGTAGAAGCACTACTTACCGTGGGGGTAATCGGACCTAAAATGGTAAGAAAATATAGTGTTTTATTTGTAATTTAAGAGAGGATGATGACTAGTATTTTAAAATAAAGTTTTAATCTAAACTAATATTAAGGAAAAAGATTTGATTTGTTGTATGTTTGTTTGTTAACATATTAACGCTTTTGGTATAAACGCGACAACAAGTGGTTTACTAGCAGATGGTAAAATCTATAATTAAATTTAGCCACGATAGCCCAGTGATTACACCGCGTTCAATACTAATACAGGCACTTGCCTAGGTACCAATGTAATTTTCAAAGCTTTAAAACATATTTTCTTTCATAATAAAAGATCTTGTTCGACACTATGGAACATTCGATTTAAAATAAATAAAAATGCGGTTATACAATGCACATTAGATCCTAGTGTGACCTATAATAATATAATAACTATAACCTACTTTCTACACAAAGTACACAGAGTAGCTTTTAGTAGTAAATGCATCGCGACAGGGAGTTCTGTAACGTTGTAAAAGATGCAGTGCTAAATGTGCATTCATATCACTGCAAGACAGAGAGCTAGCAAGCTAGACAAGCTATATAGATTTCTATTCTTATTATGAAATAGATTTAAAAAAATATGGAATTGACATAAGCTAATGACAATGTGATTGACATAAGCTAACGCCAACATTTTCGTTAGCTTATGTCAATCCCATACATTTTTAATCTATTCTATGAAAAGAATAGAAATCTATGCCACTTGTCTAGGCCCTCTGAATAGCTGTATTACATACGAAGGTACTAGACGCCCGCCCTCACTTCGCTTCGGTATCAAAATTTCATTTGGTTTCACAATAAATGCTTACATAAAATATGATATTACCTACGGAATATTTTTGCTATACTGCAAATTAACTTTTGCTGTCTTCTGTATTACAAATTTACAAATATTTAAATTCTGTAAATTGCTAAAAAATATGTTAAACATAATAAAATATAGCCAATATCACCCGCTTCGTTCATTGATTTCTAAAGGTGAAAGTATTTTTCAAATCGGTAAAGTAGATTTTTGTTAAATCAAATCAATTATGATATTAGTTTAGACATTAATAACGTGGCGCTTTTGATATGCAGAGGTGTCCTACGCTACCATTTCGTCAAGCTATGGTAAGTTACATTAAAATAGAAGATGAGCGTATCGTAATTCGCAGACAATTCTAAAAAGCATATTTTATTATTATCTTTATTCGCTTTGTACGACATCGGGAAGGACATCTGGATCCCATCCAGCTGATGTCAATTTGTGAGGCCTTATAATCACCAGAACCTTAGACACGATCCCTTATGCTACGAAATATTAAGCTTTTCATAAAAGTACTGGAAAATGTTAAAACTTCTGAATATGTCTGCATTACATTTTTGATGATCTTTAAAAAGTGTTTCCGAATTGACACGATCGGTATCAAGTACAACGCGGCAACTTTACAACTGATTGTGAATACGGTAGCTAGTATAAATGATATAAATTTAAAATCTACAAATTGCCAATCTGCCTTGAACAAACATGGTTCGCGATACACGCTTTTCAAAAATTTGTCCAATCAAGTACCCTTTTCCATGGAATAAATTATACGATTGTCAACAGATCGGCAATTAGGGTATGAACACAAAATCCCGTTAAATCCGCAACAATTTTATGAGTTGTGTCCGCAACTGTACTATGTCATAAACTCGGGTCATTTGGCGTCATCGTGGCGCCGAACTTACTCACGTTTGTTTGGAAAAGGGCTGTATAGTGAATAGTGCTTAATGGAGAACATAAAGAGGACTGAGCAAACAAAAACCCACAAATAAAAATACTTCTAGTGAATATTAAAGCAACTGCAAATAGTATTAAACTCTATAATAATTGTAGACATATAGGAAATGGGCACGCGTTAATCCACAAATTGCCTCCTTCCTGGAGCACGACGTGTCATTCTTTGCAGCGGGCGAGTCCACTGTTGTACGACACGATTATTTTGCCGTACGTAAACACACTAGCGACACAGCGAGTAGAATTGGAACTAAAATGCTTGAATCGCTTAAACGATCGTCAATAGTGGCAGACGACGAAGTATCCCTCCTGGTGGTACCTAAGCGGTAACCACTGTGCACTAGAATAATGATTCTGTAAAACAGATTACTAGGCCTTTTAGATTACTTGATAGTTTACTAAAGTATTATAAAATGTACAAATTTTAAAACTGTAGCTACGAGTCCCTCATTCTGTACGTTTATTCCCGTTAAGTCACACCATTTTGTGTAACACTGTTACCCAATGAAAAAAAATCCCCAAAAGTAATACTAAATGTTAAAAGAACGAAGTGATAATAACCTCTTGAATTATTGCCTACGTCCTTAAGGTCTAAATTTAGTAAAAAATATTTTTATATTAGTAACAACAAGATGAAGACCGTCTAGAAAGCTAGCTAGCGTGTTGCAGCTAATGTGTTGTATTGTAGATATCTCGATAGAAACACAGCCTTATATATTTTTTCTGTGTAATAGGGCGGACAAAATTTAATTGAGAACTTTTTTTGTCGGATACAATGGAAACGTCTTAACATAATGTAATTTAAGTAGTTTGCGTGTTCGCATATCGTATGAGTGACAGTACTGTGTAGTGTTGCGGTAGGCACGAGCTTAACTTTACGAGCGGATATTCGGATAATAACGCGGATATTATACATTTTGTATAAGTCTGTACAGGAGAATGTTATTTTATAGATTGGTACTTATACATCATCGTTATTTTAGTGGAAAGACATCCACTGCTGGACTAAGGCCTGGGTTAAGACCTTCTTCTACTTCGACTGGCCATGAGTCCCCTTTGTCCACCTTAAGCAATATTATTGTTCATTCATACATAGTCATCAGTGGCGAAGCGTCCATATAACACGATTCCTGCCGGCTTCCCTTTTAAAATATGCCCTGACCTCCTTATACCTATCACTGCTTGAGTGTCTACTCAAAGGCTAACTGGCCTTCCGAAACTCTAAAGTATTTTAGTCCCACCGGCTTCCCTTCTCGGAAAAGTGACTCTTCGCTACTTGATAGTCATATTCTTAGACTACGTATAAACACGTGCTGGTTTGTTTATCACAGTTATATAAAAATGTATAATAACATATATACATATTATTTCATGATTAGCCTAAAGACGTCTGTTAAGAAAGAAAGAAAGAAAGAAGTTAGCAGTTAATTTGTGAAGTAACCGCAATAACCGAGGCCTATTAAAAATCTATTGCCTTATTATCAAACGCTGACAATGGCCCTTTCCATGTTCCCTTTCCAATCCAAGAGGCAAGCTTACTACTATTTAAAAAATCGAAATCTAAAACTTTAGACAGTTCTTTAAGAAATGAAATATTATGGTAAATAGAATAAAATATAAACATTAAAAGTCATTTAAAATCTCGAATCGGCAAGTTTTTCGAACTTTTAGGCATTTGGTAAACAAAAGCTAGATCCGTACTGAGGTCGACAGCTATTTTAATTATATTTTTACACTTACCAGCTTTCCGCGGCGCGGTTTTATCCACGTCTTTGTTTACTGCTCTGCTCTCGTCACCAGTAGCGTGATGTTACTAGCCTTTAACCTTCCCCAACAACTGGACTATATTACGCAAAAAGAATTAAACAAATTCGACCGGTATGGGTAGTTCCAGAGATTAGCGCGTTCAAACCGACAAACTCTTCCGCTTTATTAATAGTATAGAAGTATAAATGTCTATAGTTTTTTTAATTTTTCTTCTTCACCCCTTTATCAGACCTTGAGGAATCGATAAGGTTAATCACGCGTGACTTAATGTAAAGAAAATTAAATAGTTTACATGACTACCGCATTATGTAACAAATACTTAGTCATGGCTTACTTAAGTTATATTAATCACGAACGAAAACTACGCAGAAAGTTAAAATATAATAACAATTACAATTTTTAATTGTTTATTCAACTGTGGAATACAAATTTACAAAAGTATTTGTATTTTATGAAGTTCTAGACAGAAAAATAAACATGATATAATTGGGTCGCTAACCATGGACACATCTCTTCGGTTTTCAGTTTATGGTAATTTTGATCTAAATGTTTACAGAATAAAGAATTTTTGCCGAAATGTTTCTAATAAAAATACAGTTATATCCATATTTTATTATTCACTAGTGACAGTCAACTTGAAACAAAATTAAACATATTTTTATGACGTGATTATCAATTTACGGTAGTAGATCCACGCTGGTTTTAGCATGAATGGGACGGATCGTCCGGAGAAGTACTACCCTCTCATAGAAGATCGAGCGACGTAAGAGTAGTAGTATCCGTACTACTGCGTTTCGGTCGGTGAGTGAGAGCGCCGGCGGCCCAATGTTCCCCCCTTTCCTCTTTCCTCTTTCTTCACCTCCCTCATTCCATTCCCCTAACCCTATTCCCAGCCATCATAGCGGAGGCCACCATACCAGTAGTTTAAGAAGATGGTATGGTGGCCACCACTTCTAGATTCCACTGACTGCTTACCAATAGGCGGGGTGGAGTCACTTTGGTAAACTAATATAAAAAAAAAGTCATAAACATCCGTGGATTGGTTTAAAAGAAATTAATAGGGAGACATTATAGAAGACCTAATTTACCCTGTCCCTTTACCTACCCACGGCCTTAACGGTTGGAAACGCTTCGCAGAGTCCCTGGCATTGAAGGAGTCCATGTGCGACAGTTACCACTTACTACCAGCTAGGCTGTTGGCTCGCCTGCCGCTGTAGGAAATCAAAAAAAACAGGGACTTGTTTTACACTATTTTAGAGTTAAAATTCTGATCTTATCTATTCGTTTCTGAAGTTATAAAAATGTTTTGCATGATAAATTAACCAAAAAAGTAAATGATTATGTTATTGGTTACAAAATAATATACCATTGAACAGCCAAAGCCAAGCATGGTCTAAAAAGGTAATACGGGTTAAACACCCGGTTAATACCGATCCCATGTTAACTACAAATACCGGCGGTATTACCATCCGTCTGTGGGTTTAAAGGCTTTTGTCACGCCGTGACACATGTCACATCACCTAATACACGACCAGTGAAAGTACACGGCGAAAATGAGACTACTTTTATAGAGATTTATATAAAAATGTGTGTTTGAAAGTTGTGAGATGTGAGTTTGTTTGTAGAAAAAGTGGTGGGCAATTAACTGCTATCATTAATTTGAGTTTGATTCTCATTTAAAAAATGTATAATTAAAAAAATAAATTATTTTTAATTCATTATATCGGCCCATTATCATCCCTCTGCAGGCAAAGGCCTCTTCATATTCATAGAAGGTTTGAGCATTGATCGCCATGCCTGCTCAAGGTGGATTGGCAATTTCAGACTTCTTCAGAAGTCCAGGTTTCCTCACGATGTTTTACTTAACCATCAGTCAGAAATGTCCAGATAAACTTAGAAAGTACATATGATTTGAAAAATCACATTAGTACTATTACTACTAAAATTTGTTTAATTGAAATGTGATGAAAATTATTAATGGTTTCTTCTTTTCAGTTAATTTTTCATGTATATAAATTAATTATTGGCAATTTTTGCTCAACTGCCGAAATCAAAGAATGTATTGGTATTTATGTATGTATGTGTGTATGTATGTATGTATGTATGTATGTACCTATGTATGTCTCTTTCTTCAGACTAAATAGCTTAAAGGAGAATCATATGAGGTGTCATAAGATTCATATTAATTGAATTTGAAATCGGGAATCACATAAGGGTATAAATATTTCAATGTAGCGTCAGCACGAAAAAAAATGGGTTTCTCTCTTTTCAGTTTGTTTTAGGCAGGCGGGCTATTTGTTTTTTAATAATATATTTTGCTTGTTTCTACATTTAAACGGAACCAGGCCCAAAATATGTGTTATAATAAGATCATTAATATTGATTTAGAATGCTAGGTATCTTGCGACATTATATTAATAAAAACTACAGCAAAATTGAGCTTTATAGTTAATAAAACCAGCCTTCGGCTTAAACAAACGAACTAATACATATCAACGTGGTTGAATAACGGTAATTCAAACTAATGCATATTATACTTGCTAACTGGGGATTATCGGTGAGACGCGAACGCATTACAACACGATTGAATTTCATGATAATGTCACCTAATTGGTTCAGACAGCCGGTTTTAATAGTCAATCTGGTATCAAATAGGATCAAGGTGTCCTGCAGTTAATATGATATTATTCATCTATATCTATACTATTATTTAAAGCGGAAGAGTTTGTTTGTTTGTACGCCCTAATCTCTGGAACTACAAGTCGGATTTGAAAAATTCTTTTTGCGTTTGATAGCCTAGTTCTCGAGGAAGGTTATGTAACATCACTACTGGCGACGGGAGCAGAGCAGTAAGCAAAGACGCGGGTGAAACCGCGCTGCGGAAAGCTAGTTTCATTAATATTGAATACGTCCTGGAATTGTAAATTTGTTTGTACAGTCCATTCCAACTCCAATTTCGTACAATGTAAACAATCCGCTATATTGCCATTGTCTATGGTTTCATGAATTTACTAGTGATGGGGAAAAGGATAATAAAAATAAAATTAATGACATCAATACATTGTTAAATAATAATTTTTCGTACTTTTTCTTACATTTTTGAATAACGTTACGTTTACGTTTACGAATACTCTATTTGCGTAATAGATTAATTATATTTAATTTATCACTCCAAATATTTGTATTTATGTTAAATATGGTATTCTATTTTATTATAACCGTTGATTTATAAACATTAAGATAATAAGACAAACAATTAGTACCTAATCTAATAAATAAATGTAATTTAAATTAAGCGTTGACCTCTAAATGCAACTATTTGACCACGGACTAAAATGGAATACTGACAGAGATACTTTTGAATATTTACCCGCCTGATGAAAATTTGTGAAATATGGACTAAATACAATTTGTATGTATGCTACGATTTTATTATAGGTGCTATATTACAATAAAACAAATAAACAGACCTGCGAGGGCAAACCCAAAATAAATGATGAATTACAAATTATTATGTAGGTACCTATGATATGTAGGTATTCGTTAAACTTATTTCTTCTAATAAATTACAACATTGGTTTTCAAAGACAATAGAGAGTACAGAAAAAATAAAACTGTTAATCAATTTGACGTCTTTATTCCACCGCAAAAAGTAATTCGTAATTTTATTAAATAATCTAGATTTGATTATTAACCATTATTAAAAATAGTTGCAAAATAAAGTATATAGTGAACAAAATGTGTATAAATTCATGTGTCATCGGTTATGGAGTTTTTGATAAAAAAATATTGAAAAGACTGTTTGTTTACTTTGTCCGAAAATGGTTTTGGACAAGACTGTAAACACAGCAATGCACAGAACATAGACAAGTCAGAAAGAAACAGACACCCATTTGACATTTGATATTTTTATTTCGTAAATTTCGGATTTGGAACCTACACTCTACAGATAATCAATATTATTACACCACAGACACACCAAACAATTTATTCTCCTACTTGTTGGCACCTTCTTAGAACAAAACTGTTTCTCTTTTCTGGTTGTATGTTATCTTATAGCTATTGTCACTCTGTAACTTGTTTGTATTTATTGTTATTGTTTTTTTTCATGCATATTTATTGTTTTTATTTGTTTATTGTAATAGTTTATTTTGATATATGTGACGTCACCCTTTTGGGTGCCATCAGAATATCAACGCTGCGGACCTCTCAGGAGGTGCACAGCATAAAGTTGAGATGGCACCATTTCAGGCTGGCACACTAAAATACCTACATTAAGCTTATTTTTATGTCAATTTGTAAATCTTGTGCCTGTATTAAATAAATGTTTTTTCTTTCTTTCTTCTTTCTTTCCTGCAGGGCATAGGATTCTCATGGAGGCATACATTTACATTTGTTTAAATCCTATTAATATTATAACTGCGAATATGTGTGTGTGTGGGTGAGCGCCAACACAGAGCGCCTAAACGGCTAAATCGATTTCGATAAAAATTGGTGTGTACATAAATTCGGTGACGGCGACGGACGTAGGATACTTTTTAGTTAGGATACATTAATTAAACATACTATTTTGCGCGCGCAAAGCTAGTAATTGCATAAATACAATATTACTAACAAGAGCACTAAGTAAAAATAATAAGGCCTTTAAAAATACACCTAAACCAAAGGCTATTGGCGTTTTTTGTGCCAAGCTATGCTTCATCTGTATTTAGCTTTACTTTCACAAATTGCACGAAATAACGTTTTTTGTCTTTACTATACAAAATTGCATGATTAATTTCCAACAGTAAAATAATCTTGCGCCGTAACATTATTTTCGTAGTCGTAAACCACGTGGGCGTAAACAAACGTATTGAATTTAAAAACAGCAAACAATTGACGTGCTTTCAATTCTAGTTCAGATTGCTCATAAACCATCGATATTAAAGATAATTATAAAAACCCGTGATACGAGTCGGAAGATATTTCCACGTACGTCACCTACTATGGCAACACCATAACGTTCCCGGGTATGACGGCGGGCATGACGCATGATGATGTCATTTGGCACACCACCTGAGTGATGTTATGATGATAAGAATATTATTATAGCTCATAAAGTATTTTTATACAGAATTTTGTTATCTGTATGGAATTATTCTAGCTGAGAGGAGGTAGCGTTGAAACTATTGAAAAGATGATTTTTGTAAAAGTTACTCTTAATCTGGAACAAGCTCTGTATCATGAAAGACTTCATCAACATGTAAAATTAAATGCTTTTTAATGATCTGAGGGTCAGTGAGGATGCAGGGCAATCGATGAATAAAGGCGGCTCATGACCGGCCAAGATGGCGAATATGATAGAGGCATAATGTTCAATAGTAAACATCTTTCTGCTGATGATGATGAATGGTTATTAAATGAATCTACTTATTTATGACAAGCAACGCTAGAATCGATGCTTTGGTGCATCGCAGTAGATACCCGTTTGAAGGTAGGTATAACTAGGTCACATCACTATACCAATAAAAGATTTTATACGTAGTTTTTTACAAAATATATGGTGATGTACAAAAGCAAGCTCTCATTAATAGAATTGGAAAATCTTTTTGTTGCATATAACATTTTTTTTAACAAATACACACACATTCTTATGATAATATATGAAATGTAAAACTTAAAAACTTAAAAATTTATATTATGTCCACTTTAAAAATACTTGTATTTTTCAGTTACGGTGTTGTAATTTGGAAGGCATTCTATTAAGTCCCGTGAAACATTCGCCGCCCTTACTCTTACATAATTGAGGAGTGAGGGGATTAACGTCGCATCATATTATATCGGTTTTGATGAGCACAAGCCCGACGTTTGATGGCAAACAGCCTGCAAAATGGCGCTGGGAAAATTTAAGCTTTGATTGTGTTTTTAATTATTACACTGTTGCTTTGTTAAGGGAAATTTAATTGGGAATGAAGTAATCATTTCACTGGTAAAAACGCTCATGTTTCACTTTGTGATGACATGAGCCTTACTAAGCATATTTCGAAGCCTTTTCCACAATCGTCAAGATTTCCTTTATCAGGTCTATCTTGTCGGTGGACATTGGATAATTCACATTTTAGTCAAGGAACTATTTTTTCTAGAAACAGGTTCTCTCAAAGCTAGCAGGCATATTGGCCATACAGTAGGAGCAGTCTTATCACAGAACGCTACTTTGCGTCACGTGTTAATCTACAGCCAATTTTAATCAAAACAAGATTTAGCACGTACAATCTTTTTATTCTAAAACCAGTGCAGTTATGACATAAGATTTATTTTACCAATCATGTTCATAAGGTTGGGGCGCGATTTCATGACTCATCATCACCATTAAGACTTTTTCTACAGCTTTTAAAGATCGAAGAATGAATGAAGTAGTCGATAAATTTGCTAAAGAGGCAATTTATGATGGCCTTGATTATTCTCATATACAGTATTTTACTGATTTGATCTACATAGAAAAGAGGAGATGTAAAGAATTGTGGAAGGAATATTTCGATGAAAGGTCTCGTACAAAGGGCATTTGGTATAAGACAATTCAATCACAACCTTGTTATTCTTTGTGGTTTGGTGGCTCTAAATTGTCTAGGCAGATGATTGTTACGGCCTTGAGGCTTCGTTCTGGCCATATTCCCCTAAACAGTTTTATACATATGATGGGTAAGGTCTCTTCTCCTAATTGTACAAAATGCAATGTAAGAGAGGATGTGTATCATATACTGGTGGAGTGTACCCGGAATGAAGCCGAAAGGAAAAAATTTGAAACAAAGCAAAATGTAGATTTAAGTGTTATTGGTGTTTGCATCAATATTTTGGCCCATCCCTTGTCGGAGGAAGCCGAATCACTTTATAAAATTGTATATCTAGGAATTAAGCTTAGAGAGTGATTGTAGTTTGTTTTGTTCAATAACTAGATGGTAAGAAGAACTGTTACTTAATTTTAGGTTATACCTACAGGGGTGGCATGATCACTGTGTGACCAAACCCTTAAAAAAAAAAGATCGTTGAGCTACTAACTGGAAGCCGATCCGAGTTGTAAGACGCCGTCCTACACTTACAGCTGACTCATCGCAATATACTAGCACAATTAACACTAAATGGCTTATAATCAAATAGCTTTTAGCGTACATAAACTCAATGATAGACAGACAGACAATGTCAAACTTTATAATTTAGAAACAAATAACTATCGGACGTTATTGATGACAGATGTGTGTCAACGGATTGATATAGTAGTGCAGCGATCAATCGTGATTTACTAGCCGATAAAGACTACAATGTTTTACTATTCGGGTTTATTATAGTCCTTGAAAATCTTCGTCTGTGTGGTGTTACGTAATTTTACGAAACTGGATCAACCGGAGAAGTATTAAGACTCTTTATCGACGTGAAATAATCTCGGTCTCCTTCCTTATCTTGTCTTATTCTCTTCTCTTTACGTGGTATGCAACGGATTGGTTGTTTTCTTAAGAGCGTTTACATTCACGCGGAGCTGGGTGGAGTGAAAAGAAGCGGTCCGTGAATTGACCAATCACAGAGCTCAAAATCTATTTCCACTGATGTAGAGTGGTGATTTCGAGCACTGTGATTTGTCAATTCACGGTCCGCTCCTCTCCTTCTTCTTCTGAAATGCTTAATTACGACGAGCTTAGACTGTCATGTCTATATTTTACGGTTACTTTTTACTCTTAGGTGGGTCGTACACATTCTTGTTTCTCACCATATGCAAGTTGCATTTAAAAACTGCTTTTTATTCTACGTTCCTTTCTTGTATTATATTTAGATTATTCTGGTCTGCAATATTAGCAAAATGTCCAAAGTCCACAGGCTTATTATTATTTGTTGGGCTAGAAGCCTTCAGCGGCCTCTTTGCTACCTCGACCAGAATGGATATACTGTAGCGCCCTTGTTATTTATTTATAGTTCCCTGCTTAGTCCTATAGAGTCTAGGAACTTCCAGATTGTCTGAGCATAGAGAGACTGTATTTCATCTGGTTGCGCCTGGTGCTATTCTAAATGGATGCTTCTTTTGTGCATAAGCGGTCCACAAGAGCAGAGGACATGCATTGCAGTCTCCTCTAACTCTTTGGTATGTTTATTGTTATGGCTTTTACTAAGCGCATTAGAGTGGCTCTGTCATACGGCGGATTGCCATGCTTTTCACAATTATATTTGGCACAGGTCGTTGAGGAGGGTCTGGGCTATCTGGGGTCCACAGGCTTGGTAATTCCTAAATTTTCGGGCACAGTGTTTTCTGTTTTGAGACCTCTCTCAAAAGGAGGGTTTAACGCTTCAATTAGTAACTATTCATTTGGGGAGCAGTTTGATTACCGTAATAAGTAATAATGCTAGTAGGACCTCCGGTAAAATCGCTACTAGTTAATTTTCTAGTTCAGTTCAGTTCAGTCAAGAAAGTTCACAAGGTATAGGTATATTTATTATTTGAACAACATTTCCTTAGTACCTACCTACAGCTGCAAAAAGAATACCGGCTACTATAAATACGAAGCAAACGTATTGCAGAAGCACAATGGGTGGCTATATCTCGTTTATTTAGGTAACAATAGACGTCTGGACAATCTCTGCGAGCTTTATAGCCATCGAGACAGTAGCCGATGGCTAACGGTAAACTATTTTATTTTTAAACCATATCAGTGTTCAGTTACCATGTTTTAATGTGGAATTTTTGTTTTAGCTTGAAGAAACCATTGCATGAAATAGGTAACTACGTATTTTTACAAAGAGTTTAGCCACTTATTCGAGCTGAACAGGCCTTTGGCCGCATAGTCGCTGATCTAGACTGTAGATGTAGAACTACTCCATCTTTTACCGTGGTTTTAAAAGGAGATTAAGAAAATACCTGGTAACGGGCACCAGCGTAACAGAGTTAGTTTGACTATGACTTTGTCGCATTAAATTTTTAACCTTATCGTTATTATCACAAAACACAAATTGCCTAATAGGTACACTTAACGTATTATGTCCATTTTCTACTGATGATGCCTAGTGGTTATGTTCTCCTATCTTCCATTACAGCATAAGTATGTAAGATAGATTTGGACTTAATTACATTACACCGAGATTAATAATGATAAAACGATTTGGCGTATAATCTGTGACGATATTTACATCACAGATTGAAAGAAAAACCTGCAATTCTCGTCATCAGAAGACGCAAGTCACGTGGAGTTCTTGGCAATGATATTCAGCAAAGTATAAGCTATTAAAACCCAAAATAACACGCAAAAATCTTCTTTATGTAATCCATAATAAGGGCATTGTGTGATAAATAGTTTTAAATATATTATGTGAAATATTTTTGTAAGTTTGATTAGGTATTCTATTTTTATTCTTATTCTGTGACAATTTGGCTGTGTTACAGTCGGTAATTGGTTGTAGATGGCTCTACAATAGGCAGCTGTCGTGTATATTTTTAATAATATCTAAGAGTTTATTTTGGGCTCTTCACATTGTTGCAGAAACGAGGGATTACACAGAGCACTACGACAATTTTATGGATATGTTTATGGGTTAGAAGTAGTATTATGTAATATATGTTCTGTGCCAAGAAGCAAAAATCATAATGATTATGCTGTTCGCCGGTTTCCATTGGCATTTACTTGAAAATGGTAAAGAACTTATGCTCTTCAACTTTTGGTTTTAGAAAACTTATAACGCCGTCTAAAAATAAAAGAGGTGGCCTGAAAAAAAAAAAGGCTTTTATACATTAGTCCGCCAATTGTACCTACATGATTATCTAAATGTATAAATAAGATAGATGTACATAGATCATAGTAGTAATTTATTTTTCTAACTAGATTTCCGTGCGTGGTTTCACTCGCGTTTTTGCTTACTGATCTGCTCCCATCGCCAGTAGCGTGATGTTACATAGCCTATAACCTTCCTCAAGAACTGGGCTATCATACGCACAAAAAAATCAAATCCAATGGTAGTTCCAGAGATTAGCGCGTTCAAACAAACAAACAAATAAACTCTTCTGCTTTATTTAATAGTATAGATTATTTTATTTATTTATTTATTTATTTACTTTAATTAAAACGGTACATAAGTCCAATTACATTTATTAAAGAACATATAATATACACATTTTATACAGCGAAAAAGAAAGTATATATATATTATATATAATATATAATAGTTTATGTAATACTGAATATTATAAAAAAGTGTATATTAAAAATAAATGTCAGCCGATTTATCTGCAGGCAAGGCTGATTTAGACAAATTTCAACCAATAAGAGATCAATGATCGACCATTCTGACACTATTGCGATAGCAGGGTTAGGCTCCTGTTTGATTTTAATACGCTTTTTATTAATAGCAAATTAAGTCTAACTTAAATTTACCTGTTTCACGTTTGAATATTAGAGTAGTCATAATTACGTAACCAGTCGCATAAACTCGGATTCAAGTTTATTAGGTGTTTTAATTAGTTAGAGTGCAAATTGTAAGCATACATTATAATTCCAAGTCGTCATTATCTGCCTATTCTTTGGGCACATAGATCGGTGTAGTGATAAATCAATCGAGCTGATGGTTGTTCTGGGTTGAGTTGAGGGTACATGCGCGCGAGGGAGAGCACCGATGAGATGGACCGATCAGATAAAATCATGGACATGTCTTTACATGTCTGCACCACGAAGGCGACCAATAGAGAAGAATGGCGACGGATTGTACACTCTGACAAACGTTTAACGAAGAAGATGATAATGTGCCTGAAGACTTTTACTGATGGACAGGGCCTATGTCCGTCAGCTCGCAAAAGAATCCATGGTCACCACGGTAGGTGGATAAAAGAATCGGAGTAAATTTGTATTTACACACGTAACCCGGTTGTGTATTTCTTGTCCTTCATCATATCAGGCCTTCCCTGATTTTCGTCACCTTGGCCAATCGTGAGCCGCCCTCATCCATCGGTTCCCCTTCACCATTATAAGATCGTCGGTCCACTTCTGCGTCTTCCGGTTCGTGGTCGCCACTCTAGAACCTTTCTGCCCCAACGGCCATCAGTTCTGCGAGCTATGTGTCCTGCTCACTGCCATTTCAGAAAAGCAACTCTGCGAGCCACAGGAGTAGTCGTCTTAGTCCTTATTTGTCTTTTATGAAAACCTTTGGAGCTGGGGTATTTCTATATGCTAGATCAGACACATTTTGACAATATTTTTCTTGCTTTTCTACAATGCTGCCCACCGTGAAAAGAGTTGGCTAGGTAAAATGATTGAGGGAGGTGAGGAAAAAGAAAAAGGGGAAATTGTTCCACCGGCGCTCTCACTCACCCAACGAAACGCAATAGTACGGATACTATTACTCTTACGTCGATCTTCTATGAGAAGGTAGTATTTCCTTAGATATATTCGATCCGACCCGCTCATGCTGAAAACAGCGTGGATCTACTACCTACTAAGATAAGATAGATTTGATTTTTTTTACTCTACACCTGATTCCATTTTTCGCCGGCAGAATAGAGGTCAGTAATGCTATTGTATTGTAATAGAATAAATGTAAGTACGTCTATTCTGTTCATTTCCCAGTTGAGCCAGTGTTTGACAACGTCTGGTCAACGATGTTATTGGTCTGTGTCGGCGTATTCTGGCTGCAGGCCAGAGCTGCGCACCAAAATAGAATAAACGACACTCTCCATGTGTTATAATTGCCTATACAAGCGAATTTTATCAACTATTTTTATTTATAATTGTAGTTTCTATGGGTCAGTTATGTAATAACAATGATGGAAATAATACTGTCCCATTGTTGTCCAGGTAACCAATAGGAAAGCGGCTTACGACGCAATACTGCTACAAACTATAATTTGAAACAGTCGTATTGGTAGTTAGGAGACGTGTGTGCCTGTGTGGTTAACCATCGTAGCAAGTAAGCGTTCCGAGACTTTAATATACGGTACTACATCTATACTATTAGATAATGTGGAAGAGTTTGTTTGTTTGAACGCGCTGATCTCTAGAACTACCAGTCGGATTTGAAAAATTCTTTTTCGGTATGATAGCCCAGTTCTCGAGGAAGGTTATAGGCTATGCAACATCACGCTACTGGCGACGGGAGCAGAGCAGTAAGCAAAGACGCGGGTGAAACTGCGCCGCGGAAAGCTAGCATATTTATATTCTAATGTATACCGATTTATGGTACTATATTTTTTATACGACTAAGGTGACAAACAAGCATACGGCCCGCCTGATGGTAAGCAGTTACCGTAGCCTATGGACGCTTGCAACACCAGGAGCATCACTAGCGCGTTGCCGACCCTGTTAAAAACCTTTTAACTCGTTTCTTGAAGAACTCCATGTTGTAGTCTCTCGGGAAAACCTCGACGGGGAGCTCATTCCACAACCTTATCGTACGAGGGAGAAAGTTTCTTTGAAACCTCACTGTACGGGACCAAAGAGGTTCTAAGGTGTGAGGATGAACTCCCAGCCGATGGCGGGTATGTAGTATCCAGGTAATTGGCCAGAGCAGTTTTCATTCGGCATCAAGTCCAGTAACAAACTTTCACGATCAATACTGCTAATCATTACCTGAATATACTTCTACTGTAGGGCATAGGTTTGTGGGATGGAAGGTATTTGCCACAGCTACTACAGTTTGACAGGCGAATTGCTTGCAAGCCGTGATTTTTAGTAAACAGATAAGGAAAGAGTGGTTCCAATATTTTCGCCATCAAACAGTCATTTTACTACAATATAGTATAAAACATATGTAAATATAATTATAACAAAATTAAATAATCTACGAATTACCTCTCTCTACAGCCAATGAAGAGACGTTATAATCGAAACTTACCTGGAAACAGAAAACATACATGAATGATTAAATCACAACACTATATAAAAAAACAATTTTAATCCCGGTGTCACTCGCTAATAGTACCGGTATTATTTTACACAGGTATTTTTTTTTGTACCGGTAATACTCGTGTCATGGAAAATGGATAATTTAAATATATACCGTTCGGTTTTTTTTAAATGTTACATTTTTGGCCCATAGTCGCGACGCATTTTTCGGTGATTTTTTAAATCGTTATTTAGACCGAAGTAAGGCATTTTATTTGAGAAAAACTTTGTCCAGCAGTGGGATAGTGCCAGCTAGCAGTACGCATTTTAGTTTATTCGCTTTTTTCAAAATTGTTAATTCTCGAGTATAGACCTATCTATAATATATAAAGTGGAATATTTGTTTGTTTGTTTAAACGCGCTAAACTCTAGAACTTCTAGTCGAATTTGAATAATTATTTTTACGTATGATAGCCCAGTTCTTGAAGAAAGTTATAGGCTATGTGACATCACGCTACTGGCGACGGGAACAGACCAGTAAGCAACGACGCGGATGAAACCACCGCTCAAGAAGCTAGTATTTAATAACCTACAATGTTTAAACATAATACAAAACAGTAACAGTACTTCATTTGTCGATATTAACCTTTAAATTTAAACATTTAGGACATTTTCTAAATAGTTAGGCGTCACGCACAGGCACAGTAAGTAAGTACTGTGGTATTAATTAATTATTACCCTTAGGAAGTGTGGGCTTAATTGGGCCAATGAACATGTTTCTACGCTATGACGTCATTATACCTACAATATGATAATATAATTATTGTATATGTGTATGTAGTAATTTTAAACATTTAAAATATTTGTATGTAGTATGAAAACGTGGGCGAATGGGAAATCTACCCTTTCAAGAAATATCGACGTAGAGTAGTTTTTTTGCCGATAGTAGTATATGAGGAAACAGCTCACGTGATGGTAAGCGTTCCTCGAGAACTGGGCTATCATACACAAAAATATTTTTTTAAAACCGACTGGTAGTTACAGAGATTAATTAGCTCGTTCCTTCTATACAGTTTTATTTATTTATTTTATTTAAAACTTTATACACATACATGTAAAGGCGGACTTAATGCGTGAGGCATTATCTACCAGTCTACCATTGGGTTTAGTTTTGAAGTATGATATGTGTTATTTTAGCAAAAAAAGTTTTGCAACACTGGTTTTTCTTTTGTCCTATGTGTTTCGCCACAAAGTTACGGTTTTTACTTCAGGTATTACAGAGAATTTCTTTCAGTTGATTTTTAGGAATAGCAAAGATTTCACAAATTTCAACTATAACGTAAAACATATTATAAGGCCCTAGGGCGAAGTTTAGGCGGATCGCTAGGCATATTAAACATATATGGCAACTATAAGCTTTCGATTTCGGTTAACCGGTTCTTTGGTAGAACATTAATAATATAATATAA
The DNA here is from genome assembly GCA_963082885.1 of Parascotia fuliginaria. Classification (NCBI taxonomy): domain Eukaryota; kingdom Metazoa; phylum Arthropoda; class Insecta; order Lepidoptera; family Erebidae; genus Parascotia; species Parascotia fuliginaria. The sequence goes on along the minus strand of OY720196.1, from coordinate 8,622,746 downwards.
TATCACAACAACTACACACAACGCCATCTAGACCCAAAGTAAGCATATTTATAGCTTGTGTAATAGGTTCTAGAATGCGGATATACATACTTTTTTTTTGTAAATATGGACATACATATTATACATAACCAAAAACTTAGAGTAAACAAATAGACATGTTCATCACACTGCACTGAGCGGGAATCTATCACTATCTCTAGAGTGCTATTGGTTTTATGAGCTTTGTACTTTGTGATGGCTATATGTACTGTTGTTTTTTATATCAGCCTACCAAAGTGACTCCACCCCGCCTGATGTTAAGCAGTCAGTGGAATCTAGAAGTGGTGGCCACCATACCATCTTCTTAAACTGCTGGTATGGTGCACTCCACTATGGCGGCTGGGAATAGGGTTAGGGGAAGGGAATTAGTGAGATGAGGAAAGAGGAAAGAGGAAAGGGGGGAAATTGGACCTCCGACGCTCTCACTCACCGAGCGAAACGCAGTAGTACAGATACTATTACTCTTACGTCGATCGTCTATGAGAGGGTAGTACTTCCCCGGACGATCCGGCCCATTCATGCTGAAACCAGCGTGGATCTACTACCGTCTTCCTGTATATTACATGCGATCTTTATAAAAAACTTTGCAAAAAACGTTAAAGAAATTAATAAATTTATCTTCACTATCTTACGTTGTAGGCATACATTATTATGCTCATATTGATTTCTTAAGACTTCGGGTTATAACGATCTCGCCGCCTGCTAACGAAGTATACTTATACAATTTAATAGTGATAGCTATATTCCACTTTACTAGCACAATCAGTCAACTCAACGATAGAAATTAAATCTTATAAATAATAAAGAAGAAAGAAATTGGACACAGATAGCAGCATCTTGTGACGAGATGCCAATCTTGCAAAGCGATGTTTAACGGGGTAATTGGGCGACTGGGACCACAAGGAACTGGGACCGCGGTCCTATTCGCCCAATAACATTTTTGAATGTGTCGACTGGGACCACCAACCATGAGACGTAAAATGTACCGTCGCCAGAAAAAACTGGTGCAAAATTAATCTTTATAGTAATTACTTATATTGACGTGAGTAAAAACGCAATATTATTATGTATTGTGTTTCAATTTAATTTATTAGTGATCTTTAAGGCTGCTAGCTGCAATATATTAAGTAAGTGTTTGAAATTTATTCTTCTCATAATTTATAAAATATTTTGAGTTAATTATATATTATATTATATGTATATGCAAATCTAAATTAAAAGGATAGAGTGATATTTGTTCAAATAGTTTATTTATATAAGGAGGTATCGCACGTGGCACTTTTTATAGCTTCTGTCGAATAGGCCCAGATCCACAGAGCGCATATTGGCTTTACTTTGATGAAAAAATTTACTTTAAACCAAAAATATTATGTTTAAAAATAATTAAATAAAAATAAATAATAGAATATTCCTATAAAGCTATAGGCATACATCCACTGATTTTTAAGGTAAAGTTCAAGTGCGGTCTGTGAATCTGGCCTTAGTCCCGGTCTCGCTCTATGCGATACTTAATATGATGAATGATACGAAAAAGTAAATAACTTTAATACTAATCTTTGAGTTTAATTTCGAATGCTTATGCTGCTGACTGCACAAGGATTGAATTTCAACAATACATTTTTTAATCATATTTTAAGTGGTCCCAGTCGCTCAAAGAATATCAATAAGAATATTCAATTGGGTAACTGACACCGCGGTCCCACTTTTAGTATGGGTTCAGTTGCCTCCTTACCCGTTTATCGCTCATGTCTTCTCTGTGTAAGAAGAGATCTTTCTCTGCACAATACTATATTTTTATTGTTACGAAATCTCCAAGAACAAGTAAAAATACATACCTACTTATCTATATTTTCAGAACATTAGGCAATGTATTTCTATTCGTTAACGTTAACATAAGGGATTCAAGTATAAATTAACTTATTTTTAGAGTACCTTAAACAAAGCGTACTAGTGGGACCGCTAACCAACGCCGGCTGTCTGACCTAATTCTAAAAGGCTCTATCTTCTGAACCGTAATGAGCAGCCTGTTGAAATGTTCACAGAATATGTGTTAATAGTTAGTACTAAGAATATTAAATATATTTAAAAAAAATTAGGGAAAGTCATACTAATCTCTGCTCTAAATAGTATACAGCAGAGTCGCTGTTTACTTGTCTCCGTTTCTTCGCTAACTTCTTAGGTGCAGCGCAGATGAAGGAATTTTTGTGCGATCGAGTCTGCGGCTACCAATACTTATATTCAAAACTTTGACTAATTTCAAATATGCTTAATAATTTCACGTCTACCAGGGGGTAGCAGAACATTGTAGGAACAATCTTCTGCTAACCTAAATAAAATTATATAATAGTTGTTCAATTAGGTGCGCCACAGACTCGATCGCACAATAAGTGTCGTCGTCTGCGTTGCACCTCCGCACAACGTATTTTGATACATCTTTGACTATCGTTAAGACCTTTTTGAAAAGGTTTATATTTATTCGAAACGTTAAGAAATAGAGAACTATTGAGAAATTAAAAGATTTAATTATGTATCATCTCGAAATAGTTAAAAGTTATGAGATAGCCGGGTTCAAGAGTAATATGAATCTTTTAATAACAGTTTCTTAAGGAAATGAGATTATTCTCCATGGCTGGTTGGTGACTAAGATAAAAACTTTTGAGGTAGCCCCAATGACAGACAGAGAGAGAGAGAGGGGGGAGGGGGGAGAGAGAGAGAGAGTAGATGTTTTCTTACTGATTTGACTTTAACTTTTGTTTTCTATTCTTTTCTATAAGCATTTATGCCACTTGTCTAGGCCCTTTGAAGACTGAAAGAAGAAGATGCGCATGCGATAACTGGAAAGAAAGGACTACTTGTGACCAAGTTCTGAACAAACGCGGCATTTTCCAGCAAAGAAGGCTAATAAATAATAAAAATAAAATAATAATAATAACAAAATATCAAAACTGTAAGTTAAAAAATAAAGAAGTTTCATACAATCGTTTTCGTTTCTTTTTAGGTTTAATAAATAAAAAATTGGGGTAGATCGTAGAGGGGTAAAAATTTAGGATTGTATGTATTTTTGTATGCTATATCATAAAAAATTAAAATAAAAGTTTATCCAAAAAATAATAAGGGTTACCTTTTACATTTAGGGGTATGAAAAATGTTGTCCGATTTTCCGCCCTAGCCGATATGCCCACAAAATTTCACAAAAATGGATCGAGCCGTTTCGGAGTACAAATACAAATTGAATGTTTGTTTCTTTGTTCATAGGTTTTTTTATTTTTTTTATTTCGATTTGCAAATATTTAACTAGTCTTATTTGGTAATAGCTGTTGCCCGGGTGGCTTCTGAATATTAAAAAAAGAGTATTTTCTAGTAATTTGGTAATCCTACTATAAAAACTATAGAAGTTTCATACAAACTTTGCCACCCCTTATACCCTCTTAGGGGATGGATTTCGCAAAATTCCGTCTAAGTGAGCACCTATATCCTAATAGGAACGACCATGCAAAGTTTGAGATTCCTAGCACTTGTTGTTTCTGAGATTTCGTGATGAGTGAGTGAGTGACCTTGTGCTTTTATGTATATAGATAGCCTTTGACCGCAACTTTTTTCCAATAGACATTTTTATATTGTTTAAATACTGTTTCTCATACTATTTATAATCTCCCATTCATACAAATCCTCTTTCACCTACCTAAAGATATCCCTCGTAAAAACAATATACAATACACAAAAGCAAATTTTCACTACAATAACTTTCCGCTTCTCCTTCTTTCCTATCGCTCTTTTTCTCCACTGTCCACAGTTACCTCCTTTCTCCCCTCCCCTCCCCCTTCTCCTCTTTACCTCCTTCTGCATCCCTTGCCCCTCCTCCAGCATCTCTTGCCCTTTCCTCAACTTCCCTCTACCTTGCCTCCTCGCTTTGCCCTCTCTTCCCCCTTCCCTCTCCTTCCTTTTCCTCCTTTCCTCTCACTTCCTATCGCTTCCTATCCCTTCCCCTCCCATTTTCCAACATTCGAGTACTCCTTACTTTCCTCGTCCCTTCCCCCTCCCTTCCTCTCCCGTCTCCCTCACTTCCCCCTCACTTTCCCCTCACTCCGCGTCACTTCTCCCTCACTTCCCTCTCACTTCCCCGTCACTACCCCCTCACTCCCTCCTAACTTCCCTCTCACTTCCCCCTCACTTTCTCCTACTTCCCCCTCACTTTTCCTCACTTCCCCCTCACTTCCCCGTCACTTCTCAGTCACTTTCCTCTCACTTCCCCTCACTTTCCTCTCACTTTCTTCTAACATTTCCCTCACTTTTCCCTCACTTCTCCCTGGCTTTCCCCTGAGTTTCCCCAGACTTCTCCCGCATTTCCCCTACACTTCCTCTTCACTTCCCCCTCACTTCCCCATCACTTACCTCTCACTTCCCCATCACTTCTCTCTCACTTTCCCCTCCCTTCCTCCTTCCCCTCAATTCCTCCTTTTCCTCCCTTCTTTCCCTCCCTCCCCCTCCCTGCAAATTTCAAGTCGCTAGCTTCAAAAGCTAAAGATCTTTGTATAGAATATTTCATCCCTAATTTCACCCCTCTAAATCCACTCCTGTTAAAATAAAAATTATAAGGATATTTTTTATTTAAATAGAAGTATTCCAAAACTAAATTTTAAAACTGTAATTTTAAAAATGAAGAAGATTCACAATCGTTTTCATCCCTTTTCACACACTTAGGAATTTAATTTTAAAAAACCCTTTCTTAGTACAACCTCTAGACATTTAGACAAACACACCCTCCAAATTTGAAGTCACTACGACCAGCAGTTAAGGCCGTGCGTTGTCTGTTAGTCATTCAGTCAGTCAGGACAAAGTCTTATATAATATGTATGGGTGTATGGATGTATGGATTAGACGTATAGCCATCGGGGATCAAAGCATACAGGCTGCTAGGAATGCTAACACGTGATAGATCCACATATAGCTGACCGTGCGAAAAACAGCTAATACTTAGATCCACACCCACAACTTTTAGTTGTCTGACCTTGGGCTTTATTAATTGTCATCGCGAAACATAGGCTCACTGGAAACTGGACTCATTTAAAACTAAACGGAAGATTGTTTAGAATGACAGGAATCCGAGGAATAAAAACACTATCAGCTATTCCGCAACCTGTTAAAATCACTGCTTCTATAAGATTATAAATTGGCATAACTTTTTTATTTATGAACCGATTGACATGAAACAAACACTAAATGTTAAGTGAAGCTTGCCACAATACATTAGTGAAAACCATATTTAAATCGGATAAGCCGTTTCTGAGATTAGCGTGAACAAACGCACAGACAAACAGACAAACAGACTAACAGACAAACAGACAAACAGACAAAAATTGTAACAATCATTGTTTTGGGTTCTATTTGCGTTGATAAAGGTCCCAATAATTTTTTTTCTCATATATCTTCCATGTACAGACAGCGATCGGTTACATTTTTATTATATGTATAGATAGATGTGTATTTAAATATTGTTAGCCATTAAGTGTTAGTATATAATTATTTTGATGAAAGATTGTGGACCCTATCGGGCACAGCAAATTTCCAGAGACGAGGATAGTAAAGTTATTAATTTTTTTGTAATTTTAGTAATTTGGCATATTTTATCATTTACATAATAATTGAGTGTGTAATAGGTTTTGTCTAGCAGGAGTAAGTATTTTTAATTTATTATTATAGCTGTTTCATTATGCTAATAATAAGCGTAAATAAAATAAATAATAAATAAAAAATATATTTTTATTTATTTTCATAAATGTATTTTTTTATCACAATTAATTAGTATTTACAAATTTAACCACTGCAAAATGTGCAAAAAGTTTTCATGACATCAAAACTGATGTTTATAATTTATAACCTACTTAGAAATTGGGTACCATGTAGCTTTCTACCTCGTCTATCTTCGTGAGGGTAGGTACCAATTTTTTTATTTTTTTTTATTTCTATGATGCGGCTGTAATGTCACTGCGACATGAATGGTCTATTGTGATCGCCGCTTTATCAAGCTAGAGTTCGCCACTAAACCCTGCAGCTATGATATACCGCAGGATTTGCTTAGGGGTGAGCTCCTTAATTTCTTCTGGGCCCAGAGTGTGTTTCCCTAGAAGAAACTGACGCCTGTGTATGAGCGGGCCACATTCCCCCAGAAGATGGAGGGGCGTTTCATCTGCCTCTTTACATCGCCTGCAGGTGCGTGTTTCGCTTAGCCTTAGATTATACATGTGCTTGTTTAAGCAACAATGACCTGTCAAGGCTCTTGACACAATGCGTAGATTGTTCCTACTCAGCGCAAGGATAAGGTTATTGTACCTTCTGTTAAGGCTTTAGAGTGGTTCATTCCTGGCGATTCCGACCAGAGTTTGATGGCTGTTTCGATGCATGAGTTTGTAAGGGCATTTTGAGCTAGGCTTTTTGGTATTCCACAGAAGGGCTCTGGGCCCTGCTGAGTTCCATTAGCTCCCGCTCTCGCAAGTTCATCGGCGCACTCATTACCGATGACACCTGCATGACCTGGTACCCATCTGAGAACTACTCTATTCATATTACCTAGAGAGTTTAAACGATCCATGCACTCTTCAACTAGTTTCGATGTTACTACGTTCGAATCCAGTGCTAGTAGAGCGGCTTGGCTATCAGAATTTGTAGGTAGGTAGGTGTAGGTACCAAAAAAAATTAAGAATGAGTTTCAAAGCAATAAACTTAGCTTAATAGGTAGTTATTATTGATAACAATAAACTTACTTTTATCAACTGTTCTCTTTATTTATTGTTACATAATAACTTTATCTATCTTTAGACTTTACGCGCATATCTATCTGTACTATTATATTAAGTAGAAGAGTTTGTTTGTTTGAACGTGTTAATCTCCGAAACTACCAATAATTCTTTTTGCGATTGAAAGCATATTTAACATTATGCTATTGGCGACGGGAACGAAGCAGTAACAGATGTAATTTAACGTGGCTAGTTCCACAAGGCTACTTAAATTTGAAATCACAGAATATTACCTATATTACACCCATTTTTAAAAAGTATCTCAATTAGATTCTATAGTGCTAATGAACCACTAAAATTCACAAAAATTTATTCAAACGTTATGTGCCATAAAAATGCATAAAATTTTTTCCTTTTTCAAATTTTGCGAGTGATTTGACGAAAATGCTAGACGCGATAGTTGACACTTCTAAGTTTACATAGCCGTAATTTAACGTAATAACATGGCGACTACTATACCTTTAATGGTGTTATAAAATAGATTATGTTGACACTTCTACATAGCCGTGTGACGTAATAACATGGCGACTACTTTATAATGGTGTTATAAAAATTTTGTTCGATATTTTATAAACTAACCCCCCAGTTTCGGAAAGGCTGAGCAACGAAAAATTAACTAATCACCTGTTAATTCTCATGTATCTCAAGAAACTAGGAATGAAACTAACGTTTTCCGACTGCTTTTTGCCTAAACTATCTCAACTACCTATATATTTTTAGATTTTTTCTCTTATAGAGTAAAAAACCCCTATGATGCTAGAAAGTCTAGATGATGAATAAAACGAAGAAGTACCATATTCGAATAATCCCAAAAGATTAAAGTAAATAGGTACCTACTCCTCTGCTTACCCCTTCGGGGATAAAAGGCGTGAAGCTATGTATGGATGTATCTAAGTAGGTATACAGATTTTGTGACCTAATGTGCCTAGTTTTCGTAAGAATAATATATAATTGAAATAAGGACTGTTGGAGAAATTTTAGTTCCTAATTTTAACCTAATTGATTTGATATCTACTTTTCGGCGGTGCTGTAAAATCATAATTTCAAGTCAATATAAAACAACCTATTAAAAAACGCTGTCCTACAAAATAATTAATAGAGAATACCTTTTATATAAAGTTTATAGGAAGCTGCGATAGTGTTCGATACAACCTTACTGACACGTATTGTATACCAGCCAACATAAGTTGACACAGTCATGGAAGGAAAATAAACGGACAGCTTCGTTTATAAAGGTCTATTTAAGTTGGTTGTGCTAGGTATTATGATCGACGTGACTATCAAGCTACCTCAATGGAAAAGGCCGACGTTTAATGTGAGATATGGCAATTATGTTAATTAGATTTTAACACTATGGTGTTGTAGATTCAATAGCGCAGTTTAAAGGTACAAACTAGGCAACCGTATATTTTTTTTTAAACTACAAACGGACAGCGCGGCAGCGTCCAGTTGATTGTCGCTAATGAGATCGTCAGTTCACAATCCGTCAATTTAACGTGTAACAGATCAAACTTAGAAGGAATTACATGAGCCGGTAACAAGTAAGCAGAAATATAATTATAAAGCTTCAATTTGTTTTTCCCCGTTTTAAACGCACTCGAAAACAGTAGATTCTTATGTATGACGGTTAAAAATTACACTTAAAAATTCATTCATTGTTTCATCCTGTGTGGAATTCATACCCGTAACCTCTAGTCCAATAACTACTAAAACGCCGAGCCAGTAAGAAGCTCAATACTAAAATATTAACGTGGTGTTCTTAATTGTATAATGAAGAACACCACGTCATAGATAATACACTATATATCATGATGATATATGTTTAAAGTTTACTCTAGACATAGTCATTCATAGGAATGCACAAGTCTGATAAGAGTAACAAAGAAAATTACAGCTCTACAGTCTCAACTAGCGAAGACACGAGCTTCAGAACTGTGCAAAAGATAATAAGGTTACTCCAACTGAAGACAATTCCACAGTTTTGTTGTCTCATACAATAAGTCAATATGTATGTATGAGCACATAAGCTGTGGAAGCTTTAGTTTAATGGAGAAATGTTTTTGATTTAAACCTATTATAAATTTATGACTAAGCAATCTATACTTTTTTTTATTCGGCTTGTGTTGTATACAATTTATTAAAAACATTTATGCTTTTCTTCGCCTACGTACCTACATTATAGAATATTTATCAACGAATAGACTTTTACTCACTAAATGTAAGCTTTCTAACAATACAATGAATACACCAAATATAATTATATCGACTAAAAACCTACAACTTTTGATTTAACACAAAAAAGCATTACTTTCTGAACTAAAAAAGCACCACAACGTAACCAGTATCGACATCTATTGTCTAGTAGCGGAACTTATTCGTATATTTACGACTTTTTATTTTAGTTCTGACGATAATTCGGTTTTTCTATTTTATATTTTTAGTTTTTGATATTTGTTTAATGTAAAACAGAGTTTTATTATCAATTAATGTTCGTGAAAAAGATTGCTGTTATATTTTTGGTAGGTATGGGTGCCTATAGGTAGGCAGGTTATGTCTTTTGAGACTGGAGGAGGAATAATCGCCACGCTTTTCAGGCAGATTGCGTTGATATAGTGTCATGTGTATTAGATGGTTTTTTGATCCTTCGTAATAAGTAGTATTGGCCAGAATGATTGTATTACTGAAGTATGGACCTACGCTATAATATTTGCCCTACGCCTATAATAGGTACATTGCACGTAAGACATGTATCTACTTTATTTTTAGGACAATCCCATATTATCGTTTAGGTATCACTGTGCCATCTGTAGGCTAGAATTAACAGTGAAGAATCAAACTCAAAAATCAAAATCAAACATTTATTTTATTTTGATCATAAGGTATGATGCTGAAAATCTGATGTATGATTTGAAAGAAGCTAGCGTGATAACAGACAGACGTAAAATCTTTCCTTAGCTTTATACGTTTATAAAAGAAGATGAATATACAAAAATATGTCAACCCAGTCTAACCCACCCTGCAATACGTCATAATCTCAATAAACTTGTATTCCGAGATGTTTTAATATTAAACATAAAACGATGGTGACGGGATTGAGCTCGTGAAACGCCCTGAACTTTAACATTTAGCAACGTTACGGGGCCACAGCGCTGTATAGTGGGATAAGTATTAATATATTAGTTTATTTTATAGGTACTAGCGCCCCTGCTTTGCATGACAGTACCACAGATAAGAAAAGCACTAATATGTTTTAACGATATTATAGCAAATCTTTGAAATTACAGGCATTTGTCTAGTCTCTAAGATCGCTTCTTGTTATTTGTTATGTATTATGTGGTGTGCAATAAAGCATATTCTAATGTATATGTATATCTATTGGTAATTGTGTTGTACTAATCTGCGCGGTGTCGGCGTTTTTGCTTACTGCTCTGCTCCTGTCGCCAGTAGCGTGATTTTACATAGCCTTTAACCGTTCTCAAGATCTCGGGCTATCATACGCAAAATACGCAAAGAACTTTTCAAATCCGACTGGTAGTTTTAGAGATTAGCGCGTTCAAACAAACAAACTCTTCTTTATAATAAGTAAATATTAGAGGCGTTCATAGCTCGTTGCACTCGGTAAACGATTAGCGGGTTAAGCAACTTAGAGTGCGGCTGGCCCATAGATGGGTGATCGCATAGTGGTGTTAGATTTGAGCGTCTCTGTGCTTCGGAGACGCTCAGAAATGAAATTATTAGATAAATAAATAAATAATAATACTACAACAACCACACAACGCCATCTAGACCTAAAGTAAGCATAATTATAGTATGTGATATCGGTTCTAGAATGCGGATAAACATACTTAATATTTATATAGGTACCTTTTTTTTTGTAATGAATTTTGATAATAATTAGGTAGCTTTAAGGAAGACGTCATATTTGAGCATAAATTCGTTACTTTCCAAATTGAAAAATTTCTTCTTTGATATACACGTCAAAGTTTGAAAATGGTTGTTTAACACCACAGATGGGACCTCTGAAGAGGTAGACTCAGTTGTTGAAACGCACGTCACTTGCCGTACCCCAATTTGCGAAGAAAACATTTTCAAATACCCTACTTGAAAAACTTCCTGTCCTTTTGAAGTGAGATAGCACCATTAAATATAAATGAGATCAAAATATCTAGTGGTTAATAGTTAACCTATTGTCAATTGAATTTGTTCATGTTTCCCATTATTTAATATAAAAGCTTACTAAGCTACTTGACCTAACGACTGTCATCAACTTGGTAACAACCGGGACCAACTTTTAACGTGCCCTCCGAAGCACGAATACGTTTAGATCAAATAACACTATGCGGTCATCCATCCACGGGCTAGCCGCACTCTAGGTTGCTTAACTCGCGAATCGTTTACCGAACAGCGAGCGCAATGAGCTATGAGGGCCTTTTTTAATTATTTTTTTTATATTACCCTACCATAGTGACTCCACCCCGCCTGATGGTAAGCAGTCAGTGGAATCCAGAAGTCGTGGCCACCATACCAAAAGCAATATTTTTAAACTGCTGGTATGGTGGCCTTTACTATGGCTACTGGGAATGGGGTTAGGGGAAGGGAGTGAAGGAGGTGAGGAAAGGAGGGAAATTGGGCCTCCGGCACTCTCACTCACCGAACGAAACGCAGTAGTACGAATACTACTACTCTTACGTCGATCTTCTATGAGAGGGTAGTACTTTCCCGGACGATCTACTACCGTAAAGTATACTTAAAATTATATACCTAAACGATTTTAAGTAGCATAAGAACATGGATGTGTTCTTTAAACATTACAGATACAATGTTAGAAAATTACAACTAAGTCTTTGGGTATCATGTAAGAGCATGAGATAGGAAAAGAAAATATAGAGGATTGTGCAATTGAATTATCGTCATTGTACTCACCGAGCAAAACACAATAGTGTGTATACTACTACTTACTTTACATCGATATTTTGTGAGCTTACTTTACCGATAGATGTGGCACATGCAGCCTGAGACCAGGAAAGATGTACTACCGTATTATGTAGGCACATTAATTAAGAAATGGTTTTTGGATATTTTTCTACCACAGTCTCTTATAGCAGTATTATTTTAATGTTACTTTGTACTTTGTCTTTTCTTTTGTTTCATTAAAAACAAGGATAGAGACAAAGTAAGGTTGTATTAAGATTGCTGCAAGAGGTTTTGGTAGAGTCCCAGTACTAAGTAATTTTTGCTTTTGATGGGAAGACGTCCACTATGGGTTAAAGGCCTATTAAGAAGGTGTTTGATATTGTTACCATGCTGACAGGTTTGGTGTCTGCAGTAAGGTGGTATTTAGTCCATACTAATGCTGCTCTGTCCTGATAATCTCTTAGTCGCCTACGGAAGTTATGAGGTGGTTCCTTATTTTAGAGAGTAGGTTGAACACATAGCTTTAACGAACACATGGCTTTAACGAAGTTGGAACAAGAGGAAAAGTCATGTGTACTTATATTATTAGTGATGTATCTATAGAAAAGAGTATAATGTTTTAGGGAAAAGCCATTACAAATGTTTAGAAGCACGTGTCCCTAATATATTCCCAAGTGTCCAATAAATTACTTAATTAAATTAGAAACAAATGGTATTAAATAAATATAGGTTTGGTTAATGATTTTCCCTAAAAATGTACCATTAGATATTTTGGCATTCGCATTAATTGTTAATTAAAAACCTTGGTTCATTATGATTAGAAAATATTTGTGGCGACTGACATTCTCAAGAAAAAGTCGATAGCAGCGTGTGGCGACATCTGCCGATTGTATGTGGAAATATTTAAGCTATTTTCTAGGCTAGTACTATAATTACAACAGGAACGAATCAATGAATATGACTGGTTCATAATAATACAATATATACTTTATAAGACTACAATCTATGAATATAATAAGATAATAACGGTATTGTTTTATAGGAACTTGTAGGGTTAGCATCAATTTGCATTTTAAACAATTTAATGGCGATATATCTTATATTTATATTGACGTTAATGTGATGATGGCGATTGGGATTTAGGTATATCTACTTATGAAGACAATTAGACATATTTCTATTTTATTTAATCTTTAAATTTTCACAAGAACGCGCGGCGACCATTTTGCCGATATGTTATCAATAAATAGTTACTTATATATTGTTTTCTATGTAATAAAACGTCTTAAAAGATATAGTCTAGCCTAAAACATTGGTGTATCATCCCGGCGTGGTGTATAATGTTTTAGATGTTTCTAACGTCGAATGTGGAACAAGCAGCTCGATTTATATTTATCTTAAACGTACTAGCACTCGTTTTTCACGCGGGTACTTACTGACAATCCTCTGGCACTCCCAATACGTTATATTGACAATATTATCGACGATATCAACACCGTCACTCGCGGATACAACGACGTGCTCTATCGATTCAACATCTATGTTAAACTTAGCGAAAACCTACTACACGTTCACATAGGAATTTCATTTTTTTTTCAAACAACAACGTACAATTCTTACATAATTCCCGACCGCCATTACCGCGTGTGAGCCATACGATAATCGCCCTTATATACAACGTGCGTTGGGTACATATTTTCCATTTTCCATGCACGATAGCTCTATTTCGGAGCTGCGCCGGCGGTTTCAACCTTGAAATCGGAACGCACCTTTAATTTTAGCCGGTTAACCTAGTTACGGGTACCATTCCGAGTGAGCCGGATCGATATTCGCATGCGCGATGTCTCGAACGGTTTTAAAATAGTACGGGTGTGGTGTGTACCTTCAGGCGCCGGGTTTTTGGGCAAGGTATGGCGGGGCCCGGTGCTCGCGGCCGACTGAGCCACGCCGGGCCAGGCTAACTCGACGCACGCGCGATGCTCGCACGCCCATAACGATCGCGCAATACCTCCTACCGACTACTCGCCCGCCGCCACCGCCACTGCGATACAAGAACAGGTGTACCACAATTTTCTTACAAGCAATCTGGTATTAACGTACGACCTAATATACAATACCTAATATATAATATACTATTGTAAAACGTATTAAAACCACGTGTAACAAAAATACAAAAATGTTTTATTCAATGAATAAAACTATTAAGTGTCTATTTGATGATTTATCTGTTACATTAAATGTCATCAAATAAATGTTCGTGTTTCGTGAGCCTATTTATCATGTATATTAGAGCTACGGTAGCGCCCCTGGCGGTGGAAATACGTACTATTTACAAAAGCTCGCGTTGATCTTTTGTTTGCTTTTCAGTTACCAATGACGTTTGACATTATGAATAGTAGCAAATAGCTGTCTCTCTCTGATTTATGTTATAAATTGAGACAGATAGTTCGCGTACGAGATTACTCAGTAAAACTATACAATACCTACATGTAGTTCTGAACGGTCGTCAGTAGGTTTTGTTTTATTTTTTTATTAAGTCAATAGAAGAAATCATTTTAAGAGTTTTAATTATTACACCTCTTGAACTAACTAGTAGAAAAGTAAATTATCATTAAAATTGAAACTATAAATTAAGCCTTGAAATAGAAAACCTGGTGAGATATACTTTTACATATTAGAAATAATAGAGCTATAAATAAAACATGTAAAGCTAGGTTTCATAGCATGTAGATATATTATAGTTAGATAAAGTATACTAACGCCATCTATCATAATTTTCATTAGTTTTAATAAAGGTAGAAACATAAATTCTACGAAGTATTTAAAGATCTACCAAGACTAAAGTTCGAACACTGAAAATTTGTGAAATAAACTGACGTACAGCGATATTTTTAAGTTATTATTATACTTTTTAAACATGCTCACTTCTTGAGTTTAGAAAGACCTAACGCCATCTACATTAATTTAATCGCAACTTTCAGATGACGTAATAATGAAAATCTTAGTGTGCTAACGACATCTATCGGAATTTTCCGACACTATTACTTTATTTACGTGTGAAGGATGGCGTTGTTCGTATGCCGTGTTTGTTTTTGGGTTTGTAACCATTTTTTTCGGCCTTTTTGTTTCTCAATCACGAAACGTAACGCATTAGGAATATGAGTAGGTACTTTATATAATTATTCTATGAGAGGGTAGATGTTTCCTCGATACATTCATTATAAATCTTGCAAGGATCTGCCGGTGGTGCGAAGGCACTAGCTCCTGTCGCCACATTCAACAAAATCCTTGTACATATTTTTAACTATATTCGAATAGTCTTATAATCGATATAAGTAGTTGAGATTAAGCGTTAGTATTTTACTTGAAGGGTCTGCTATCTGACTATCTGACCCATTTTTAATTTTTTTTTTTGTTTTGTAGTGGGGAAAGGCATTTATGCATATTGCCTCTTACGGGAAAACGTGGTGGCTATGTCGGGCTCGCTGGTCTAAGATGGTAGGCGGCCAATATACCGACTAAAACAACCCTGTGCACCTACTTTCGCCTTAACGGATGGGCCGCTAGAACTGATTAGGTACTACATCAGCGGCTCTGTTAACTGACTCACTCTAACTACTATTAGATTAGTACAATTAGTAGTGCTACTTCTAGTTATATGCCAAATGGACCAACGAGATCACTTATTAGAAAACGGTAACCCATCCACAATTTTACCTCTACCAGAATACTTAACCTTGCAGGCTTATAGATTCCCGTGGCTGCTATTAAACAGCATAAATAAAACAATTACGTTATTTATTTCATTTTATTTTTAAATAAAAATTACTTATCGCTATGTTTGGACATCACAATAAGAATACGTTGATGGTATAAAACTTAAAAAGAATAATAATCACATGATTGTCTTTTAAAAAGCTGCGTTTTAGGAATGTTATTTGTTAATACCAAATGTTTTCATGTTATAAAAATGGCCAAAAAGCAGCTTTGTTGCTATATAAATGGCAAAAAACCTTATGGCTTGTCAGATCGTAAAAACCGGCTTTTGTGTAGATTTATTTTATTTCCATGCTCAATTTTTTATCTAATATTCTTTTTGTCCGACTGATGCAGTCAAGAAGGGTAATCGATATTTTTGTTATACTATCTGCCTAAACACCCAAAGTCTAAACTGTCACAGTTCTATCCAAAATAATTTTTTTTTGAACTTGCGAAGGATACGAACAAAAAGTATATTCGTATCTTCTATTCGATCGGCAATCGGCATTAGAAACTTTGCAAATAAGCAGGACTATATCAAATTCTGTTCAGTTAGACATTCAGAAACTAAAACAAATAGGTACCTAAACTCACAATGGAACCTTAAAATACATAAAGAACTAGTACAATTAAATGGATGGTTTTAAAATCAATTGTAATAATATTTCATTCATCATCAAAAACATTAGCTACAAATCACCATAGTATAAAATAAAAATAATTACACATTTTATTTTCAGTCAAAATATACAAGACCAATATATACAGAAAAATATTAATAATAATAATATGGACATGGATCAATCAACAATCTAAGATTTTTGTAAGCCCGATTTCATGCAATGGATTGTTCAGCACTGAATTTTATACAATTGATCGGTCAACAGTGTAAAATTTAGAACTAAATCGGGATTAAAATTTTTTTAGATAGATCAAATACAGAAAATGGTCGTTAATAACACAATATAATACCCAAATACTAATGTCACTCAATTTAAAGTTATAAGTATCATGCTATTTCTGTTATTTTAATGTAAATTTCAGCGATAGAAACACTTTTAAGTCTAAACTTAAGTGGTTTTTAAGTTTTTGGATATAAATGACATGAGAAGCAGCCAAACAGTAAAACAAGATACGATAGTTTACAATTTATCTAGTGGCAAAAAAACATACGGCTGAGTTTTTGTAGAAGTATTAACTTTTCGCTGCCACTAGCTATGTTTGAAGTCGAAAATAACAATTTTACAAAAGAGTGCAATAATAATACTACCTGTATAGTGTAGTGTTGAGCTGGTACACTATTTAGGTATAGAAATTAAATAAATTAATTTTGGTTGCAGGTATATTTTTTTACATAATCTGGGCAGAGTCATCAGAAACAATGTTGCATTTGAGGCTTAAGAGCGTATCAAAGTAAAACATGAAGACATGCGCCACTATAAGGGATTCAACACTTAGACCTGACTAGCAAGAACCAAGAACAATATAAAAAGTGTTTAAATCATGTAATTAATATTATATGACATAATTTAATAGGTACTAGGTAAAAGAGCGTAGCTCTGGGCTGAATAGTGTTAGCAATTTCTCTTCAATGTATGTTTTTATTGCCAAATACACCTCTTTATTACAAAGTACACAGCTCATGACTCTGTGAGCCAGGTGATTAAAATTATTATGATAAAAAATCAGATTGAAAGCTATTCTGGACCTTATGTGTGAATTATTTTACTTTTTTATCATCAAAGGTTTGATTTTTACCAGCATTTTCCTTTCACTTAGTAATAAAATGTATCTATTTTATTTTATTTCCTATTTTTTCATAATACAGACGATTAAATATAATGAACCTTAAGAAAGGCAAGCGTTTCTAACAATTATCAACAGGAGTTTCTTTTTCTGTGATTTACGTACTACATAACAATTCTCTATTAACTATACATACAAGATAAAATCTCAGCTATATCACATTCATTCATTCAAAAATATATCTTAATATTACTGCAGTAAGGTCACATATTACTTGTATATAATGTCTCGAAATGTCGAACAAAGTAATAGATTATCTCCTTAGTGGAAAATGGTTTAAGAAGTGTAACTTGGTAATTTATACCTTATTCTAAAGTATACAAAATCTAAATTAGCCAACAATCACATTTCATTGAAACATATTTCTATTCTTTCTCTGTCTAACTATTTAAAAAAACAGCTTGACATTTGCCTCGCGCAATTCATATCTTGTAAACTATAGGTACTTGTAACATTTAATGTTTTTCGTTTCGAGATATTATATAATAACTGCACAACTGCGTACATTTATGTATAAATAAGCACTGCAGCAAGGAAAAGTACAATTCACCACACAATACCACTACAAAAACAATTTGTATTATGATCATCCAAAAATCGGTATTATGCGGTAAATTGTACAATAAAATTAATCGGTTTATTTTTTTATTTATAAAACTTTTTACCAAAAATAATTTTAGTGTAATTGTATCACACTCACAAATACATAATATCACTTGTGTGTTTTTTCGTCGGAGGTAGGAGTAAACTTAATGGGTCTGATTTGTTTTAATTTTTCTTACACCTGAGATCTCTACGTAGACAATTGTATGTGATACTACCTACATTAATTTCTACATTCAGTTCAAATGCTTCTCTAATACTAATCGATTAGATATAATCGTTACAATCGTTACGATCCATCGATATAGTTATCAATAATTTACTTCAGGCCTCATAACTTAAAACTACGTAATTGCTTTATTGTACTCATTTTCCTAAACTATAAACTAGGATAAAAACTAAAACTTAGCTTTTAAATAGGCCTCGCAAAATATTAAATTAATTGAATTAATAAAATATCTTTTGAGCACTACCATTAAGTCTTTTGAATTTTAGAGAGGTGACTGAAGCTTTTCAGAGATTAGTAGAGTATTATTTTATACCTCGTAAATATTTTCAACGACAAATAAAAAGTTAATTAACTACTCTGTCATGTAGAACAAACAATTTAGCACAATTTTAGCTAAACAGAAGATATAATGAATGTAGTCCAGTACCTACTTAATGTTATCAACATTCTTCGTAATAAGTAGACTACTTGAAAACTTCTATACATTGCAAAATGGTCACCTTGTCCATCTCATATAGAAAGTGTGTATTGTTTTATGCATATTCTATTTTCTTGTTCTTTTACTTTAGTATTACGATCAAATAGTTAATCAATGAGTAGTCATGCAATAGGAAAAAGTAGATGCTTCCAATGCCTAAACATCATCTTAATTAATTCTTAGATTAGGCCAGTGAACGTGCTACAAAAGTGCAAGAATATTCGATTAAACAATATTTAAGTCAAGGTCTATTCAAAAACAAAGTACGAACAAAACGAGGCTATAACATAAGTACTAACTGATGGTTACAGCATTATACACAGTGATATACAGGTTAATATTTACAACACATACCCACAAATTGATCTAAAACAAACTGATTTGAACAAAGTCCTATACGTCAATAACATTTTAAGCATTAACTTATATTCAAACCAGGATTAAAAGTAGCCTAAAAGCCTCTCTTATCATGTTACCAGTTTCATCATATGATATTCAATTATAACAAAATTTTGAGACTTTCACCTAACTCAATATAAATAATACTTAGGTTTAAGAATAAGAGAGTCAACACCATAGCGACATTTGAACGCTAATGCGAATCTCCAAAATGTCTTCAATTTTAAAACAATTTAATTATCCTTAAAAGTTTGAGATATCATCTCGCACCATATAAAATATCCATTCACTATAACTACCTTCTAAAATAATAAATAATACTAAAAACCATAAATCTTTGAAATTTTGAAATACTGTCCCGTTTATAGTACATATTATACAATCATCAACATACATTGGCACACCAAATTGACCTTTACCCTTTTATTATTAGTTATTAGTATTACTTTCCAATACTGTATGGACATCATCAAAGTTTATATTATTTCGAAGAATATGATTTAAACAAAAAATAAATTCATCTAAAAAGCATCCTACAAAATTATCTTTATCTGATGAAACTCGACGAACGAATCCATAAACTTTGGTATTAATATCAATTTGGATAACTACACCTGCCGTGCCCAGCTATATAAAGGAACATCAAGACCACTTCCTGTCAGTCTTGATCATAAGGAACTCCTAAAGCCTGGTCACCAAGGACCCAATAGCCGGACCCTTCAATATATCATTCCAAAATATAAGACTTCTAAAAACTCCAAAACTAATACTTTACAGACTTGATCAATAGATTCCACTTAAATTATATCCTTCTAGATAATTCTAGAAGTTCATTGCACGTTGTTACCGTACTCCATTCCGAAGAGTGAGAGGATAACGAAGGCAAGTCCTAAGAAGATGGAACCTAGTAGATCTCCTAGCGCTGTGAGATAGGGAATAGCCGCGTTATCAGGATCCTTCTTCTTCTTCCACATCAGATGAACGAACATGTAGGCTAGGTATAGCAGCACCATTACCTGAAAATTGAACAGGATTTGAGACTAATATCAGATTTGAAAATACGAGCTGATAAGATTGGAAGGAAAAAAGTAGTTTTAAATAATAATACCTTTTATTTTTAAAGAGAGAAAATTATGCAGTGTCAATAGAAGGACATCCTTTTCGATTGAATTATTTAGGTTTTTATTGCATTTACACCGTTCGTTTTATAGTCATATACTATTATGACCAATCTTGAGATTGGCCATTAACTAGCCAGGTATCTTACAGGTCAGCAGTGTTACTGCTTCCCATTTTCTATCATTTCCTTAACCGATTACATTTTATATTTTATCATCATAGCCAAATGACGGCCATTAGTGATCACTAGTTGTCGTTTCTAATAAAATAAAATTACTACCTATACTTTACCGTACTGAAATTAGTTAATGCTACTTACTTGCAACAAAGCACATGAGACATAAGTAATTCCAAAGGGCACTTGAATGGTCACCATGCCTTGGTAGACGAAGTCAGCCACCATCATGAAGATAATCTGACCGCATACAGCCAAGATCAGCAGCATACGAGCCACTTTAGCGGCAGCAGCTGAAATAGAAAACATGATTTGGTTATTGTGGGATACCAATTATTATGTACTTTGTAAGTTTCCTTTGGACAATACTACTTAGTAAATTTTATGGTGAAAGAAAACATCGTAAGAAAACTTGAACTCAAACTCAAACTCAAAATACAAGTCAGCTAATTAACCTACAGCCAGTTCGCTGACGAGATAGAGCTGTGAGAACTGGCAAGAAACTCACGCCACTCTTTGCAATCGCCAGATAATTACAGTTTTTTGTATGAGTTACAGTTTTAACACATCAACGCAACCAAAGAACCATACAAAGTAATTATTACAAATCAACCAATTAATTTAATTACCAAGATTAAAGAAAAGAAAATAGCGTATTTCAATTACTTAGTTTCACCTAGTATTATGACTAAATTTTTTAATTAAAAAAGTAAATGCATCTCCCGGTCATATTGAACGACAAAGTAACGTAATATATCTAAGATTGCCAATCAGACTTGAGCGAATAAGGTGATCAATGCTCAGCCTTTAAGAGGTGCGACCAACACTAAAACGTAATAGGCTGGTACTTCACTTTATCGGTAACTGGTCAAAAATAAATGTAATAATAAAAATAATATGAACTTACTTCCAAAGAACAGCGTCTTCCACGGCCACTCGATAAGCCTGGTATTTTCTGGCAGTACTCCTGGGATGGCTGTCTGGTGCAGGTGTGTGGCAAGTCGCGAAGACTGGACGCAGACCAGGTTGCCTCCGATGCCGTTGACGATAGGTTGGAACACTTCGTATCCTCGATAGTGGTCCACAGCCTGGTCGAGAACGATACCTCCGATGCTAAGAAAAACAATTAAGTGAAAATTTGATGTTAACGCAGAAGGCGACGAACTTTATTTAAAATCAATTAGTGGAGGATAATAGTGTCATTTGTCAGTATAGTTCCTAATCTTTTCACGCGCGGACATATATTTATTTGTATGTAGTGTAAGCAATTTGTAAAGTATGTATGATATAACGCGCAGATAGAGACGATAAAATTGTATAATATATGAACATATCTGTCTAATGATTTTGCATAAAACAATTATTAAATTAAATTACTTCATAGCTATATACTATTACCTATAGCGGAAAACTTTGTTTGTTTGTATGAACGCACTAATCTCTGGCACCACCAGTCGGATTGAAAAATTCTTTTTGCGTATGATAGTCCAGTTCTCGAGGAAGGTTATAGGCTAAGTAACGTCGCTACTGGCGACGGGAGCAGAGTAGTAAGCAAAGACACAGGTGAAACCGCGCCGCGAAAAGCTAGTTTAAATATATGTACATTTTAGGTCAAATAATAATAGCTAGATCTTAAGACAATGAAAATTAAGCGTTTCATCTCTTTGAAATGTTTATTTAGAGCCCACTAATTCCGCTTATTTAGTTTTCTATTCATATCACATCTTTAGAAAACATTATCACTAAAAATAAATCTATGGGCCAAAGTCAGCACATACCCGCTGATAAACAGTGCAGAGATGACTGGAGTCCAGCCGCTGGTGAGGACCTTCTTGGTGTACTTGTTGCGCCATACGATGAACACCCACAGAGGGAGTAAACTGTAGTATACGCACATCAACGCTATTGGCTGCCATAGTGATATTTCTGGGAAATAAAATGATGTTGTTAAGATTGTTGAATTTAACAAAAATTTAAATAAATAAACTAATAAGCAGTATGATGCTAAAAGAAACCAGTCAAGTGCGAATCGAACTCACGCACCGAGAGTTCTGTACAAATTTGTAGTCAATATAAAATAACATGAACGGCCGTACATCTTTTGATTGCGATAACATAAAACTTTGACATTCGATATCGATTCATTTCAGCTTCATACGCATTACTGTAAAACCTAAAACGGTTCTGTAAGGATTCCATTTTGATTCCAATATGATTTATGTAGTGTGTAATCACATTACGTCATCAGCGAGAAAAGGAGCGTCGTTTATGACACAGTGTAACTCAGAGGGAACATTTTTTCTTGTTCAGTCACACTGTTACACATTGGTGTTATTTGGTGTGACTTATTAGGAACAAGAAGTCGCAATACGTCACAGTGTTACTCAAAAGGAATTTAATTCCTAATGAGTCACACTGTTACATACCTATCTGGGTGTTACTCAACAGAAATTTAATTCCTAATGAGTCACACTGTTACATACCTATCTGGGTGTTACTCAACAGAAATTTAATTCCTATTGAGTCACACTGTTACATACTTATCTGGGTGTTACTGAACGGGAATAAACCACGATGACCTGCTGATAAACACAAATACCTACTTACTAAAATTTTATTTCATAAAATGAATAAAACCTTTATATTTTCATTGGGTAGTTAGGTTCATGACAAATAAGTTTGATGAATTTCAAAAACAATGAATAAAATTACAGTTTTACTAAATGTACACGTTATTAGAGATGGACCGAAACTTGTTTTATATATTCAGTCCTAATACCGAAATTCGGCTTTTACCCAATTTTGGTGTTCGGCTAATTCGGATTATGAACTGAACTTTTTGCCACTGTACCTACCTATGTATCATCATAGTCATAGTGAATTGACGTAGGTAATTTATCTAATTCTAAATAAACTAATAATATAAAGAGAAAAGATTTGATTTTTTGTATGTTTGTTTGCTAGTTTGCAACGAATTAACTAAAAATCTACGTTACCAATTTAAAAATTTCTTTCTCCTTAACTTAACTTAACTAAACTACGTAAGCATACATATGTAGACTCAATATTACTCAGTGCAGTAAAAGAAAGAACGAAAGAAATATTTATTCTGTGCTCACAATTCGTAGATAAGTACAACAAAATATTTAAAAGAAAACAAAAACAAAGATGAGACAGAAAGGAACCTTTCTCAGCATTAAGCCATGGTTGTAAAACTATAGCGCTGATATTCTGAAAGGCCCTTAACTACCCATTAGCTAGTGGTAGTACATAAGCCTGCTTTTCTAAGGTTCCATGTTCAATACCCGGATCAGACAAAATAAGTACCTCTGCTGAGATTCTACTACATTTGTACCTAATATATCAAAACACGGTAGTGGAGACATACTTCTGCCTACACCCTTCTTGTTTAACACCGTGAAGTTATGCATACTTACTTATTTGTTCATACATGTATTGCGCGGTGACTGCAAGAACTGTGTTGCTGACAATATCACCGATAGAGGCCGCTAGTGGTGTCGCCACGTTGTCTGGGTTCACTTTGAACTTGTGTGACCCGTAAATCACCATCACCATAACAAAATCTGTGAATGAAATTAAAAATTTTATCGCGAAAAAATGGCTTGAAGGAGTTGAAATAGGGGATAAAAGTTTGTATGAAAATCATCGTCAATGTATAATCAGAGACGTGTTCATGATTAGTACAAAAATATATTATGCGATAACCAACATTCACGCAGGTGGAGCTGCGGGCAACAGCTAGTATATTTATAAAAGAAATGCCAGGTAACGGGTAGCTGCATTATCCTAAACGGTTTTTACAGTAATAGATCCACGCTGGTTTCAGCATGAATGGTCCGGATCGACTACTACCTTCTAATAGAAGAACGACTTAAGAGTAGTAGTATCCATACCACTGCGTTTCGTTCGGCGCTGGAGGCCCAATTTCCCCCCTTTTCTCTTTCCTCGCTTCCCTCATTCCCTTCCCCTACCCATTCCAGCTGCCAAGGTGAAGGCCAAAATAGCAGTTTAAGACAATGGCATGGTATGGTGGCCACCACTTCTGGATTCCACTGACTGCTTATCATCAGGCGGGGTAAAGTCACTTTAGTAGGCTACTATAAAAAAAACCTGCGTTCTAAATACAATAATACATTTATCTTATTGCGATCGCGAATTCGAACTTCTGTCAAGAATCATGCCCAGGGCAAACACTTCCCTTGTCCTGCTTTAGATGTCTTTATACTGGTGATAATAAAATACGTACCCAATACGAAGCAGGTGGTTGTAGCCGTGAAGACCGCACTGGCAACCAGGAGTAGCACATACGAGCCGTTGATGGCTCGATCAGTAATGGTGTTAACGACTATAGCAAACATCGACACAACCGTCGCCGCGACTATTGCTTGCACCTAGAAACAACATTTTAATTAAAACTTAAATCTGTCACAGAGATGGGTAGTAGCTGATTCAGGGTATTTCCTTATTCCTCTACAATCTAGAACTATGGGGTTCAAGCCCCTACCTACCTCAGAATACATTTGCATGCTCAAAAAAAAAGTGCTTGTAGTGTTTACTGGAGTTATTTATGTATGTATGTAGTAACATTAGTTACTCTCCATGCTTTTAAGCTTTTAGCATGCTTTTAGGTACTTCGCATGAGATTTAACAGGTGATTAGTTAATTTTTCTTTGATCAGCCTTCGAAAAACTGGGTGTTAAAAGCAGCATATTATACTAAATTTACAAATACATATCAGTTCATAAATAGAATTAATCTTTTTGCTCTTACACACCAAGATCTATGTCGCGAAGGCTTTTATAAACATTTAATTTCACACAAGATTAATTTAAAAGTATTTGTTTTGATTCTGAGTGTATTTTGTGTCCGTTAAGACGATTTACACACTACCCAACATCACGCCGCGGGATGCGTAGCGAGACACATTTACACAGCGCGTGATTGCATTTTTAGTGTGTTGCACCACGCATGATTTCTATACAAAGAGAGATACTTACAAACAATGCCAGAACACACACGCTCGCACTACGCTATGTGATGCGGGGCAGTGTGTAAATCGTCCTATTTTAGGTTTGAGAAGTCCGCCACGACACAAGGATTGATCCCCAGTACCTAGTTATATACCTAGTTGTTTTTTTTTTAAATTACGATTAATATAAATTACCTGTACTAATGATATGTTCCCGACCACCATGGATATAACTTCTCTGGGAGACTCCATATTGCCGAGGTTTGCTTGCGTTGATAGTCGAGAAGCTAGGCACATGTCCAGGTTACCTGCCAACAACAGAAATCAATATAGTATAGGTAGCAACATGATATTGTTTTTTAATTTTCCGTATTCGCTTTGTACGGCTCTCAATGGGTAGGCTTGGTTGTGGTTGGTATGGATATCACACGAGATAAAAAAGTTACCTAACCTAGCTGACCCGTAGGAATATGTAGAAGTATATGACAACCATGTTTTACTAGCTATGTTTAATCTAATCTAACAGGCGACCCTGTTGCCATTTTCCCGACACAATATCCGACTCCAAGCTAATATTAATGTTTAAAGAGAGCGCTAGAGACCCAATTTCCTCCTTTTCCTTTTTCCTCACCTCGCTCAACCTCAACCTAACCCATTCCCTCCACGGTAGGCAGCGGCTTCGCATAGTCCCTGAGTTGTACAAGATATCACACTATTTCATTTACTGCACCTACTTTGAATGTCTCCACTTTGGGTTAAATTTTTGACAACCTCTGTGGTTCGGTGGTACTGTGTATAGACTACCACGCAGAGGTCGCGGGTTCGATTCCTGCTCAGTGCCAATATTTGTGTGCATGAACATGGCTATTTGCATTGGTCTGGGTGTTTCTATGTATAATATGTATGTATTTACACAAAAAAAAAAGTATATAAGTATGTTTATCCGCATTCTAGAACTCATATCACAAGCTATTAATATATGCTTACTTTGGGTCTAGATGGCGTTGTGTAGTTGTTGTGGTATTATTATTATTATTATAAATGGTAGAGAATGCTTTTAGCATTAAACCCGCCTTTGTACTTTCGTGCATGAAGTTCAATAAATAAATAAATATTGCTTCCCATCACGTGGGCTGTTGGTTCCACTGCTATTGTCAGCATTAGAAACAAAAATCAACAGAACCCCAATATCAATAGACTCGATTGCGATCGAACTCGAGACTTGTACAAGGCAGTCCACATTGCCACTTAACCACCTAGATAACAATAGTGTATTTATTATATTCCCATGACTAATTTGTACAGGTTTCGAAGAACCACTTCAGGTCTGGTCTTTCCCTACTGGACTAGAACGTCATTTGAAATAGTCGATAATTACTGTATTATATCTTGATATGCAAGGTTGTTACACTTGTAATATATAACTGTTAGATATAGACTGTTTCTGTGACACTGGCGTACGTGAGACAGTGCAAGTTCGATTCCTAAAAGGGACAAAATTTTGTGTCATCCATAAACTGACTTTGAGTGAACTATGTTTAGAGCAAGGTTACACGCTCAGTTTAGCATCAATCTGGTCTATCAGTCTGTTCAGAATGATCGTGTAACCCGCAGATTGACAGCAGACTGATGAAATTTTAATATTTTAATTTTGTCAGTCCGCTTTGAACGATGAAAGACTGATGGGAGAATGTTCATGTAAGCCGCTCGTATCATTCTCGCGTCAGTCACCGTCAGCGACGCAATGTGATGAGTCAAGCAACAACGCATCTATCTCTTTTACGCGTCTTTAGCAGCAACAAGATAATTATCAAAGCACACGCTTTCTTTTTCGTTAAAATATCCATGACCAAGCACTGATTTAAATTGACAGCCGACGGTCAGCTCAGAAGTCTACTGGCGTACATTTCATCAGTCTGCTGTCAGTCTAGATTGACCGTGAAAATCATCTATCCTTCTGGCTTTAGTCAAGTCAATCCAGATGGACCATACTGACGCCAAACTGAGCGTGTAACATTGCTCTTATAAACTCATTGTATCAGAATTGTAACATCTACTCGTGGCGGCTCTAGACCTTTTTATATTTCAGTGTCTTTCTTTGACTGATTAACTGTTTTATATTATTTGATGTCCGCATAAAATGCCTGTCTTCTTCCATCTCTTCACTCAAAACACACTCTTTACTCACTCTTGTTTCACTTTTTGTCATATTTCATGCAATCTAGGTACCTATCTACCTATCTATCTTATCTTTAGTGTCCCGGTCTCTTTCCAGCCCTCTATCATCATCATGTCAGAAGAAATACGTCCACTGCTTGACATAGACCTCCCCTAATTTACGCTTCCAGCCCTCTATAGGTACTTACCCCCAAATCAAAACTGCGCAAACTCTCTTTACTTTTATTTACTGATAAATATTACACATTGTTTAATTATAATAATAATAATATTTCAACAACTACGCACTGTTTCACATTTTTATTATTACATATTGTACATAATTATGTAAATAATTTCCGTATGTAATGTACTATGTAAGTGGCACAATTTGCGACGTTTTTAGCTCAATTTGCAGTTAATTTTGCAAACGACATGTCATCATATTATAGACACGCTAACACGCAAACGGTTTTTAAAAAAAGATGCGAGTTTAAAAACTGCCATTTGCAATTCGGACTTTTTTACCCGATTACCGTAAAGGATTTTCTTATTTTATGTTTTAGCTGGCTATGAAAATGGCTTCTCTCTGCCTAATGGTAAGTTAGTGGGATCTAGGAGGTATCTAACAAGATACCATCCTAATTGCTAAAAAAATAATAATATAAGACAAGATATTATTGATATATTTCGAACTAGCTGTTACCCGCAACTTCGCCCGCGTGAGTGTCGGTTAACGCATTTTTCATACAATCTTTCATCCCCTGTTTCAACCCCTTCAAGCCATTTTTTGGCGATAAAAGTTAGCCGCTTTGTTGTTCCCCAAGGTCTATTCAATTCCTATACTAACCTTCAACCTCATGTTCACTGAGCGAGTTTCAGCTGAAAAAATGTTGATGAAACAGTAGTCTTTAAATCTACATTAGACACACTTCGTTTGCCACACTTATTGGAATAGTCAAAAAAAACAAAACGGGCTTATTATAAAAAGTTATAAAAATGTAACCATAAACATCATCAATAGTAATCAAGAAAACAAATATTTTGGTCCACAAAACAATTATATTGAATGACGCGTTAGTTCACGTGCCTTTGTGCTGACACAATGGTACAATTAAGGCTGCAATTATGCGACAATCTTGGACCAAGTATTGGTTAAATGACAGATTTCTAACGCATAACTATGTTTACTGACAAGAGGAAGTGAGTAAATAATATACTTAGGTTATACTACTTAAAAAAGTAGTGATGGCCGAGCGGTGAAGGCACTCGCTTCGTAAACACGAGGTTGGAGGTCCGAATCTGGGCAAGTACTAGTTTATCTGGACATTTCTGACTGATGGTGAAGGAAAACATCGTGAGGAAACCCGGACTTCTGAGGAAGTCTGAAATCGCCAATCTGCCTTGAGCAAGTGTGGCGATCAATGCTTATACCTTATCTGTATGAGACGAGGTCTTTCCCTGCAGTGGGATAGTATCGGGCTATGATGATGGCGCTACTAAGCAGTCGACGTATGCTCTTCATCACCATTTTAGCTGAAAACATCCACTGCTGGACTTACTTATGAATTGACGGATTTCGGAGTAAAGTATTACTTTACGGCCTTTAACAATTTGCCTCGGTACGAATAAATAAGAAGTAAAGTAAGAAATAAGAAGAAATTGCAAGAAGCTCGGACCATTATTTTTAATCTAAAATAAAGCGGAAGAGTTTGTATGTTTATTTGAACGCTCTAATCTCCGAAACTACAAGTCGGTTTTAAATAATTCTTTTTGCTTTTGACAGCCCTATTTTTCGTCTCCTTTCTATCATCGCACCACTCGACATCGCAGCAAAGTTCATCCATACTACCTGGACACGATCTCATCTAGCACGGTTCGTTTTCAGCGTTCATTTCTCTCACGTACGTGCAGGCTCTGGAACGAACTACCAGCTGCGGTGTTTCCCGAGCGCTATGACATGTCCTTCTTCAAACGAGGTTTAAAGAGAGCATTAATATGACGGTAGGCAGCGGCTTCGCAGAGCCCCTGGCATTGCAGAAGTCTATGAGCGACAGTTGCCACTTACCATCAGGTGGGCTGTTGGCTCGTCTGCCACTGTAGGCAATAAAAAAAAAAAAACCCAGTTCTTGAGGAAGAGAGAGAATAGATTATGTAACTAGATGTGCGACCGGAGAACAATAACCAAAGATATAATGTGGGTGAAACCGCGCTGCTAGTTGCTTGTTATTTTGATGGTAGTGTAGGTATAGATTGCTACGCAGAGGTACTGGATTGGATCGAGGTAAAGTCATTTATTGGTTATAACGTCTACAAATTCTCAGTAGTAGTCCTAAGCCCTAAATTGTGCTCGGTAAGTGGCTACATACTTGCTTCCCTGTTACATGGGACACCCTGTTTACCCCATTAATGACTTGTAAAGTCATGTACGTAGTATGATAGGGAATCAGACCGGAATGAACATAACTATGATCCCTTACACGGGGGATCAGACCGGAATAGAAAATAAAATAAAATTAACCCAAACTAACTGCACCGTTGGTCTAGTGATTAGCGTAACTGACTGCGACCCGGGTGTCGTGGGTTCGATTCCCGCGGACGGCAAATATTTGTGTGATGAACATTTGTTGTTGTCTTTAGTCTGGGTGTTTCCTATGTATTCTAAGTATGTATTTACAAAAAAATAAAGTATGTAGTTGGGGAGATGTATACAATCGGGATCAGTTGGCAATCGTGATCACGTATTAAAACAAAAACCAAACGCGAGCGAGCGATTGTTACATACCTACATGCTAGCCGAGGACCAATAGCGTGCGTCGCCGGCGGCAGCCGCCAGTGTCCGCCACGCGCTCACGAGTGACACACTTAAACACGTTTCACGCCATTTTGATGTAATTTTTCGTCTGCATTGTTTTAAAGGTAAGTTACGAAATATTTGGGTTTTCATTGTGACCATGGTATTTTATTTGAGCCGTAGTATTAGACTTCGTAATTTTTAACGTAAATTTCTAGTAACAGGTGTATTTTTTGTGTTTAGATATTTTTTCCTGATATTCTTGAGGTATACAATTGGAATCAGGTGATCACCATTGCCTACCAGTGATCACCATTGTCGACACAAAGTCACATTAATGAAACTGTTGTGTCATTGGTTTCAGATGGTGAAAGCACGTCCGAGAAAGACGACCAAAGCCAGCTGGACCATGGACCAGCTGAAGAAGGCTGTCAAGCTAATCGATGAAGAGAAATATACAATGAGAAAAGCTGCACTTGCAATGAAAATTCCATTTTCTAGTTTACATAAGAGACATTTTCACGGCTGAGATTGAACTAGAATTTGCGTCCACTATTAAAAATATGTCAAATCTTTTTTATGGATGCACCGCTACCCAAGTAAGAAAAGTGGCATTCGAGTATGCAGAATCACTTAACTTAAAGCATAATTTTAATAAGCTGTCAAAAATGGCTGGTCGCGTTTGGTTCGAAGGATTTACTAGAAGGAATGACATATCCGTACGAAAGCCTGAGGCAACGAGCATTCACAGGATCACAGCTTTTAATAAGACTGAGGTTCACCGGTTCTATCAACTGTTGGAAGAAATGATGGCTAAATCTAAATTTCAACCGAAAAACATCTACAACTGTGATGAAACCGGCATTTCAACGGTCCAAGAGCCAGGGAAAGTGTTGGCCGCCAAGGGACAAAAGAGCGTGGGTCGATTACAAGTTGGGAAAGAGGAAAAAATATAACTCTTCTTTGTGCAATGAGCGCAGCTGATGGATACGTTCCGCCAATGTTTATTTTTCCACGGAAAAGAATGACACCAACTCTCGAAAAAGATGGCTTAGCAGGAGCTATTTATAAATGTTCTGATAGCGGTTGGATAAACGAGGATCTTTTTCTGTTGTGGCTTGGGCACTTTAAGGAACATGTAAAACCTTCAGAAAACGAACCTGTTTTATTGATTTTAGACAATCATGCGAGTCACATATCGCTAGCTATCTATGAATATTGCAAGACTAATCATATTCACATGCTTTCTTTGCCACCCCACACCTCTCATCGCATGCAACCGCTAGATGTCTCTTTTTTTGGACCATTCAAAGCAGCTTATAAAAGAGAATGCGATTTCTTTATGAAGAGCCATTTAGCTGAAAGAATAACACCATACGATGTAGCATCGTTGGTTAAAAAGGCATTCTCCGATGTCGCCACTATGAGCAAAGGCGAAGCAGGGTTCAAGGCTACGGGTATATTTCCACTAAACCCAAACGTCTTTACAGATGAAGATTTTGTAGCTGCTGAAGTACTGCAATCTGAACCCAACGTAGTTGAAGATGTTGATCCCACAGCAGTACAACCATCTGCTGGTGACCCTGAACGACACAGTCCTATTCCAAGTACATCCAGGGGTTTTAATCTACGTACACCTGAACATACTACAGCATCAACGTCTGCACCGGAGCTGCCATTACCTAACTCGACAAAAATACAAGATTTCATCCAGATGCCCAAGAAAACTCCTGTCCTTAAGACAAGACAAGGAAGAAAGAAACAGCGTGCAACCATTCTGACTTCAACGCCAATTAAAGATTCCCTGGTTGAAAAAGAAAACAGGAAGAAAGCTAAGGTTGAAAAAGCAAAGGGAAAAGGCATAGGAAAGAAGAGCAAGCAAATCGCGTTGCCGAAGGCTGCTGCTGCTAAAGTAAAGAAAATAATTCTACGGGAATCTAATGAGTCATCATCGTCGACGTCTGAAGTCAAGACAGATGATTTGTGTCAAGATGACATAGACGATGATGCAGAAAACCCTAGAAACCAATGTCTCATATGTGGTGAATTCGGAAGAGACAACGAATTGTGGTTTCGTTGTACTTCTTGCGGGCTTTGGGCACATTCAGAGTGCACTGGGTGGGAAACTGCCTGTAATTATGTGTGTGACATGTGTTGATCTCCATTGTAAACACGCTGATCACCATTGGAAACCGATGTTGACAATGGTGATCAAAACTGTTTTTTTTTTAAATGACTACTGTTCTTAAAATAAGTATTATATGTGATTTAAAGTGATCTCAATTAATAGTACTCTAACCAAAGTATGCAAATGGCCAAAAGTAATAAACGATTTATTAATAAACATGGTTTTATTTCAATATTTGCTTAGGTGATCCCAATTATATACATCTCCCCTACCTATTATCTTTTAGTTGCCCATAACACAAGCTCTGCTTAGCTTGGGACTAGATGACGGTGTGTAATGGTGTCTACATATTATTATTATTGAAACACCCAGAGATCAGATACAGGGGATCCGACCGCAATAACTCGGTCATTTTACTTCGCCTTTTTGTTTCGTATCATGTGACGTAACGTCAGTATATTTTAAAAGTAAATTACGGTGGTAGTCAAGTAGAATGATAAAGTATTACTCGCGTGTTCGCATTGTGCCTGTAGTTGTACATACACTGTATAATAACATTGTCATAATACAGCCAGCTACCGTGAAATTGATTCAAAACATTGAAGCTTCTCCAAACATATTTTTGTACCCATCGGGGTATAAAAACTGTAGTACGGTTCGTAATAGTCAACGATTCCAATAACCTACTGCAAGCATGTAATGTGTACTAGAAACTTTATCAAATCGAATATCGAGTGGTTAGTGGTCAATCTATTGTAAGTATTTGTTTAGGTCGTCCATATAGGCATCCGAATTATTGTTAACAATATCATTAAAACAGATTATAGGCACATAAAATCATATTATTAAAAATAAAAAGTCCGCCTGCCTAAAACAAACTATGAAGAAATACACCCCATTTTATTTGTAATATTTTATAACACTCCTACATTTAATACGAATCTAATAATGACAACTCTTAGGTTAAAATCCATTAAGCCATTTAGGTTGTAGAGCGTGCCAAAGAAGTAGACATACATACCCTCATACATACATTCATACGCTCGATAAACATTACCCTTCTTCATATCGGCAATCGGGCAAAAAAGTCTGAAATTGTGAATATGCTATATGCAAGCGTTGTGATTAATTCTGTCTTTTGTGTATTGGAAGAGGCCTTTGCGCTGCAGTGGTACATTAACAAGCTGGTATTATTATAAACATAATACAAAATGAGGTTGCACGTAACGTGCACTGCACAGGCTATATCGATCTGCGTAATTCCCGAACTTTCAATTTCTTAGACTTTCTCTGGCTTCCGAGTTGGAACTTGTATAACAACTGCCCTATATTGAGAACGAACAAGTTAACTTCCGACTGAAGAATAGGCTAGTTTATTGTGTTAGAAATTTTGGCGTAGATACCTTCACTATGTACAGGATGGTACGAATAATTCGTATTGTGATACGACTACATGTTTAAAAGTTTTATATTCGATTCCCGTATCAAAATAATATAAAATGGTTTTGGGTTTTTCTTTCGAGAATTTTTCAGTATTCACATGTAGTTCGTAATTGTATTCGGTAAATAGCAAAGTCAAAGTCAAAGTCAAAGTCAAAGTCAAAATAGGTTAATTAAATTAACACTTATAAACGTTAAAAATTACAAAATGTCAGCCAATTAACCTACAGCCAGTTTACTGATGGGGTAGAGCCATGAGAAGAAATGGCAAAAACTCAGACCACTCTTTTAATCGCCATAAATAGAGAAAAATAAAAAGTAAAATGTGTGCTTCACAGAATGCCTCAATCTACATATTGCTACAAAAAGGTAAAGACAACATGTGAACTGTGGTAAATGTTTTCTATGTATTATATAAACTGTTAATATTTGTTATAAAGTAAGATGGAACTTAACAGCGACGCCTCTGTTATGTGGGACTCAATATTATCTGACTTATCTAAGTGTTATAAACCTCTACCTATATGCTCTAATTTCTTTTTAAATAATTAGAAGAGTAACCAATACTTTATGAAAATACTGTTTAAAACATCTAACTGTCAACTTAATTTATTCATTTTGGTTATCCATCCTCTATAAATTAATAAAAATTAACTCACCTTTAAGGCCAGAGAGCGATGGTACGAGTACAAAAATAGCCGATATGTTCTTAAACACTTCCCAATCCTGAAACAAATACATTACAATATTAATTAAGAGCACATTAATATTTAACACACCTGAGAGCTCAATAACAGACGTACGCGACTAAGCATTACAGAATTACTACAGATTAAGCACATGATTAGAAGACCAAGGAGTAGTAAGTTGTGGCCTGGCTCCTCCACCTATCATTTCTACCACATTATAAAGAAAACGATAAACTTGTAGCTTATAATACAATTCTATCAAATCAGAGTCCAGTGGGACATTAGCAGCAGAATTCTGAAGTCAGCAGCAATTTTTTTGGGCATATTCAGGGGTGGTACGATTTCGAATGGGTCTGTAGTGGTCAGGGATATCAATTGCAGGTCCCTCAGGGATCGGTTTTAGGACTCCTACTTTGGCATTATTATGTCGCGATCCTGTGGACTAGTCTAACGTATTGTTTTTGCCCACGGAAGTATGTTTTCAGGACGTGTTATCGGAGATTTAAAGGAGGTGGGTCTATCAATGACTCCACTTTTTTTTTATATGACTAAAGTGACAAACAAGCATACGGCCTGCCTAATGGTAAGCAGTTACCGTAGCCTATGGACGCTTGCAACACCAGGAGTATCTCTAGCGCGTTGCCGACCCTGTTAAAACCATTTCGCTTCTTTCTTGAAGAGATCCATGTTGTAGTGTCTCACTCTTGTAAGATACTTCTCCAGTCATACCCTATTTTAGCAACATTTGTTATTTTAACTAATTTTGTTAATTAAGATTTTAACTGTCATTCAAACCTCAAAACCACAACATTTATACTGTAATTGCTGAAATAATCTGTGCTCCCAAAGGCCACTGTTGCCCAATAACTCATATTATTTTGGCGTACCACAAACAATGTGACCTTACACGGTACCTTAGCGACAGAACTTGCAAAACAAATGCGGCCATGAAGTAAACAACCAGAAACGGAACTTTATTATGTAATATGATAAAAAACGGTAAAAAATGCTATGTTGTGTCAGAAATTCGTCTTGTTTAGGTACATAGCAGAAAAGTTTAGCCGAATTCCTTCGAGATCGTGTAAGAAAAAATGTCATGTAAACCAAAGTAACGCAGCGCGGTTTCGCCCAGTTACATTTGTGGTTACTGCCCTGCTTCCGTCGCCATTAGCGTGATATTACATAGCCCCTATCCTTTTTCTCAAGAATTTTGCTATTAAGCGCAAAAAGATGTTTTTAAAACCGACTCTACCACTCGGATTTTATTTCCAGAGATTAGCGAATTCAAACAAACAAACAAACTCTTCCGCTATATATATTAGTATAGATAATATTATATAGTCTCCAAATTGTGAGTTTTTTTATTAACCGCAGTGGTTCCAAAAGTTTATCCATGTACAGGGCACATTTTGCAGTTATTTCAAATCGCTGTTCACGACAAAAAACACTAAATCACTTGTACGGACTAATATTTGTTCTGTTATTTATTATACAAAGTTCACGGTTGTTTTAACTACGACCCTGGGCAGAAAGTTATACTAAAAGTCGTGCAATGCAGCAACAATTTTTAATTTAGAATATGGATGACTCATTGATAGCTACACCATGAACCTTTATTTATTCTCCTTCATTTATTTAATAATAATAATAATATAATAATAACCATTTATTTCAGGCATTTAGAGCTCATAAAATTTCAATACATAAATAACAAAATAAAAACTATAAACTAATACATATTTTATATAATTTAAAATAAATAACTACTGTACACGATTTACCTTTCTTGTTTGAAAATTCTATCAATAAAAAAATATTTTTAAATAGTTTGACATACATTAAAATGCACTTGGTCAACCATTAAAGTGGTCGTCCGTGTTACATCAATATGAGTATTTGAGAGCCTTTTGTGTATAAAAAGATTAATTAATGTTAAAAAGGCATGAATGTTGGCAAAGGAGCGGGAATCGTAACAAATTTCGTTCTATAGTCTCTGCTTGTCCCATTATTGGGAGACAGACGTAAAGTTATGCATATATGTTCTATGTGTGTGCTCGTTGTCAGTATTTGGTGTAAAATTTTTAGTTTTCATAGGCTAATAAACCCTTACAGAAATTAATGGTTTTTAAAAT
Source organism: Parascotia fuliginaria (assembly GCA_963082885.1). NCBI lineage: Eukaryota > Metazoa > Arthropoda > Insecta > Lepidoptera > Erebidae > Parascotia > Parascotia fuliginaria. The sequence goes on along the minus strand of OY720196.1, from coordinate 8,586,101 downwards.
ATTGATAAACAATCAACTTACCCTAACTGTTCCTAAAACGAGACCAGCTCCAATGGTACCGCAGCCAGCAATGAAGAACGGAACAGCTACCTGCATCAGCGTTGTGAACCATTTCTCCTCTTTCTTCTGAAAACCAAATAGCTGTTTAATTTTCCAAATCACGACCTCGCCTCGGGTGGTTCAAGTGTAGGTAATATAGAGAATTACTAGGCTGAATTTTTTTAACGCTGTGTGTGTCATGTGTGCTAATTTCCATGCATTGGTTTACTTCTGTCCCCGACTCGGGTAAATAGATATTCGATTATTCTGCTGTCGAGGAATTCTGAGTCTTTACCCAGAGCTGCAAAGACGGGCATTGAGTCCGATAATTCAGGAAAATCCCACCCACATGCCTATCACTGTGACTCCTATAAGCAGGATTAACAGTGATATCCAATACGAAACACCGAGCTTTGACACTCGGGAGTCCCAGGGACTGCTAAACCTACTGTCTTGGACCCCGCAACGAATTTAATCAAACTTCCCTCAATGCAACGCGGGCGCCAAATTTAATCTGTATAGGTATATGACCTATTAAAAGAGAGCACCACGGACAAGAAATTAAGGGACTTATGTGAGCTAAATCTGATTCCAGTAATATGTATGGCAAGAACGCTTAAACGTCCGGTAACGAAACATGAGTGTTAAAGAGGTGTAACCTCTGCCTATCACTTCGCGGAAAGGGGTGATGATATGGATGCCGTAGTAGAATGTTAAATCCGTTATCAGTTTGTTTCATACTAATTTTAAGTGAGTCATTTAAGTGAGCCCAAATATTTGTAATGATGCCCTGTAGGCTGTAGTGTATTTTTCTTGCGCCACACGATGATTTCTCGTCAAAGATTTTAATGATAATGATAGTAGCCAATAAATACCATAGATAAATAAGTATTAAAATTACGTCTACATATACAATTCAAATTGAGTGCAACTGGCAACTATAATAATATTATTTAAAGACATAGACGAATACATTTTTTTTTCTCATAGCGCGTGTCTCGTTTCTTTCGGTAGGTTAATATTTTTATATTGACTCACCAAAACGAACGTCTTAAATTGGTGAATACCAACCGAAAACAATTAACTGCTGGCACGGTAGTTTTAGAGGTATATAGCTTCTTTTAGCCGTTTCATGAAATTTTCTTTAATTTTTTTATCTTTATTTGTTTTAAGTTTAGGGATTAAAATTCAAAGTACAAAAAGGATTCCAGTTTTTTATTACGCAATGTAGCTAGATAATACCTACCTATTTCACAGAATAAATTAATATTGATCTCATGTATATAATAATAAGTGTTTTTTTAATTGTAAGTAGTTACCCCGCTGCCTATTCCTTCTTCCTCTGCTATCGTAACCACATTTGAATTTAACATCGCTTCGTCCATTTTATAAAATATGAAATAAATATAAGAAACTAAAAACATACAACTCTTTTCAGCAATCTTTTAAATACTGACATTTTATACAATTTTTTGACCGTCATTGCGATAAGCCAAATATTTGATTCACAGGTTTAACCCATACAAGATAATACTCGCGGATTCACCCGAGATATTAAAGCAAGCGGCTTAAAAACAGTTCACTTTGTGTTACACTTAAAACATTATATTTTTATTCCCATCAGTGGTAGGTGAGCAAATAGCCAACATGATGGTAAATAGTAACTGTTGCTCCTACAATGCCAGGGACTCTGCGAAGCCGCTGCCTATCGTGAAGGGAGTGGGGTAGATGAAAGGATTGAGGGAAGTGAAAAAAAACGAAAGGGAAGACATTGGGCCTCTTCTAAGAGAAGATGCCTTTCCCTGCAGTAGGACATAACGGGCTGGTATGATAAGATTATGACGATAAAAGTTATTTTGCCAAAATCCTATATTAAAGTATATATGTGTAGATTATGAATCTCCTACAGGCAGCTGTATATTTTTCGGTGTATCTAGTATAGAAAAATCTTCTCTTTACATAGGTACGAAACTGTTTAGGGTACATTAGGTAATGGGCCGTAGCGTAATAATATCTATGAGACATCTTATTAGCCACCAATGATGGCGACCATGGTGTACCTTTAGAAAAGGTATAGTCATTATTGGATGTTTTTAGGCTCATGAAAGTTTGTGTGAGTATATTTGTTACAATTTAGCGCTTATACGGCTGATCCGATTTCGATGAATATCTGGTATGTAAATAGATTCGGTGCCAAAAACGGACATAGGCTACTTTTTATCCCGAAAATCGGTCCGGTTCCCGAGAGAGACAAAATTCATTTTACGCGCAGGCAAAGCCGCGAGGAGCAGCTAATAATATTACAAAAGCAAAAAGGATTAAACATGAAAACAAACTTGGGTTAAGAGTCACTCGAATCTTCAGACTATAGAGAAATCTTATCAATCCAGCAATTTCGAAGTTTCAGAGTGACAAACAAACAAACACTTTTACAATAACATTATCAGTACTTACCGAACTTATTGAGGACAAAGATAAAGTACTCAGTAAAGATAATAATTGATTGCAATGTCAATATTATTTGATTACTTTGTACTATTATAGTCCACGGACATCATTGTTTCTAACTTCATTCAGAAGTGATTGTTGATATGATTAAAGTGAATTGTTGACTCAATAAGTTGGTTTTGAATTTTGGATTTTAGGTTAAGTGGGGATAAAGTGGGCATCCGGTCTAACTCTAGAGTATGAAATCACCATTAACTGTAAGTGTAATAATAGGTGACTGGCGATTATTACGTATTAAATCATCTTACTACGGTGAACAATTTTTATGCCAAACCTGGTGACCATTATAAGTATATTGTCCAGCAATACTTTGTACGGTAGTAGATCCACGCTGGTTTCAGCATGAATGTGTTGGATCGACCGGGGAAGTACTACCCTCTCATAGAAGATCGACGTAAGAGTAATAATATCCGTACTATTGCGTTTCGTTCTGTGAATGAGAGCGTCGGAAGCCCAATTTCTCCTCTTTTCTTTTTCCACCAATGAGAGGCCACCATACCAACAGTTTAAGACGATGGCTTTTGCTATAGTGGCCACCGCTTCTGGATTCCACTGACTGCTTACCATCAGGCGGGATGGAGTCACTTGGGTAGACTAAAAAAGCTAAAATTTCTATGTGTGTGCGTGTGTTGGTTACCACTCAAAGCCTGAAAAACTGAACCGATTTCTAGCTAGTAGCGCAATATAGTAATAAGTAGGTTTTATCTATAATTTATCTCCTCATCATAAGAAAAGAGGAAGTTATCATTATCACTTTACGAACATAATACCTGTGCATGTAGACACGCAGACATACCTTTAACATTATTTACTTGTACTATTGTTTTCCCTCTTTTTTTAATACAAACAATAGCTACTACAAGAGTTTATCTTCACACGTTGTACTCGACATTGAACAAGTAATTAATAATTAATCGATCTTTCTATATTACGTCTTTATAATCTCTATGCTAATTAAAGTTTAAGGTGTAACATTCGATACACTTATTCAGTTCAGAGGGCCTAGTGCGAGTTTATTTAACGTTAACGCGATATAAATAACGCTTCTGCTTATTACTTAGTGTTAAGTGTACCCCTAGTCGTATTACAACACTCATGAGAAGAAATAAAGTGGTTACGAGGGACCACCGGCAAAGACCATAATTTTTTAATAATTATACATCAATAAAAAGCTGGTTACAAAGAATATCATGTGTGTAAACACGTGATTGATTAGCCACATTAAATACTCATTAGATTATTTACCGCATCACAATCCAAAACATAATCTGGTCTATTCCAACTCTTAATTATTATTTAATTAACTAGAATATCAGATTTAATTATTTAATCAGTGCGTTAATACTCTTTAATGGTTTTTTAACTGCGGTAAGGAATAATCCTATCTGGCCTGTATGTTAAAGATACCTATATCACGATGCGGTAGAAGATCTGCATGGTTTCTCTGCCCCGAGATGCGTCTCGCAGCAGGCGAAATAAGGTAAGGAGAGCACTGGTACGATATAGCGGCAACGGAGCTCCTCTCCTTAGCCTGAGGACGGCCATCGTGGTGGTTTTAGTCAGTATATCCGACTTAACCGCCTACCCTCAGGTAAGAGGCATGTATAGCATTTCCTCCACTTTAAAAAAAATAGGGTATTTCCTTTACTGTGCGTCGTTTTTTTATTACTGAGAATGAAGCATGCTTTCAACATCTCATTATTTACCTAAACAATTGCCAAACAGAGGTATTTGCATAGCCTTCACGCAGGCTCTTCACCTTATCAGCGGGCTTACTAAAAAGTATTTATATTGTGGAGTATGTGGAGTCTCTCTCCAAAATTACTTTATATAAACTATTTTTATTATTACTAGGAAATAGTAGGTATTGTTCTTCATTGTTTAAAAGATATACTACCTAATTAGGTACCAGTAACCATTATGGTTTCATTGCCTCTGTGGTTCGGTGGTACTGCGTACTGTATCACGCTGAGATATTAGGTTCGATGCTCGGATTGGATAGTGATAATGAGTTATGGATAGTGATAATGAGTTATGGATAGTGATAATGAGTTATGGATAGCGATAATGACTTTTTCTGCAGTATTAACCCGGAGTTAAGATTTGTGCCAGTGAATGAAAACAGTAAATGTTAAACACCTCTTCGGGGAAAAAAGTAGTGAAGTAAAGTTGTATGTACCTTTGCAACAATTATAAGGGACACTGAGACACTTACCCCGGACAATGGTTGTTTTTCAGCGTCTGCTTCTGCTAGTTTCTTATCCGGGGGATCCCCCGGACTTTTCTCGTTAGAATTTATGGAAGCCATACTGTAGGTATTGTCGTGTGCTCCAATTTCATCTGTAACAATGTAAAATAGACATTATTTCTCTAGTAATAAGGTTTATTTATCTTTTAGGCAGAATCTGAAAATTTTATTAAACAAAGACTGTTTTTCGGATAACTTATTTAAAACCACGCAACAGATTGTATAACGGTTTTCGAAAAGCAGATAATTTCAAATATTTATAATGTTGTAAAAAATACCCGTATGACGTACTCGTGCGAAGTCGGGTTGCATAACTATGCGTCTACTAGCTAGTAGTTGTTATAATGTATTAATCTTAAGTATGAGTGTTCTTCCAATGACCTTTATATAATAAAGAATTAACGAGATTGAAGTGGGTGGTCTCTATTACAAAGAATTGTGGCCGAAACTGATCTGTCCGACTGGCTTGAATGCATCATATGATAGAGATTCAAGATAGTTTGAATGCAAGTGATTTCCAATTGGAGCGTACCAGCACTGTACAGAAAAGAGACTGTGTGAATCTTCTCTATTTATGAGAGTTTATATAGCAACAGTGTAGATGTAGTATACAAAGACTAAATCATTCCTTACTCGGAAATTTATAGCGGAAGATTTTGTTTGTTTGAACAAATTTCTGGCACTACCAGTCGGATTTGAAAAAATATTTTTTTGTTTGATAGCCCAGTTCTTGAACAAGGTTATAGGCTATTTAACATTACGCTACTGGCCACAGGAGCAGAGCAGTAAGCAAATACGCAGTAAAACAATAAATTCAATCAAAAAAAAACATCTAGAAATAACAAAAGACAGTAATATCTGTCATTACGTGCCTTTGGTTAGTATAATTTGTTTTGTTATTGCATGCCTTAATTTGAGAAAGCTTGAGCTCAAGGTCTATCAATGCAGAGAAGGATGGCGCAGCAAATGTTGAAATGTATAATGTACTGCTACAATTTAAAAGCAAATAATGTCGTATTATAAACGTCACTATGGTTATTAGTATTACCCATTTATGTATCCAACAAATTCTTTGCTGGGTCGCTTGGGCTATAATTCACTGCAGGTAAGACGGTCATTCGATCAACTTTTGACTGCATTTAAAATCCTGTATGGAGCTATTGATGCACCTCACTCGCATGCCGAGCTTATTCACCTGAGAGACCGAGCCAGGCAGCATCCTATGTTTGCAGTACCACGCTGTCCCACCGTTGCGCATTCCATGTCTCTAGTACCGCGTATAATATAGGGACTCAGTGCCCTGCTGGCATCAAGTCATGGACTGGATCTGTTTGCTGATGAATGGAAGTTGATCTGGTCTGAATGTTTAAGTTACGAGACGACAGAGTGTAAGCTGCTGTTATTTACTGTGTAATAAGGGTAATTGATTGTTGTCGTTCTGATTACAATAAAGAAATATCTAGTACTATTTAGTTTTTATAGTAATAAAGACAGCAATACTTTTCGGGGTTCAGCATGAATAGAGATCGACTGGTAAGGTATCTACCGGCAACAAGCAATAATTACTGCTGATTATCTTCTTTTACGACGCAAGGTTTGAAATGTAATCGAACTGCACATGTAGCTTGATAAGGGTTGCTGCTGCCTGCCGGGTGATTTCAAACGTTCAGTTATGTATATATATGTGTATATATATGAAATAATAGTTAATTGATAAATTGTCATAAATGCAATTTTACTTCAATCGCTTATTACCCGTATGCAAAGTAGGTCGAAGTTCGCCTGAAGACATATTTCTTTGGCAACGAACTTATTATCATTTTATTAGACTCTGTGCACTGCTGATAAGTTAGTATTAAAAACTTCCTAAGTGCATTAAACACGATAGATCTTACAAGTTTAACAGTTTTAAGCGAACTTTCAGCAGGCATGATTCAGTTGGTTCGATTGTACATAGTAAATAGAAGGACCCAACCAGTCTCGTGTCGATAACACTGTATAGGTACCTATCGTTTCTTCGATAGCGGGTGGTCGTCATTATTGTTAAACCTATATACTAAGCTATCTACTATTTGAGAAACAAATAACAATAAGTATATAAGAGATCATAGTGTATACACAGCTCGTTAATATGGGCCGATAAGCCAATAACTGGCATGACTACTAGTATTGTTATGTCATAACACTGATAAGTATGCTAGTGATGACACAAAATAAATCTTAAAAAGAGATATCATTTGTGCGAATTCAGATTTTTTTATATGCGTACGTACAGTCGACCATAAAATAGCTTTACCACCCTTAGAGTAAATGTCGTTTGCATATTAAAAAACAATAATGTCTATTCTTGCTTGCACCATCATAGGGCTTTTTTAGAACCTAAGTGTTCACTAAGACGGGATTTAGCTAAATTCATCCTCTAAGGGGGTAAAAAAGTCGAAATAGCCGAGTGGAAAAGGCAACCGCTTCGTAAACCGAATTATTAGGTTCGAATAGGGGCAAGTACCAATGTGATTTTTCAAATCATCATGTACTAGAACTAAGAAAGTACCTAAGTACTTCTTGGACTTTTCTGACTGATAGTGAAGAAAAACATCATAAGGAAACCTGGACTTAAAAATCTGAAATTGCTAATCCGCCTTGAGCAAGCGTGGTGATTAATGCTCATGCCTTCTCTAAGAGGCCTTTGCCCTGCAGTGGTGCAGTAAACAGGTTGGTATTATTATTATATTATTAAGGGAGTAAAAGGGGTGGCAGTTTGTATAAAATTTATATACTTTTGGTAGTAGGGTTTCCAAATAACTAGAAAATACTCATTAAGTATTTGAAAAATATACAGATAATTATTTTTCTAAACAACTCTAAAGCCACCTTTTACTGCCACCAAAAAGAAAATTGTGACTTTTTTTTATTTTTTTATATATATTAGCCTACCAAAGTGACTCCACCCCGCCTGGTGCTGATGGTAAGCAGTCAGTGGAATCCAGAAGTGGCGGCCACCATACCAAAAGCTATCGTCTTAAACTGCTGGTATGGTGGCCTCCACTATGGCGGCTGGGAATAGGGTTCGAGGAAGGGAATGAGGGAGGTGAGGAAAGAGGAAAGGGGGGAAATTGGGCCGCCGGCACTCTCACTTACCGAACGAAACGCAGTAGTAAGGATACTACTACTCTTAAGTCGATCTTCTATGAGAGGGTAGTACTTCCCCGGACGATCCGGCCCATTCATGCTGAAACCAGCGTGGATCTACTACCGTCTTGTATTATTTATTTGCAGTTAATTAGCCGTTGCTAATACAATGATTTACCAATGCTGAACCAGATCCTTTTTAGCAGCATCATGAGACCATACTACTTTGGTACTAACGCACTTGTCTGTCCTTTGTGTTTGTTAAACTCTTTAGCGTTAATAATGTACCTACTCTTTTTCTTGTTTTTTCTATAGAATGTATCTCGTGTGTGTTACTAAATAAATGTTTATTCTTTCTTTCAATGTAGGTCATGACGAATCTTCATCATTTTAATGGAAAGACTGGGGGAAATAGACCTACCAGTTATCGCTACCTTGACCGATCCTGAGCCGCCCTCATCCTTCAACTGTCATAACAAATAGGTATATTTTTTTAGAAACGCTTCTAATACCAGACGTGTTGACAACTGGCCCGTATGACTATCATTTGTATAGTAAAATAGATATATTTTGCATACACAACCTTGTAACAGATTGCAAGCCGTGATTATTCATAGCTCACGTAAGAGAAACTATAATAATAATGAGAATCAGTGCAATGTCACTGCAACGAAATCAAACAATGTCCAACCTCCTTATGTGTATTCTATCGTCTGTACAATGGGCTGTGTTCCGAGGAATTGTTTAGGATGGTGCCAACGACCACTTTTTATCATCGCACCTCCCGCCATCGGCTAGGAGTTCATCCTCACACCTTAGAACCTCATAGGTCCCGTACAATGAGGTTTCAGAGAAACTTTCTCCCTCGTACGATAAGGTTGTGGAATGAGCTCCCCGTCGAGGTTTTCCCGAGAGACTACAACATGGAGTTCTTCAAGAAAGGAGTTAAAAGGTTTTTAACAGGGTCGGCAACGCGCTAGTGATGCTCCTGGTGTTGCAAGCGTCCATAGGCTACGGTAACTGCTTACCATCAGGCGGGCCGTATGCTTGTTTGTCACGTTAGTCTTATAAAAAAAAAATGTATGTTAAAATTACTTTTTTTTTATATACATTTTTGGTGGCAAACAAGCATACGGCCCATCTGATGGTAAGTGGTAACCGTAACCTATAGAGATGGCTGTGTTTTCCAAGCAGCTGTGTTAGTATGAAACTAATATCACCGACGATCGACATCTATATCTATACTATTATATAAAGCGGTAGAGTTTGTTTGTTTGAACGCGTTTATCTCTAGAACTACCAATCGAATTTGAAAAATCTTTTTGCGTAGAATAGCCCAGTTGTAGAGGTAGGTAAGGCTATGTAACATCACGCTATTGGCGACGGGAGCAGAGCAGTAAACAAAGACGCGGATGAAACCGCGATGCGAAAAACTAGTAAAAATATATGAATCTAAATGTATAATTAACATAATTAATATCGATGGAAATTCACTGCATACGTAATTATCAAATATACAGGTTTGTTTATAGGCTTAGAGACAATAAATAATACCACATGAGTAGATAAAATATACGAAAACAAATGTGACGCCTCTCTTTCTAAGAGACGAGGCCTTTTTATGACTGTTATGTTGAATATGGGACGTTACGACGCATCCATCATCCGACGATATCCAGAAGATATTCACTCTTCTGGTGGACTGGAGGACCCTACACGCTTTCTGATACACCCAGTTGTCTCTTAATACATGAAGAATTGGTGCTACTTTATTCTAGACAGAAGAAAATGGTGATTGACCTTAGATTTTTCAGACCGAACTTAGCAACAGATATTGCTATATAAAAATACTGGTATTTCAGAACTTAGTCATTAGAGACATTAAATAATACACAGGACAAAAAAATCAAATTATGTGACGTAAGCAACTCAGGCACGTACTTAATGTGATCCTGATTACATCCACTCGATCTTCTACTGTACGCTAGTTAGAAGACATTTTTATGTAGGCAAGTAGCTTATCTGTTTTAGATATTTCCTTAGTTGCCTTAACGACGGAATAAATGGGTCTATTTTGCACAAGAGATTATAATATAATGAACCGAGTTTCAAACTAAAAAACAAGCCTTACCAATAACAGTATATCCGTCCTGCCTTCTCCAGAATTTGTTAAACTCCAGCTCAATTCTAGCCCCCATTGTTAACAACGACATTTTTAGGACTTTAACAATTAAAATAAAAGGACAAACACTTCACTTGAAAGTTGCGGAATTACTAAACAAGATCACAATGCAATCGCGGAACAGACATTTATTTACTCCCCGAAAAAAAATAACGTCAAAGACACACAAAAAGTAAGAAGTTTAATTACATTACAACTATGTCAGATAACTACTGATAAAATTCACTTTGCAGAATTAAGATATAATTGCTAATTAAATAAATGACGTCATACTTAAAAAATCACATAAATCATACTATAAACAAAAATCAAATCACACACGCACAAACAAAAATTCAAATTTTAGAACTGATGTTCCATTTTTTTTAATTTTTATTCGAAATTCTACATATTAGACGGTTATATACTTATGCCATTTTTTAAATTAAATTCGATATTTAAATTCACGTTAGACGGGTTATTCGGATCACATTTTTGTCGTCACTGATTGGTATACATCAAGTTATAATATTGTTTATCTTCTTTAATGAGGGTAAAGTATGCGCTTGCGCACCCGTTCTGTTTATGACTTGGAGGTGATAATACATAATTTACTACTTTAGTTAAATAGACTTATTATTGTATGTAATATTTTCGCACTACTTGTGCGATTAGTTATATAAAAGTAACTGCGTATATAACCTTTTTAAAATAATATAATAGTGGGTAGTAAGGCCATTTGAATGTTTGGCTTACATTCTAAGTGCAAGATGCTCTAGATACTCGTTGCTAACCACTGTTATGTCACGTTTTTTGATTATTACATATCATCATGCTTTTTCTACAACGTCATACCTAAGCAGAGAAGTTTTAAACGATTATGAAGACGTAGCATTTATAAGTATTAATGTAACTTTTTCAAAGTTTTATACTTAATCCAAGATTATCTTGTATACTATTGACAGATAAAGTAAAGCATCGTAAAGAAATTTAGACTACAACAAATACAGTTAAAAGATTCCTCGCATCTAAGTGACCTGAGGCTCTAGACAAGTGCGAAAGATTGCTATTCTAGTAGTATTCCACGGTAGTAGATCCACGCTGATTTCAGCATGAATGGGCCGGATCGTCCGGAGAAGTACTACCCTCTCATAGAAGATCGACTTAAGAGTAGTAGTATGCGTACTACTGCGTTTCGTTCGGTGAGTGAGAGCGCCGGAGGCCCAATTTCCCCTCTTTCCTCTTTCCTCACCTCCCTTATTCCCTTCCCCTAACCCCATTCCCAGCCATTTTGGTATAGTGGCCGCCACTTCTGGATTCCACTGACTGCTTACCATCAGGCGGGGTGGAGTCACTTTGGTAGGCTATAATATAAAAAAAATAATATTCTATTCTATGACTAGAATAGCAATCTTTGACACTTATCTAGGGCCTCTGGTATTACAGACACCATATCCTTAATGTAAACAAAGGAAGGCCTACACCATGAGTAACTTACAACTAAATTATAAATATGTATCTATTTATTTTACTTCATAGAGTAATCAACTTAATTGTATTAGAAATAAGGTTTAACATTGCAATGAATACTTTCACTATTTTGTGACCTTGTCTTTTTGAAGCGCAAGGTTAGTCTATGAAGTTTTTATATATACCATAGATAGTGATACAGTTAAAAAGCAGCAGATATTATAGTGACTCATTTAGATTAGCCAATTCACGATCCGCTCCTCTCCACGCCGCCGCCGCCCAGCTCCGCGTCAATGGAAACGCACCCTTAAGGCGTGATCACCATCTGCGCTGGCGGTTTACCAATTTTACACTTTTATTTTCTGTCGTGAAATTAATAAATACTTTCTAAAATATTGCTAGATGATGATGACGTGTCATAACACTTAGGAAACCGGGGTCAACGACGTCAATTTTTGAGATGTTAGGTTTAATAATCAAATAAACAACAACAAAGAGATTGTATGTAATAATTACATATTATTACGGTTGAAAAACTAATATTGGACAGTGCCATCTCACATTTAGATTAAGAACTACTTAATAAAATATCGTTCGTGATGATGACTCATCGTGAGACAAAACTTTATCAGATTCAGGTGAAAAGAAGCGTGACAAAATACACCTGCAGAGATAATTAAATCTTGTTTCAGTTAGCGTAAAGTTTACAATTGCCAAATCGCTTTTCTACATTGATATGTACTTTGTTACTGAGGACGTAATATTAGGTATTTATTAAATTTCATGCACACTGGCGCAGCGGCTTTCGATATAGGTACGATCTTTATTTGAAAACCCGATTTTATGCAATGGAACGTTCAGAGTTGTACCGCTTTTATAATATGTCAATATGCCTTGACAGCGCTTCATCGCCGAACGAAAAATCGGATTTAAAGAATCATAAATTAAAGTTTCAGTTCAAGTAAAGTTTCTTCAAGATGAACGAAGTAAGTGCATTAAGTTAAGCATTTTTATCATAGCATTTTTAACCTTAAGTACTTACTTTCTAAATTTACCTTGGACATTTCTGACCGACGGTGAAGGAAAACATAGTGAGGAAACCTGGACTCAAAAGTCTGAAATTGCCAATCCGCCTTGAGCAAGCGTGGTGATTAATGCTCATGCCTTCTCTATATGGGAAGCGGATTTTGCCCTGCAGTGGGACAGTAAACAGGCTAGTATTGTTATTATAATAATTTAGAAAAATTTGTTGCCGATTAACTATAACTGAGATCCACGGAGGAGCGGTAACCAAAGTAACTAAATGTGGGCAAAACCGCGCTGCATACATTATAATAAACAGAATATGACCGTAGAGAAATGAAATTTTCCAGTAGATTGTAATAAGGTTATTGATCAAAGGTTAATAGGCTATCTTGGACTGTTAATACGAGTAGTAGGTACACAGTGGTTTGTTGCCCCACAGTGTGAGAACGATATATCTATGCTATTATTATAAAGCGCAAGAGTTTGTTTGTTTGAACGCACTAATCTCGGAAACTACCAGTCGGATAAGTGAAAAAGTTTATTTGTTTGTTTGTTTTAACGCTCTTATCTCTAGAACTACTAGTCGGATTTTAGTAATTCTTTTTGCGTATGATAGCCCAGTTCTCGAGGAAGGTTATAGGCTATGTAACATCACGCTACTGGCGACGGGAGCAGAGCAGTAAGCAAAGACGCGGATGAAACTGCGCCGCAGGAAGCTAGTTATTACATAAAGTATACTGCCGGCGGTAAACGAGCACGCATCTACCCTGATGGTGTGGTAACTGTTGCTCATATCTTCAAAGCGAAGTATAATTTTCTGTAGAATCCGGTACCAGTGGCTGCCACCATGCTACAAAAGTGACTACACTTTACCTGATCGTAAACATTCAGTGGACACATAAAAAGTGGCCAATGGTGACCGTCACTTCTGGATTCCACTGACTGCTTACCATCAGGCAGAGTAGAGTAATTAAGTAGTTTGGTAGGCTAATATAAAAAAAAACCATCCTGATTACCATTGTGGCAAACCGACCACTAGCAAAGTATATAAAACCTAGCGGTTGTAGAAACTTTAGTGGTGCAATTAATCAACCGGATGACGCTCAAATTATTGTCAGAAGATACCTAGCAGGAAAATTTAACACTAAGCCAACAGCTGTGTGACAATAAGCTGGTCGAGTATGACCCCTACTAATAACTATATTTGTGAAACGGGTCTACTCGTGTTAGAAAATTTTATAAGGTTCTATACCTCTTACCCAACGTTTCGCCTGACTCAGAGTCAGCCCGTGACCATGGTCGCCCGGTCGGTGTAATTCGAGTAGACCCGTTTCACAAATATAGTTATGTGTACAAATCGTGTGAATTTAAAATATTTGATCCCTACTAAGTAAATTCGAAATTACCTACAAGAAGAATCAGCACGTATATCCAGATCCAGAAAACTTCAAACATATTCCCTACTAGCTTTCCGTGCTGCGGATACAGCAGTCTTTGCTTACTGCTCTACTCCCGTCGCCAGTAGCGTGATGTTACATAGCCTATAACCTTCCTCGGGAACTGGGCTATCATACGCAAAAAAGAATTTTCAAATCCGACTGGTAGTTCTAGTGATGACAAACAAACAAACTCTTCCACTTTAAAGTTATACTAGCAGTCACAGACACAATACTATTAAGTCTAGGGAATAACTCAAAGGAAAGTTTAAACAAAAGAACCCATCAGGTCTAAGTGCTCTGACCTAGTTGAATAGCCACATAACCAAGATACGATTGATATGTGGTTCTTTTTTCCACTGTTTTATTTCCATTCTAAATTACTAAATCGATTTATTTAAGATCTATGTTATCGCAAGGTCATGTTATTTTTTTAACATGAGAGAAGTAGGGTACGAATTTTAGTAGTACCCCAGGGGGAGTAGCTTCTTCTTACAGAAAGTTGTATGTAGACTCTTTATTTCTAATTCCTCCTTTTTAACGACTAACTACGACAGACACTACTTTTCGCCACTAGCTGGCGCCACTTTGGTCAAAAATCTTTTATTTTGACAGCGCTATCAAAACAAATATTTTTAGTGTTCATTTAATTTTTTTCTTTTTTTATTTACAAAATGGATAATTCACGTGCTTAAGAACAAAAGAAAATTGCTGAGAAGGTTTTCTAAAACTGCGCCCACGAGGGGGCAGCACCGATACGTCAGGTCTAGCTGTCAAGCGCTTTTAGAAAGTTAAACCCTTATTGGCCCATTGTGAAAGTGAGCGTGGCGCCAACTGGTGGCGAAAATTTTTCTAAACACCCTCATTTGTTGCGGGACCCAAGATAGTTTGTAGTTCGGAGCTCCCTAGTGTAAGCTCGGTGTTCGACGTAGTTTATATATATCGCTTAATAATATTATGCGATATGATAACCGACATATACGCGGGCGAGCTGCGGGCAACAGCTAGTGTTATATAAATAACACTAAATGTTTCTACTATTCGCCAATAGATGGCACTGTCACAAGCATTCGTTAATAATAATTATTTATTATAATTTAAGAAATCAATGTAATAATTTATGAATGAATATAAAAGGTCATGTATTTCCACCTTGTGCCGTCTTTTTAAGGATGCTATTAATTACATGATAATTATGAAAATTATTAAATGTTAGAGGAAAATGTAAGCTGTATATCTGCCTACCTATCTACCTAGTTTTCCTTCATGTCATTGTAGATTTCCTGGCTTATGATCAATATTAATATTTTAAATGTGAAAGTAATTCTGTCTGTCTGTCTGTTACACTTTTACGCCTAAACCAATAAACCGATTTTGATAAATGATAAAGAGATAGACTAGACCTTGGAAAAACATAGGCTACCTTTTATTGCGAAAAATGGCGTGAAGGGTTTCAAATAGGGTAGAAGATTAAAATTTAATTCATGCCGACATTCACGCAGGTGGAGCAACGGGCAATAGCTAGTTTCCCATAAATATTAATGGTGTTTTCAATGACGTGGTGGTATTTATTTTCTTAGTCTTAGCATCGCCGCCATCGTGTTTGCCTGTGAACATTTAAATAGCTCCAACAATTCTTTTACTACATTCTAATGCTAGTTTAATGCTTTTGTAATGCATTAAGCATCTTCATTACAACTGCATTGACCACGATAATGCTTCTCTAATGCTATTTATACCTTCTTTGACCACATTAATGCTCCTGTAATGCAATTAAACCCTTTGAACATGTTACTTGGGTAGTACCTGAGGGCTACTATGTCAGCCGTTTGCACGATGGGTTTTGGAATGGGACCACCACTCATGGAAACCACTGACTATATACCATCAGGCAGTGTTTATTTAATCGATTGTAAATTTACAAAAAATACCTAAGCTAAAATCCTATTCTATGACATTATAATTACACTAGCTGGTGCCCGCAGCTCTGCCCGCGTGAATGTCGGTTATATCTTGATTATACATTGACGATTTTTCATACAAACTTTCATCGCCTATTTCAACTCCTTTAACAAATTTTTCACGATAAAAGACAGCCTATGTTGTTCCCCGAGGTCTAATCTATCTCTAAAGCAAATTTCAACAAAATCAGTTCAGTGGTTTAGGCGTGAAAGCGTAACAGACAAACAGACAAAGTTTCTTTCGCATTTATAATATTGAATATTATTATATAAGAAATTTTATAATATTAAATATTATTATAAGAAATTTTACGACAAAATTAACTTCTACAATTTGCGAAACACAGTCGCATTTTCTAAAGGTTGTATTATTAATACAGAAAGACCAGCTCCAAGCTTGTAAATGAAGTATATTTTCAGCAAGTATTTAGTGTCATTAGTTAAAAGTAAAATGAACTAAAGAAATAAGGTTCATTATTGAACGCTTAAACTTACATAATCAGTAAGATGACACAGTGACCTAGTTCCGTACATAAGTTCTTACTTGAAATGTGTCGTACCGCGTGAATACAAGGATATGTATCTTGTGTTATTTTCTTTATGAACGAGTGGCCCACTTAAAAGTATACAAGTCAAAGCTTGGCTACTTTTGCGGCCTATAGAAATATGTGCAACTGCTTTGTGGTTATAGGTATAATTATGGAACAAAACTTTATATGAATTGTTCTAAATCTGGGTGTATAGTCGACTGTTGGGGACACGTTAGTTGACCTATAGTTTTTAAGTGTTTTTTTTTATATTATAGCCTACCATAGTGACTCCACCCCGCCTGATGTTAAGCAGTCAGTGGAATCCAGAAATAGCGGCCACTATACTAAAAGCCTTCGTCTTAAACTGCTGGTATGGTGGTCTCCACTATGGCGGCTGGGAATGGGGTTAGGGGAAGGGAATGAGGGAGGTGAGGAAAGGGGGGAAATTGGGCCTCCGGCGCTCTCACTTACGAACGAAACGCAGTAGTACGGATACTACTACTCTTAAGTCGATCTTCTGTGAGAGGGTAGTACTTCCCCGGACGATCCGGCCCATTCATGCTGAAATCAGCGTGGATCTAATACCGTAAACGTTTTACATGGGACTCGTATGTAGCGCAAGCACAGTGCCCTCAGTCGTTTAATCGCATTTGTTTGATAATGTTTAAGTATAGGATTACTCCTATACTGTACACTGTTTACACAGTGTACCCAATATTCGGTATTTTATTTGAGAATTCTCACGCGTGACGCATCGTAACTTTGAAGAACAACACATGTAAGAATTATATTGGTTCAATAGTAAGACCCAACATCGACCATATTTATATGTATTTGCTTTATTACATTTAACTAATATTTTATTTAAAATTTAATTTTGAATAAAATATATATATAATCATAGATATATATATATATATATATATATAATATATATATATCTATGATCGTGACAACTGTCACTGTACTGTGGTCATTTAGAAGCATAAATAGACAAAATTGTTTTGTGATATGCAAACGAAATTAGAGATGCTGTGAATATTCGCTCTATTTAACACACTAAACCAGACATCAACCATTTTGTCAGCTGTGTTCTAAAACATGCAAGAATTAGTTATATAATTATGACTAAGTAACTATTAATAATTACCAAATGTACTAATTATTCAAAAGTGTTGTAGTTAGAATACATCTGTGTAAACAAATTACTAACGTCAGCGAACTGGCTGTAGTTTAATTAGCTGACTTCACGTAATTTTAACTTTTCATCAAAATGAAATAAATGCTTTGAATTTGAGTTTGAGTTTAACTACTAATATTAATAATAATGTATATAGAATGTTTGTGAAAACTGAAATAATCTGGTTATTATGATACTAGCTTTCCGTGGCGCAGTTTCACCTGCGTCTTTGCTTACTGTTCTACTCTCTTCACCAGTAGCGTGATGTTATAAAGCTTATAACCTTCCTCGAGAATTAGGCTATAACACGCAAAAAGAATTTTACAAGTCCGACTGATAGTTATAAACTCTTCCGCTACATATAATAGTAAGTATAAACTATATAGCTTTCCGCGGCGCGGTTTCACCCGCGCTAAGTTATATCTTTGGTTACTACACTACCGTCGCTTGTAGCATGATGTTACAGCCGACCTTCCT
Source organism: Parascotia fuliginaria (assembly GCA_963082885.1). Lineage (NCBI taxonomy): Eukaryota > Metazoa > Arthropoda > Insecta > Lepidoptera > Erebidae > Parascotia > Parascotia fuliginaria. The sequence continues at coordinate 8,567,936 of OY720196.1, read as the reverse complement.
TGGCTATCAAAAGCAAAAATAATTATTCAAATCCTATTGGTGGTTCCAGAGATTAGCGCGTTCAAACAAACAAAGAAACTCATCCGCTTTACCTATATATTAGTAACTAATTGGGCTCTGGAGTTCATTGAACGTGGTCTAGCCTTTTTATAACAAATAACAACATAGATGACAAACAAACATACGGTTCACATGACGTGACGGTACCTACATAATTATAGTAGCTGTATTGTTATGATGTCCAAGCAAAAAATATAATAGTAATGGCTGTGTACACAACACAGCTATTGAGATAAAATAAAAAGAAAATACCAGCTTGTTTACTGTCCCATTGCAAGCCAAAGGCCTCTTGTCATATAGAGAAGGTATGAGCAGTAATCACTACGCTTGCTCAAGGCGGATTTGCAATTTCAGACTTTTGAGTCCAGGTTTCCTCACGATGTGTTCCTATTGAGTTATTTGAATTAAAGCAAACGATCAAGGTACATTTCTTTAACTATGATACAAATACTTCGTTCCCACGAAACATCACCACAATTAAATACCAATGCAAATAGGAGACGATTCTGATTATCCTTTTTAAAAACAATCTACACTTATATTACTACCTTCCCGCAGCGCGGTTTCACACGCGTTTAGTTACTGCTCTGTTCCCGTCGCCAGTAGCGTGATGTTACATAGCCTATAACCTTCCTCGAGAACTGGGCTATCATATGCAAAAATAATTATTCAAATCCGACTGGTAGTTCTAGAGATTAGCGCGTTCAAACAAACAAACAAACAAACTCTTCCACTTTCTATAATAGTATAGGTTTCTACGGCCTGAAAGTCCTGAAACTGTCTTTAGTAACCACGTTTTACTATTTGTAAAAGGACAATGTCTTGTAAGTTATAAAACACTTGTACAAACACTATTCAGTACTTACTTATCACTATACGGTAATACGGGCTTGTCTACACAGTAATAAGTATATTAAAACAAAGCGGTGTCTATCCTCTCGTAGGGAAATTACAGAGTGAACGGAAAAACGTCGACAAAAGTATGTTTATGGTATTAAGCGCAATCATTTTAATTGGTAGCTATTAAACTTGTAGAGGTAGCACACCATATACCTCCAAACAACGGGAGGATCTTCCGACCATGTTAGGTGATCGTGCCTGGCGGGCTACTGCCCGACAATTGGTAGTCGGGAACATGTTTATATAGTTAGTTGGTGTGAGAATGTTAAAATCGCGATTCAGGTTCCTATACATCTTGTATGGGAGTGGTTTAAATTTGTTGATAGCGCGATCTTTGATATCTATGCTGTAAACTCGTATTCCTCGCCTTCACTTGGATTTTCTCTGTGTGTCATCATTGGCCAGATAGATGACGCCACAAACTTATAACATGGGCATCCAACCGAGTGATGGCAGTGTCAGTATAGATATACATATAATATTAAGAAAACAAAAAACCCACCTGCCTAAAACAAAATGAAAAGAAAGAAACTCATTTTTTTTTTCTCGTGCTGATGCTACATTGTAATTTTAAATATCACTCCCACAATCAATGCAAATCTAATGACACTCCATACGTTAAAATCTATCTAGCCATTTAGGCTGTAGAGCGTGCCAAAGAAATAGACATACATACATATATACATAAATATTACGCTCGAAAAAAAATTTCCCTTGACTTAGGCAAACATGCAAAAGCATTTTTAAAGCCGCCTTAGTGGAGGCTACCGTGCCAGCAGCTTCAAAAGATGAGTTTTGATATAGTATCTACCACTTCTGAATTCCACTGACTGCTTACCATCAGGCAGAGTGGAGTCACTTTGGTAGACTAATATAGAAAAGAAATTAAGAGCAGTAGCGTTTTAAATATTGTAACAACACCAATTAAATGGTAAAATTATAAAATTAATTACATCAAAATAGCCACTTAAATCTAATTTTAATCAAATAATCCGCCCCTGTACCGGGAGCAACCCGGTACAAAGGTGCCCATAATACTTGGCAATGGCCAACCTTTGCACCGGGAACGACCCAGAGCGGGATTAACCACACACATTGTTGAGGCTTTTAAATAAAACTTGACGTCTGCAATTTGGGACGATTATGATAAAAACCTCACAAGTAAACTTGGTTGAAGAAATTGGCTATTTAAGTCTGAAGAAAATGTAAGTACAGAGAGCTCAATAGTGCGAAACAGATATTGTGACAATAGACCTTTCGAATACACAGCTGATTCGGCTTTTGTTGTTTGCAAACATGTATGCTTCATCACTAGTAACGTAGGTATTAACGAATCAAGTGAATCATTATTCACCAAGAGCTCATTTTGCTAATCGATCTAAATGCAAGTAGGTCGAAATTCGTCTAAAGACAGATTTTCTCTTAACAACGAGCGTATTATCATTTTATTTGACACTAACATTTTATAGTACACTAATGTTATGTTTGTGTTCAAAACATACAAGTTTGACAGTATTAATAAAATGATTCAGCTGATTCAATAGTACAATAAATACGTAACATTTATACTATGTTAACGTGTATTTTATGCACATCTGCATATGTAAATATAATGATGACCTTTCTTGAAGGCGTTGCATCTTTTACATAAAGTATTGTTGTAGAAAATATTGTGACATGTTTACCTGTATGTACTATTGCTAGCTTTAACACAAAGGAGACATTTAACTTATTTTACGTCGATTATTATGATACTGGTTCTCTTACCGACGTAAAATATAAGTTTCCGTACTAATGCATTTATTTAGTTCGTTGAGTAAGACCGCTGGAAGCCCAGAACCCTCTCGCTTCTTTTTGCTTTTTTAACCGACTTCAATAGCGGAGGAGGTTTCTCAATTCGACCTTATGTACCTATGTTTTTATGTGTTTGCATATAACTTCATCATTTATTAGCCGATTTTGATGAATATTTTTTGTTGGAAAGGAAATATCCTAAAGGTGTTACCATAAAACCAGAATCTGATGATGGAATCCAAGAGAAATCCATTTTTACTTTTTTTTTTTTAGTTAAAGAATTATCATCAATCCCTTTTCCATACATATTTGGTACAGGCTTCGGCGCGTTCATAGTTCACTGTTATCACGTGGATCGTATCCTTGTTGGCACTGTAACATGTGCTCTGCTATTGAACTTTATTTTAACTTCTATATTAATAATAACTTAAATTAAAAATATTAATATTAAACAATTTTCCTACAAAATATTTTCTGTGTAATAACTTAAATCACTATGCATGTAAAGTCATATAATAATATGTATTATACATGTAAAGTCCGTCATTGTACCAATTGTTAAACAATTATTTGATTTATATACAAATAGAAGCCATCTTCCTCTGTTCTATTATACTGACTATGCTGTGCCCGACAGGGTCCATTATCGTTACATAACTATAAGATTATTTACCATCTGTTAATACATTGTGGAAGCAATAAACGTAGAGTCGCCTGACCACCTACAGGCCATTAAACTGATACAAACTTATTCTCGAATATTCTCTTCATTCATTGTCTACTTCATAGTTCCCGTTAAGAATAAATTAATCGACTAAATGTAAACTATTTCTGTGGTTCAGATTATAAAACATTGGACTTACAATAGAACTATTGAGCCAATTAGTTCTCACACAAGTAATCCTACTAATATTATAAATGCGAAAGATTGTGTGTGTGTGTGTGTGTGTTTGTTACCACTCAGCACCTAAACGGCAGAACCGATTTCGAAGAAAATTTGTAAGAAGATAGAATCGGTGGCGGAGACGGGACTATGAAAAGAGGCCTTTCCATGCAGTGGTATAATAACGGACCGATATGAATATGATACTAATTTGTATAGAAAACACAGCTGCTCAGGGGCTCTACCCCGACCTTTATAGCAATCTTATTATAAGCCTTACTTTGTCTTTAATCTTGTTTTTAATACTACAAAAGAAAAAGACAAAACAAAAGTAAGTTTAAAATAATACTGCTATATGAGGTAGTGGTAGGCCCTCTGGCGTGAGGTACGGCCTCACCCTGTTTAGGACTCCGAGTTTGCAGGAGGCGGTATTAATGCTATCCCAAGCAATGAATCAACTAAGAACGACGCAAAATCTTCTTAACAGCTTAAACTTCTCAGACAGTTAAAGTATTTAATCTAATAAACAGGAACAAGACAATAATAGTCCAAATTACATAAGACAAATGAATTTTATGAATAGCAAATATGTCTGAAAAGTGTAGTATAATATACTTTATCATTATAACATTGACTGCTAAGAGTCTAGAATAAATATTTGCTCAAACACCCTACTTTGTGACACTAGATTACGCGAAACTCGAGGCTGTAAAGATAGAAGAACGAAGATTAACTTGGTATTGGAATTAATATGCGTTGAATTTTGCTTAAAGTGTAGGCGGAAAAGAAGCTGGTATGATGGAGATGCCTGTTTTAAGAATAGAAGAAACTGACACTAAAACACAACCAATGTTGTGGAGTCATAAAAGAAAGAGGAAGAACAATGCATAATGAAGGTAATTGTGAATGAAAATGATACCCTCACTCATTGAACAAAACGCTGTAGTATAAATAACTTCACTGTTCTGAGATGAATAAATACTACTACTTTACGACAATTGAAAAGGGTTGCTACTTCGTCAGCCAATCAGGCTAATTCATCTTGAATCCCGCAAGGATCTGCTACCACAAAACTAGTACTAAAACTTAAACGATCGCACCGTTTTGTCACGAAGAATATGGCCTAGCGGTAAAAGACAAGTGCTCATCAGTCTACTGAATGGAACACGACAGACAAACCAACACAAGACAGGGCAGTAGCGCCCATAAAATTTCACTCAAACACAAAAACGTGTTCTTGTCACTACAAAGGATGACCTTGAACTGAAACGAAAATTTAGAACATGTTTTCATGTTGCAAACTTGTGATCGATTTATCAGTATTAGGGATTACGACTTGATGACTTAAAAATATTAAATCATATAGTAATACATAGGCACCTTCATATTTGATGTTTTATGATTATTAAGCTATTTATTAACTTTATCAATATAGGTATTAGTTCGGCAACAGGTCAAGATTATAAAAATGGCTTATATTGTAAGGATAACGTTGACAAAAATGAGAAAATATTAATACTCTAAATACTTCTAGCCAACCAAAGTGACTCCACCCCGCCTGATGGTAAGCAGTCAGTGGAATCCAGAAGTGGCGGCCACTATACCAAAAGCCATCGTCTTAAACTGCTGGTATGGTGGCCACCACTATGGCGGCTGGGAATGGGGTTAGGGGAAGGGAATGAGGGAGGTGAGGAAAGAGGAAAGGAAGGAAATTGGGCCTTCGGCGCTCTCACTCACCGAACGAAACGCAGTAGTACGGATACTACTACTCTTAAGTCGATCTTCTATGAGAGGGTAGTACTTCTCCGGACGATCCGGCCCATTCATGCTGAAACCAGCGTGGATCTACTACCTTTAAAATTGCTCCAATAGAATTGGGAATTCTTAACCAGTGAATGTTTTTTAGCATTCTAAGGAAAGTCGCCATAGTATGAGGCACCATGCTATCCATTTGTCGTTGTCACGATGGCTTTTGGGATGGTGTCTACTGCTGGATTCCACATTTCCTGCCTATCATCAAGCAGAGTTTTGACTGCATCTGTGTGTCGCATTGCTTTGATGCTCACACGGGACGAATATTTGTGTGATTCATAGACATTTGTGCCGAGTTTGGATGTAATTTGTTTCTGTTTATTATGTTTGTAAAGTCCCACGTGATAAAAACTAGTAATAAAATCCTGATATATTTATATGTAAGCCGCCGTGTTTGCTTACTGCTCTGCTCCCTTCGCCAGTAGCGTGATGTTATATAGCCTATAACGTTCCTCTAAAACTGGGCTATCATACACAAAAATATTTTTTCAAATCCAACTGGTAGTTCTAGAGATAAGCGCGTTCAAACAAACAAACTCTTCCGCTTTATATGATAGTATAGATATATAATAAAAATGTCGTGATCGCTAACTACAGTATGGGTGCATTAAGTATTGAAATCATAGTCTGTCAATCAAAGGTAATGCATAAATCGTATGGCATACAATGAAGTAATATTGACAGAGATAAATCTGAAGCCTTTGTAAGGAAATGCTTGTATATCATGAAATGCATAAACTATGAATATACCGCCATATTGACTATCCTCTGTGATAGTTTGCACGTGGATTGTTCGTGACGGGTGTTCTTGAAAATTGTAGCCGTGGCGAATAGAAATAAAAGATAGTTTAAACATAAGACTTCTTAAATTCAAACAATAGCACAACCTTTTATAAATAATACTTAATGTATCACTGCTCTTTATTTTTACCTAGCCTTTACAGAGGAGTAAGATCCGAATGTTTCATATATGTATATACTAGCTGTTGCCCGCAACTACGCCCGCGTGTATGTCGGTTATCGCATTTTCCATACAAACTTTCATCCTCTATTTCAACCCCTTCAAGCCATTTTGCCGCGATAAAATATTCATTATGAACTTAACAACGACCGTGACGTGTTGTTTCGATACATAGAAATCGTTCACTTTACTGCACCGTTGGTCTAGTGGTTAGTGTAACTGACTGCGACGCCGGGTGTCGTGGGTTCGATTCCCGCGGAAGGCAAATATTTGTGTGATGAACATTTGTATTTGTCTTCAGTTTGGGTGTTTTCTATGTATATTAAGTATGTATTTACAAAAAAAAAAGTACGTATATGTATTATATTTCAATTATCTAGTACCCATAACACAAGCTCTGCTTAGCTTGGGACTAGATGACGATGTGTGATAGTGTCCACATATTATTATTCTCTTTATTTATATTTTTTTCTTATTAATTACATTTTTAAACAGGTATATATTTATATAAAACAAAAAATACATATTTAAAAATATAAAAAATAGATTACCACCAATTATTATTATTATTCTCTTTATTTAATTATGTACACATAAAATTACATTGTTAAATATATATAAAAAATAATAGAAATATACATTTAAAAATATAAAAATATGGAGACCCACCGATATCGGGTACAGGGACCAAGCTACCGGTGGTTAGGGCTCCAGAGATAGGAACCGCCTCACAATGCGGGCCGTATCAAGGAGCACAGCCTTTTGCATCAGGCCCACGATCCAGCCACCTAACGCGAGCCTCGCGAGATGTTGATGGAGGCTCTTAGGAATCAGTTCATTAACTGATATGACTATCGGAACAATGATCGCCGAATCCACATACCACATGTCGACAACCTAGCGAGCCAAATCCAAATACTTTATCTGTTTATCTTTTTCTGCTTTCACGAGATTGTCATCATGTGGAATGGTGATATCGATGATCATTGCAAGGCGCTCTAATCGATCGATCACCACTTTATCAGGTTTATTGGCAGCAATAGTCCTATCAGTGATGATAGATCGATCCCAGTATATTGTGGCACGACCATTTGTGAGAACTGGGTCGGGCACATATCTGTAGTACGGTACCTCAGAGACTACAAGCTTGTACTTCAGAGCAAGTTGCTGGTGGACGATCCTAGCTACTTGGTTATGTCTATGCAAATACTCGCCGTTCGCAAGACGAGAACAACCAGAGACAATATGTCTTATGGATTCTCCGGGGTAGTGACATGCCCGACAAATGTCTACCGTCCCATCCTTTAAGATAAACTTCCGGTAGTTGTTCGTCATTAGAACCTCGTCCATAATTGCACAGACAAAACCTTCGGTTTCTCCAAAGAGATCACCAAATCGTAGCCAGGATACAGATGTTAATGAGTCGACATCGGGCCCGTTTAAGGCCCGATAGAAGCGTCCATGTAATTCCTTGCTTTTCCATACATCCTTGCGCTCCGCTATACTAAGCACAACAGGTTTGCGCCAGTTCTCTTTAGCCAGACCCAGCGGGGTGAGGCAGTTATCTACAACGACGACATTCCGATGCATATATGAATTTGATTTTATAAAATATTCTCTGAGGTTGCACACCTCACGGTTGTGGAGAGTCTTGACAGACAGAAAGCCACGACCTCCACACTTCCGTGGGATGTACAACCTCATCACCGATGAACGTGGATGATGCATACGGAATGTCGTCAACTGTGTACGGACTCTCCTATCAAGAGCGTCCAGTTCAGTCTGAGTCCATCTGACTATGCCAAAGGAATAGGTTAGGACTGGCATGACCCAGCTGTTAAAGGCCCGCACCTTGTTACCACCAGATAAAAGACTTTTAAGAACTTTTTTCAGGCGGCCAAAGAAACGTTCCTGTAACACCTGTTTCATGTCTTTGTCAGATATACCCAACGCCTGTGACATACCCAGATATTTATATGTTTCGGTTGCAGATAGAGGTCTAAGTCGTGTAGAATCAGACAGTTGTATCCCGTCAGATTCCACAATCCCTCCCCGCTTTGCATGCATGACTGCACATTTATCTATACCAAACTCCATCTTAATAGAATTACTAAAGGTTTCAGTGACCCTAAGTAACTCTATTAATTGGCGATCAGTAGAAGTAAACAATTTTAAATCATCCATGTAAAGCAGATGGGACAAGACCTGACCTTCTCTCCTCAACCGATAGCCTAGCCCTGAACTCTCCAGTATAGTACTGAGAGGGTTCAGTGCCAGACAAAACCATAAAGGACTCAGGCTGTCACCCTGAAATATGCCCCGCTTGATCGTTATCGGTAGACCGTTGCCCAAAAACTGTCGACATCCAGGATAGCGGAGGATGGTCTTCCATTGCCGCATACACGTCTTCAAGAAGGTGCATAGAGTTGCATCAATTTTATACAACTCCAGCACTCTCAAGAGCCACGTATGCGGCACCGAGTCATACGCCTTCTTATAGTCTATCCAGCATGTCGACAGATCCTTTCGGTTACGGTGCACCTGTTGGTTAATGGTCATGTCAATGATCAGGAGCTCTTTCGTACCACATATTATTATTATTATTATTATTATTACTTTTACCTAGTAGCGATGACATACAGAAACGTCAGAGATCAATTACCTAAGCTCCTAGCTCTCTTATACAATTATGGTTTCACTGAATGCTTACCATCAGGCAGAGTAGAGTTACTTTGAAAGGCGTAATAACAATCCTACTCACACACCCATCACTGTGACTTCGGTAACAATGAAGAACCCAAACTAAACACCGAGCTTTGACACTCGGGAGTCCCGGGGACTACTGAACCTACTGTCTTGGGCCCCGCAACGAATTTAATCAGAAGTAAAAAGGTTCGAAATAAAGATGTCTACTTCCCTTGCAAAGCGGGAGACAAATTTAATCTATATGGTTTTTTTTTATATTAGCCCACCAAAGTGACTCCACAATGCTTAGTTGTAAGCAGTCAGTGGAATCCAGAAGTGGTGGCCACCATTTCAAAAGCCAGACTACTGGTATGGTGGCCTTCACTATGATGGCTTAGTGAGACGCTTTTATATGAAGCAAGGCATGTAAAAGCGTCAAAAAACCCAGGATCATAATAAGATGCACACACACATGCGCTAGTAAAGAGTTACAGGCCTTAATTGAGTGACAAAAGTATGCAGTGCTGAACCGTTTCGATTGTGGTCTATTCTTTCTTTTTTTTAAACGTTTTTTGCCTTTTAGGATACCGTCCTAGCACACTCCCAACTCTGCTATCCGAATAATTCGTCTAAGACAAGTACTACTAGTGTACAAGCTCAAAACGAGCTAGCGCAATTAAGCTATTTAGAGCCACGTGCGTCTCTGGTGACCCTCAATTATAATAGGTTTTCTATTGTCTGCTGGCATTCGAAGTGTTAATTATTTGATTAGACGTATCAATTTAAAGATGAATGAACAATACAAGGAATTTTCTATTGTTTTTTACTCCTGTTGTTTGTTGAATCAAGCATTAGAAATAATTTTACCAGCAGGTTTCTTTACCAGCAGAAAAGGGTCTAGGCTTTTGATTTCGTGTTTCTTATAGTTAGTATTTATTATTTTACTAGCTTTCGGCGGCGAGGTTTCACCCTATTTATGGTTACTGCTCTGCTCCAGTCGTATGATGATACATAGCCCATAACAGGCTTTAGCGCGTTCAAACAAAAAAAAGTATAGATAAAAAAGTATAGAATTTCACGGTAAGAGCTCTTATCAACTGATCCTTTTTAAATTCCGCAATAATCCTATTAATATTATAAATGAGAAAGTTCGAGTGTATCTATGTGTGTTTGTTACCACTCAGCGCCTAAAAAGCTGAACTGATTGATTTCGGACATGGGCTACTGTTTATCCCGAAAATCGGTCTGGTTCCTGAGGAAGATAAAATACATTTTAGACGCGAGCAAAGCCGTGCGGCGTAGCTAGTTGTAGATATTTAAAGTGAGAGCATATAACTACAAAGCATTAATATTATAGACATTATTGTCAATGCTACAACATAATCGTACCTTTAAAGGTAATTTAGTGTATATTGTTCTATTCTAGGGAATTTCCTTTTTCATATTTATATTATTTTATGATGTATTTGTTATAATGTGTCGTTTCACTGATTATCTATTGTATAATTTAACATGAAATTTACTGTTTTTTTATGACAACTAATTTCATATTAAATCCTTTTTTATGATCTCTTATCTTTACTCGGTTAGTTATTTATTTTAGCGTATCTTAGACCTGCAACTTTATTTATTTATCATAAAGAATTATATTAAAATATTTTTATTACTAACTCCTCCATTTTGAATACATAAATTTGCAGACTTTAAGATAAAGTCTAGTAGTGTCTGCGACTTCCTAGTGTTCTCGGAGTTCGTAAAGTTATTTATTTTTTATCCTGGCTTACAGGAGTTACAGTGCATGTGCAACATTTAGGTTATAACTTATAATGCAACAGAAAAGAGAATAATATGTGCAACATAATATGATAACTAAAGGCCTAGACAAGTGGCATAAATGCTAATAGGTATAATAGAATAGATTAAAAAATGTATGGGATTGACAAGCTAACGAAAATGTTGGCGTTAGCTTATGTCAATCCCATGCATTTTAAAATCTAATAAATTATATTATCATTCAATTGCTACTTGTCTAGGCCCTCAGGACACTGATCTACAGTTTAGAAAATAAGCCTACTCCACCTTCATTAATTTTACAAAGTGGACACATTGCTAGTAACCCAACACAGAATTGCTTAGTTCAAGTAGCCTACTACCACCTCTAGCAGTATTATTTTAATGTCGCTGTGTGTTGTGTCTTTTTCTTTTGTACCACTATAAAAAAGGATAGAGACAAAGTAAGGGTATAATAAGATAGCTATAAGAGGCTGTGGTAGGACCCCAGGTACAAACGCCGTAAGACTAACACCCAGTTGGAGTCACTGGAGCAGCGGAGGGACTTTGGCTCTCTATCTGTGCTCTATCGTATGTTTAACGGGGAGTGCTCTGAGGAGCTGTTTGACTTGGTGCCATCGTCTCCTTTCTATAATCGCACCACTCGACATCGCAGCAAATTTCATCCATACTACCTGGATACGATCTCGTCTAGCACGGTTCGTTTTCAGCGTTCATTTCTCCCACGTACGTGCAGGCTCTAGAACGAACTACCAGCTGCGGTGTTTCCCGAGCGCTATGACATGTCCTTCTTCAAACGAGGTTTAAAGAGAGCATTAATATCACGGTAGGCAGCGGCTTCGCAGAGCCCCTGGCATTGCAGAAGGCTATTAGCGACACTTACCACTTACCATCAGGTGGGCTGTTGGCTCGTCTGCCACTGTAGGCAATAAATAAAAAAAATAAAAAAAAATGTTTCTAAACGCTAATCAACGAAATATCAACTAAACACCTGTTAAATCACATGTCGAGTACCAATTGGGTCGCTAAAAGCATGGTTGATTAGTTTAATTTAATCATTGGGTGTATGTCAATTAACAATATAATCAAATTAAACTAATTAGCCATGCTTTTAGCAACCTAATTGTAACTTCACATTCAGAAATCAGGAGGTAAGTTTGACTAATGTAAGGCTCTGTTATTTTACTATGTAATTTATATTTTTTGAATGAATATAATTATTACTTCATGACTACTCTTCAACGGTTTATTGATTTTCTTGCATGTTTCAAAAGACCACAGTTCATAGAATAGGGTAATTTTCACAGCTCCCAAGGGCTCTGTATTGTAGTCATACAAATAGGAAAGATTTACTTTCAATATATATAGCATTTATAATGGGTTGAGCAATAAAATTTATTGTTACATCGATCACGATTTGTTGCAATGCTTTTAAATAACTGATTTTACAAAACATCACGTTAGATGATGAAAGAACTATATTATTTATTTTTTGTGATAGTCTTGCGTATGACCACCATCTTGTCTGTTGGTTAATGATAATGAAGTCTATAGTTTTGAACATAGCTATATTTATGTAGTTATGACATATAAATTTTCGACTTGAACATATCCTGGCATTAGCTTGACCACTAACTACTCGAAGTATGGAAACCTGGACTTATAAAAAAAATCGTTTGTTGCATACTTTTATGTATTGAATTAAACTATTATCACTAAATTATCATTATTTTGTTTAATACAAAGAAGGAGTTGGCCTCACAAGCCGAACGCTTAGACCAATCGTGCCACTCTATAGCTTGCTCCACGCTCTCGCTTGTTCCGCGCTCTCGCTTACACGCGACACGTGACATTTTTTCGTGCGTGCAGTCGGTGCGGCGTTCATCGATTTATATGACATTATGACGTCATAAATGTCTGAAATCGCCAATCCGCGTTGAGCAAGCATGACGATCAATGCTCATGCCTTCTCTGAGAAACTTTGTCTGCAGTCGTTTAATAATTGGCTTGTGTTATGAACTTATGATGATACATCACTTTTTTCCACGAAAGGATAGTAGGTATACAACTGCACATACGTTTTAAATTTCCTGATCGCGCGGATTGGTGGGCATAGCAACAATACGTTTTTAATAACGTCATTTATCAAGAGTACACAATTAACATTACAGTTTACGTCAACGAGTCATTAACGACAGTTGCGCAAACATCATTACCGCTAACGTTGTATTATTTTCAAGAAAAGTAACCATTTACGCATTTCTTTCAGGCATTTATCGGAATACCAATTTAATGACAACACGTCTTTAAACCATCGACGTCAATAATATTGCGTAACAAACACTTGTTAATGCTAGCGCAAATGGCAGCACGCGCCACTTCGCAGCGTTTAACAAAAATCCTCCTACATCACTTGAGTACATTTTATTTGAACTATCGCACACTACAGGCATCGCACCGAGCCGCATCGCAACGCACTACACTACGACGTACTTTGGCACTATTTTGCAATGCGGCGCGCTGCGGCCGTATTATGCGCTAATCTTTAAACAGCCTATATGAACGTGACGTTGTCACGTTGTATGTCTATAAGAGCTAAATATTTCCATTCCTATAAAGCAAAGTTTTTATTCTATTTCGCCGAGGGTTCTTCTAAATTTATACTAATATAATTATAATATAAATGACTGGCCTGTTGGTCTAGTGGTTAGTGACCCTGACTGCTAAGCCGGAGGTTGTGGGTTCGATTCCCACCCAGGACAAACCTTTGTGTGATGAGCATGATTGTTTGTTCTGTGTCTGGGTGTAATTTATCTATAATATGTATGTATTTACAAAAAAAAAAATGTATATAAGTAGTTTATCAGTTGTTTAGTACCCATAACACAAGCAAATATAATTGCTTAATTTGGGGCTAGATGGCGCTGTGTGAATGTGGTAGAATATTATATTATTATATTATTATTATAATTATAAAGCGGCAAAATTTTTTGTTTGTTTGAACGCGCTAATCTCAGGAACTACTAGTAAGATTTGAATAATTCATTTTGCGTATGATAGCCCAGTTCTCGAGGAAGGTTACAGGCTATGTAACATCACGCTACTGGCGACGAGAGCAGAGCAGTGAGCAAAAACGCGGGTGAAACCGCGCTGCGGAAAGCTGGTTATGATATAACGTTACGATAGAAGCGATTTACCAACCAGATAGTAAATAGAATAACTTGTAACAGCCGTTTTATTACAGTCAACTAACGATAACAGTAAAACAAGTTTATCTTTAACTAGCGACTGCTTCTTTGCGCGTGGTTAATGTTTTATGACTATCAAATATTGAAAATCTCTCTTAATTAATATGCATGTTTGTATGTAACTGTTAACTTTAAGGTATAAGACTGATTACTGAACAAATCTCTGATTTTAATTATTTACAGAATTTATTTTAAATAAACTAGTTTAATTTATTTTTGGTTGTATTGCTGAGTGCCTCTTTTAAATAACATTATACTGATACAGATTTTTATACCGTCTGTACTTTATACGTACTCGCGAAAAGGAACGAATGGGTGCTGCTGTTATCCCAGGGGTCCAATGGGTACTCAAACCAAGAAGGGGTCCAAATCTTCTAGGCATCTAAACTAATATTATAATGAGGAAACATTTGATTTCTAGTATTTTTTGTTTCTTTCGTGTCCAAAGAACACTATTCATCCACTTTCATCATAATACCAGTAAATAATTATCCCACTGCGGGTAAAGGCCTCTTCTCATGCAGAGAAGGTGAGCATTGATCGCCACTTGATCGACATTTTTCAGTGTTCCTCATGATGCTTTAGAAAAGTCAGTAATGTTCAACCCAAGATGCTACAGAATAAATACATATAGATAATCTGGCCTTAGTCTACACGTGCCTTACACTAAATAGATAAGATGCAGTTCTTCATGCTATTTATAACAATTGGATGCACTTGAAAAGCGCGTAATAATTACCTTTATACTCCTATACGTCGTGAGAGCCTAGTGGTTCATTCATGCTTCTCTATACACTAAGTTGTGGGTTGAAAACCGAGTATAACTTTTAAAACGCATATTGTAGATACTTTTCAAGATTGAAGATACGATAAAAAAAAACTGTATGTAAATAGAAGTATGTTATAATAATAATTAAAATAGTTTATAGTTTTTTTGCTACATTATAGTAAATGCCTATGTACATCAGAATTGTCATGCATATCAGATACAATAGCACTATGTAATAATATTTATATATATGTATGATGTGGTCGTACTATTATGAATAACTAAATAAATATAAAAAAAAAAATTCTATCCACAGAGGGGTAGACAGAAATGTTTAACTACCCACTTTTCACCATTTTTTATTTTAATTTAGATCCCATGTAACAAGGGGCGAGCCCATTGCTATTTATCGGGCACAATTCTAGACTCTGGGTCAAAAACCCAATGTCACTTTACCCGACCCGGGGATCGTACCAGAGACCTATACGTGGTATTCCGTACACAGTACCACCGAACCACAGCGGCAGTCGTTCCTTCCTTCGTGAAGAAACATGGGAGAGTTGAGTAAGGAGTAAAGATTGAATAGTCAATGCACGCAGGACGTTGAAATATTATATAGAGCCAACTCAGCTGGCTATCTATGTAATGTATATATTTATATAATATGATACATACTTACAGAAATTAAAAACGTTTATTTAGGTCTAAAACGTTTATTTAGGTCTAGACAGCAGACATCACAACAGTTGATATGTATCATCAATAATATTAAGATTTGTCTCCTTAAAGAAATCAAATATTGAAAATCTGGTACTTCAGATCACACAAAACGAAGAATGTAGTAATACAGATAACTTTTGATCAAAGACGACATCGGTAATCGTTAAAATCATGCAATCTCCGTTTCAAATGAAAGTGATTACATTCTATCGCAATAACCATTCGATAGCGACGAGCAATCGTTTCGCTTATTAGAGCTCAGAATTATTGTATCGATTTTGTTAACGATTAATCGAGAGAATTCTTTTCATATACAATTGTATACGTTGTAATATTTCGATATCAGATAAAGGATAGAATAATAATAATAGAAGCCTGTTTTACTGTCCCACTGCAGGGCAAAGGCCTTTTCTCATATAGAGAAGGCATGAGCATTAATCACCCCGCTTGTTCAAGGCAGATTGAAGTACATATGATTTTTGAAAAGTCACATTGGTACTTGCCCGGATTCGAACCCACTACCTCGTGTTTGCGAAGCGGGTGCCTTATCCACTACGCCATTTCGACTTGTAAAAGATAGAATGTAAGAGCATAGTGTTATTTCTATTTATTTATTGTTATGATGGGTAGTAAACCGGTAACTTATTCAGCAGCTAGCAGGTGGCTAAGAATCCTATTTACTAATAGGGAGCATACATTGTCACAATGCCCAATATTAACTAATATTTCCAAATTTAACCAATCAATTGCGTACATTGGATCAATGATGACGAAACTAAATGTCAGACACCGCTGCTTACCCCTTTCATGCATGCGGCGTAACCCTGTATGTACTATGCTACAGCTAAAAAGTAGCAAGACACTCTCCAGCCTTACATCTATTTTGCATACAGAAAATCAGATTAAAACACATTACCTTTGTGATTAGTAACTACCCAAATTATAATTAAAAGTTTCCAGAAACTATAATGGTAGTGAACTTACCGCTGATGATGAAAACTGGATTGCCGTTGAGGTACGGCGTCTGATCTTCGATCTTTTCTGATGGTTTGACAACGTCCGGTGCTCCGACCATGCCTGGCAACAAAGATACATAAAGTTAATAATAATAACAAATTTCCTATCATTAAACATATTTGTATCGCCTCCCACGTATAGGCAGTTTATGCAGTTTTCAACTGTCAAAGCATTCCCGAGTAGACTATAGATACATAGCTTTACGCCTTTTATCCTCAAAGGTGTAAGCAGAGGTGTTTAACCACCCATTTTTCGCCATTTTTATTTATTTTCGGGTGTGGCGAGCCTGTTGCTAAATCGGGTACAATTCCAGACTCTGGGTTAATACTGCGAATTTTCCCAATATCACTTTACTCGATCCGGGGATCCAACCTGAGACCTCCACGTTATAATCCGTAAACAGTACCGCCGAACCACAGAGGCAATCAAAGCTACAGTAAATTATTAACCCGATTGAGGAGCAAGTTTATATAAAGTAAGTGAAAGTTAGCACGAAGAGAACCCTCAAAGTTTAAACTCAGCACGTGGTCAAGAAATATACCTATAGCTAATAAACCACGTTTTGTAAGTATCCACAAAATGGAGTAGGTACATGCAAATATCGTATTTGACTTAAATATGTAAAAATAATTGAAGTTAACTTTGGTTTTGACCAATCAATGCCTTCCTATGCGTCAGTTAATTTATTTGTTACTGGAATTTATTATTAATTATTATTTTATTATAATTATTTAGCAGAAATACACGAAATAACATGAAATATTTAATGTTTATTTTAATGTAGATAACAACAGGATACCTCTATAAAAATTTTAAAATTACTAAATTTTAAATGTCTGCCACTTTAATATGAACTTCAGGTATTTTATTGACAGAAAGGTTTTTAAGTTTGAGATTTTGAGCATTTGCCTCGAACGTAGTCCACCCAGAGCACCCACCCAAAGATCACCTGCGCGTTGAGCACCTAGCATAGTCCACGTTGAGCACCTATCAATAGTTTTACTACGATGAGCGCTTGCCAAAACACTGCCAAAAATATTGACAGGTGCTCAACATAGACTAGGCTAGGTGCTCAACGCGCAGGTGCTCTTCGGACGGGTGCTCTGGGTGAACTACGTCCAGTCGTCCACTCACCGAGTGACAGCGTAAAAATATACTGTATCACAAAATGTAGTTCTCAAAGCAAAAACCAGGAGCGCTGTTCATTTTTTTACTCAAATATTTTTAGGTGACAAACAAATCTAAGGCCCACTAAATAGTACCGTAAACAATGGAACATGACTGTTATATAAATATTGAAGAAACAATACTAAAAAACACCTTAAACATTATTATGAGAACCGCGGAAGTAATCGATTACAGAAATGTACCCATGGTTGAGTCACAACCCGAGTTACTTTTAAATTTATAAGCATTTCGTCTTTACCAGAACATAATAGCTACTACACTATAAATAACAATACAATAATTTATCATAGATTCCGGTAATCCTGACAAAAAAACCTACAATGAGTAAAAATAATCATAATTATGCGCTACGTGCAAATTTGAAGTCAGCAGACCTTACAAGTGATTTGTAATATATTTGATAAGTCAGTTATATTTTAGGGCTATCACCGCTGCGCATAACGATATTATAAAAATTGAATTTGTATGTTAAAATGTTTATATCGGAGACCGATCGACAAATCGATATTTGCACTTACAGGTTAACTTAAGATACGTTTTAATAAACTTACAACGCAAGGAATGTGAAGTGTAAATACATCTCTTCTAAGTCGGCAATGATGCTGAATGAAATTTAGAGGTTTGGGCCTCGCTGTTTGTAACATCGAGGTTAAAAACATAAATAGTTAAGAGCTTATCTGTATTTCAGAAGTCAGAAATTCTGTCAGGACGCGTGTATTAGGAAAGATGTTTGTTTAAAAATAATATCTGTAATTGCCAATTCGCCTTGAGCAAGTGTGGCGATAAATTTTCAGCCTGTGCTATGTTTGAAAAGGCCGATATTACAAGGATAATATTTATTATATTACCATAAAGATTAAAAAAATAATCTTCTATTGCACCGGAAAATATTATTGCATTGTTATTTGGAAAGAGATTAGCAGTGGATAATTTTTTGACTATTTATATTGAAATAAAACTAATAATATAGCCGATTAACTGTTGTATGATAAGAGTGTTCACGTGTAATAAAATGTGTCTGACGGCAGTCTATATTTCAACGCCTAAATATTACAGTACTATATTGTACATCTTTCATATTTTTTATATTACAGTACTTACATCATTCATAGTAGGACACAAACCACGTAGGACTTTTAAAGCAATTATGGAACTATACTAAACTTAAACCCCTTTTTTTTTATTTTCGATAGTGGCAGACGAGCAAACAGCTCACGTGATGGTAAGTGGTAACTGTCGCTCTCAGGAAAACAGAGTCTGCCATTGCTCCAGCAATGTCAGGGAATCTGATAAGCCGCTGCCTACCGTAAAGGGAGTGGGGTAGTTGAAGGGATTGAGAGAGGTGAGGAAAAAGAAAAGGGGGAAGTAATATGTTAAAACGTTCACTCAACTTCAACTCACCTTTAAGTGATCCCATTTAGGATTATATTCTTAGGCTATCTTTGTAACATAAATATAAATTTAGCAACAATTAATTTTAAATACTTAAATTTATTTCGGCGTATATAAAGTCGGTTAAAGTTTGTAAAGTTTCAAGCAACACTGGGCTTATTCCTTAGTGCGAGACTTGTCTTACAAAAAGTCTGTGGGTATGGAATTATTCTCGTTTATTATGCTAACGAAAATGCTGATGAATTGTAAACTTAAAGTCTTTGAGAATCAATTAGTGTTTCTGAAACGTTGAAGCCGTCACTACTATAAATACTTAAATTTAACTGGCAAATTATAAAATATTTTTTTGCAAAATTTTAGACAACCCTATTATTTATAATTGATTTTTGCATGCGGAAAATGTAGAGTGCTTACTCTATTCTATGTATATGACGGCATAAGTGATACACTACACTGATTAGTAATTGTTATTATATATCTTAGTGCACGTTGGTATATAAATCTTAAACATAATTTGTAATTTTAAATTAGCTACCCTAGCAGGCTTTATAGAAGTAATAATAAGAATAATATTCTACCACATTCACACAGCGCCATCTAGCCCCAAATTAAGCAATTATATTTGCTTGCGTTACTACTAAACAACTGATATATCTCTTCTCTCGTACATTAAGCATGTATTGTAATTGTCATATAAAGCAATATATGTCCAGTAGTGGACGTCTTTCTACTATTATATTACTAGCTGTTGCCCGCAGCTCTGCCCGCATGTCGGTTATATCACAAATATAATATATTATATTATCTATATATTGACGATTTTTATACAAACTTTCATCCTCTATTTCAACCCTTTCAAGCCATTTTTCGCGACAAAATATTGTGCCTCACAATCTAGTATATCTTTATACCAAATTTCTTAAAAATCTGTTTAGTGGTTTAGGCATGAAAGCGTTACAGACAGACATAGTTACTTTCACATTTATAATATGTATTTTTACACCACTTAAGTGGCAGAAAAGCATTTAAACACTTTAATGGTTAATAGTACTGTAATCTACGGATATGTTTTTATTATTATTTATTAAATATATAGTTACATTTTAATTCGTTGTAAGTATCAAAAATATCTATAAAAGGCTTGTCTAGAATGTTAGATGTTCTGAGAGCGAATTCGAAATGCAATAACAATATTATTTGTAAAAAAGATATCCTCCATCTTAACTTCAGTTTCGACCGTAGGTAGATAAAATAAAATACAATGTTACTATTAATTTGGCTAGGTATTACTTAATCACAATAAACTGCAGGTATAATGTTTGCTGAGCACACAAAATTTACGTTTCAAGTCAGCTCATACACCTTTTTTTTGCGGGCCTTATTATATAGGTATGTAACTTACACATTACACAGATATTCGGTAATTTTAGTCCATTTACGCTGAATCAGGAAGGATTTAGTACTATTAATATGATTTATATGAAGGGTCTAGTAATGATATAATAAAGATATGATTTTATTGATTGTCCCGCCGTCGAAGAAAATCGTAACTAAATGATCGAAGACAGGGTAAAAAGGTTTCTACGCAATCATATTTATGGTTTATTTTTCTTAAAATTACATCTAGTGTTGTGTTGCTTATTCTTGACAGGTTTTTTACTATAGAGTTATTATTATGACCATAAATATTATTATTGTCTATTGTATTCAAGTCCATCATTGTTATGTTAAAAATTGTATTGTGGTATAGTAATAATATTATGTTATAAATGTGGTTCAATAAAAATAAATTAATTGCACAATTAATGTAAACCTTCCGTGGTTAAAGGTGATCGTTAACACTCCTAGGGTCGTATACGATTCCTAAAGAAGTGAAAGGTACGTGAGGAAAGCCCACGTCATGCACATCATTCGACCGAAATGATCCTGATAAAAAAAATATCTATTATTAGTATAGGTGAGTGAATTTCAACAAATTTTTAACAAAAAGAAATCAACTTAAAAGTTAATAATCGTTTCCTCTGGGATGCCATCATCCCTGGTTTTTTTATCATGGTACCACCCTTGGGATATCTCCTTTCCAACCGAGTAAGCTATCCGCGAACACATATAAAAATATATATATATACGGTCAAATTAAAAAACCTTCTCCTTTTTTGAAGTCGGTTGAAAAAGGCTGACCACCGAAAGGATATACCTATCGACCGAGGTATCCACCCAGGTACATAATTTGTGTGTAAACGGAGTATTCACTGCTGTGCAAATGATTATAAGTATGCATAAGGGGGAAATACCGCCTATCTAATCTTAGCTTGTTTATAAAATTCATAGTATTGACAATCAAATCCGGAACCATATCCACTGTCCACTAGACCTAGACATTAAATATAACCTTGGACAAGGTACTTAATATGACTTTGACAATGTACGACATTACAGCGTTTATGTGCAGGATACAGTTCCCTAAGTATCGGTTTACGGCGACACACACAGAATTACACTTAGAGGTTATTTCCATACCGTTTTGGATGTAAACACGTAACTATAGTTTTAAATATTTTTTAGTTATTAAAGACAATCGTCGTAAACTATTGGTATGGTGAAAATGGCTACGAGCCCATTCGACCCTAAAGATTTGACCCTTTCTTAGTTTGAGTACCCATTTGACCCCTGGAATAACAGCAGCACCCATTCGTTCCTTTTCGCGAGTACGTATAAAGTGTAGACGGGTATTATTAAATGTTATTCTCTTGAACTAACAGTCGAATTAAAATAATTCTTTTTGCGTCTGACAGCCCAGTTCTTAAGGAACGATAAAGGCTATGTAACATCACGTTACTAGCGACAGAAGCAGAGCAGTAACTAAAGACGCAGATGAAACCGCGCTGCGGCAAGCTATTAAAAGATAATCTTTAATACATTAAACGGTATTTTTCCATGATAACAAAAGCGTATATAACCAAAACAATCCGTATCGAGCCAAGGTGATATTATTAAAATATCTATTTACTAAATACTTAAAACATTGATAAAGGAATATCACACTTATCTATAGATCTATCTACGCTTCTATCTGAGCTTCTGATTAAGACTTTACTAGTAAATAAAATAACTTGTCATTTACTTTCTACTATTCCACTCTCCCTGGTCATCATCATCATCATATCAGTTTTCCACTGTTCAATAAATTTTGCATAATATATTACTATTAATTACTATATAAATAAACGTCATATATTCTTTATTACAACAAAGCATGTCTTTATCAATGTACAATAAATTATCTTTTATCAATACTACACTTAATAAAATCGATCTAAAAAATTGATCTAAAAGTGAGTCTCCTCTAAATTTCGCCATTTTGGCCGGTCGTGGACCTCTCATCCATGGGTTGCCCACCACTCTGCGTGTATTATACAGAAACGGCGGCGTGATGGCGAAGCGCAGGAGTAGCACAGGCACGATGCCGTCATTCCGAAATACACGCTGTTTCTGTGTTCAGGCCTTATCTATAAGTTTTATGCGATACTAATAACACCTCCCGCTTAAAATACCACCACCTCCTAAATATTAGTTTAATCTTATTTTGTTTTTTCTTTTTCTTTTGTACCATTAAAAACAAGGATAGGAGAGAGACAAAGTAAGGTAATAAAATTGCCATACAAGGTTGTGGTAGGGCCCTCGGTATCAAAATTAAAAGAGAAAACATACGCTAGTAAAGAGTAACAGTATTTTGTTTTACGCTATTAATTGCCTTACTATAAATAACACACACTAACTTGCCGCGGCGCGGTTTCACCTGCGTTTTTGTCTACTGCTCTGCTCCCGTCGCCAGTAGCGTGATGTTACATAGCCTATAACCTTACTCAAGAACTAGGCTATTAAACGCAAAAAGAATTATTCAAATGAGACTGGTTCATTTAGAGATTAGCGCATTCAAACAAACAAACTAACTCATCCGCTATTTATCACACATAAGCCATGTTATTCTATTTAACGTGTCGCCAATAAAATCGACATCAAATGAGACTGGTTCATTTAGAGATTAGCGCATTCAAACAAACAAACTAACTCATCCGCTATTTATCACACATAAGCCATGTTATTCTATTTAACGTGTCGCCAATAAAATCGTCATGGGTTGTGCTTACTTTCTTTCATACATTCACCTACATTACGTAATACCATAATTACATAATTATGGCGCCCGCGGTTAAGATGTTGTGATGCGTCATTCAATGCGTCAAGAAGATATAACATGCCTAATGTTATATCTTCTTAAGCAATGAAATTACATTAAGGTATAAGGATTTTGTCGCAGTATAAAATAAGAATTCATAGTACACAAACTAGTTTTTGTACATCACAGTTTTTCTTCAAGTAGGAATCTAACTCACACTCGATTAAGACTATAAGTTCAACTGTTTTCTGTGACGTTAAGAACAAAAAAATATAATAATGCATTCGATCAGAATTCCGTGCCAACATACTTTTGTTCGTACAGTACAGATGTACTGTTTTTGTTCATTAATGCATAAAGAATTCAGAAGTTGATTATTACAAATGCAATGTTTTCAAATACGACGCGTCTATACATAAAACATTGAAGAACGCGGTTACGTGTGCGCATCTCTATGGTACGGCTGTATACGAGACAGTCTTAAGCGCTATATCCGCCATAATTCATTACATACACAGATATAACGGTAATTTTATCTTCCTTCTTCCAGAATAATAGCACAGTGGTTGAAACGACTGGTCAGTCGAAGATAAATAAATAATACTTCAGCGCCGGGAATTTCATATAGAAAGAAAGAAAGAAAGAAAGAAAGAAAATCTTTAATTGGCACAATAGTCACAAACATATTCAAACTTAACACATAAGTACATTTGTAAAAAAGATAGAAACAGTAACATAAAGCTGTGCCAATAGGGTCACAACTCAGCATGTGTTGGATGCAGATACTTCCAACGCTGGTTTTCAGTTGTAACCCAAGTGTGATGCGCGCGGGGAAAGATAATGTATTGTATTTCTAAGATATAAATATAAATAATAGATAATATAAATGTAAAATTCGTATTTTTTCAAGAAAAATAATGCCATTAAATTTAATAAAATTCAGAATTAAATAATTAATCATTGATGAATTATTAAACTAAAAATCGAAAACAATTAAAATCAGATTATTAATGTAATCAATCCTTTTGAAATATAAAAGATAAAATAAAATAAAATAAAATTCAAACAATAAAAATAAAAAATAAAATAAAATAAATATTATTATTATTATTAAATTTAAATTTAAATTGAAATGCGGACTTTTATTCATATCATAGACAATGTAACTCGGTTATTTTCATTCAACTTCTGGTGTTCTATCAAATATGTTTTTAGTCGTATTACAAACGTAGCTTTATTGGTACAATTTTTAATGGGGGGCGGAATGTTATTCCAGCATTTTGTCGCCGAGTATCTAAAACTGCCTCTCAAAGCCGTAGTTTTATGAAATGGGATAGAGAGTTGGTTGGTACATTGCCATATTTGACGACAGTACATGTACATGTACAAATATTCAGAAAATTTACAAATATTTTGAACTTTCACAGTATATATGAGAAATTGATGACAGGTAAAATTCTAATAACCAACCTGCATATACTCTTAGGCCTCTACCATAGACAGTAGTTTGCATAGACATGCGAGTTGATGAGCAACCATGATCATTATATCAGCTGAAAGATGTCCACTGCTGGTCATAGGCCTCCTCCAATTTTCGCCTTGGCCGGTCGTGAGTCGCCCTCATTCATCGGTTACCCGCCACCCTTATAAGATCGTCGGTACTTGTGAAAGGTCTGTCTTGATATATGTAAGGTATTTAGTAGGTACGCGCAGTTAACGCAGCAGTTCGCATTATGGGATTTCTTTGGTCCCTTTTACCACACAGCAGGCTTTATAATCACAGCAAGCTAAAAGTACTGTTTTTTGTTTCATAAATAAAAATTAAAAGTGCAAGTTCTTAATGCTTTGAACCTTATTCACGGTCACCGTAGCGTTAATTTCCAAAGCCGTAAAAATCACTTGAACTAATATAGAAATTACTGATAACGTGATCATAATACCGTGGCGATACGGTCGAAATCCATTCGCGATGATTTTAATCGATTTTTAGTTTTCATTAACACTTGAAAATAATTTTAATGAGTTTTAATAGTAGCTAAGAAGTGTAATTGTTGGTGGGACTGACGCTGGAAGGAGTGAAGTGAAGAAAGTTCGTGATGCCACGCTTAAGATATTAATAATAATAATATGTCGACACATCTAGGCCCAAGCTAAGCAGACCTTGTGTTATGGGTACTAGATAACCGAAATATAATACATATACATACTTTTTTTTTGTAAATACATACTTAGAATACATAGGGAACACACAGACTAAAGACAGATACAAATGTTCATCACACAAATATTTGCCTTCCGCGGGAATCGAACCCACGACACCCGGCGTCGCTGTCAATTACACTAACCACTAGACCAACGGTGCAGTCATACGTCCATATCATAGATAAGGGGAAATGCATTAAGCGAAACTCATTATGCGCTACTTTGTTTAATATTTTTACTATATTGTAAATTTTAATAAAAAGATTAAATAAAGTAAAAAAAATAATTGTTTAATAAAAGCTTTATAACTACTATAATAAAAGAACAGTGCTTCTAGAAGTTACTCTGGTAGAGGCCTCGTACTATTTAAATTACCTATTCTTGTGGTAGGGAAAAGTATACCTATACCTACAATAAATTAAAATTTAATTATTTCCATTAAAATATAATTATATTTAAACTGAATAATGTGTATCTTGTAAATTAAATTGTCATGCAAACTATCGAATACCTACACGTTAAATTTCATCGCAGAAGAAAGAACAGCGCCCCTAATTTTTACTCTAAAAACTAAATAGATGTAAGCTGTCATAAGAAAATGAAACAGCGCTCCTAGTATATATACCGAAAACCACGCTGTCAACTTATGAAAAAAAAAGAACTTTAGATAGGTATGTGCAAATTATTGGTGATGATCCACTGACATCTACCTATACACTACAAATTACAGCACTCAAATAATTTCATCACTTACTATTGAGTTAGTGAATGAGTGACCTTTTTATTGTAAGAACATAAATATTTAAGCAAGTTAAACCAACAGTTTACCAACATATTTTTAAATACTTCACGCTTCTTATGAGTACATAAAAGTATACATTGGTTTCTGCACATTAATTTTACAATTGAAGACACAAAGAACACCCGTTCGTGGAACGAAGGGAACAATTATTTATGGATCACACAAAGTTTTGTCTCGTGTGGGGATCGAACCACAACCTCGTGCACAGCAGTCGCTTCCGCTCCCACTGCACCACGGAGGCAGTCGGATGTAGATCGTATGCTTCTTTGCCACTAAGTATAAAATAAAAGTCATGACATCATTGGCCCTTTAAGTTAAATTGATTTCTATGAAAGCTGTTGTCGCAACGTGCAACCAACCGAACAATTACAACACTGACACTGATTTACTTGTTTTTTTTTATAGATTTTTGTTAGTTACTTAAACATTAATTATAAGAGGCACGATAGAATTACTCGATTAAATTGAGCAACTCTGCTTGGTCGCCTAGGTCAGTATTTATATTTTACAAAAAATATCAGCTAAAAATAAACAGGTCACACTGACTTTGATATGAGAGTTTACGCGTCATGAGTGGCAATTTAGCGTCACATTTAGTGATTTTCAATTTTTATCATTTAATCGGGGCTATACTTTAAAAATTTACGGTAGTAGATCCACGCTGGTTTCAGCATGAATGGGCCGGATCGTCCGGGGAAGTACTACCCTCTCATAGAAGATCGACTTAAGAGTAGTAGTATCCTTACTACTGCGTTTCGTTCGGTGAGTGAGAGTGTCGGAGGCCCAGTTTCCCCCCTCTCCTCTTTCCTCACCTCCCTCATTCCCTTCCTATAACCCCATTCCTAGCCGCCATAGTGGAGGCCACCATACCAGCAGTTTAAGACGATAGCTTTTGGTATAGTGGCCGCCACTTCTAGATTCCACTGACTGCTTACCATCAGGCGGGGTGGAGTCACTTTGGTAGGCTATATATAAAAAAAAAACTATGTTCTGTTTAAATGCTAGAATCAGGTGAAAGCTGTATAAAAATTAAGAAATCATTGCGTTTACAGTTCTATTTAAATGTAAATAATACATTTTAAACTTAGATTAAGTTATTTTCATAGTAAAATAATTGTAAGCATTATATGTAGTTACTTACTGTTTATACAGCTTTTACCAAATTTGAATATATTTTTAAAATATAGCTGAAATGATAAGAATTTAAACCCACGAAATATGCTACTAAATTGCGACATTGCCACTCATGACGCGTAAATTCTCTGTCGAAGAGATATACGCTGGAATCCTGAAGATGATAGAGAAAAGATTGGACTCTGATATCCTTGATCGATTCCTGAATCTACATTTAAAAAAAAATTATCTATCGGGGAATAGGCTGGCTTAGTAGAGCACCTTAGTATGTAAATTAAATATTGTTACGAACAAAATGGGTAATCTTAGATTGAAATAGGTAAAATATTAAGTTTTATTTTTATTTATTTATAATTAAATACTCAATCCTGAAATATACCGAAGCAATTTTAAATGGAATCACTCAAGTTATAAGATATTTACTTATAACTTGAGGTTTATATATTATGGAAATAAAAGAATTACAATTTAAAACAAACTTTTATTTTATTTTCGTCACTCTTTCTACATTACAAACAAAACTTTTGTTGTATAAGGAAGTAATCAACAGGAAAAGAAATTCATTATCCATATACAATTACTGGATTCCCACGCTGCCAATCTTAACAATAGCATTTCTTTAGTGATAGGTACAAAAAAATGTGTTTATCAGCTAATCAGTACATTGCTATCTTATCCTTTGAAGGGCGTTGTCACAACTGCGCCATAAATTAAATAGGGGCTGTTTAGGCTAAGAACCTAAACGAAACAAATATTAAGTAATACGATCTCATTCAATTCAGTCGTTTTCAGCGTTTAAGCGGTAACGTTTTTATATTATACTAGCGGCCCGCCCCAGCTTCGCACGGGTTTTTTTAACATTTTGGGATAAATAAAGATACTTTTGTATGGGAATATAGAAAAGTGTTTTTTCAAGCAATTTTTTAAATTTTTCTCTCCGTAAGAACCATTCTCGTACTTCAAGGAATATTATAAAAAAATAATTAGCGAAATCGGTTCAGCTGCTCTCGAGATTTGCGCTTAGCAACACATTCAGCTTCATTTTTATATTGTAGATTCACTCACGCACTCTCTCGCTCATTAACCGGAAAACTATGTAACGTTGTTAGCAAACAATAAACGGATTTTTTATCTAGTTTTGAGCTATTTTATTGCACCAGTGTGTCCACCAAAGATACAACAGGCGCAACCTAGAACTTTTACAGTACACACTATTTTGTTTTAACGTATATGATGTTAAGACGTTCCTATTTCTACCCTTATTTTCTACGATTTATTCAATGATGATGGGAGAATCCCTGTGATTGTTGTAAGTCAGAATTATTATTAACATTTAAGAACCCCTGCGATTACCAAGTTGACAATCTGGAGTCTCGAAAACTACTAAATCTAAGGACTCATATGCTAATTAAGGCTTCAGCTGCTGAGGCTCTTATTATAGCATCGATAAAAGATCGCTGCTACCTAATACCTCACTGTTTTCTTATTAGCTGTTCTGGCTCCACCCACGTGAATGTCGGTTATATCTCTGTTTACATTGACGACTTTCATACAAACTTTCATCACCTATTTCAACCCCTTTAAGCAATTTTTTCGCGAGAAAAGATAGCCTATGTTTTCTCCAAGGTCTAATCTATCTCTATACCGCATTTAATTAAAATCGGTTTCGTGGTTTAGGTGTGAAAGCGTAAAAGACAGACAGACAGAGTTACTTTTGCATTTATAATATTAGTATGGATGGATTACAAGTATTTTGTAATCTATTCGATCTTTATGATCTTTTTTTATTTGCGTAATAATTTCAGTTGAAAAATTCTTTGTTTCAAAACGCAGAAATGTTCAATATAAACTTCTAAGTAAAAATTACAATGTATAAGTACTCGTATTTGTTCTGCTTCAAACTTACAACTGTGTGCCAAAACTTTACACACATTTTGATATATTTTATCAGTATATTTCTCAAAACTGCTCAATAATTCACGAAAATAAAACAACACGGAAACAAACGGGCTAAATATACCGGTGTACCGGTTTTTCCGGTCATTGCACCGTATCGGTATAGGATCAAATTTGTATAGAACAACAACAAAGTAATTATTATTCTACAAGAGCCTAAGGATGATACAGTAGACGTGCTTGAGGTCACAGGTTTGATTCCGTATAGGAAAATTGATACTGTAATTTCATTCATGGAGCCTACTACCACCTCTTATAGCAGTATTATTTTTTTGTACTATTAAAAACAAGGATAGAGACAAATTAAGGTTCTAATAACATTGCTGTATGAGGTTATGATAGTTATGGCGCTTTGCCTATAATGTTATAGGTACTAAGTGCCTTGGGTTCGATGCCCATCTGTGATAATTATTTGTGTGATTTAAAGAAAAAAAATATTTAAGGTCTTGGTGATAGTTAGGCAATATCCACGGTACAGGAATTGTTACATATTAGAGTTGCTTTTTTTAACATAAATAAAAAAAAATATGAACCAGGAATTTTAACCTGGGACAAAATACTTTGACAAAAAAAGTGAAAAGAAAAACAAACTTTTTTTATATTTGTTTAAAATGACTACTCAAAATATCCATCGATGCTCTATGAGAGAATATACTTCCATGCTCGATATTGACCATGTTTACGTTTTTATCACTAAAAAAGTAAATAAATTAATTATCAGTATTTTACCAGC
Organism: Parascotia fuliginaria; assembly: GCA_963082885.1. Classification (NCBI taxonomy): domain Eukaryota; kingdom Metazoa; phylum Arthropoda; class Insecta; order Lepidoptera; family Erebidae; genus Parascotia; species Parascotia fuliginaria. The sequence goes on along the minus strand of OY720196.1, from coordinate 8,537,709 downwards.
AACAATAAAAATATTGTCCTTATTATTATTTATTGAAACACGATAAGACAGCCGATACCTATCTATAAAATAATGAATTGCAAAAAAGAAAACGTCGGGGATGTGACCTCAATTTAATTTCAGTGAAAGTCCCGTTTTAAAATATGAAATACCTTTTCAAAAGTAACTTAATACGGACATGTGTTGTAACTCTTACAAAATTGATTTATCATGTTACAATAATATTCAGTGATAAAAAGGCTTAAGACAAATCGTCTGCAGAGAAATGTGTACCTTAAGTTAATAACCACAAAGTTTACATTCGCAAAACTGTATACGTCATTTTAAGGTCCTTACATTACAACACTAACATTTATTATTAAGTACAACAATGACTAAATAAATTATTTCTGTCTGTATAAAGCTTGGAGGCTTAATCGTACCTCTGACATTTTAAGCCTGATTGAAAGAATTCTTCAGATTAATACGGTACTCTCAATAACAGCGATATAAGCCATTTAAAAGTCACTAAACAGAGGGCCTAGACAAGTGGCATAGATTTATATTGTATTCATAGAATATGTATGGCATTGGCATAAGCTAACGCCAACATTGTCGTTAGCATATGTCAATCCCATACATTTTTTTATCTATTCTGTTTTATTATCATTAAATAATAATAATGATATACTCTTAGTCTACAAAGTCTAGAAAATTCCTGATCGTCATGGTAGCTCAATGCAAAATGGCGATTGCCGACTTTTTTTATAAGTTCAAGTTTTCTCAAGATGTTTTCTTTCATCGTACTTAAAATGTTATACATTAAAATATTATCATACAGATACAAAGTCTTAATTGATAAAATGTATGGATACATTTTCGACAAGTTTTTATAAGCGTTTCTACCCTATATTATGCATATCTATCTATTAACGTTTGTAAACGGTAGGACAAAGGTTAAATATAACATTTTTAAGACTTGCGTAAATAAGCTTTGTATTACGGTCGACTTTACAAACATATAATTAACAAACATCAAAGTGTATAGGATACGGTAACTGTTTACCATCTGATAGGCCGAAAGCTTGTTTGTCACCTTAGTTGTAAAAAAATGCTTTATCTGGGAATAAAACCCACTACCTGTACACAATCAATCGCACGTACTTCCACTGTGCCACCGCTGTAGTTACAACGAAGTACAAAATTGTTAAAGATATGTCATGGAAGAATTAATGCCATCATGCAGTAAATAATACACCTGTATGATTAAAATTTTCAAAATTTATAACATATTTTCAAATATTTCTGATACTATTAAATAATTATCTACCTACACTGGTTTCTATCAATCGACTAATCGTTCGTATATCTAATTTATACCTACTCTATCACGATAATTATGTTTTTATCTGATATCATTGTCTTTATACATGCCAATTACTAATTATATAACTAATAAAATCAATATTGTATCATAGAAAGGAAATGCCGATTAATGCCGAAATTATGTTAGCAATATGACTTGGGTATTACAATTTTTAATTAAAAATTTTTGAAAAGTTTTTTTGCTTGTTTGAATTCGCTAATCTTTAGAACTACCAGTCGGATTCGAAAAAATCCTTTTGAGTATGACAGCCCAGTTCTGGAGGAAGGTTATAGGCTAAATAACATCACGCTACTGACAACGGGACCAGAGCAGTAAGCAAAGACGCGGGTTAAACCGCGCCGCAGAAAACTAGTAATATATACATAACTAGTATTCCGCTACGAGGTTTCATACGCGTCTTGCGGCTCCTTACAGCCCATTAACGTATCGTCGTGTAATTATTTTTGGCAGAATTTGGCAGGTGCTTTCCGTGGTAAAAATATTGATAGATGCTCAACGTGGACTAGGCTAGGCTCTTCGGACGGGTGTCTGGGTGGATTACGTCATTATTGCAGCCACCATGACGGCAGTTTGCTGTTCTGTACGTCGCAATAATTATAACAATATATGTAATTTTATCAATCTTTTTAATTTACCTACAAAATTTACTTCACCCTGCATTTTACAAAATAGCCAGCGAGGTGCAAGAATTGTACCCGAAGGTAGATACCATGGGCTTATATCATGGCAAATAGATGGGATTTGGAATTCTTTTTTATATTATTAAACTTCAACGACCCGCAATCGCCTTCCAATTAGTTAATAACCATTTATGTCCCACATGCGTTATAATTACAGTATGTAAATAAATTTATGTTCACAGATGTACGACAATGTTATGTAAATAAAATACTACTATATTATACTGTATATATCTATGTCTATAGTATTATAAATCAGAAGAGTTTGTTTGTTAAACGCGCTAATCTCTGGAACTACCAGCTGAATTTGAATAATTCTTTTTGTATTTGATAGCCTAGTTTTTTAGGAAGGTTATAGGCTATATAACATCACGCTACTGGCGACGGGAGGAGAGCATTAACCCAAGATGTAAACTTATCGCGGCAACCTAGTGCTATAATATCAGACACGATAGAAATAATATTGTGTCATGTGTAAATCTGCTTTTAAGCATACAATAAGTTAAACTAATTTAAAATTAAATGTTTAATTATCATTAACATTGAACGTTCTAACCAATTTGTGTCTTAGCATTGAAAAAATTCTGTTTAATTACAAATTTCTTTATGTTATCTTTAGTAGAACATTAACCTTTATAAACACTTCCTATTCAAACAGTCTTATTCTTAGAAAAGTCTATTAAGTTATATATATATTATGGTATATATATAACAGACGATGTGTTTAGGTTTAATTTAAAATCGAAGAAATCTACCATAGGTACCTATGATAAAGCCACAATAAAACCTATTATATCTTTTATCAAATTTATCTCGTATTGTCGAATCTGTATCAGTTAGGTATTACGAAATATGAAAGACCTTCACCTACTCTAGAAAAGAAACATCTAAATATACTTAAACCGGTATATTATATTGAATATTGATGCTATATACGAATTACTTAACTTACTCCGCGGGGTCAAAGTCAATGTCAAATTTATTTAGACCATGATACGTGAATGTCTTCCGAAAGATGTCAGTTAAAGATGAATGTCTTATTGGTTCGGAATCTGCTTGTTTGTGGTGTCTCTCCCCAGACCATGGCACGTTTATTATCCTGCCCTGCGTGTCCTGTACACGCATGGATACAACGCTACAGACAACGCACTTTAGTGACATCGTATTGGTCCTCACAGATTTCACTCGCGCCTGTCTACACGCTAAGAAGATGTGGTTCTGTAGAAACTATTAGATATAGAATAATTATATATTTTTTTAATTAAATTATCGCAGTTTGATATTCTTTGCAAGATATAGCCGTTTGTTAGAATACTTTACCACAAGTAGACGGATAATTAATTGCCGATTACGTTCCTGACATTTTCTTACACGCCTCTTTTGAAACCCACAGGAAAAGGCGCTCATAGCTCGTTGCGTTCACTGGGTTAGACAACAAAGAGTGCGGCTGGCTTATGGATGGGTGACCACATAGTGGTATTTGATTGAGCAGGTCGGTGCCGGTTGTTACCTTGTTGTTATCAGTCTTTAGATCAAGTCAGATGCTATGCTATGCACTATGATAACTTTTGGGTGACCTGATCAAAACCTGACACTTCACTAACGGAAGGAAGAATAATGTTTTAAAACAAATTTTATAATATTTATTATATTTTTGTGATTATTTAATTACATAATGTTCGATGAAATCAGAAAGAGATATAAGGAGACAATCGCAAAATAGATTGATAGGTACCGTTAAACCGGTATCGGTAGGTTTATTATGATTAACAATGTGACGTAAATAGATCGATTTTGGTATAAGCAGTTTTTATAGTAGGTAATATCAATATCATACCGGTATAATATATTTTTTTTATAGATATTTTTAAAACTTTTCCATTGACATTTTAGTCGCGGTCGGGCATTATTAGTATCTTTTGGTCCAAGTAATTATTTTCAAATTGATGATTGTGTTTTAGTAATTATACTAAACTAAAAATGGCGTAGATTTTAACCTCAAAGCGTGACTAGAAAACGCGGCTCTCTCTCACTTTCAACCACAGAACCTAATTATGTACTTCCAACAATGGGATCTAAGATTCTAAGAATAATTTTTACCCGGCCATCAATCACATGGAGTTCGATTTTATGATCATATTTTACCAGGTCAATTTATTTTGACCCTAATCTTTTATGCGATCCTACACGTGTATACTTATTATACATAATTATTATGTATCATTTTCGACTTCACCGTGAAGTTTCCAAGTTCATCATAAGAACTTGAAAAGTACATATGAATCATTAGGCAAGAGACATTATCACGAATTATTTACATAGCAAAATAAGAACACGCGCACTTGTTTTTGCCCGACTGCCGCAGTCAAGGAGAGTAATCGAGGGTATGTATGTATGTATATATGTAGGGTAATATATATATATGTGAATAGGTATGTGTGTCTATCTCTTTGGCACGCTATACAGCCTAAATGTCTTAATTGATTTGAAAATCTGAGTTGTCATTAAATTCGTATTAATTGCGGGAGTGACATAGGGTAAATAATATTTCAATGTAGCGTCAGCACGAGAAAACAAAAGTTTCTTGTTTTAGACAAGCGGGCATTTTGTTTTTTAATTTTTTATTAATATGTATTGCTTGTTATTCTATACATGCATAGTATAAAAGAAAGTCGCTGGAAAGCGTCTGTCTGAAATAGCTAATCTCAAGAACCTCTCAATGGATTAAAAAGCAGTTTTCACTGTTATATTATGGGTTTCTCGAGGAAGGTTTCGGTGTATACATTTACCTATCACTTATAGAAGCCGAGCAGCAACTCTAATAATAAACCAAAGAGAAACAGGCAACCACTTTTTATATAATAACCACGTGTTTATATAATTAAGATTATTTTTTTAGCATATAAATACATTAGCATAAAAATATAACGACAGCACAGGACTGGAGCTGAACAAAGCATCTCTTTGAGTCGTGTAAATGCACGTTGACAATCCGAGTCCCAAACGAAGTTCCTCTTCTCTTCCGTGAGGTGGTGTAATGGCTTAGCTATGTCAGAAAAGTTCTTCACAAAACGCCGGTAGTAAGAACTGAGGCCCAGGAAAGCTCTTACTTCGGTTTTAGTTTTTGGTATACGCCATTCTTGCACGACTTTTATTTTGTCTGGGTCTGTTTGAACACCTCTATCCGAAATAATGTAGCCTAAGAACGAAACTTCTTTCTTGAAAAACGCGCACATCTTTAGATTAAGTTTCAGGTTTGATTCACGAAATCTCTTAAACACTTTCTCAAGATTCTTGCGATGTTCCGTGAAACTGCGTTCCATAACTATTACGTCATCCAAGTACACCAGACGTGCATCTACCAAAAGACCCACTAATACGCGTTCCATAAGCCTTTCAAAGGTAGCTGGTGCATTGCACAATCCAAATGGCATCACCCGGAACTGCCACAGTCTTCAATCGATCTTCCAGTACCGGTGGTGAATGCAGTCTTCTCCTTATCTTCTGGTCGGAGTTCCACTTGCCAGTAGCCACTTTTTAGATCTACCGTAGAGAACCACTTCACGCCTCCAAGCATGTCCAAAGTGTCGTCAATATGGGGCAAAAGATAGCTGCCTTCCTTGGTTACATTATTCAGAATCCTGTAGTCTACACAAAACCTGGTACTGCCATCTTTCTTCTTCACGAGTACCACAGGTGAAGACCAAGGGCTGGATGATGGCTCTATGATCTTGGTTCGTGCCATATTCTCAACCAGCTCCGCTACTTCTTGTTCTTTTGCTAGTGGCACTCGTCTAGGTCTTTGTTTGATAGGCTCTGTAGCACCTGTGTCGATCTGGTGTTTCACTAACCCCGTTCTTGGAAGGTCATTTTCTTCTGTAGTGAAAATTTCCTTGTAGTCCAGTAGCAACTTCTCTGCTGCCCGATATTCGTTGCGTGACAAACTTTTCTTGGATGTTTCTAATAATGGACCCATATGATTTTCCAAAGAGGGAGTCTGGACGTTCTCCTGAATCTTCCTCAGACTGCTCACAGCCTCGTATCGTCCAATGATCGCGTTCATTCGTAACAACAACATAATTTAAATGGTATGGCGCCCAGGATCTTCCACTATGATGCAACGATTAGCAGTTATATCCTGAGGGAACTTAACGTCGACTAAGGTATCTGACCTCAGTGCCAAGGTTACCCTTTTGACACCGTAGACCGCTATTGAAGAACAGCCTTCTAGAAAGACCTCTTGGTCTGGAAAGCTTGGAACATCTTTAGCAATATCGACAACGCACTGTTGCATTCGTAGGAAGTGTAAGCCAATAATGCAGTCATGCAATAAGCTCGCTATCAAAATAGATTGATGATAAGTCTTCTCTCCTAGTTTGATTCTCACATCTGTAGCACCGAGAACGGTCACTGGCTGGCCTAACGCTGTTTGCAACTTACTAAAAATATGTGAATGATCTGTTATGTTTTATTTTATATAGGTATAAGTTCTTTGTAATAGTTTTTCGGCTTTGATTGATTGATTAATGTAATTGGTATGTGTACCGTATTAATCAAATAAAATAAAAATATAAAAAAATAAAATAATAAATATACCAGGTGATCGTGCGTATGCCCACTGAATTGTTCGCCGCAGACGTTCTGGTCGTACAATGGTCTTTGACGCGCCCGTATCTATCGTAAGGCCAACAGGTTTACCATTTATTTCTCCAGCTGTTACCAGGCACAATGCCTGTGATACTTGCACTGTGGGGGCTTGACGTAACGGATCTTGATTAGCATCAAACTGAGTAGTGGTTGAACCCTCCTGTTATTACTACAGAGTTGCCGACAAATCAAACGTAGGTACTGTAGATGCGACGCGTAGGTACCTACCGCCGATGAGCTATTGTTATACATGTAGGTAGGTACTTGCGAACGTCCTACCGTATTCGTCGTAACAATACTAATGATATACAATGAAAACTTATAAATGAGAACTAGAAACAAAGAGAGATTAACCACAGATCTGGCAAAATATAATATTATTGTTATACAGGCATATATATACCTATACATATTTATATTATATATACTATTTCTACTTACTTTATTGTTAGTACTGAGTAATTTATTTGTTAAAGACGTCTTACTGAAAATGTAGGTACTAGTGCAAAAAGGTCAATGTTTAAATCATGAGATAATTTGTTATTCTTTGTCGCGTTACGCAAGAAGAATGCATTACGCCTATAATTTGTAGTTGCAAACGGAACATATAAGAACGGTCTTTGGCGCAGACTAGTGCTGCTGGCGTATATGGACAGCTTAGCTGTGAGCTCGGGATTATCGACAGATTCATTCGCAATGCTTAGTAATAGAGAAATGTGAAAATGTCTTTGATTGCACGTCTAGTTCCGTAGGTAAAAATTATACCTACTGCAACGATGTTTCTAGTCAGTAGAATACTGCTTAGCTCTAAAGTCCAAACTACGCAGGAACTTTTTTTGGACCTGTCTATACGGTCTATATAAACTTGGTACTAAGGGTTCCGAACCTGTGACGCATACTCAAGCTGGCTTGCGTAGCCAGCAAACGAGCAAGATAATATTTTCAATTTCATAATGATTGAAAGCTGGATGTAGTTCTTATAATAAACCCTAGAACCTTTGAAGACTACTTGACGACAGAGTCAACATGGGGTTATTCGCTGATTACTCCGATCCCCGAAACCGCCGTGTTGATCGAAAATAAGTTTTTATCTAATTCCTAGATCTTTTACCTTATTAACTTTAGCTATCCTTTGATTGTGCAGCAAATAGGTAGACAAATTATAGATTCTCGTCGTGTTAAACTGATGTGAGAGCATTTTGTAACATAAATAATCTTCAAACCTACTGAGGTAAGATTGCAACTTTTGGACGTCAGATACCAATTAATTTATGAACCTTTATATCATCAGCAATTAACAATACATTAAGGATTTTGAAAACAACTTTTGATATCTGAAATAAATAGCGTAAAAAGCAAAGGTCCAAGAATTGATTAGGCCAGTAATGATGATCCAACATTACCTAATATTGGCCGGTAAGGTGTTACGATAACATTTAATCGAAATATTAAATACGTATCAATATTGAATACATTTTTCATAGATAAATTGGGACAAGATATTAATTATTAATAATCACTTTTACAAATGCACGTGCATCAAACACGTGTTAAATTGTTTTTATATTTAGATAAAACAATGTTTATAAATTGAATTATTTTTGTTTGTTTGAACGCGCTAATCTCTGGAAGTACCAGTCGGGTTTGAAAAATTCTTTTTGCGTATAATAGCCCATTTCTCAAGAAAGGCTATGTAATATCACGCTACTGGCGACGGGAGCAGAGCAGTAAGCAAAGACGCGGGTGAAACTGCGCCGCGGTAAGCTAGTATCAGATAAACCGTTCTATGTTTGTCACTCAAGTTGTGTAAAAAATAGATTTAAATGTTTAATTTGATTGACGTTTCTGTATATGGGGTCAAAATTCATTGTCAGCATCATTATATCAGCCAAACGACGTCCAGTGCTGGACTTAGGTCTTCCCCAATTATATCTGCCTATATAAAATGTCCAAGGAACTTCAAGGTCCAAGCTAAAGTTCAAAGTAACGAAGTAACGTTTGGGTAGCCACGTTTACATTATGGAACTTTGTACTTTGTTATTAAGAATCTCTTTTTTTTTACTTTTTGATTACCTATTTATGTTGTGATACATATTTATTTGTGTTCTAATTTACTATTTAAAGTCCAATTAATAAAATCTAAATATAAATCTAATTGTTTTTAAATTGTTACTTAATATGCAATTATAAAACTCGAAATGGCCCAGTAGATAAGGCACCCACTTCGTTAACACGAGGTAGTGGGTTCGAATCCGGGCAAGTACCTATGCGATTTTTTAAATCTTAAGTACTTTCTAAGTTTAGCTTGGACATTTCTGACTGACGTGAAGGAAAATATCGTGAGGAAAATTGGACTTAAATGTCTGAAATTGCCAGTCCGCCTTGAGCAAGCGTGGTGATTAATGCTCATACCTTTTCTACATTATTATGAGAAGAGGCCTTTGCCCTGCAGTGGGACAGTAAACAGGATGGTATTATTATTATTAAACCCTAGACAAGTGGCATACATTTCTTCTTTCATATATTTCTAAATAGATGAAGTTAGTTAACAGTTAGAACCGAAAAGCTATTACCTTTGAATTTCTTGTTTAAAATTTTGATATTAAACTGGTCACATCTGCCGTATGCCTGAGGAATTGTGGGCCAAAATTATCACCATGTGGCCCTGTAAGACACTAATCAACGTCGCGACAGACCTATAAATACTGGTTCATATTTTAGACCGAAACGTGTGGAAGTCATGAGAGTCTTTAGGGTCAGTCTTTGGACAACATCTTGTTTTGTAACCCAAATAAAATATCTATATAAAGTCGCGTTTGGTAAACTTTTAATTTATTATTCTTTGGTAAACTTTGTGTTACGCGATGATGTTTATGTGTATGTAGCCGCGGTAACAGCACAGTTTACAGAACCTGTAACAGTAGCAGTGTGGAATTCATAACGAAATTGTTTACACGAAAAGTCATTTAGGTACGTTGGTAAATGAGCATTGTGACAGATTGTGACATACTTTCATGTTTAATTAAGGAACTATTTCCAATATCGGTTCCAACCAGTGGCAATCAAATTTCATAACACACTTAAAAATAATTAAATGAAATGCGTGATTTATTTTTTAAAGTTGTTTTGAAATTGTCAGACATGTAGAATTTATAAACTTATTTTTCTGTGAATTAAATACTTTATATAAAGTGTGAGCGCATTATTCTCTGGAATCCACCAGTTAATCAATCGAAGAATTTATTAATAAATATAAATAACATACAACATAGGTTTAGTTTCCCTTTGATCCCAAACTAAGCTAGTACTTGTATTTTGGGCACCATGGAATTAATTCAAATTAGAAAAAATATTTTTGCATTTGATAGCCCAGATAGGCTATTTAACATCACGCTACAATCCGAGGGCGTTGTGCTGTAATCAAACACGTAAATTAACGCTGCGTATAGTAATCTCTATATGTATTAAAATGTGAACAGTGGTACTTTTCACATTAAATCTATTATAGATTTACGATTATCGGTTTCACTAGTTATGCTTTGAAAACATGAACAAGTTAACATCCGTGCGAATCTTGAGATTGTGATGGCTAAACTGTAATAATTGTTCAACATGTTTAAAAATGTGACTCCTTAACATCGTTCTCAGAGAAATCTTGATTCTTATAGAGTGTTCCAGTGCATTAGATTAAGGGTTTTTATGCGTATTATACTAACTATTTACTTATGCTGTTTAATGCGTATTATAAATACGATAATCGCTATAAATTTCAAGATAAAAGAAAAGGGCGCTTAATATGCTTCCTTTCCTTTTATTATATTATAAAAATTATATTGCCGTGTTACATGTACCGAGCATTAAATACCTACTTTGTTTTGGTGACCTGCCAGCTCGGTAGCGACATGCAAATGGAAACCACTATCCGTGAGGGCCTATACAAGTGGCACAAATGCGATAAAATAAAAAATGTATTGGATTGACATAGGCTAACGACAATGTTGGCGTTAGCTTATGTCAATCCCATATTGATAGATTTATTCTATTATATTAGCGTTTATGGCACTTGTCTAAACCCTCTGGGATTCTGAAAATATATACCACAATCGAGTTTCTATCTACCGTACGGTTATATCCTAAAATTGCTGTTTTCTGTGAAACCTATCATTTTACCTGTCGCCTCGTTTTGCAAAGGGTAATTCTTGAAATATTCATAAAAGATCCAATCAGAAATTAAGAGAACCGATTAGGTACAATTACATTAATAAATAATCTAAATAGCTTTATTAGCTCAATAATGATTTTTTACTAGATGAAGAATAACGCACATACAAAATTACGCAATGTTACCAAACGTGAGAAACCGAGGTGATATTACAACGGCTTGAACAGTGTTAACACATCAAAAAATCGACGTCAAAATGTAAACAAATTACAAGTTTTCCAAACAAAACGTTGTCACAATGGATGTTCTCACATTATAGCAATTTTGTAATACAGCAGTTCAATTAAAAAGACGTTAACAAACACCTTGTTATCACTTAAACCTTTTTGCTATCACGAACATACAATACTAGCTGTCTGTAGCGTGGTTTGGTTACTGTTCCTTTCCCGTCGCTAATAGCGTAGTCCTCAAGAACTGAACTATCAAACGCAAAAATAGTTAATCAGATCCAACTGGTAGTTCCAGTGATTAGTGCGTTCAAACAAACAATTTCGCTTTATATACCTACCTACCGCCTACATTTACATGAGAAATTAGATCTTATGCCAAATCGCATAAAATTAAAAATAGTGTAACTAACAATAATGTCGCAGATACGACTTTATTCGACTGAAGTGACAAAATCACAATCTTTATGCGTTTCTTTCAAAATACTGTTAATGTCAAGATTGCGTGTCAGCGATTTTCTGATCATAGATTATTGCTGGTCATACAATATTGTTAAAAATAGAACACAGGCGTATTTTGTATTTTGTATTTGCGTAAGTTCCAGTAATAATACAGTGCTACACTAATCGGCAGTACGGCACGTTCCTTATAAAATCGTTAGTGTCGTTAATTGTTATCAGTATTAAAAAAAATTGGACGCAAAAATACCTAATCTTTCACGAGGATTTTCATTTATCAGTAGATATGATTTAAAAAAAGTTGTGTATGAATTTGGTAAAAAAAACGAATTTTTATTAATAACACCAATAAGTACAATTGGTTTTTTTGTACGTGACTAGACCGCAAATACTATCATTTTTGTTTGAGCATAGTTTCAACATTTTTGTTCTACAGAATTCTTTAAAATATTTGTCAGTCACTTGGCTTTTTTGGGCTCGGTGTATTTAAGTACTAAGTTAAACCTAAATCCGTTCAACAGCTTTCTATGAATAAGACCTTGAACGGTGAAGGAAAATATCATGAGAAATCCTACTCTAGAAGAAATTCTATGTCTGATTCACCAACCCACATTGAGCTAGTTTGGATTATGGATAGAACCCTCTCAGTTCTCTAGATAGAGGAAAGAAGACTCTTGCCAAGCAGTAGGACATGAATGGGGATCTATAAGATTAAGATCTTACTTGATCACACTAAGCCCGATCAATCAAATTCAAAATTCTTGTGCTTTTTTTTATTGCTAGCAGTGACAGACGAGCAAACAGCACACGTGATGTTAAGTGGTAACTGTCGCTAATGGACGACTCAGAGTCCCTAGTATTGCTCCTGAATTACCAAGGACTCTGCGAAAATTTAGTAAATTGATTTTAGCCCTTCTTCGTTTAACAAGTTTCAAATTTTTTTTAATATTTACGATATAACAAAAACCATGTTAATACCGTTATTAGCCTATAACAATCCTTAGTTTATGATGCATTTTTTAAAATACATGAGACGTCACAGATTGCTTACATCATAGATTAGCATAATTTTTATAAGATAATTTTGTTTTTAATGAGCATACATTTTATTAATAGATAAATGCAGTAGATATAACTGCAAACAATGATTTTATTTGAAAAATACAGGATATAATATTTATCATACTTTGTTGAGTTTAATTTATCTTCAAACATCAAATGTAAACGGACTTGATCCTTTTTACATAGGAATTATCATAATTGGCAAAATGTTTCACACCTTTGTATGCCCCGTCGGTAAGAAAAGGCGTGAAGCTATTAATTTGTGTTAAATTAATTTAATCGGAACCATAAATATACGAGTACTACATGCTAATAAACAATGTTTGAATATCTCAACATTAAAAAAATATCTTTCTCTACCGTTTTGGTATGTCTTGTACGGCCTCATAAACTAAAGATCGGCATATTAATTAACTTATTAGGAAAAACACGCACAATTAAGAGGTTATTAAGCTCAGCATGTTTCTAGTTGTAAAGGAAATACAGCTATCTTGGAAAACATTGAAATTAAATTAAGTTTGGCGAATATGCTTAATTACTTCTTACTAGAGCCCTTAGTTTCGCACGTAAGTACTAATATGTAAAGATACAATGACATAATTACACTGCATAAAGGCACTGGCTTAGTTTGGGACCAAAGAGAAACTACTTATTTTGTATAATTGTATGTAATTTATATTTATTAATAATAAATTTATAATTGATATATTGATAATAAAATGGATAATTAGTTGAATTGAATTACATAATCTTTTAAAATATTTGGTCTATTGCGGTGTAAAATATGTGGCTTGGCTTTTTAATTACTAAAATAAATATTGTATCTACCTAATCGAAAAGTAAAATGTTACCGTGTGACGGTAGCGACACGACCAAGTCACAAATTTAGACTAGAAATATTCCTTTTTTTTTTTTTTGTAGAGGGGAAATGCGTTTACGCATACCACCCCGTTCGGGAAAACGAGGTGGCTATGTCGGGCTCGCTGGCGAGATGGTAGGCGGCCAAAATACCGATTAAAACCCCCCTGTGCACCTACTCTCGCCTTAATGGTTGGGCCGCCGAACCTTGATACTACATCAGCGGCCCAACCAGCGACAGCCCACATCGTGCGGGCACCAACACCGGTGACAGCGTCCGGGTGCACCGGGAACGTTGTCCCTACGAGGAAGGTTGCGGATGGGCCCCGCTTTCTAGGCGCAACCCCACTATGGCGGCATCGCGCGCGTGTATGCGCGCCGACGGCGCCCCGTTCGCCGGCGGCGGATCGGATCAGCGAGGAGACTTTCCTCCCTGAGCCGCTCCGCCGCCTCCTTCTGCGAGATGACGTCCTCACAGAAGGATGCGACCGCACTCCAACATCTGTCGCTGCCGACCATGGAGCGTAGCACGGCCGGCAGCGAGAGATCAACGCCGATGACTGCGACACTAGAAATATTTCTAGTTTAACCGTTTGATTTTTTTGCTACATAAAAATCCCGGTTCATATCCAAACAATATGCTTCTTCCGTCCCAAAATATAATATTATTTATTTTATGCCTGCTTCGTCCTATTTTCAATTCCTTGTAGGTACGGCCCGAATCTATTTTTATATGTCAATAAGGTGTAGAGCAGTGTAGAAATTGAGAAGTTAGAAGCTTGTAGAGATAGAGCGTGTAGAGTTATAAGCTTGGTTTTACGTGAGATCTGATATTTTTTTTACAGTGCGAGTCGTCTTGGTAACATTTCACATGAAAATGTTTTTGGTGCTATCGGGTTTTTCGACCATTACCAAGCATGTAGAAATTTCTCTACAAGCAACACTTATCACATAGCATAATAATACTATTAGTAAATATTACTAGCAACCCCGGCAATATTTAGAAAACAGTGGTAAGTAACATGGAAATATTTTACGGCGTGACTTCGTAGTGAAAAAACGACTGATAACGTAATAATAACTCTTCGAAAAATCAATCATGAGCAAGTTACCTTAAAGTTCAAAATTGATTTACCGAATTTATCATTTATCACTTTTTCTACTAAGGGTGCTTATGTTCGTGCAACTGCATTGTGGTTACAATTGTATATTTACTAGCATGTCTTAATAATTCTTTGAAATTGTTTTTAAAATACCACTACACTCTTAGTGGAATATAGTTATACCATCACAAATTATTATGCAAATCTCAACTTTTCGCCTATAATTTTAAGGTGAAGGGTAATTATCTTATCACACAGCCGTATCTTATTTTGATCTTTATTTATCTGACTGCGCGAATTAGTTAAAACACAAATAATCCTTTTACAATTTAAAGTGGACAATGATAAATTAAATTTTATATTTCAACATCGGCTGCCTAGTTGATTTAAGGTCACTGAGTACTCAATGCTGCGCAGAGGTCTTTGATTCTATCCCCGGAAGAAAGTAATAATGTTTGGAACTTTTGTCAAAATTTTTTGCCTTGAATTTTGCCCTGTAAAGGCAACAAGCAGTAATATAGCCAGCAAATCGTTAATATTGTACACTTCTGCATACTCTTTTAAGAAGAAACGCGTAAGTAATGTTATATTATTATGATAGTAAAATACAAATTATATTTATTTTTTTGCTTACAGTGACAGTCGAGCCAACAGTCCACCTAATGGTAAGCGGTAACTGTCGCTCAAGGACTTCTGCAATGGCAGGGACTCTGTGAACCGCTGCCCACCGTGATATTAATACTCTCTTTAAACCTCGCAAAATATGTAATAGTTAATTAAAAATTGTAAATGTATCAATATTTTCTACTGTGTTTTCACCCAACTTTGAAAACACAAAAAGTACTTAATGAGTAACTTACCACACGAGATTAAGAACAAGTAAAAAATTAAACTTTTCCACTTTACATAATAGTATAAATAATAGTAGAGATTACAACGAGAAATAAACATGGGCTGTCTTCATATCTGTATTAATGTTATTAGGTGTGTATTTAAAACGGGTGTAATTCTAACAAGCCGCAAATTAAAAGCAAATCGCCGCAGCTCAATATAGCTTTTCCCACTTCAGGATGACTTCTTCTCACATAAAGAAAACATGAGTATTGATCGCCAACCAAATTTACCATTCTTGCTAGAGGCGTACCTATTGGCAAATTTTAAACCCTATTTTTATAAAGGTCTAGGTTTACTGACAACGTTTTTGTTTACTTACAGTAGTTTCCATGGAAACTTAGAAAGTAAATACAACTTTAAAAAAATGGTAGTACAGCAGTATGCAAAACCCAATAATAATATATTATGAAGACATGTGTAAAATTTTAAAATATTACAGTAAGCACTTTCATATTAACTACAAAAATTATGACATTACCATAATTATTGTATCTATTTTATTTTTATTTATCTTTGAGTCTCACTTCACAAGCGATAGATTTTTCTGTTTAGATAATGAATAAAATAAAATAGAAATGATACTATTTTTTAAAAAATATTTCTAATTTTATTTTGTATTTTAGTAATAATTAACTTATGATGGTACGTGGAGTGATAATACTTTTTCACTAAGACTTGTATTATTATTATTACTAATCTAAAATTAACCTGATTTTTTTACTGAATGAGGTAAGTTATTTAGATTTTTTTACATACTTAAACGAGTCACACCCCTTTATTAGATATTTTATCTTTGACATTTTGCCTATCTAACACCGTATTAATGAAACCGTTTCGTACTTATTTTTTTGCGTCAAAATTTATAAAACAAAAATTAATCTTTATTGCCAGGTACCTTTTGACCATAATTCTATATTTCGCTTTTATTATTTGAAATACTTTAGTAAAAATATATGTGTGTATTAAGTGTCGATTTTCTGGCAATCATAACATACTCGTAATAATAAGATATACGCCATTAAAATTTATAACATTATTTTAATTCAATATTTAAAACTAATGGTAAACAAGCACCTTTATATTACTGTCTGGCTAACGTACCCATTCTTAATGCCTTGGCAGTTTGAATAAATAAATTTACTTTATTATCTGTGGGCCATTTCGGGAGCCTTTGAATTATGTATTAAACAACCTTTGTAAACACTCCATCGAGTTAAAAAAAATTACTTTACCTGTGGACACAATGTACATCCGTTTATTTTTAAATTCATGCTTCTAAATTCATGCACACATTTAAACTAAACTACAGAATAAAAAACAAAAGAAAATGTACTTACTTGCCGTTGTGCTTCCCACAGGACTCCTTAATATTAATATCACAGGATTTTAAAAAAAATCAAAAATACTTTTTATTATTTACACTCACTTAATCACTGTAATTTGTATTATAATAAAAAAATATTTACATTAATTTATTTATACACTATAATGTTTATTTACATTTAAATTGTTCGATTTCATTCGATTTAAAATAATTACATTTTTGTCACGTTTGACGGTGAGCGCTCTCGTGTTTCAAATGCGACCGGCAGGTGCGTTCGGCAGCACGTACTCGGGCAGACTGTTCATTCAGGTAAAACACCTTTGCTTTAATATCAAGCGGACACCTCAATCAGTGATAATGATAAGAATAAGGCTAGCCTCGTAAGCAACAGACGGGGGCTGTGCACATTGTCGGCATCAGACCGGTTCCACACGGTCAACGTTCTTTACAATGAATGTGTAATTTTTTTTAGAGCGAGAATCGCGTATTTTTTTAATTTTCGTGAATTTCGTCTGGAGTTTAAAATAGGAAACCGGCTGACGGAAGATGCGCTATTCTATTTATAGAATTATATACATTATTGTTCATATTATTGTAATTAAAGCCTGTTATAGTATAAAGGGCGAAAGGGCATTTTAATAAATCCATGTTGTACCATTAGGTCTTTTAAGCACTTAATAATTTACGTAATTATTTTATGTAATCATGCATAATTATTTTAAAACTTTAAAAGGTACTTGAAAGCAAGTAGGTTAAACTACTATTTTAAGAATTATTGTAGGTATTGTATGTGTTAACAATTGACACCGTATCAGTGAAAAGAGAAAGGGTGCATTTATTAAGGAGTTTTGACACTAAAAAAATTGTTCCAACAAGGCTGATTTAATTATAGTTAATTATAATTTTGAATCACGACAAAGACATTTTTTATATGGAAATAATTATGCTGCATCTAATGCCATGATAAAATATTTTTTTAGTAATATGTCAAAAAAAGTTTTAAAAGTTGGCACTAGGCGGGGCTAGTAAAATATTCATAAAACTTAATTTAAGACACGCATGTAAGTAATAGGTAAAAATACACTATGATTCAACTACAGTACTAATCGGTCTAAGAACGGAGAATATGGACAGAAAGAGTATGGAGAACTTGGACAGAAAGAATTATGGAGAAAATCGACAGGAGCCCTAAAAGTTCTTTTCGTAATTAAATGCTTAACAACTGAAAACATGGATAAAATGACTTTTGTCATTTTTTTAAATAGAAAGATAAGCTCGTTTAAGATTGTCATTTATCTTAAAGTGGCATTGAAGTGTGGCAATCTTTTTTCAGATATTATTATCTTTATTTCGCGAAAAATCATACACTGGCAAACATTACTAACGTGAGTAATGTGCCAAAGAGCATATATACATAGCGAATTTTGCTTAGATTTTATTCGATTCAGCAGTCGAGAGTGACGTACTATAAATATGATACTTGAAATTGATTATTATTCCAATCGTCAATCAATAACAAACGAAAATATATATTCAATTAACTTTGGTGGCAAACAACCGTACAGCCTACCTGATGGTAAATGGTAACCGTAACCCAAAGAGATGGCTATGTTTTCCAAGCATCGCAGAAGTAACAATGCTTAGAAAACACAACCAAGCCGTTGCCGACCACGAAGAAGTGGGTGAGGAAGAAAAAGGAAGGAAAATGACCGAAGGTGTATTTGAACTGCTGGCGCTTTATCTACCTAAAACCAATTTACATAAACAGTTAGGCAATTAACGTCAATTATATAAAAATTAAAAACACATTTCATATTCTCTTATGTGACCAAATTTTCTTCTCATATCTTAGGGCTAACTTCGAAACCAGTTCCATAATTAAAATTTAAAAATACTTGTTAAATGGTCAATTTTGATGACATTCTTAATCGCTTAAATATTTTGAAATGTTGGATAAGTATATATTCCTCTACTTATCTAACATTTTCTAAAACTACATTTTTAAAAGTTAAAGTTTGTTAATTCATTTGAAATAATCCTACGATCCAGAAAACGTAATACTGCCCCGTTATGGAGCCTTTTACTAAACTTCAAACAAATGATGAGACACCACCTTACGTCCGTGACAAAGTTTAGAAGGTCATTTTTTTCACACATATTTTTAGGGTATGAGAAAACTTCTTGGTCTGCTCGGACCCTTTAAGACTGATAAGTCTGATGGGCTATTCATCAAACATCAATGTTGCCCAGTGATTTTGATCCTCAGGTAATACTCGTAGTTGTAATATCATAAAAATATTATGAAGACCGATCATGGTGGCGAAATTTGGTCTATGTTCATCAATCGACGTCATTCAGCTGTTGATAATGGTGATTAACAACTGCTGCCAATCCTGCTATTGGCCATAATCACCACGCTAAGCAGACAGATAGGTGTTGTAGATGTGAGTCACAACTGGAGAACCAGGTTCAATAAATTACTTATTATGTAGTACCTACTACCAGTAGATAGTATTTATAAATATACCTACTCAAAAATTTTATATCTACTTAATTGAACGTGTTTTTTTAAATAGTAGTCATCTATTTATTCCATTAGCGACCTGACTTCGCTTTGTAATGTTTCCCGGCCTAATTTACTATCGATGCTATAGGTCAATGTATTATAATATTCTAAAATCATTCAAAATCATTTAAAAGTAACAGTGTAAACTATATTATATTCTATTGATCGGTTCTCGAGATTAGCAATACAGACAGACATTTTCCACGCTGATTTCAGCATGAATGGGCCGGATCGTCCGGGGAAGTACTACCCTCTCATAGAAGATCGACTTAAGAGTAGTAGTATCCGTACTACTGCGTTTCGTTCGGTGAGTGAGAGCGCCGGAGGCCCAATTTCCCCCCTATCCTCTTTCCTCACCTCCCTCATTCCCTTCCCCTAACCCTATTCCCAGCCGCCATAGTGGAGGCCACTATACCAGCAGTTTAAGACGATGGCTTTTGGTATAGTGGCCGCCACTTCTGGATTCCACTGACTGCTTACCATCAGGCGGGGTGGAGTCACTTTGGTAGGTTATATATAATATAAAAAAAAAAAAAAAAAAAAAGACAGACACTTTCCGGTGACTTCCTTTTATATTATGCATGTATAAATATATCTCGAGACATCAATATACATTTACATGTTATATACAATCATATATACTCAAATAATTATGCCAAAAAGTATACATAAATTAACCTAATTTTAATTATTTTAATACAATTGTCGACATTTACATTTTATCATTACTTACATAACTATAATCACATTTATCACCGTTTTGCATAATAGGTACACAAACATTATTTAACATAAATAAACAGTTTTTATGAATTTTAATGGTAGGAGAAAGTTGTTTACGTCGTAGGGTATTTTGACCCTACCTTCTCGTAGGTCGATGTACATTATACGGTACTGTAAAAACAAACAAACAGGATAATATGAATTGGTTGCAAGGGAAATGCTCGTTTAAAGGAAAACTGATGTAAAACAAACTAAAATGCAATAAAACTGCAGTTGAAAAATGTATTCTATTGTTAGTACATAAACGGAATATGTATATCTATTATACTATTATATAATAATAATAATAACCATTTATTTCAGGCATTTAGAGACCATAAAATTTCAATACATAAATAACTAAACAAAACTATAAACTAATACATATTTTATATAATTTAAAATTAAAAACTACTGTACACGAGAGGTTGGCGTTGTATATAAAGCGGAAGGATTTGTTTGTTTGTTTGAACGCGCTTATCTCTGGAACTCCCATTCAGATTTGAATAATTCTTGGCGTATGATAGCCCAGTTTTTGAGGTAAGATACAGGGTATGTAACATCACGCTACTGGCGATGGGAGCAGAGAAATAAGCAAAGTTCAAAAACTAGTTATTTCTATAAAATTCTTTAAAAAACAACTACTGTGGCAAACAAGCATGTAGCCCACCTGATGGTAAGCGATAACCATTAAGAACATGGCTCTGATCTCCAAGAATTGCTAAAACAATGATATGAAAACACGACCACGACGTTGCTGACCGAGTAAGAGACGATGTAAGAGAAAAAGTAGAGAACTGATGATGTAACTGGCCCTCCAGTGAAACTAATAAACATCATTTTAAGTTCACAAGTCATGATTAATGGACAACACCGATTTTGGAACATTGTGTTTATTGTAAGAACTCTTGGATGGCAATCATCGCATGGCAACACAAACATTAGGGTTACAAGTTACAGCCCTCCTAAAGAAAAATGCAGAACTGACGTTCTATTAGAGTCTAATATTTTTCCGTGCGACCCGAACCATTCATGCTGAATCCAGTAAAAATCTATAAACTTTTCGACGACCTCTGCGATTCCCGCTCAGTGCAAATATTTGTGTGCATGAACATGAATAAATAAATACACATTTATGTATCTATTTACAAAAAATGAGTATTTCAGTATGTATAACCGCATTCTAGAACCCATAACACAAGCTATATATATATGCTTACTTTAGGTCTAGATAGCGTTATGTGAAAAAAAATTCTTTAGCATGTTTAAAATTTATTGTTTGTTTGTTTGTTGCGATATATTTTATTACATTTGACTAACTTATTTTTTCAGTCATTTTCAAAATTTTTATATTTTAAGCGCCTTTGTAAATCTGAATGATTCAAGACGTCACTATAGAATATTTTTAATAACATCATTGACCATTTTGTAAACAGACAAATAAAACTACCACGGGACAAAAGGGACATTTCATAGCGGTTTTATGTTTAATTTAAGATCATTAGACACCAATTCTCAAGGTGACTCTTTAAATATTGCGTTTAGGTACTAAGTGAAACTGTAACTTACAAAAATTGTAATAACCTGGCGATTAAAAAGAGTGGCCTGAGTTTCTTGCCAGTTCTTCTCATGGCTCTACTTCGTCAGCGAACTGGCTGTAGGTTAATTTGCTGACATTTTGTAAACTTTGACGTACATAAGTGTTAATTTAATTAACTTAAATGAATAAACATATATTTCATTTCATTTCATTTCATTTCATTTCATATATTTCATTTCATTTCATTTCATTTCATTAAGTACTACCTGCGTACTAGGACAGCCTCCACAAGTAGTACCTAATTTAATTATCAGTTATCAGTAATAATTATATCCTTAAATAATTATTTTCAGGGCGACTGCCTCTGTGGTTCGATGATACTGTGTGTGGATTACCACGCAGAGGTCTCGGGTTCGATTCCCGGGTCGGGTAAAGTGATATTGAGTTTTTCTGTCGAGAATGTCTCAGTATTAGCTCGGAGTCTGGAATTGTGCTCAATTTATGGCAACAGGCTCGTTCCAATTACATAAAATGGCGAAACGTGGGTGGTTACCTCTGCCTACCCCTAGGGAGATAAAAAGCGTGAATCTATGTATGTATGTATGTAGTTATTTTCAGGAGTGCCGACCATGAACCGGAAAACGCAGCGTGGGCAGACCTTTTATAAAAAACACTGATGACCTGTGTAAGGGTGTCGGGCAAGTCATGAATGAGGGTCAAACCATGACCGGTCAAAGTAGCAATACTTGGTGGACGAAAGAAAGAAAGAAAGAAAGAAAGAAACATTTATTTGCGTAGAACACCTGTATTCTTATACCAGGTATAACAATGGTACAAAGTGCAAACTATATTCTGCCTGTATTAGGCATGCAAATATTTATCATTATAAAGTAGGTATTATTATCATTTTAATATTTGAAACATTTAACATACATTTTATTGTCAGCAGAATGTCAAAGTATATTATTATATACTTAGCATATTTATTATTTTTAGAATTATCAAACGAATTATTAGAATTATCAAACATTATATCAATTTAATCCATTTACATTATTTATTATGACAAATTAGATTATGTCAGATTATATTATGTCAACTTAAATTACCAGTATCAATTTAACAACGCCTATAATCTACAGTGAATGTTTTCAGGGTGATGTAATTAAATGATTAAAAGCCTACATTTATGTCCAACATTGCAAATAGACCTAAAATTAAAAGAAAAATACACAAATTTCATGTCTGACGATAATTGTTTCAAAGATAATTTCTTAAGAAACAATACAGTATCATGTTAATTCAAATGTATGTTTGTTTGTACGTATAATCGTTTATAATGTGTATCATCTTTTACAATATTTACTCGCTTTGTTACCGTAAATTGGTGTAGACAAACATGCTTGTATTTGATACAACATAATGTTTACTTGCACAACCGAAAAACACATTCATAAAAATTAATACGATTATAAGAATATGATTAGAGTATAAATGTATACAATATAAATATATTATTATGTACTTACTTATTATAACATTTTAAATTGATAATCTATACTATTATATACAGCGGAAGTGTTTGTTTGTTTGTTTGAACGCGCTAATCTCTGGAACTACTTATCAGTCGGATTTGATAAGTATTTTTGCATATGTTAGCCCAGTTCTCGAGGAAAGGTTTAGGCTATGTATCATCACTCTTCTGGCAACGAGAGCAGAGCAGTATGCAAAGTTGCAGGTGAAACGCGCCGCGGCAAGCTAGTTAAAATATAAAAATTAAATCGATTACTGTCTTCGAAGAGTCTTCATCGATATTTCATCGTTTACCAAATCTTTCTTGACGTCCCTAAATGACAGCTATCAAAAGGTTAACGTTGCATCCAGTATTCAGCTAGAAAAATACAATGACACTACTCTATAAAATGGAACTATTAGATGCTCTATTTCTCAAAGAGGCCTTAAAAGATATAAAGCAACATAAGAAAAACAATATTAAACCATAACCACCTGCCACGGGTCACTTAGACCGCAACGATTTTCCAATTCAAATTTTGCGAATTGTGCATGTCGTACTACGGTAGTGTGTGTTTATGTACATTTTCTACGGCTTCAACAGTGTTACACTTGCGCTCCTCAAGTTATACACTTGCACGTTACACGTTATTAAAACAGTCTTGAGAAAGAGGTGGTGTTCCATAATGTACCCCGAATAATATCACAACAACTACACACAACGCCATCTAGACGCAAAGTAAGCATGTATTATAGCTTGTGTTATGGGTTCTAGAATGCGCATATACATACTTAATCCTTTTTTGCTTTGTAAATACATACATAGAAAATAATTTTATATGTATAGCAACACATAACTAAAGAATAACTACAATCGTTGCTATGAGTTCCACATTAAAGGTCGGAGGATAGTCACTCGCTTAACATACTAATATAATATCTTAACCTCTGATGCTGGAAGGCAGCCAAGACCTAGAAGTTGTGCAAAGGATCGACAAATAATCATAAAATTAAATGTTCGCAAATATCTGGCCTTCTAGGACTCCTCTCCGTCGTTTAAGACAGGTCTATGTTTTGCACACGAAATCTCGAAAACGATTTGACCCATGAAGATGAAATTATGCAGCTTAAGAACGGATTTTGCTACGGTCTACGCGGACGAATTCGCGTGCATCTAGTAAATAATTAGAAAACAATTCTAAACAAATCTAGTGTGTAAATTACATGTTTACCATTACAAATTATTATATTTAAGTAATCATAAAACGGGCTACGAGCCCATTCGACCCTAAAGATTTGACTCTTTCTTGGTTTGAGTACCCATTCGAACCCTGGAATAATAGCAGCACCCATTCGTTCCTTTGAAAAAGCGTGGGCAGACCACCACTCACAAGGTGGACCGACGACCTTATAAGGGTGGCGGGCAACCGATGGATGAGATCGGCGAACGACCGGCTAAGGTGGCGAAAATTGGGGAAGGCCTATGTCCAGCAGTGGACGTCTTTCGGCTGATATGGTGATAATGAGGAACCATAAAAACGTATTTATTGTTAAATATTGACTGTCAATCCATTCAAGTAAAATTTCTATAGAATACTATTTTTTTATATAAACAAACATCGGTTTCTTCAGTTTATGAACAGAACATATTTTTCCATTTCGTCATTTATTGTTCGGTTAAACAATAGGTAAGCAACTAAATTTGTAAACAACTTGATCCATTTTTTTATAATTACATTTGTTTAAATAAAAATAACGAACGCCACTATTATTACTTTTGTTCCTTCAGAATAATCAGAAATGTATAAAGGCACCAAGAAACTAAGCAAGTACCAGTGTGAAGTTTTCAAATTCACAATAATAATTATGTACTTGCTAAATTTACCTTCGACTACAGAACATGATTCCACCTTCGACATTGCTAACTAAATGGCGAAGGAAAACCATCGTGAAGAAATTTAGACTAATAAAAAAAATCTAAAATTTTTTGAGCAAGCGTGAATATGCTCATGCCTCTCTGTATGAGAAGAGGCCTTTGCCTTGCTGTGGGACAGTAAACAAGCTGGTTAACTGACATTACTTATTATTTTAAAGATAGTGCTGTATTTGCAGAAGGATTAGCCATAAGCATAACGCTCAGAAAACACCATAACTAGTACTTTCAGAGCTTATATGAAAGTATATTTGAAAAGGGTAGATTTAAATTATACTTTTATAAGCGGGGAAGTTACATTACTTTTCAATCGGCTTGTGACGGCCTTTGTGGTCGAACAATCGTAAGCTAAACAATAAATTAAATCTGTAATTTTACCCACAAAGCTGTGTTTTTATATTAAATAGCAGTTGAGCTTCGCCCGCACCTAAAATGTGTTTTATCTCCCTTAGAAACTAGATCGAATTTCGGGATAAAAGTAGCCTTGTCCGTCTCTGGCACCTAATCTATCAACATACCAATTTTCATCTAAATCAGTTCAGTCGTTTAGACGCTGAGTGGTAACAGACACACCACACACACGCACAAACTATTAGTAGGATAAATTATTTTTCATCGTCATGTGCTTCGTTTGTCTACTACAGATAATGTAGATATTGTATTACTGACTTTTTAATGAATTAACTATGGTAGGTAACCATCATAATCAGTTACTAGGTAGGTAACACCGATATTCGTTCTAGACCTTCACATAAATACGAACAATGGCAATATAGTTGCAATGCAAAAGTCGATCAACTTTAAAATTGCAACGGCCTTTCTCAGAACCATCACGCAATAGAACTTTAACTAAACAGAATCCCAACCAATCTTACATAAGGTACTCGTATCGTTAATAATATTATAATAATATTGTACCACATTCACACAGCAAGATCTATCCCCAAATTAAGCAACTATATTTTTTTTCCACATTTACACAGCGCCATCTAGCCCCAAATTAAGCAATTATATTTGCTTGTGTTATGGGTACTATACTACTTAAATACATTTTTTTTTTGTAAATACATACATATTATAGATAAAATCGTATCGTATCTATCGATGTTGTTTAATTACTATCGATATATTAGGTAAAATACGAAATACTGAATGTTTGCCAGTCAAGAAGATTGCTCAGTTACTGTAAAGGTCCGGCAACAAGTATATAGTCGCATCACAGCTTGGGAAGATCCTTCCTTTTTGCTACCTCTACCATGACAGTTTTTTTATATTAAGTGACTTACTGGCTGATGGAGCGGGTTATGTTAGGCGTCTCCCTGCGCGATCGTTTGAGAAACGAAGAAATCCGCAGGCGAACAAAAGTAACTGACGTAGCTCGCAGAGTTGCGTCTCTGAAGTGGCAATGGGCAGGACACATAGCTCGCAAAACTGACGGCCGCTGGGGCAGAAAGGTTCTAGAGTGGCGACCACAAACCGAAAGACGCAGCGTGGGCAGATCCCTCACAAGGTGGACCGACGACCTTATAAGGGTGGCGGGCAACCGATGGATGAGGGCGGCGAACGACCGGCCAAAAATTGGGGGAGGGCCTATGTCCAGCAGTGGACGTCTTTTGGCTGATATGATGACTGGCTGATAGTAAGAAATCAGTGGAATCCAGAAATGGTGTCCATTATTCCAAAAGTCATAGTCATGATGATTTTGAATAAAAATTGCCAGATTTGGATTTTCCAAAATATTAAAATTAGCAAAAAAACGTCAAACTTAAGTGCTTAAACAATACGTGATCTTTTGTTCGAACCTTAGGGAAATACAGATATTAGTAAATATGCACCGTCACTTTAATTTAATTTATCATAGTTACGTAACTGTAAAACCATTAAAATTGTTTACCTACATTTAACCATTACGAAGAATAAGCTTCTGGATATGGACTTCTCTAAATCTTTAATACTACCAACCACGAAATTACTATTACTTTTCTCTTTAAAATCACTAATCATTACATACATAGCTTCACGCCTTTTATCCCCGAAGGGGTAGGCAGAGGTATTTAACCACCCACCTTTCGGCATTTTTTTTTGGTCCCATGTAACAGGGCCCCATGTTACATGGAACCAAAAATAAAAAAATGCCTGTTGCCATATCGCGCTCAATTCCAGACTCCGGGCTAATACTGAGCATTTGTAAACAGAAAACCCCAATATCATTTTACCCGACCCGGGGATCGAATTCGAGACCTCTTCGTGGTAATCCGTACACAGTACAACGGAACCACAAAGGCAGTCACTGATCAATCTATATAATAATAATATAATAATAATATGTGGACACTATCACACACCGTCATCTAGTCCCAAGCTAAGCAGAGCTTGTGTTATGGGTATTAGATAACAGAAATATAATACATAACAATAAATATAAAATACATAGACATACTTTTTTTTTGTAAATATATACTTAGAATACATAGGAAACACCCAGACTGAAGACAAATACAAATGTTCATCACACAAATATTTGCCTTCCGCGGGAATCGAACCCACAACACCCAGTGTCGCAGTCAGTTACACTAACCACTAGACCAACGGTGCAGTAATATCAATCTATGTTAAATGTTAATGTCATAGCAGATTACCGTCTTGACTTCAACAGAATATTAACGCTGCTTTGATTCGCAAAGTGGCACGAAGCTGAGTTAGGGCTGTTTTTGTTACCTCTTTTTATTATATCAATAAGTTAGGTTAAGCTAACCTAGTTATATGATAGCAAATAAATATTTTTTCTTTCTTTCTTCCTTTAATCTAAATAAAGGTGACCTTCTTCATAATAACTGCATAGGTTAATAGTAGTAGGTAATGGCTTAGTGGTTAACGCACATGCCTCGTGCACGAGGTTGTCCGTACCCGAGCTAGTAACAAAATGACCCTTTAAAATGCGTACTTTATACTTTGAACATAACTGCCTTTCGGAATTCGTGATAATAAAAAAATTGAAATTCCCATCCAAATATATAATAAGAGGGTATATTTCAAGACGATTGTGTTCAGTCATGATGACTAGGAAGGTTCTATTTCTATTAAAATATAAGTATGTCTTTGCCGCCTCTAGTGCGCATTCACAGAGCCAGTTTTTATTTGGCAATTGTTTTTATCGGCGTATGTAATTGTGCGAACAAATTGACCCACAAAACAGTATTTTAGATTTGGTAAAACAAAACAAAAGCGCCCGGTTTCTATCCAGAGGCCCTAGACAAGTGTCAAAGATTTATATTCTAGTCATAGAATAGATATATTTATACGGTAGTAGATCCACGCTGATTTCAGCATGAATGGGCCGGACCGTCCGGGGAAGTACTACCCTCTCATAGAAGATCGACTTAAGAGTAGTAGTATCCGTACTACTGCGTTTCGTTCGGTGAGTGAGAGCGCTGGAGGCCCAATTTCCCTCCTTTCCTCTTTCCTCACGTCCCTCATTTCCTTCCCCTAACCCCATTCCCAGCCGCCATAGTGGAGGCCACCATACCAGCAGTTTAAAACGATAGCTTTTGGTATAGTGGCCGCCACTTCTGGATTCCACTGACTGCTTACCATCAGGCGGGGTGGAGTCACTTTGGTAGGCTATACTATAAAAAAAAAAAAAAAAAAAAAAAAAAAAAAGATACAAAAATGTATTGGATTGACATAAGCGTTGGCGTTAGCATATGTCAATCCAATACATTTTTTAATCTATTCTATGAATAGAATAGAAATCTATGCCACTTGTCTCGGGCCTCTAGACCCAAAGTAAGCATATTATATGCTTGTGTTATGGGTTCTAATCCTACTTATATTATGTGCGAAAGTTTGTGTGTGTGATTTCGCTGAAAATCGTTATGTAGATAGATTCGGTGCCTGAGACGGACATAGGTTATTTTATCCCGAAAATGGGTCTGGTTCCCAAGGGATACAAATCCTATTATAGGTATTTGCGGGCGATGGCGTGGGGCGCAGCGAGTATCAAATAAAAACGAATCTACAAATGCGGTGTGAACATTATCTCCAGTAACGTATCAGTTAAAACGACGGACGTTCTGTGTGAATGCGCACTTAGGTTTAAAGAAAACATAACGATCCATCAATGCCGTAGGTGCTAGATACAATACACGATTTATTGTTCTTATACTTAGTATAAACCCTTAGATGATTCTCAGTCATAATACTGTTTCTAATCTTTAAGCAAGATTTTAGACAATATCTTTAGGAAAAATCAGAGAAATAACGATAATATCTTGTCAATCAAAAGACGCACGTTTTTACAGAATCATCAGCATAGCGTTTTTAACGAAATTTAGACAGCGATAGAGATGCAGATTACGATATGACTGTTTTGAAGATATGTTAGTAAGTGACTAAAATATCTTCAAAAAACTGACTAAAATCAGTATATTGACAACAGTAGCGTGAAGCATTTATCTATACTATATTACATACAGTTTGTTTGTTTATTTGTTTGAACGCGCTAATCTCTGGAACCACCAGCCGGATATAAATTTTATTTTTGCCCATGATAGCCCAGTTCTCGAGGAAGGTTATATAGGCTATGTAACATCACGCTACTGGCGACGGGTGCAGAGCAGTAAGCAAAGACGCGAAACGGTGAAACCGCGCCGCGGCAAGCTAGTCTTTTGATATTACTACGAATACGCTCTTCCGTTTTACATAAAGCGGTAAGTGTATTCGTAGTAGCGCCCTTGTTTATTTTTATTCGATCTCAGAACAAACTGTTACGGAAAAATATCATAGCAATAGTGTTGCATTGCATTATTTAAATTTACGAAGACGCTTAAAATACTGGCCTGTTGGTCTAGTGGTTAGCGACCCTGACTGCTAAGCCGGAGGTCGTGGGTTCGATTCCCACCCAGGACAAATCTTTGTGTGATGAGCATGATTGTTTGTTCTGTGTCTGGGTGTAATTTATCTATAATATGTATGTATTTACAAAAAAAAAAAATGTATATAAGTAGTATATCAGTTGTTTAGTACCCATAACACAAGCAAATATAATTGCTTAATTTGGGGCTAGATGGCGCTGTGTGAATGTGGTAGAATATTATTATATTATATATTATTATATTATTAAAATTCTGAAAATCAGTTAAGAATTTGTTAACATAAAATATAGTCTATGTTACCCGCTCAATTTATTGATTTCTAAAGGTGAAAGAATTATTCAAATCGGTAACGGAGATTTTTGATAAATCGTTGCAAGCTAACAAACATACAAAAAGAATCATCAAAATCGATTCATAAACGACGGAGTTATTCGCGAACACACATAAAAAAAAATACATACGGTCGAATTGAGAAACTCCTTTTTTTGAAGTCGTTTAAAAAATGACTTCTTTTTATAATATTTGTATAGACTTTAATAAGTAGGTACCTACTGTACTTATTAAAATATTATTTAAATGATTTAAGAAAATAATGCAAATACATGATTTATCGCAATTAGAAAAAATAGGAAAACATAGAAAACACCGAATTGTTTGACAGCTCTGTCATTTAATTATTTTCGTTTAAGGCCGGTATTACATTATCATATAAATATGATTTCATATCTGTCAAACTCTATGATCATAGTTCTACGACTCTCAAACTATTATCATAGATAATCACATGTAGTTATTATACCGTCATATGTTCTTCATTTGAAAATGACTTACACATCTTTGATCATATTTCTATGATAGTCTAATAGCGGCCTTATACTGATATTTTTTATAACACTTGAATGGTTATGACTAGGGTGACTAGACAATTACTTATTGTAATAGAAAAATAAACTTTTTATATGTGTTTTGTTCATAATAGGGCAATATACACAATCAAATTTTTAAAACGAGTACGTGACTTGTAATTTCATGTCTACGATTACGGATTTTCCAACGAAGCCACAAATGGTAGGTGAAAATAGCCGTTTACAGTGTAAAGTTAAGAATCAGCAAAGCCAACCTAAAGAGCAAGTCATTGCGATGGGAATATGCAGCGACAGTTGGCTACGAGCCCATTCGACCCTTAAGATTTGACCCTTTCTTGGTTTGAGTACCCATTCGACCCCTGGGATAACAGCAGCATCCATTCGTTCCTTTTCGCGAGTACGTAAATTACAGACGGTATAAAATCTGTATCAGTATGATTTTGCAGATGTACATGAGACTTTGTGGTTTTAATGAGTTGACGATAACATCGACGATTATATTGTCAACTTACCGTTCAGTTTCTTCAACTTATAAGTAATCGATAGTTAATTATAATATGGAATAGAAGATAGATTGTCAATTCTCACAGCAGCTCTAAACGTCTGACCGTGAGATTAGGACAAGATGATTCGGACATTGTGCGTTCCAGCGCATCCATCTGAACAAGAGAGTACAATGACACTCAGATAGGACGTCGTAATATATCGCTTAGCTCTAAATAAGACGCTTAAATTACCTTTTTATTTGTCTTCCAAATAACAAAACTTTAAACTTACTTATTGAAAATTTCGACGCCAGGGTTACCAAAACTTGAGGACCTAAAGTAAAGGCAATATGAAGAACTGAGAACTTAAAAACTTACTGGCTTTTATGTATGTTATTCGTTTTTGATTTTATGAAGATTACAAACAATCTAATCACATCCTTAGTAAATCTGAAGAGCTTGAGATTGAATGCACTGTACCTATACAGACAGTTACCTAAGTAAATACTCCCGGTCCTGATCCTTTTACCTTTTCCTTCCTCATCCCCTTCTCAGTGGTCGGCAACAATTTAGTTGTGTTTTCTAAGCATTATTACTTTCGTAATGCTTGAACAACACAGGCATCTCTATAGGTTACGGTTGCTACTTACCATCAGGTGGGCCGTATGCTTGTTTGCCACCAAAGTTAGTTAAAAAAAAAGTAGATAGCCACGAATTGAATGTTAATACTTGTCAAAAGGATCATAGTGACTATGTCAATCTATATCTACATATCAATAATAACATTATCAATAACTAATATTAGGTAAATATACTTACAGTAGGTATATTTACTTACCTAATATTAGTAATTGAATTTTATAACTCATATCTCCCAATAAAACTTATTGATCCTTTTTATTTTCATATTTATAACATTTATTAATATCTTATCGTATCATGCAATACTTGTTAATGTAAGCCACATAGCAACTAAAAAGTGTTTAAACAAATATATTTTTAGTCTTCACGTCGGTTTGGTTCCGCTTTGTATTCGGTAGACGTAACAGGTAACGTAGAGGAACCTAACCTTCACGTCTCTTCAAGCTATATGATATTCGTCTCAGCTCAGTATACTCCCTACGTAAAGACATCATCTTAAACAGAAAAAGCATGAGCATGGAGCACAATGCCTTATAAGTCGAACTGACAATGCAGGTATTTCCTATAATGCATTCTTCCTAAATCAGCAATGTCCATAGTCTAGAAAGCACATAGGTATTGTCTAAAAGAATCATATAGGCACTTGCTCGGTTTGAAACCCACAACCTCTTGTAAGTACGTATAGGTAAGGTGCAATATCTCGCCTAAATGGTTTCCACGTCAGCAAGTACCTACGTTACAGCCTTCTTCAAAAATTCGCCCCGCGCTTAGCGAACGGGCCGTTACATTTTCGCAAATGTTTTTCTACCACCCTAGTACAGACTGCTTAAGCCTATTATCTATATTTGTGGCAGCCTTATCGCTTGAACGGTTATTAAATACCCAATCATAGCAATAAAACACAAGCTTTTTAACATGTATTGGGTAATGGTAGACTAATACATAATCTGTTATTTATAATACGTGCGTGACTTAAATATCTGATAGTAAAACAATAAAGATTATTCTAATATTATGGGTTTTAACGTATTATTAATATTTTGGCAGTTCACGTAAAGATGAGATGCAAAATATTTCTAATCGTAATCCGATTCAAAAATTTAAATCGAATAGAAACAAAATCGTAGCGTCTACTCGTATTTTGATTGTATTCAAAAGTCGTTTGATCTCAGTGTCGTAGCATACATACACATATTTCCATCGTTTTACTACTTCAATCTATCAATCAATATTCTACTAAAAAGATAAGGTATAAAAAATATTTCATAGACGTAGCTAATAGCGAACTATTTTGATATTTGTATATTAAATAATTTTTCGTATGGTCTCCGGATTAGTATTTAAAACTACCCCATCTCTTTACGTGGGTGCCGTAAGTCGACTATTGGGATAGCGATGGCAACAACAATATCTACTTGTATTTTTATTTTGTGATGGTAAGTGGTAATGTCGCTCATGGATGACTCAGAGTTTCTAGCATCGCTCAGGTCCTGCAGGGACTCTGCCAAGCTACTGCCTACCGTCACAGTCTTAGTAGGTACATAATAATAATGTGCCACCGTGAAGCAAGTGGGCAAGGTGAAGGAATTGAGGAAGGTGGGGAAAACGGCAAGGGGGGAAATTAGACCTACTGAATATAACTTTATTGCGGTCTCAAACCAAAACAAGCTTGGTGACTATATGGTTAATATCATCTTTAAGGCAATGCCTATGTCCTGCAATCAGCTTTCAGACTCATGATGAATTAATGATGCAATGATTTTTCATTGATTTTCTTAGAAAGTAAATAACAACTCCCATGCTTAAATATCAAATCCTGTGTCGCGACAGTTACAACATACAATTAACGAACACAAAGTACAATTTTATTCTCGGTACAAATATTTATGTAAATTATTAAAAGTATCAAATATATTTATCACACAAGGTCAGCAAAGCAATGGCGGAAAATCATGAAAAATACTTTAATAGTATAATAAAGCGGCACTGTTCGTTTGTTTCGCACCGCGCATCTACTTAACTGCTAAGACATTAATGACGGTGCATTAATGATCTATTGTTATCTATACTATTATATAAAGCAAAAGTGTTTGTTTGTTTAAACATTTGAATAATAATTCTTTTCGCGTGTAATGCCCATGTAACATCACGCTACTGGCGACAAGAGCAGAGCAGTATTTAATATTGTTGTTAGTTATTTAAATTTTCGACATAATTATTTCTAATTTGAACTAATTAACCTGCGTAATTTCATGCAGTTTCAATCTAGTGACTAATACTATTATTTATTATTTTATATTGGAAAAAGATTAAAAAGAAATTAGGTATTTTTAAAGTAGGTATGTTAAGTGCAGCGCGGCCTGTGTGTACCTAATATATTGAAGGCTTAATGATACTATGTACTTACAGACATAGAGGTTTCAGGTTCGATACTCCGATCAGGTAATTGCTATTGGATATTTTTATGTAGAGAACATGGCGATAGTTTATATTTTACTGTAACTACTTACTATAAGGTAAGCAGTATGCTTCTATTCCACCCATAATTTACATAATTACATAATTTTTACATTATTTTTAAAGTTACATAATTTCTTTTTATATATAGAGACATTGTTTGTGTTCATTAATAAAATTGTATAGTCTTTTGGGACATAAATCTTATTCTCTAATAAAGGTACCTATTGTTCATTCAAAAACCAATATTTGGCATTTTACGTGATTGGACACCCTCCTGGGTCTGACATAGAACTTAGCGCGAGCGGCTACAACAAGTAATTTTTTTATTATATTTTATTATTATTTTATTACAAATTATTTTTTATTAATTATTTTGTAAAATTATTTATGTAAGTATAGTAAATTATATAATATAAGCAATTATAATATTTACAAATTACGTATCAACATTACTTACTTTGTTTTAAGATTAGTAAGTTCCATTATCGTAATCTAAAATCAATTAATCAGCATTTGCACATAGATTACAGGTAATCACGCAGACCAGTGAGAAGAAAACAATTAAATAATAATAAAAACAATTAAAATAAGTGTCGTGTGATTTAATAAACACACGACACCACAGAATTATTTATTTTCTAACAAATAAATTTTATAGGGTAATAAACAAAGGAAGTTTAATAAATAGTCTGTTTATCTTCATTTATATGCTGTTTGTTCTCGGGAATTACGCAACACTGTTTGTCACTCATAGAATAATATTATAGGTACTAATAATATTTTGAATTACTGTAGTTAGTTCCTGTATAATGTTTTATTTTTATTTAAGTAAACTTAAATATTATAATAATTTAATTGTAATAGATGTTCATAATTTAATTTTTATATCCTTTTCGTTTAATGTTGTTTTTTAATTTATTTTTATTTCTAATTTATTTATTGTACATTACTTATTACAGTTATTGCTTTCATTGTGACATTGTGGATAACTTTCTAATTGATATTTGTTTTCATTATTATTGCATGCTGTCATCTTCTGTAATTGAAGAAGCACTTGGATTTATTAATTAAATATTATTTACTAATAAGCTAGTGTAGAAGAGTCTAATAAAATAAATAAATTACTATTCGGAAACGTCCAACTCTCGACATAATGGCTGTCCAGACGAGTTAGCTATCACCACCGATGACAGACAGATATGGTGTGGTAATACACACAATAAATGGGATAGTTTCATTTTCTGGGTTCTTTTATTAGTAGATCCTTGCTGGTTAAATATTAATTTCTATACTTATATCTCAATTTTCTCCTTTTTCCCCTGTTTCATCCCTTCCACCGTCCCTACGCAGTTGAAACGACTTGGTTGTTGAGAACACAACTATATAAGCTACATACTACTAAGGTCTGGTATCGTTTATTTAATAAAAATAGCTCAGAGACCAGAAGTAAATAAACAAATGAAATTAGATTAACATAAATAAATAATATTAGTAGGTATATTGAAATAAAATTAGTATGTCGCTCCACCAATGTCAATGTGATTAAACTATTTTAAACTTTTTACAACTTATTAAACATTTCCGTAAAATATTTTTTAAATTTTTTATTTTTTTATTTTTTTTTATTGACTGGCCTGTTGGTCTAGTGGTTAGTGACCCTGACTGCTAAGCCGGAGGTCGTGGGTTCGATTCCCACCCAGGACAAACCTTTGTGTGATGAGCATGATTGTTTGTTCTGTGTCTGGGTGTAATTTATCTATAATATGTATGTATTTACAAAAAAAAAATGTATATAAGTAGTATATCAGTTGTTTAGTACCCATAACACAAGCAAATATAATTGCTTAATTTGGGACTAGATGGCGCTGTGTGAATGTGGTGGAATATAAAAAAAAAATATAAAAAAAATATTTTTAAATGAACGTTTAAACCGATTTTTTTTATTAATATATTTTTTTTGTTTTTATTTTCACTTAAAGCAAATTTAAGTGATAAATAGATTTCTTTCGAGAAACCCCTTTATGTATCCAGATGTACCTTCTTTATGTCCGATTATCGTTGTTATCAAGATAAGACATCGGCTATCTCGATCCCAATGAAGTCGATTTTTACCACTCTTGGATACTGCTTACCCTCTGGCAAAATAAAGTCTTGTAGGTTCGAGTCCTCACTGTCTGCTTACCATAAGGTAAAATGGAGTCATATGCATGCATAGGCAAAAATGCAGTAAGACGGAAGTTGTTTTGTAATAGAAAGAAATTGTAAATTTTAATCTCTATAAAACGTTTTTTATATCTACATACAACTATTATTCAAATTTCAATGTCAATGTAATTCTAATTAATTGTCACGCTGACACTTAATTGTATTCACATGGATCTATTTTAAATGCAAACTAGATAATGAATTACATGGTAAATTGACAATGCCAACAACTTCTAGGGTATATTCAGAAGTTGCTGAAAAATGTCCGTCTGTCTGTAAAAAATCGCTAATCTCAAGAACGCTCAATTGCAAAAATAGTTTTTCCCTAACGGTTGAATAATAACAGATTGTTATATTGAGGGTAAAATAACGTCAATAATAATTAATCAATTGATTAATTATCACAGATTTATATCATATTTCCTTTGATATTAGTACCTATACCTGAATCTTTTAGAGTTTCGATTCGTATGAGATAAAAGTCCTAATAGTTTTTTATCAGTAATAAACAACACCCGTACTAGACTAAAACCTCTGGGGCGGAAAACGAGATCAGTACATTCGATTAG
Source organism: Parascotia fuliginaria (assembly GCA_963082885.1). Classification (NCBI taxonomy): domain Eukaryota; kingdom Metazoa; phylum Arthropoda; class Insecta; order Lepidoptera; family Erebidae; genus Parascotia; species Parascotia fuliginaria. Next base: position 8,500,513 of record OY720196.1, on the reverse strand, counting down.
TTTGAGTGTTTGTTTGGATATCAAACCCACAGAACTGATATATTATAGGTACTATTACGTGATCAAACCCATGAAACTCTCTGTAACGGCTGCCGGCTAAACAAACGACTACTGGGGGCCTAGCACCATCTTAGCAGTATTATTTCAATCTATTTATAAATGAACATACATAGATATAAATGAAGATAATCACTGTAGTGTTGAAAGGTAATGTTCTTTGACACGTTTTTTTAAGATAAATTTGGTTTTGAATTCTCGTATGTTAGGCGGAAGAAAATTCTACAATCCACAACCGAACTACTTAAATAGAAATCTATTTTATGGGAAGGCTTATCAAGAAGAGTTCTAACATGTGATCTACAAGGAACATCGGAAGGGCGAGCAAAAGGAAACGCTCGCGCAGATATGCAAGGTAGTTAGGATTGAGAAGAATGTTGAAAAGACACAATAAAAAAGACAATATTCAAGTGTTCCTTCGAAGGCGGATAAGAAGTCACTTGAGTTCCTTGCGGTTGTGAACAACATGGTCGTACTTTCGCAGACCAAAACATAAGTTTTGCAGGCGCTCAAGCTTATTTAAGAGCTCCTCAGTAGCATTAAAGATAGCAGTCATCGGCGTAATAAATTATGAATGAGCGTGTGAGCCAGAGAGATTTTAGTTTTAAAGGTAAAACAATTAGTTAATGAACTAATTAATATTTTTTAAAACAAGATGAGGTACATTTCTACTACGTCACTGGGTCAAACCTATACAATATTCAGACCACGAAACCAGCCACATTTCTACAGGTAAAATCCCTTTAATCACGTCATCATTTTCCTTATCAAATACAATACTTGAATTACAATTAAGAAGGGAAATAATAGTTTTAAGACAATGGAAACCCGATTGTGGTTGGCCAGCCCTTAAGGAAATACTATTTACAGGATAAAGGTTCGTAAGGGATATAAATTAAGACTTATTTTTAAAATTTTTTTGATTAATTATGACGTTTTGCTTTAGCGGTTGTAGTAGGTACCTGCTTATTGTAAACAGTTGCTTTGGTATAACTGCTGTAGAAGAATGAGTAGAATGCTAATCAACAAGATGTTTTTAACTAAAACATGTAGGTAAGTAAGTACTTAGTACAATTTTTAACCTTCACAAAATAGATTATTTTTATAGGCTTTTTCTACTTAGTAAATAAATGTAATTGTCGTATTGACCTAGGCTTTTTTAGTCAACTAGACCCATTCGCTGATCCCTTGGATTCACATAATATTTTATAGACTTTAACAAGTTGAAAATTTAATAGCGGTAAGTTACAATATTTAAAGAAATGAAATGATTGAAATCTATTGAAATGGATGAAATATCTAGTATTTAATGTCGTAGGTTGATGATGTTTGGATACCAAACTCAAAAATTTTAAAATCAAGTATATAATCGAGCTTGTTGCCTACATGGTGGTGGAGTCAGCCTTCCTACTTTTTCCCCCACTTCGCTCTATCTGGGACGTCGGCATCGGAAAAGAGTATGATCAGTTATCACACATTTTGCACTTAATTTGTATTCATTTTGGTTCCTATCAGGTACGGCTATTTTGTTTTCGTGTTTGTAAAAATAATTAATTGATACTTTGCACCCTCACTCACCGTCACAAACACGTCAAACAAACAAACCTTCGTGATAAACTTATTAATTATCAAATGGAGTGACGGAATCTAATCCTACTAAAATTATAAATGCCAAAGTTTGTGTGTGTATGTGTAGGTTTGTTAACACTCAGCGCCTAAATGGCTAAGCCGATTTCGATGAAAATTGGGATGTAAATAGAATCGGTGCCGGAGACGGACAAGGGCTACTTTTTATCCTGAAAGCCAGTCTGGTTTCTCAGGGAGACAAAGCTCATTTTACGAGCAGGCTAATAGAATCTACTGACTTAAAGAGTCTACTGATCCTAAAGAGCTTTATGAAACTACATGTGCATGTTAAAAAGCATGTAGATTACCATATAAATCCCAAAAAAGCAAAGTGAATCAATTCCAAGTTAGTTAGTTCCCTTTGCTTTTGGATAACTGGATGTAAAATTTAAATTTTGACCGTATGGTCTCTAGTTTAATTATGGGACCACCCAATCTCTTCTCGTGAGTGTAGTAAGTCCCGGTTTCTTCACAAAGTTTTCCTTCACCGTATAACAATTATAAAATACTAACGTAAGCATTTTGTTGTGACGAAGACATACGTAGCCGCTTCAAGCCGTTAGAAACTTACTAGATAATATTTTAGTCATCGGCAAACCCCACTTTCGAGAAAAGTATTTTAGAATGCATACCTCACGTTAGGCATACTTATAGTCTAAGATAATATTATGATTCTACGTAAGTCATTTTCTGGGGCTGGCCCAAAAAACTGATTCAGTTCTGAAGATAATACAGTGCCTTTTACCTATCGACAGGTGTCGACTATAGCAAACAAGCAAGCTTAATGCGTGGTTCCTTAGTCATCGCATTATTAGCCCGAAGGCACCTACTAAAGAACAAGAAAAGAGTGATAAGTTGAAAAGAGTGGCCTGAGTTTCATGCAGTTCTTCTCGCGGCACTACCTCGTCAGTGAACTGGCTGTAGGTTAATAGGCTGATTTCTTGTAATTTTGACGTTCATAAGCATCATACGACCGTGAAGGAAAACATCGTGAGGAAACCTGGACTTTTGAGGGAGTCTAAAATCGACAATCCGCCTTGAGCAAGGGTGGCGATCAAAAAGCCTTCTCTGAATGAAAATAGGTCTTTCCTGTGGGATAATAATGGGCCTATATGATGAAGCATCATATTCTATGGTCCAAATAAAATAAATGCGCATGAGTATGAGTTTGATTTCTCCTGACTGAACTACAGACTTCAGAACACGGAAGGCCTCTACCAAAAGAGCGTGCCGCTCACCGCGCTTAGCAGGTGGATTGGTGACCGCATTAAGGTCATTTTTGTATGCAGTTAAGTATTATCCTAAAGTGGCAATGGGCAGGACACACAGCTGGCAGAACTTAAGGCCGTTGGGGCCGAAAGGTTCTAAAGTGACGACCACGAACGGGAAGGCGCCGCGTGGGCAGACCCCTCACAAGGTGGACCATGACATGATCTATCTATATCTATATTATTATATAAAGCGGAAAAGTTTGTTTGTTTGTTTGAATGCGCTAATCTCTGATTCGCCTTTAGAAAGCTACAAATAAAACGGGTAATATAAGCTATAGGTATTTTATTATGTTTATCATATTTTTCAGTCATTTTCAATACTTGAAGCGCCTTTGTAAACCTGAATGATGCTATACGACACTATTGTAATGATCCTTTTCGTAGACGTTTTCTGTGAGATCGAATGAAACTTTTGATACCAAAGCGAAGCGAGAGCTAGTCTAGTAATTAATCCGGTTCATATTATTATTACAGTCAAAATGTAATACCTACTTGGGGATTAAAAAGGACTTGCCGAAGGAATGAAATCTATATTATTTAATAACGATTCATTGAATAAATTATGACAAACATGTCGATTGCACTAAACTTATCTAATTAATCACCATCGGAAAACAAACAATCGATATGACGCAAATTGAACAACCCTTATCAAAAAACTGCTAGTCTTGTAAAAGTGATTCAAAACAAAATCCGATGGATCGTTTTATAAACTAGCGACGTGCTTCGGCTTTACACCACATAATTACAAATATTTGTGTGCATAAACATGTATTTGCATTGGGTCTAGGTGTTTTTATGTTTATGTATGTATTTACAAAAAAATTGTGTTTAAGTACCTATATATCTGCATTCTAGAACCCATAATACAAGCTATAATATGCTTACTTTAGGTCTAGGTGGCGTTGTGTTTAGTTGTTGAAATTCTCATTTAAACAAAGAAAATGAATGAAATTTCCTAAAGCATAGTGAAAATGGTAATCCCAAAGCACTCCAAAAGAGTTCTCAAACTACTCCATGTAAGAGCGAAATGGGAACAAAAGAATAGGACTGAATAGATTTTTATTTTCTTAAAACAAAAGAATGGAGTACTTTGGGAATAACCCAAAAAACGTATTAAAATTCGTTGCTTGGCTTAAACAACTGGTGCTTTCCTTCATATTATCTAGCTAAAGATAATTTAACCCTTTCATGGACACTACTCTAGACGTGATGGAATTAGGGGTTTTTTAACACTTTCTGTCATCACGACCTTATCCGGTTGCTGTCCCAAAAAGTGTTAAAAAACCCCTGATTCCATCACGTCGTTCAAGCTCCTCATTAGTTACAAAAGAGCTGATAATCTTGAAAACCGCTAAACAGACTTAGGTCATATAGTAAGTTTAGCTAAGAACACTACCCCGGAAGTTACGAATCATTTTAACTAAAATACGTTTACTACAGGACACCTCATTCATCGTTGATTAGGTAAATGATGATTAATAGAAACAGTTTTTTAAGTGTTTAACATTTAATTAATTAATTTACTATCTACATGATAACAATGGCTCAGTGGGTATACCCAAATGAGTGATTCTCATGCTAAAACTTAAGATTTCAAGTCCAATTCATACCAATTTATTTTAAGTCATATGACACATTACGATAAGATAAAACTTAAGTTAAAAAGATCCGGTTAATACATTGTCGAGCCAAAACTTGGAACTCTACCAATTTTCATGCCATTTTGCTGTAATGTTAGCGACTCAACTGACTGCTTACATCAGAAAATAAGGAGAGGATCATACCAACCGTCCCCGTTGTTGTTGATATTTGTTACCCATATTGAAGGAGTTATGATAAAATATGTAAGTAAGCCGCCATTTTGTGGCGGCGGCCATCTTGGACCGATTTTCATCAAACATAGCTAAGAACACTTTCGATTAGTCAACCTTTCAAAGAAAAAATAATAATCTTAAAATCGGTTTATGCATTTGGAAGCTACGATACCACAGAACAGACACACACACACATGTTAAAATTAAAAATTAATTTGATAAACGAGCAGATAGACGATACAAATCTTTATACCAAGCTCTGCTATCGGTGACAGCAAGTCAACGCGGCTTTAATCATTAATTAATTAAAAGTAACGCGAGGTGTTAATCATTAATAAACACCTCGATGTTATTTAAGGAAAAAGATTAAGTAATAACTTTCAGACGGAGGAGTGCCTGAACAAGCCCAAAATATAAATCATAATTCTTATCATTAGTTAGAAATACGATAATGAGTCGAACCTAATCTTTATGGGTATTATTTACACTAATACTACGGCGTGCTAATACAACGGCTAAATATAACTTAAATCGGCCTGTTCCTAACGTCTGCTATTAAAAAATATTATACTCCTTTACTTGGGCAGTTGGGCAAAAGCTTACGGCCCGCTTGATGGTAAGCATTTACATTTGGCTATCGACAACGTCCTGTGCTTGCGCGTTTGTTTTTTTGGATTTGGTAGCTAGTGCAAGAGACGGTTTTTTTTTTTTAAAAAACCGTCAAGTACAAGGTGGATTCGCGCATTGATGGTCAATATAAATAACATGAACGGCCGTTTTCTATTGTTCCTTTGATTGCGTTGACACAATACTTTGAATTTTAACATCTTCAAAAGGTTGCAGGCAAGAGTATTTAAATAAATTTCAGCTTGATACCTCCACGCCATACTGAGAAATAGTTAATAGACCAACAGACAGACGGACAACACAGTGATGCTTTAAGGGTTCCGTTTTGCCTCCTAAGGTACAGAACCTTAAAAAAACAAAATTTTTATCATAAATATACTAATACCTAAACTATAAATACTTGTAATATTAATTTAGGCTTTTGATGGTAGTATATCGCTAGGGCAATCAGTTAACTGTATAATGGCGGTCAAACCATCACAATATGAGGCAGCAACACGTAAGTAAATGATTAGATTTATCACAGACCACTTCATGTGATAAGAGTGCTAGTGATTGTCAATCTTATTGCCAAGCATAGCTAATAACAAATATCTTACAAATGCAAAGAGAAGAAATAATTGTAAAGAAATGGACGTATCTACACTAATATTATAAAGAGGAAAGATTTGTATTTTTGTATGCAATGAATAAACACAAAAACTACTGGACCGATTTCAAAAATTCTGTTACTAAGTATTACAAATTCATTATTACTGAGTAACATACACTAGTTTTTATATCCCCGTACTCCCACGGTGAAACCGCGTGACGTCCGCTAGTTTCTTATAAAAGGATGAAATATAAATAACTAGCGGCCCGCTCCGGATTCGCACGAGTGTAGGTTCTGGTCATGAAGTGGCCAAAATGGCCTTCCTCAAGTTTCGCCTCTTTGACTGGGGGGCTACCACCATCTCTTAAAGTAGTATTACTTAAATATTACTTTGTCTTTTCGTACCATGACGCCCTTAAAATAAGCCTATTTTAATCATAAAACAATATTACTTTCTTAGCAGTTTTGTGACGTTATCATAAAATAGTTCATTCAATTCGTACCATGATGTCTCTTTTGACAATTAGCAATATTGTTTTTACGTCAAAATTAGCAATCATATAAAAGTTACTCTGACGCGACGGATTTATTATTGTTTTCTCATTTTATTTACAATAGAATCAATTTTGTGTGATATAAAGTAAGTAAAACGTATTTATTTTTATATTATTTTCAAATGGATTGTGCATCTACTGATTTTAATTCATTTTATGATTGTAACCTAGATGGCGAATGCATACGAAATATTTGAGTTTCTCGAAGCAGATAATGCAGCATATAACACGGAGCGCAAGCGTCGTCGAGCGGAATTACGTGAGGAATGTGACCCTTTTAATGTAGATAATGTAGAATTTGTAAAAAGGTACAGACTCGCTAAGAAGCTGGCACATAACTTGTGCGATGAACTAAGGCCACTGATGACGAATTCAAGAAAATCTACAGACTTGCCTGTGGAGAAGAAGGTAAAGCCAGTGGGCTTTACCTTCTTCTCTTCGTCTCCACAGGCACATATGCCATATGCCTACATATGTCGAAAATTTTAACCAATTATCCATACTTACCTAAGTAATTATTCTTAGTACCTACTCATTCTAAGCTTCCGTTATTTTTTTTAGGTAAAGGTAGCATTATCCTTTTATGCTACCGGTTCATACCGACAGCCTATAGGTGGCCAAGAAGGTCATTTTGTGGCTCAACAGACAGTATCATCTGTTATTGCGCAAGTTACTGCTTGTCTCAATACTCCTCAATTGAGGCAAAAGTACATCAAGTTTCCAGTTAATGATCAAGAACGTAACGAGATTAAAACAGAGTATGTACCTACAGTATTTTATTACAATGCCTACATGATTAATATTCCAGAATGTATTATTTACAAATGATAGCATTATACATATTTTATTTTAAATGATTAATATTTATATATACATTACAGGTTCTATAATAAATTTGGTATTCCTGGGGTTCTTGGTTTTTAGCCCATTTGGAACATCTTAGTAACACAGAATGTATTTGGTTTCTAGGTAGGTTTCCCATTAATCTTTATTAAAACTTGTCTTTAATTTTATATTTTTCTTTGCTTAATAATAATTTAAACTATATTTTATCATCAGGAGACTCTGGATATCCATTCATCCAAAGAGCATGAGGACACCAATACTGAACGCACCACCTGTCTCACCAGAAGCACACTACACGAACTTGCATGTCCGCACCAGGAACATCATCGAGCGCACAATCGGGCTACTCAAAGCACGATTTCGTTGTTTGCTTGTTCGAGTGTTGCATTACTCACCAGAAGTAGCTGGTTCTATTGTAAATGCATGTGTCATATTGCACAACATTTGCAATAGAGCTAATATACCTGTGCAACAATTGAAGTTTATTAATACACCTATTTTATTACTAATTTATAATTTTGACCTAAGTTACTGTTATGATTTAATATACATATTCTTATATTTCTTACTGTATTATTATTTAGTATCCTTGAATTAAGTAACCTTGTTTTTAATATACAATAATAACATAACAACTACACAGACAGAGCTATAGAGACCTAAAGTAAGCATTTATGTTATTAAATATCTTGTGTTAAGGATTCTCTAATGCAGATAAACATACTTAGATACTTTTTTTTATAAACACAGACATATTATACTTACACAGGAGCACCCAGACCTATGTAAATGATTACTTGCATCGGGCTGGGTTTTCCTATGTAACATGACTAAGTTCATGCACACTAATATTTTGCGGGCTATCATATGCAAAAAGGTTTTTCAAATCCAACTGGTAGTTCTAGAGATTAGCGCGTTCAAATAAACAAACTCTTCCGCTTTATATAATAGTACTAGCTTTCCGCGGCGCGGTTTCACCCGCCTTTTTGCTTACTGCTCTGCTCCCATTGCCATTAGCGTGATGCATTGACATAACACTGAAATATTTACAAATTACCTAAGTATTAAATTTCTATTTTAAATATTGAATTCCCTTACCTTTGTTCCATGTTGACTTAAATATATTATGTTATTAAGTTAAAGTTTAACCATTTATATAAAACCCGCTAAAACACATCAAGTTTCAAATTTCATTCGCACTTTAGTTGATATAATTTTTTTGTTGTTCCGGTTCATACCCTAGCACTATCACATTTAAAACATTTATTAATTGTTCTTGCAACTTATTAAAGGAAAATAAACAATAATTACACTCATTTTATAAAAACTACTCATTATGATTTATTTATTTGCAAATAAATTAAATAATGTAAATTTATTTAATTTATTAAATTTTGAGTTAAATAATGTAAATATTTGCTTCAGAATTATAAATCGCATAATGCACTCCGGACCAAATAAATGAAAGAGAGAGCGCTATACAATTCATGTAGCGATATTTCTTTTCCACTATCGCAAGCAATAGACAAATCATTCGGTCTTTCCCAGCACTAAGCAGGAATAAAACAATATTGTACAATGAAGGTCATGGTACGGATTTGAGTAATCATATTGTAATCTTGATATAAAACGTTCCTAAAGTAAGATTGTTTTGTATAAGATGGTGGTAAGCCCCCAGGGGCCTAATTCTGCTATCACAATAGTGTCAGGAAGGTCAATCATTGATCTCTTATTGGTTGAAACTTGTCAAAATCAATCAATAAGAGATCAATGGTCGACCATTCTGACACTATTGTGATAGCAGACTTAGGTCCCAGTTGTGAACCACTGTCATACATATGTTGCCACCCCTATGAGGTCGTCAGTCAACCTTGTCAGTCTCCCTACGCTGTGTCTTCCGGTTTACTATCTATAACTATATTAGTAATACGCTTATTACCTCTTCCAACCTTCAAGGGCAAAAACCCTGTCTGTAAACGTGCATAGAATTTGAATGAAATGAGTATTTGTATTGAAATATTATCGAAACTGGAAAATAATATACCAGTTGCAGAGGCCGTGTGACTCATTAGCATCTTGTGAATAAAAAAGTTTTGACTGTAAAATTTATAAAAAAGTACCTTTTGACTTCTTACCTAAAGAAAAGAAATTAGAAATGAATTAGAGAAGTATTTAGCGCATTTTAGGTAACGCTCACGAGCTGTTAAAAGGAAGATGTCCCTCTCTAAAATTATGATGATGAAACAAGGATTCCTTAGTAGAATATAGAGCAATCCTATCTCATACATACCTACATACATACATAACCTCACTCCTGTCTACCATTAATGGGGTAAGCAGAGACTATAGAACGCCATTTGCTGCGATCCAAACATATCTCATTTGTCTCTTCAACATTCATTAATCTTTTCATACACACGTCGGTTACGGGTGCTTGTTATTGTGCCCTTTGTCAACACATCACCTATTTGGTCCGCGTATTTTCGTCTAGGGCGACCTCTACCAACTTTCTCAGTAATGTTAGCTCCATAAATATTTGAGTTTAGCCTCAACCCTATCTCTTCTTTCGTAAAAGTAAAATTATGATGATGAAACAAGGATTCCTTAGTAGAATATAGAGCAATCCTATCTCATACATACCTACATACATACATAACCTCACTCCTGTCTACCATTAATGGGGTAAGCAGAGACTATAGAACGCCATTTGCTGCGATCCAAACATATCTCATTTGTCTCTTCAACATTCATTAATCTTTTCATACACACGTCGGTTACGGGTGCTTGTTATTGTGCCCTTTGTCAACACATCACCTATTTGGTCCGCGTATTTTCGTCTAGGGCGACCTCTACCAACTTTCTCAGTAATGTTAGCTCCATAAATATTTGAGTTTAGCCTCAACCCTATCTTTTCTTTCGTAAAAGGTGACTGAAAGGCTAACTTATACATATTACCCAGATCCCTAATTCAAGCTAAGCGCTAAGCTAAGTTTTTTAATTAAAATACTCAGTCAAATTACCATACTAGATGAAACTAAATAATTGAAATCTTCTATATTTTTTTTTATTAGTCTTAGTTATTAAATTAATTGGTTGTTTTGTAATAATTACTTTGTATGGTTTTTGGTTGCGTTGATGTGTTAAAATTGTTAACTCATACGAAAAACTGTAATTATCTGGCGATTGAAAAGAGTGGCGTGAGTTTCTTGCCAGTTCTTCTCACAGCTCTATCTCGTCAGCGAATTGTCTGTAGGTTAATTAGCTGACTTCATGTAATTTTGACCTTTCATAAGCATCATACTTTATGATCAAAATGAAATAAATGCTTTGAGTTTGAGTTTAAGTTTGAGTTTGCGTATTGACAGAGCCAAGAATTCCTCTTAGAAGAGATTAGAATACATCAGTAGATGTCGCAGGCAACAAAATTAGTTACCTACTAATTGACCCTCTGCTTTATGTTGTATGGCGATCTCTGTAGTTCGGTGGTACTGTGTATAGACTACCACAAAAAGGTCGCGGATTCGATTCCCGCTCAATGAAAATATTTGTATGCATGAACACGTATTTGCATTGGTCTGAGTGTGTCTATGTATTATAATACGTATTTAAAAAAAGTATTTAAGTATTCTAGAACCTATAACACAAGCAATATAAATTTGCTTACTTTGGGTCTAGATGGCGTTGCGTGTAGTTGTTGTGATATTATTATTATTAAACCTACCATAAAACTCATAAAGTAGAATTATTATTAGTTTGATACCTATACTATAGAAATTAGAGTTCTTAATTTATTGATTTAACTAAGGTACACTTAGAGCATTAAACCAACAGGAGTGGACACGCGCTCTATTTCCCTTGCGCAAAAGTCTGCCACTTTCGGCGGGGGACGGGGCAACGCGAGCAACGCACACTAATTACAATGTTAACTACTAATGCATTTTTAAATCGCGTCGTTATACACGCACACAATAAAATTATTACACACTAGTTTAAACTAATCACATTCACACACAGGGACATCTATCAGTTTACGCTTCCTTAGCGTAAAACAGTTAGAGCTTGACTCTGTCGATATTTAGTATCGATGTTTAGGATTTCATATAAGTACGCGAAAGATTTAATTATTTTCATGATTATTATGTTTGCTTATTAAAATGAGCATTATCTTAACAGTTTTTTTTTAGGTAATAATAATCTATTATAATTTTAAGGTTTTTTTTTTATTTAAGCACTTTGAAATAGATGAAAGTAAAGTAAATAGTTCATAAACATGAATTAACTAGAAGTAATTCTGTTAATTCATGTTTATGTCAATATTACAGGAAGAATAAAACAGTGTTTCTAACTAGCACACTTTTTTGTAATTATTATCAAAAAAGCCCGTCCCGTCATACGGTCGGGCTAAATTTATTTGTTAAACATTGTTCGACAAACAAATCTGGTTATGCGGTCGGGCTCTCCTACTATGTTTACTAATGTTTATTCAATACTTCCGATCCCTGATAGTACGGAACCCTCGGCGCGCGAGTCCTACTGGCATTTAGCCGGTTTTTTTTGAAGTTATACTTTTTTTGGCGCGATTGGGAAAAATGATGAGAGTGAATTTTTACGATGCGCGCGCACACCGACAGAAAAAAGCAACACCCTGAAGTTAGTTGCGAACCTTTTACACACTGAAGTTAGTTGCGGATCTTTGTGTGTCGTATCAGTACAAATAATCTGTGTGAATAAATAAAAAATATATTGGCGTTTATATCAATTCAAATATTTATGTATGTATGCGTTGTATTATTATTTGGTATTTTCGAATTGTTATGCCAAAGAAGTATAACTTCTTACGTGCGTACATGGGTACCCACTCTTTTTTTTTATTTTACTACTGCGCACAAGGATGTATGTTCAATAACCACCACCTGTTGAAATTTGTTCTAGTGTGGATTAAAGATTGTAATTAATTATTACGTGTCAATTTTACGTGTATTATTCCTAAGTATGTATGTATATTCAAACCAAATAATACTTTGAATTAATTGTCTGTTGCTATTAAATTTCGTTCCAACTAAGCAGAGCTTGTAATTGGAGTATTTTGTTCTGATTACATAGTAACAAGACACTGACATGAGAATGTATGAGTAGATTTTTATTAGAGAGATATTTTATCTGTTCAGATAACAAAAAAACAACAGAATATATTTCAGAAAGTCTTTATTTAAGTAGGTAAAATACTGAAAAACTGTGCAATTTAAATTAACCTTATAAATCTAGTTTAACTAATCCTAGGTAATGCAATAAGAGGAGGTAGCGCACAGCGAGTTTACTTGCTAAAAACTGAGCTCTCCGCCGCTTGGGGGGTAGGGAGGAGGTAGCAGTGCTGGCAGCACAGAAGGCTTTGTCTTTTAAGCTGTTAGTCAGATACTTGTACGCTTAGGAACCCACTTATATGGTTCCTACAATATTGGACCCAAGCGACTCGAGGCGCTGTTTCTTTTGAAAATCTAAAACAAACAAAATAAATTAATTTAATACTGGAAAACCAATATCGATATTTGTGATTAAACTGTCTCATCTCTAATTATGCTAAAGTGTGACCAGTTTCTTAAAAATAAATACGCTTATTTTTGTAAGAAATGAGCAATTATCTTTCGGAATAAAGTGCACTAATCTTGTATATTTGGATTTATAATCTCATTTTACTTGTTCATTTAATATTATTAAAGTACTTGACCGTCACTGGAAGCTTTATATTGAGAGAGCATTTCCGTTTCCGTCAGTTTATTACCAGATTTAGTGCGTGTAATGACCTACTCAGTGGCGACACCTGGCGTTCGCGCGCCAACTTAGTTTTCATAAAATGTGGCGAGTGAATGTTTGACCATTGGCGTTTTAGTTTCCGTCGAAACAACTAGTGCGCATAAACTGTCCCTACGGGCATTTAAAAACGTTATTATAATTTTGATATTTAAATTTAAATAACTAAACTGTTAATTTCTAGTTAGTTCTAATTTTCTAATTCTATTTTGAATAATACGTGGTGATATAATTTAAATAATATTCCATTAGAAACAACGCGTAAGTAATTTATGATGGTATAAAGTGATTCCTAGTTCTAATTTTGAATAATTCAACAGTGACCTACTTTTGATAGTGATCATTATATTTAACGGTTTTTCCGTTCGGATCACTATATTATCGATAAATACCCGTTATTATTTACATAATAATGGTCCTATTGCAGGTAATTGTGTAAATAGTTTTATTTTGTTGCAAGCTAACATGAATTCTTTTACAGTAATGAATAGTGAAGATGAATCTATTGCCGAGCCACATGTTGTGGCTGGGCCAAGTAATATGAGCAAACGCAAACGAAGCAGTTCCAGTAGTAGTAGCTCGAGCAACAGCAGTTCAGAATCTTCATGCTCTGCGGGTAAACGAAGAAAAAGATCCCGCCATTCTCGTCGTAAGAAGCAAACGATATTCTGACCGGATGATGGAGAAAGTTCTCAAGGAAATGGGTGAGTTACGCAAACACATTTTTACAAATAATATTGATACAGCCTGCCATGACAATGTATCACTATGTTCAGAAATTAGTGGAGAACTATATGATCAATGCACAAGCAATGAATATAATGATTTGAACCCTAATTTTACCTTTAATATCGAGACTAAGCTGAAGGAACCGTTAGTTCCAAAAACATCCGATAGCTATTTAAAAATGTTAGTCGATGTCCAGCGTTTGGGTAGTACATCTTGGTCAGATATAAGATATGCTGATACGCAAAAACTGTATAATCACACTCCGGGTTTTATCAACCTAGAGACAAACGAGGAGGTGAAAGTATATGATACATTACGTCACCTGACACACAGTGAAAAATCCTATGCAGCTTTAACGTACTGTGTCTTAAAACAAAAAGAAACTCTACAAGATAGTGTTCGTACCCTTCTGTCGTGGGCTAGAGATACCAATATTAATTTTGAAAATTTGAGTGTAAAGGTTAATGAATTATTCCAAAAGGGAGAGTTAAATAAAATTTCTTCAGACCTATTGCAAATGGTCTGTGGTCATCGAGCTGAATGTATAGAAATGCGCCGAGAGACCATTACTAGCAAAGTTCGCGAACCAATCTTAAAAGCAGCGCTAAATAAAATTCCACCCTCATCAACTGACATATTTGATTCTACACTATTTACAGCAGCTTTAGAAAAAGCTGGTGGGGTACGAAAGGCATTCTGGCCTTTAAAAACTGATAATTATTCTTCTCAAATAAAACCAAATCAATCTAATCGCCGCTCCTCGCGGGGGCAAGGCTTTAATAGATCCACAGTTCCATCGCGTGGAGCTCACTGTACTGCAGCAGGCTTTTATAACTGCAACCACCCACCCTCGCGGGGTGTATTCCAACATCCCAACTACCCTTGCAAAAACCAAGGCCAATATGAAAATTATCAACATGAAAATTATAATAACGTCAATAAAGGATCATTTCATAACAGAGGCTCGCGGCCCGAACGTGCAAATAACCGAGGACGTCCACATGTCCCAAGAGGTTCAAAAGATTCACAAAAAAGACATAAACAATGACTCAAAGCTGTTTCAGGCAGGTCAGTTAACACACTACCAGTCTCGATGGATAGAAATGGGAGCGTCAGAAATAATAATAAAATTAATTCAGGGATATCGCATACCCTTTTGTCAAAAACCGCCACTTGTTTATCCGAACATAATCACAAATCCCTATCAAACTCCAATTTCAACAGAAATGTCTGCAATTGTAGACAAAATGAAATTACAAGGTATTCTAAAAGCTGTCCAGCCTTCACCGAGCTTTATATCTCCCCTATTTTTAGTACCAAAACCCGACGGGTCGGCCCGTCCGATATTCAATCTCAAAGCACTAAACAATTATGTAAAAAGCGAACCATTTCATTTGATAAACATATATCGCATCCCCAACTTTCTTCAACCTCGAGACTGGATGTGCAAAATCGACCTATCTCAAGCTTACTTTCATTTAAAAATAACGAAATCTCACCGGCGCTTTCTACGCCTGATATACAAACAAGAGTTGTTAGAAATGACGTGCCTTCCATTCGGTTTAAGCACGGCTCCCAAAACCTTTTCCATACTCACAAATTGGGTAGCGCAAACACTACGAGAAAAATGGAACATGCGAATCATTGTTTATCTAGACGATTATCTACTTGCACATCTGAATGCATGCAGACTTCGAGAGCATGCCAATCTCGCTGTAAAAATACTACAGGATTTGGGATGGCAAATAAATTTCGACAAGTCAATACTCGAACCACAAGAAAGCATAAACTATCTGGGGGTGCTGTGGAGGCCTTGGCACAATCTGAAATCACTGCCAAAAGAGAAGACCACAATTATAATCAAAAAAGTAACCCGAGTCCTCGTACAAAAACAAATTACCGTAAATAAGCTACAGAGACTAATAGGACTTCTGAATTTTGCCAGCTTTGCAGTCCCTCGAGGCCGACTCAATCATCGGCAATTGTTGAGATTCATGAACTCACTACCAGACAACTCACAAAAAGCACACGCTCTACCCAGAAATGTATGCAACGAACTAATATGGTGGACTCAGAATTGTCAGTTACCCACACCCCTACATTACCCTTCTCCGATACACTTCCTAGCAACAGATGCATCAGACCTAGGGTGGGGGGCTCAACTAAACAATATGGCTGTTGCGGGCACTTGGTCACAAGAAGAACGGATGCTGCATTGCAACCAAAAAGAGATGTTGGCCATATTTCACGCACTCCAGAGGCACGTTCATATACTCCACGACAGTTCCATTCTCATTCAATGCGACAACAGGACAGCTGTCGCGTATCTACGGAAAGAGGGAGGTACAAAATCTTTACCGCTGATGGAAATAACGTATCAAATTCTGAATTTACTGGATCAACATCGAATCCAATTCAGTATACATCATCTGCCAGGCAAGTACAACAGCCATGCCGATCACCTATCCCGCCACCGCCTCCCTCCCGAATGGCACTTGAAGCCGGCCTGTGTAAAAACGGTGTTTGCAAAATGGGGAACTCCTGTAATAGATTTATTTGCTTCAGCCACAGCTCACGTAGTCCACAATTATGTGACTCGAGACCTAAAAGACCGTCAAGCTCTCTATCACGACGCGTTCAGTGTTCCGTGGAACTATCCACTGGCATGGGTGTTCCCACCGCCGTTCCTAATACCGAAAGTCCTGACACATCTAAATCAGTCGACAGGTATATTTTTAATGGTAGTACCACGTTGGGAGATGGTATTCTGGCGCTCAGACCTGAAAGTACGAGCTCTTGCAGAGCCAATAACACTGAAGAAATTGCACAATCATCTCGTAGACACGGTGACAGGACTCCCGCCATCACAGGTCGAGAATCTCACACTAGAGGTCTGGAAATGTGGGGGTGGTCCGAGGCGATAAAAACATGGAGCACGGAACAACTATCACTACTGAAAAATTCCTGGCGAAAGTCAACCTTAAAGACTTACGAAGTAGCCTGGAAGCGTTGGACTTTATGGTGTAAACGTAAAAACATTGACATTAAGAATCCCACAGGTGCTCAGCTGGCACAATTTTTATCCGATCTATATTTAGTTGATAAGCTATCCTATAATACAATACTTGTACATAAATCAGTCGTATCCACATTATGCAATGTAGAAACATCGAGCCAGTTGAGTTCACATGTTCTCGTGAAACATATTTTAAAGTCAATTGCTTTAAATAACCCAAAATCCTATAAACCACCAATTTGGGACGTCAGTAAATTAATCCTGTTCTTAACAAATTACAACATTGACATAAACAATAATTTCCAAACATCACGTCATACCGCCATTTTATTGCTGCTTTGTTCAGGAAGACGCGTACATGACCTAACGCTTCTAAGAATTGACTCTAAACATTACATAAAATGTGATGATGGTATAATACTGTGGCCTCTATTTGGCTCAAAAACTGACTGTAGTAATTATAGACAGTCTGGTTGGAAACTACTTAATAATCCCAACAACCGTAACTTAAATCCTGTATTCTGGATAGAAAGAATGATAACATTGTTAAATGAAAGACGTGATACTGCAAAATTATTTAATTTATTCATTACAGTCAGAGGTGTGGCGAAACCCGCCTCGCGCACGGTGATAGCAGGTTGGATAAAAACAATATTTAAAGAAGCTGGCATTGAAGCCCCTCCAGGAAGCACTCGATCAGCTACCGCTTCCAAAAGTTGGTTAGAAAATCAGCCACTTGAAGAAATTCTCGCACGTGGTAACTGGAAGTCAGCCAATACATTTCAAAAATTTTACAGAAGAGAAATATTACAGAGTCGTAATTCAGATCTAAATGTTACACCATTATTCAAGCCAGTAAATTAGTATGCGTCTATGTACTTGATTAAATAATAAAATGATTATCTCTAAACAAATTACTTTTCCATAAATAAAAATATTTTATTCATCATTTTAAATGTATGTAACCATTTTGTTTGTTTAAAATAAATAAGTGATTTGAATTTTACTCTTTTTTATTTATCATATTTTAGTATTCTATCACATTGGCGTTATTATTACACTTAATAGACACATAGTGGCGTCACCAGGCGATAACAAACAGCCTCTCAATATAAAGCTTCCAGTGACGGTCAAGTACTTTAATAGCAGCGTTTTACCTGAAATAAAACGCATATTAAAGTACTTACCTCACTGGAAGCTTTCACTTTATTCCTGCCTGGTGATATATTGAGCCAATGGTCAAACATTCACTCGCCACATTTTATGAAAACTAAGTTGGCGCGCGAACGCCAGGTGTCGCCACTGAGTAGGTCATTACACGCACTAAATCTGGTAATAAACTGACGGAAACGGAAATGCTCTCTCAATATAAAGCTTCCAGTGAGGTAAGTACTTTAATATGCGTTTTATTTCAGGTAAAACGCTGCTATTTTGTGCATTACTTGATAAAAAAAACATTGGTTTTAATTAAAAATAAATAAATATGGGAACGGTGACACAATAATGTACATCCAAAATGAAACTTATTAGATATGTCAACAAGGCGAGATATAAAAAAGGAAAGGTTAGTTTTTATGTTAATTCAACTTAAAATATTACCCCAGATTGGAGTATTGATGATAAGCCTGGCAACACTTGTTGTTTAGCATTTTATTTGGTTAAATTGCTAATTTAATGCCTTATTTAATAATATTACAACAAAATAATACTTACAGGTGGAATGTAATATTATCCTTTTGTAGACTTGATCTCGCTGGACGCTTCTTACACCAAAATACACTGCAATTCGGCATTTCTATTGAGACGCTATTACGCATGCATTGATAGGTGACTTATGATGCGGAACGCGCGTCAAATAGTTTTATTTATCGGGTATGACCGGTGGGCTGGTACCTTTGGCAGAAGGGTACGCCTGTCAGTGGCCTCTCCGGTTGGTTTAATGCTATAGGGAGGTAAACCAACAGCATACTTATAAAACATTTTCTTAAAATTAATTATTTGGTATGACGTAAGTAATAATGTTTGATAATATCTTGTTATGGCCAATTTTATTAATGAACTAATAGAAAATTATTTTCTTTGATGGTATCAATAAGATAATCATTTATTTAATGTATTTTTTAGCTCGATAATGTCGCTAATTGTACAGAAGTTAATTAATTGATAAGGTAACAGCAGCACGCACCATTATACTAATTAAAAAAGCGAGAGTTTGTTTGTTTATAAGCGCTAATCATCTCTTTTTGACAGCTTTGGTACGTTCAAAAACGCATTATTATTATGAGTGTTACCACTGTTTAGTTTTGATTAAAATTAAGAATGATCTTTCATTCTTTGTTATCATTATTTATTAAGTATTTAGAAATAAAGTATTTTATGCATGTCTTTTTAATTTTTATTTTTTTTAAATTGTGTTTTATTTTCTATGTGCGTCGTGTTTTGCACAAATAAATACTTTTTCTTTCTTTCTTTCTTTTCTAATCTCTGAAATTAGGTGCTAGTCGGATTTAAAAAAAATCGTTAGTTTCTTTATATAGCATTTTCTGTATTACATCCTAATATGCATACCAATTAGAGATGTACACAACATTCATTGTAATTATGCGTGAAACATGGTAACTGAGAAAAAACTGTTTAACAATATTTATGAAAAACACAAAGTATTAAAAGAAAAAGTAAAAAAAAAACTAAATAACACTAATATCAATTATCCAACTAGTTATAGTAGGTAAGTATCAAATTAATATTACATTAATAAAAAAAAAGTTAAGAAATAGTAAATACAATTATAAAATCAAAATATAAATTCTATCAACCATCATAATTACGTAGTTGCTTGAGTTAGCTTACTCTTAAATTTATTTAGAGAGACGTGGAAGATGTCAAGATCATCCGAGCACCCGTACATAGTATTATATTCAGAGCAGATTCGTATAAGTGGCGAGTGTTTACCAGTGTTAGTTCTGCAAAATGGAATGTGTAACAGTTTAGTCATGGGATATCTGGGTAGTCTGTTTGGAACCTTAAGTTTGATGCTGTTTGATAATTGGTTGCAATCAACTACACCATTGAGTAGTTTATGTAAAAACACAAGATCATGTATTTTACGCCGATGGTGAAGTGTGTTTATTTTGAAAAAGCTTAGTCTTTGATTTTAAGGAGAACGATGTGCAGTTCCATGCGAAATGTAAGCCAAGTGCCTAGTGAACGCCCGTTGGACACTTTCAATCCTCTGCGAATGTACTACGTAAGAAGGAATCCAAACTACGGACGCATACTCTAGGTGGCTACGCACCAGAGCGTTGTAGAGAATCTGTTTTGTTTGTGTGAAATGAAAATCCTTAGTGATTCTCTTGATAAAACCGAATTTTGAGAAAGGAGGCTATGTAACATCGTGCTACTGTGGACGGGAGCAGAGCAGTACCTAACCAAAGATGCAACTTAACGCCAGTGTAACCGCGCTGCAGGAAGCTAGTCGATAATAATACCTCTAAATGTAATGTATTGTAGTATATCTGAGTCCTCTCGTACCTACTAATAGCTAGAAAATATAATTGCTCATACAGTAATTGCCTGCTCAGTATAAAAAGACAGTGAGGGTTTTTAAGAGTTTTCGCCACCAGTTGGCGCCTCTTAGGTGAAAGTTCTTCCATTCACAAAAATTCAAAATAAAAATTACATTTACAGTTTGAAATCAATAATATCGTTTTCGGTTACCTATCAAAGATTGAAATCACTTTGACAGGTGCCTCGCCTCAGTGCTGCCACCTCGTGGGCGCCATTTTAGAAAACCCTCATTGGTTCACGTAGAAGAAGTTTTATGTCAACGCAATCAAAAGATGGCGGGCAACCGATGAATGAGGGCGGCTCACGACCGGCCAAGGTAGCGAAAATTGGGCAAGTCCTATGTCCAGCAGTGGGCGTATTACGGCTGATATGTATTAATTTATAAAAATATGTATAAAATAGTATTGTTTTTTTTTATTTATTTAAAACTTTATACACATACATGTAAAGGCGGACTTAATGCCTGAGGCATTATCTACCAGTCTACCATTGGGTGATGCAGAGACAATCAAGTAGGTGCAAAGTACTTAGGTTAAAGGATAGGATATACATATATAATATATATATAAATAAATATACATATATATATAGTATTATATAATAATATGATATAATAATATATATAAATATAATAAAATAATCCATTTAAAGATGGAAAATAATACATAATTACTTATATGTGTGATGAATGAAACTGCCTTATTATTTGGATAATAATAACTCCCGGACTTTAACTTTAAACACATAACGGTTAGTGGACTTCCTGATTTCGAGAGGAAGCGCATTCCAAAGAAGGATAGATTGAATAGGAAAAGAAGAGTGAACAAAATCTGTTGTATGAGAGAAACAAGTTAAGAGAAGATTATTAGCAGAGCGAAGATTTCTATCAT
This sequence comes from Parascotia fuliginaria, assembly GCA_963082885.1. NCBI lineage: Eukaryota > Metazoa > Arthropoda > Insecta > Lepidoptera > Erebidae > Parascotia > Parascotia fuliginaria. Next base: position 8,479,113 of record OY720196.1, on the reverse strand, counting down.
GGATGGAACTAAGGTACTGAAAATAAGGAGTCAAGTAAGGAGGAGGGTTAGGGGAAGTTAGAATTGAATATAGAGTGGTTAGCGCACGCAAACTTCGGCGTTGAAAAATAGTTAGCCATTTTAGCTGGGAACGATAAGTGGACACATGGTCATACTTACGAAGGTTAAAAGTAAATCGAATGCAGTTATTGAGAAGACGGTCGAGTTTATTGAGAAGCTCTGCATTCAGGTCAAAGTAGCACACATCACCATAGTCGATTAAAGGAAAAATTAAAGCCTGCACCAGCATTGCCTTAGTCCTCCATGGAAGAAAATTTTTTAGTCGGTATAGAGCACGCAGGGTACCAGTGACTTTTTGACTAACTTGAGCCACTTGAGCTCGCCAATTCAACGTAGTGTCAATAATCAGGCCGAGGTTCTTGACTGTTGGTGACAATTCTATGACTTCACCATTAAAAATAAGAGGTGGAAGCGTAGCTATGTCTAACCTGCTTATTAATCTTTGGCTACCCACCACTATGGCCTGACACTTCGCGGGGTTAACAGTCAAGCCAAACCTATCAGACCAATTCTTTATATGATCCAGATCCCTATTGACCATGACGATAGCGGACGACACTTTGTCCACGTCAGCCTGATAGTATATCTGCAAGTCATCGGCATACAGATGATACTCACACTGAAGGTTCTTAGTTATGAGGTTAATAAAAATTGAAAATAACAAAGGAGAAAGTATACCGCCTTGAGGAACGCCAGAAACAATGTCACGCCAATTCGATGACTGCTCATCTACGCGAACCAACTGCTGGCGACCTCGAAGATAACTTGAGAACCATTCCAGAGTCTCGGAGGAGATCATAAGATGAGAAAGGATTGCTAGGAGGATATCGTGACTGACGGTATCGAAAGCTTTTGAGAAGTCAACTAGAGCCAATACGGTGACTTTAGTATTCTCCATGCCCTCTCTGATATCGCCAGTCACTTTGAGGAGAGCGGAAACAGTGCTGTGACCTGGTTTGAAGCCGGACTGAAACGGGCTTAAAAGTTTGTGCGTGTAAATGTGATGTGACAGTTGCTTATGCACACAAGCTTCAAGCACTTTGGACAGGAAGGGGAGAATGGATATGGGTCTGAAGTGATTAGGAAGGGAAGGAGTTTGTACCTTAGGGAGAGGAATAACGTGAGCTCTGCGCCACGATGCTGGGCACGTGCCAGAAAGGAGAGAATAATTTATGACGTGAGTGAGGACTGGGAGGAGCTGTTCTAGGATTGTGGTGATCATGCGGCGGCTAATGCTGTCACTGCCCACCGCATTGGATTTAATAGACAGGATTATCTTTTTGATCTCCGCCGGAGTCACTGGAGAGTATTGTCACGTTATTAAAAACATTATTAATAAATTCTTCTACTGAATAAAAATAATAATAATGAATCATAATTTCTATTGACGTATAATTTTGTTAATTGCCTATTTAATCACTATACCGATCTATAAGAGCCTATCGATATTTGATCTGTATCTTTTTATCATATTAATCAATCAAAAAATAAAGCAATCGTGAAAATAGATTGTATTATATACCTACCTGTGCTATCATTTCAACTGAAAGTCATTTACTGGGCAAAGGCACTGCTTCAACCATATCCGGTCCAACTAAATCCGCACACATTCAATTTTTGCCCAGGCCTTAACCTATATCTTATCTTATATTAAAACACAATTTCATAACAACGATTTTCAGCTATTTAAACATTGCAAGGTATTACCTATACATACACAATTTAAATATGCCCTCTTAAAGGAACAATTTTTTAACACCAATATGCAAAAAGAAATTAACCATCCTGTATACACTCGTGCCGTCGCTCAAAAACGACTTTGCACGGTAAGCGCAAAAAATTCCTACGGTGAGCGTACATCGTTCTACTTGGTTCCTCGACTTATTAACCAACTACCCCCTAAATTGTGTAATGAAATAACTTTGTCTAATATTAAACTAAAGTCTCACTTTTTAGAAAATATGGAAGGAAATTCTAAAGACGTGTAGTTGCCAAATTTCTAAACCCATATACCTATGTTCTAAGTATTTTAAGAATGTTCTATTGTCGACGTTGATTTATTTTAGCACTCATCACAAACCTCTGTGGTTTTAGAATGCTATGTAACTAAATAATTGTCTGAAGTGTAAACTGATAAATAAATAAATAAAAAAAAAAAAATATAGCTAGGTACCCTTTTTTACACACAACGCCATCTAGACCCAAAAAAAAAGTGTTTGAATATGTGAGAATTATATTCATAGGTATACCTATGAATATAATTCTCACATATTCAAACACTTTTTTTTGTAAATACCTACATACCAATGCAAATATTCATGTTCATGTACACAAACAAATGGGAATCTCCAGAGGCCCTAAACAAGTGTCAAAGATTTCTATTCTATTCATAGAATAGATTATAAAATGCATGGGATTAACTTAAGCTAACGCCAAAGCTTATGTCAATCCTATACATTTTTTTAGCTATTCTATGAATAGAATAGAAATCTTTGCTATTTGTTTAGGGCCTTAGGAAAGACCTTTGCGTGACAGTCATTAAAAAGCAACTCCGAACCACAGAGGTAGTCAACCTTATAAATTATTCTTCAAAGTTTTCGCCGTATTTGACAAGTGCGTCTTTAAAGACCTAAAGAATATCCTGCAGTGGACAGCTTTATGAGATTCTGATGCTTTTTCACACCTTTTTAAAGGCCCAAAATCAAAATTAAAATAAAAACACGTGCGCAGGTAATTTGTCACCTGTTGATATAAAGATAGTCCATCTTCAAATCAAATAAAGATATTCTTGTATCTGTTTGTTTTGAAATGGCTATCTACTATCTACGGGTAGGTACTAATTATATGTACATAGTTCACCAGCTATCTATTGACACCTGTACAAAGTATTGATTACTATTTGGATTGAAATTTTTCCGAGTGATATGATGTTCAGAACGATATTAAAGGGGTAAAGTTACGTCAGACAGTAGATTGAAATTCTGACCTTGCAGAACTCTATGAACGATATTCCATTAAGTTATGTCTGTTCCTCATCATACCAGCCTATGATTATGCCATTAAATCGACCTCTTCTCATACAGAGAAGGTCAGCATCGATCGCCAAGCTTGCTCATTGCGTATTAGCGATTACAGGCATTTTAATGTCCAGGTTTCTTCACGATGTTTTCCTTCCCCGTAAGTTTATGTACCAATATATTATTTAGTTTATATAATATCTATATACATAGTAATGAGTATGTAATAATAATTTAAAAGATAGACTAAGAAAATAAAAAAGGCTAAAATTATAGATTTGCTTAGGTATTGAGTTTCGTACAAAACTTGGCTTTATTTTTCACATTCTTGTTTTTGTGATATCATTATGTATTATTAGTTATTAGTAATAAAATTATATTTATATATATTATTGTAATATTATCTGTATTTATAAAATCTATAACACTCATTTAATTCGTTGATGAGTAAGTAGGTAAGTAAGTAGTACTATTAAAGATGATTTTAAAAGTGCCGCTAAGGATCTAATTAAGTATGAGAATTTAATAATAATAATAATAATAATAGGGAAAAAGGGTCAGAAAGGTTCGAAAGTGACGAAAATAAAACAGAAAGTGCAGCGTAGGCAGACCACACACGAGGTAGACCGACGATCATATATGGGTGCCGGGCAACTGATGAATGAAGGCCACGACCGGCTAAGGCGGCAAAAATTGGGGGAGTCCCATGTCCAGCAGTGGACATTTTTCGGCTTATATGATGATGATAATGATACACACACACATTTCTGGAGAGTCAGATATTTAATGTATTTTAAAATTTACCTACACTAGCCGCCCGCGGCGCGATTTTATCTGCGTTAAGTTACATTTTTGGTCACTGCTCAGCTCCTGTCGCCAGTGCGTAATGTTAAATAGCCTATAACCTTCCTCACTGACTGTGCTATCAAACGCAAAAAGAATTATTCAAATTCGACTTGTAGTTCTAGAAAATAGCGCGTTATGACAAACTCTTTCGCTTTATAAAACAATCTTTCTTAAGGAACTTTAGAAACAGAATCATACAATCAACGCATAGCTTGAGAAAATATAATATAGACATGATTTTCGGATTAAAAAACTTAAGAATTGGCCTATTAGTTTAGAGAAATTCTTCCAGAAGGCGTATAACACATGCATATCATATTAGAAAAAAGCAAAGAATTATCAAGACTGGTAATTATAAAAACATATTAGTATGTAGTAGGTACCCTCATGCGAAGCCGCTCAACGTGCTTGGCTCTACACACTACTGTGCTTCTTAAAAATATCGGCTAAATTATAATCCTTGATATACATCAAATAAATCCATGTGACGCAAATACAAAAAGTGCTCATGTCATCATCACTGTTATCAATATTTACTGATGTTCAAATCAGTGTAATTGCCCGAATGGTACTTGGGTTTCAATCTAAGTTATTATTAGTGCCTGTAGTAACTATGCAATAATAACAAACATAGTCATCCGACCTGATAGGGGCAACGGGCAACGGGACCTTTAGTGGATTAGTTATGACGCCATTGTTAAATTTCGATCCCAGGTCTTCTTAGCGCGTTAGAAGACTTAGAATAAAAATTAGAAAGACACCTGCGCTTTTAATGTATGAAAAGAACCTATATAATAATGTAGAATATCCTTATTTGTTTATTAATATAATAACTTGCCGCGGCGCGGTTTCACCTGCGTCTTTGCTCACTTCTCTGCTCCCGTCACCAGTAGCGTGATGTTACATAGCTTAAAACCATCCTCGAGAACGAGGCTATCATACGCAAAAACAATTTTAAAAATCCGACTGGTAGTTCCATAGATTACCGCGTTTAAAGTGTACCTATAGCATTGCCTGGCTTATCATCTACAAAAACAAAGGAATAGGAAACTATAAAAAGACTCTATAAAACTCTATAAAAAGAATCTGTCAGAAACAGGGCCATCCGTCGCATGCCAACTAATCTATAAATAATAGGTAAGTAAATGCCGCAAAATAAATACGAGTATGACAAATTACTATAATTTATCTGATGAAAAGTCATTGTTACCTATAGGTGCCTATTAAACAATACCTAATCATTTTATAATCATGTTTTAATATACATATAATTCCGTTATGAAACCGACAGGCAAGGACTTGAAGGGCTATCAAGAGTATCAAAAATAAAAGTCTCAGTTTTTAGGGACCAAAAGCGAGGATTTCACAAAACAAGTACTTTCTCGCCAGCAGGCTAGCTTGAAGATGGTGTTACTTACTACCATCAATAGCTTGTTTCTATTCAAATCTAGGTACCTATAGTTATGTTTGGCAGCGAGGGCAGACACCTCACACACATGGTAGACCGACAACCGACAACCTAATAAGGGTGGCGGACTACGGATGGTTGGGGCAGCTCGCAATAGATGAAGTTGGCTAAACTTGAGGGATGCCTATATCCAGATATCCAGCAGTGGACGTCTGTTGTTTGTAAATTCACCACGGCAACGGGTTCCCACGTGCAGGGACCCTATCACAACCTTTATAGAAATCTTATTATAACCTTATTCTGTCTATCCTTGTTTTTACTGGTACAAAAGAAACAGACAAAACACAAAGTAAGATTAAAGTAATACCGCTATATGAGGTGGTGGTACAGGAGACCCTACCTGCGCTGCGCCCTGCACTAAGCACACACACAACTTTATTTTTTATTTTTATTAAAATCTTAAAAAATATTTTATGAAAAACAGGCAAATAAGAGAAAATACTGTCCCTTTATAAGAGTGCTGTGTATAGACTATCAGGCCCGGTGCTCGGTCTCGATGGCGGGTCGGGTAAGGTGATAGTGAGGTTCTCTGTCAACGATTATTTACAATAAAAATTTAAAAAAAAAGTCAGTTAGCTCGGAGTCTGAAATTGTGTCGGGAATAAGGCAATAGGCTCGTTTCCATACAATAGACACAGTGCCGGAGGTTCAATTACCCCATCGGTGTTCTTCCTTGCTCACCCTCATCCCTTCCTACACGATGAACAACGACTTGGTTGTGTTTTAGGTTTGTTTCTGTGATGCTTAGAGGACACAACCACGTCCAAAAGTTACAGTTACCACTTACTGTATCTATAAAAGTAAAGTTGTATATAAACAGGACCAAACACAGGCGACGAAACGTATAGGTAAACGTATACCTCTAAAGTGTAGCCCTTCGGAAAAAAGAGTGATGTTGTAGAATAAGAGGCAGGCAAGTCTATGATTTTATTGATTTTTGTCTATTACTTTCTAAATTATTATTTGTTAACGTCTATATCACACCTTTTTTTTTCAATTGTTTTAGTTGACAAAAGTAAAAGTGCGGTAAGTAGTAAATTATCTCGTGAAGCATAAAATTGAGAAATTAATAGATAGGTACGATAACTACGTGCTACCTACTGGCGGAATAGAAAAAATGTTTTTATCCTAAGAAATTACCTAGTACCTACCTTGTAGTTTGACTAATTTGTAAGTGTACCCAATAATAACCAACCGATGTTAACAAAAAAAAAAGTGTTCAGTTAAAGACTGATAGAAGAGAATCTATAAGTAAAAAAATGAATCCCTATTTCCCTTGGTCATGGCATCACGCGTGAACGGCTAGATCAATTTCTTTAATTATTTTTTTGTTGTGTTTGTTATTGTCAGGAGAAAGTTCTTATGAAAGAAAAACTAAGAAAATTGCACGGTGATTTAAAAAGTTGAAGAATATTTTACCACCATATTAAATTTAAACCGCTAAACCGATTTCGGTGAAAATTGGTATGTAGATAGATTTGGTTTCGGAACATAGGCTACTTTTTATCCCGAAAATCGCTCTGCTTCCCGAGTTACATTAATTAAACACATAGCAATTTTCGGGCGGGCGAAGCCGCAGGGCGTAACTAGTAGAAAATAAAAACATTTTGCGCTATCCCTCGTAAGTCGTAGTCTTATCCTAAGTATTAAAGGACCACGACAGGCAGAAAAAGTTATTATGATAATTATGTTGCTATTGACTTAGAAATTGGTAACCCAAACAAACTAACTATATCTACTACAAACAGTAATTATAGCTACATATCGACCGTAGTGTAATAAAGATCTGCGCTTCACGAACAAAATTAGTTCAAGGTCAATAACTATTAATAGTATTTGAAACTATTCTGCGATGTAATCAATAATTTCGACTATTAAAATATGTGGTAGCGTGGCCGAGCGGTCTAAGGCGCTGGTTTAAGGCACCAGTCTCTTCGGAGGCGTGGGTTCGAATCCCACCGCTGCCAAGATGTTTTTGTACGTTATTACATTTAAATTATGAATTTGATGTTTACTACAAATTATGTAATTGAAAATATAGTTAAAATACTGTCAATAAACATTTTTAAAACGTAAAAATTGGTTCCAAACTCTGAATAACTGTAGAACTGAAACTAGGAAGGATAATAATTTTAATAACAATAATGCTTTTGATAATAATATTATTCAAATAAATTATTTTGATAATTATACTATTGAAATATTAAATTTATACTATCATCCCGTGACGCGGTTTCACCTGCGTCTTTGCTTCCCGTCGTCAACAGCGTGATGTACTGATGTTACATAGCCTTTCTCGAGAACTAGGCTAATAAACGCAAAAAGAATTTTCAAATCCGACTGGTAGTTCCAGAGATAAGCGCGATTGAACAAACAAACAATTTCGTTTTATAAAAGTATAGATTATTATAAAAAGTCTATCTAGCAACTAGCCTGAATTCATCAATAGATGGCGCTTTTAACAAGCGACAGAGAAACATCTATATTAGGTAACGTTTGTTGAATTAAAAATTAAGAAAACAAGTAATAAAGTACATTTTGCTTTAAATAAAATTAACAATAACTTGTTAACTTAAACCATAATCGCGTGTCCGAGCATAAATTCTCACCATGGGCGTCTAACTTATTATGAAAAACACAGTAAACATGCAAACCACTAGAATCTAAATATCGCGCATAAAGTTATTCGCGCTTTTTCCATAGCACTACATGCGGCGTTCTTCCATACTAAATGTGTAGGTACTACCACAGATAACTTTATACTGTATTACCTAATTACATTAATTATTAAAAGCCAAAGAGCTATGTCGTTGTTAAAAGCAATTATCAAATTATTACAAAAATATTATGTAGGAACATAAAATAGGTAACTGAAATAAGAACAAATAAAACACTAGGTACCTAATTAAAATTGTTATCTCCTGTATTTATTGCATAATATTAGATTCTCCTATTGTCTTAATTTTTTATAGGAATTGTCACGAAACATTGTCTAAGCATCATCGACATCATTATAGACACTTTATGAATCGCTTCAAAATAGGTACCTAAGTTAAATTAAATGTAGGTGTGTTTTGAGGTGTGTGGTATTATTTTAGTGCACACTTTATAATAGCGGTATAAATGGAGTATTTTACAGAAGCGGTAATTTTAAATGGGGTTAAGTTGAAAATGTTTCAGTACCTACTACCTATGCAAATTTATCGATAAATCTGCACTTTTATTTTAATTTTTACGGATTACCAAATGAACCTGACTATTTTGAAGCAGATCTTACATAATTCAAACAGATTAATAAGTACGTTTTCAATTTATAGATTGGTAAAATTAAAATTAATAGGTATTGATTACGAATTGAGTTCCTCTGTGATTTATATTATTATTTTAAGTTATATGTTCTTAGTATCCATGTACACATTCTGCCAATAAACACACGTGATTAAAATATGCTCGTAAAATAAACACTCAGACTCATTATACATACATGAATAAAATATGATATTTCACATCCTTGAGTAATTTTGCTAAATGAAATTCAACAGGCACTTACCTTATACAAAAGTGTTTACTTTGCATTTATAGAATAATCCACTAAATCTATTTCTTCAAACATTTTGTGAAAATAAATTAAGTAACTGACAGTGTCTAGGAGATCGAATCGAAATCGAAAATTGTTTAACGTATGAACCAAAAATACACCCCGATGGAAATTATTCTGCCAGTCGTACGTACGTCAAAAGTGTATTTTATAGTGCTTATTTAAATAATAATTATGATCTGTCTCATTTATCGTTTATAATTTTATATAGTACTGATATTTACCTTTTAGATTTATTGCATTTATAACAACAAACAACTGCCTTGGCGAAGTTCTCAATCAGTATAGTTAAACTAAATTGAGTTGTCCACTAAATATTATAAGGTGCTGTTTCATGCAACATCCAGTGTAGACACCACGTGGCCCGGCAGACGTATACTATCGATTTCCATATAATCTTATATTTATATTGCGATCAGGTGAAAACATTCCAAATTAATAAAAAAAAAATATCTACACACAACATTCACTAACACTTGAATACTAAAAAAAGCACGTTTTTTTGCATTCCACTTATAAAAAAAATACACTACTCTAAACAGTCTAAACTATTATCACTATTTCGTACTTCCACCGACTAGTGCCACTCACCATTACATGATCAGTACGAAAATCCACCCGCACTCAACGAAATCTGACGTCAAACTGGCAAAATTTCTCAAATTTTTAAGCCCGTAAGCATTCGATTTTTGAAAACAGCTGTTTCCACACTAACTTGAGCTCTACCCACAAACGACTATCACTATGATATCAGATCTAATTAAACTGGACGGTATTAGTGTCAGAGGTCACTGTCGCTGTGTATTCTTCCTTTTAAACCGTAGTAGCGTTTTTATGGTTTTAAACTGAAACTAATATGTTGGCTTTTGTTATTTATTAAACACTTATTGAAACACTGTAAAATAGTCTAGCTTGAATGTTATTTATAGAAAATAGACGCCATTTTAGGTCGCCGCGACGCTCGACGTCCACTGCGCATGCGTGATTTTAAGGGCAAGGGTAGAACTCTGTAGAACTAGACTATAGGTACTAACGTACATATACAAAACTTCATTTCAAAGTACGCACACATAACAAAACAGACGTCAATAAACAAACTTATTTCCTTTATTTGTTTCTTGTGAACTTGAAAATAAATTTATGTTCATGCTAAGATAGATAAGTGCGTCTTGAAATGGTATAAAAAGCATGATAGCCTACTTAGATATCTTATCTCCTCTTACGTACTCAGAAAGGCAACAATTTCATTCTGCTTATTGTACAAAATTAAGGGCTCGAGGGTGATGTTCTAGTGGTCAAGAGGTAGTGAATTCGAAAACGGTCAATAGTAAATGAAGACGTGACTGGCCTGTTGGTCTAGTGGTTAGTGACCCTGACTGCTAAGCCAGAGGTCGTGGGTTCGATTCCCACCCAGGACAAATCTTTGTGTGATGAGCATGATTGTTTGTTCTGTGTCTGGGTGTAATTTATTTACAAAAAAAAATGTATATAAGTAGTATATCAGTTGTTTAGTACCCATAACACAAGCAAATATAATTGCTTAATTTGGGGCTAGATGGCGCTGTGTGAATTTGGTAGAATATTATATTATATAAAAAAAAATATTTATTTCTACGTAATTTTGAGTCTTTACTATATTATACTGAAGTGACAATGAGTAGGACAAAGCCAGAAGAACAAGTCGTCGAACATAGGGGCAGAAAAGTTCTGGCTAAGCGATCGCGGACGGAGGACGCAGCGTGGACTCTCTCAAGGTGTACCCGACCTGAATAAGAGAACATGCAACCGATGGATGGGGGCGGCTTGTGCTCAAGATGGCAACACTTGTGTAGTGTACGTCTTTCAGTTGAAATTATGATAATAATGAATGAGTAATTGTTGTGGTAAATATGAAATGAAAGAAGAGAGAGTGTATTGCTTGCGTCACTTTGCATGCTACTTGATATTGTAACTTACTAACCTAACCTGGCGATTAAAAACAGTGGCCTCAGTTTCTTGCCAGTTCTTCTCATGGACATAGAGCCATGAGAAGAACTACCTACGTCAGAGAACTGGTTGTAGGTTAACTGGCTGCCATTTTGAAATTTTAACGTTCTCTAAGGGTCGTATTTATAAACGAAGCTCAGGTATTGAGTACGCGTACTTAATACCATCTCTTTCTAACTACGGTCTCGGGCCCCTAGTTAGATAGAGACAGGGGTATGATTCAAGTGCGCGTACTCAACTCAATACCTGAGATGCGTTTATAAATACGAGCCTACAGTATCGACCAAATCCATTTTCGGACAATGTAAACAAACAGTTTTTTCAATATTTTTCTATCAAAAACTCCATAAACGATGACACATGGGTTTATACACATTCTGTTCACTGTATACTTCATTTTGCAACTATTTCTACTAATGATTAATAATCAAATCTAGTTTATTTAATAAAATTACGAATTACTTTTTGCGGTCGAATTAAGACGTCAAAATGATTGACAATTTTATTTTTTCTGTACTCTATATTGTCTTTGAAAACCAATGTTGTAATTTATCAGAAGAAATAAGTTTAACCAATACATATCATAGGTACATAAAATTTTGTCATTTGCCCTCGCAAGTCTGAGTTCATTTGTTTTATTGTAATATAGTATAATAAAATCGTAACATACATACAAATTCCATATAATCAATATTTCACAATTTTTTATCAGGCGGGAAAATATTCAAAAGTATCCCAGTATTCCATTTCAGTCCGTGGTCAAATAGTTGTAATTAGAGGTCAATGCTTAATTTAAATTACATTTATTTATACATTAGGTAAATTGTTTGTCTTATTATCTTATAGTTTATAAGTCAACAGTTACAATAAAATACAATACCATATTTAACATAAATACAAGTATTTGGAGTAATAAAAATAACAAATCAAATAGAATTAATAGATTACGCAAATAGAGTATTAGTAAACGTAATATTATTTAAAAATGTTAGAAAAAAAGAATGAGAAATTATTATTTAATTATGTATGATGACATTATTTTATTTTTATCATCCTTTTCCCCAATGATATTCTATATAACAGATATGTTATACACTCACAAAACAACAGAAAAAAGTGTTCCGCACAGTACCCGTTGCACACATAGACCTTTTTCATTCATTTCACATTTCACTACATGTCAAAATGATAGAAAAGGATGACTTGAGAAAACAAATAAGAAAAAAAGTGACAGCTAGTGTTGTCAATTGCGTATGAATTTGAACAAACATTACTCTAGATACCAATCACCGCATGCTGTATCATAGACTAACAAATATAACGCGAGAGAAGGTACAAAATTTGTACCGCAGTTTCTACCTATAACAACTACTAAAGGTAGAAAAATAAAACATGTGAAAGAAAATAAATATTTATTTACAGAAAAATTAAAACATTTTTAATAAAAACTGTGATAGGCATAATTACAAGCTTTTTTGTACGTAACTATATTTATAACGGGTGGAATCATGCAACTCAATTTTCGGCCGATTGAACTGAAACAGAAAAAGGGTAATAAATAGTTAAAATGAAATTAAAATTTTTCGAGGATTCTTGTTCTTCACTAGTCTAAGTTAGAGAGTTTTCTCAATTCGCTCATTTTAAAATATGACACTCGTACTACTGAGACGAATGTAGCGACGTATGATTTATTGAAATCGGTTCAGCCGTTTATTAGTTACGAGAGAATAAAAAAACCGGACATACGTACAGGTCAAACACATAACCCTCCTTTTGGGCTTTACTGTAGTTGGGTTAAACTAGAAATAGCTTTATTTTATGATTTTTGATAATCTGGTAATATTCAAATTTTTTACACACACTTATTTATTTCTAATTAAGTATATGCATTTTTACATAAAACAAAATTATGAAACAATACAAGGTTAGAAAAAAAGAAAACCGAACTGCGAAGAACAATGACTTTTCTGCCTACGATTTTCGCATCTGTATTTTTATTCTATGTCCGGGATGCACGCGTCCTTGTCACACGCACCACAAAAATGTATTTTCCATTTCTTTCTTTTTTCTAACCTCCAAATATTCGAATTATTAGGAAAATAATTGAAATATGTTATTAAATCAAAGAGTATTGCGTACTTACATATGGTATGAGATTCCTTGTGTTTTATTTAATTTTGTATCATAATTGGTGCACTTACGGAACACACAAGATGGCATTTTTAAATTTGAAAATTGCATCAATAGTGTACCTACTCGTTGCTGTGCGTAACGCAGACTAAAGACAATACGTCCCAATTAGGACGTTTTCAGGTCTTCACGATTACGCGTTCATAACATATCTGTTAAATAGAATATCATTGCTTTTCCCCATCACTAGTAAATTCATGAAACCATAGACAATGGCAATATGGAGGATTGTTTACATTGTCCGAAATTAGATTTAGAATGGACTGTAAGTGTTAATTTAATCCAATTGAATGTAATAAAAGAAAGGAAAAACATTTATTCTGTTCAAAACACGACTCATATAGATAATAAAAGTACCTACTTCATTTTAATGCTACTTTTATAGGATGTAATGCCTATGTTCCTATGTTCTGTATTAAGAAAAACGATAGTGCAGCGACCTTATTCTTAATCTTTTGCACTTGTAGCTGCCGCGTACTATTTGGTGATTTCAATGCCAATTGCCTAGACATTTAAAACTGTATTTACAGATCCTAGAGAATCTCAATGTTTTCGTTTCGGATATAATATATGTAAACTTTTTAAAGGTTTATACAGCAAACAATAAATAATATACCAACGCATTTTAATAGGAAAGCACACAATTACCTAGGTATTTTTTACTATATTTATATACATATATACATAGGTAGGTATTTCTTACTAAGTATATAATTTTGACGGCAGTAGATCCACGCTGGTTTCAGCATGAATGGGTCGCATCGTCCGGGGAAGTACTACCCTCTCATAGAAGATCGGCGTAAGAGTAGTAGTATCCATAGAGCGCCGGAAGCCCAATTTCCTCCCTTTCCTCTTTCCCCATCTCCCTCATTCCCTTTCATAGTGGAGGCCACCATACCAGCAGTTTAGGTCGATGGCTTTTGGTATGGTGGCCACCATTTTTAGATTCCACTGACTGCTTAGCATCAGGCGGCCCTGTTACGACAAAACGCTTTAAACATTGGCATGCAAAGTTTCAGAAAACGCGGTATTAAGTTTTAATGTTTAACTCGTTACCAAATTTCTTCCAGTGTAGACAATTGTATGATTTTTTTTTTCTATTTATTGGTCATAGTTTTTGCTAATTTTCATTAGAACATAAAGTTAGCACATATTTATTAGAAACCGCAAAATTTAAGAAAAATTGTTTTGTTACTATAACATCCTTTGGCTAGTATGAGTAAGTATTGTGGTAAAACGATGCAAGCTAAGCTTACCGCGTTTTGTGATAATATATTATGATATTTATAAGTTAAATATCATAAGTTAAGGAAAAAATTAAATAAAAATACTGAGCTTTTGCGTTTATAAAATTTAATTAAATATTTGTGAAGCCGATTCATCTAAATCTTCAGTAATGTTAACATTGACTGTTAAATTTTCATAAAAATTATGCCTGGACCTCGGCATAAATTTTAAAAGATTATTTAAATAATTTTTCTTTTTTTGAGAAACACCTTCTGGTTGTGTTTTTCTTGGTATCTTTGCAAACATATCTACTTTTTTTTTGGTAGACTTTAGTATTTCTTTCTTGAATGTTTTTGTTAATACATCAAGTTCCTTGAAATCATTATCATCGTAGTGAATTTTGACGTAAAGATTAGGACTGCCTTTTCGAAATTCAACAATTTTAAACATGGATATATTGTGATTCCTAGGGAAAACAAATTTTAATTCGTTTTTAAATAACATGACATCATTGCTGTTATGTACATGGGTTGTCAAATTTTTCCTGGATTTTTTGAACATTTGAATATAGTCATCTAAATCATATAAATTAAGTGATTTGTTCATCTGATTGGTGATGCTACCATGTACGCTGTCGGCTGACATATATGTATGACCAGGTTCTAGATATTCTATTTTGATGGTTTCGATGGTGTCATTATTGCAATCATTAATTAGTCTCAGCAATGCAGAGTATAATATTTTATTTTTATTTTGGGCATTGCAATTATCTGCGTATAAAATTATTTTTTTAAAATCTCTACAGAATTTTTTTATAAATAGAACATATGCCGTCGCTACGTCAAATGCTTTACGGCCAGATTCACTTTCGTGCCACAACATCGTCGTCGCCGGCTTTCCTTTACCTATACCGGCAAATGTTTCATTAAACAAGTTTAATTTTCTGCTAAAAAAGAAATCTTTATTATTCAATTTTGGCATGGTTATACATTTCTGCATATCCACAGTAAATAAACCGATTCCCGAATTATCTTTTTCAGCCTCCTCCTTATCTGCGTTCATATGAGTTCTAGATATATTTTTATTGAATAAATGTTGTGGATACCCAACGCAAACTTTGCAATTGCATTCATTGCATAGATGATCAATGATATCTTCGCCTCTCGGCTCTTTTGGTTTAGGATGAGCTACATCGTGAGCTTCACATTTAGGACATTTGTCTTGCATAGGCTGCTGAGTAGAAATGTTCTTTAATTGAATTCTCTTGTGAAATGTAGCCCAACTGCATGGCTTGTTGCCCTTTTGTTCTAAATGAGTTTTCAAGAAAAGGAACATTTGAGAGAGGGTCAATCCAGATGGTAAATATCTCCGTTTAGGTGCATGTTCTAATCTATAGTGAGATGTTGTTGGATGGAACAGTTCAATAAAATTATCTATATCTTCAACATATTGTTCAGAAAGAGCATGCTTAGGTTTGTGACGACCTCTTAAATCTGGTGCAGCAGATACCTTAGCTGAAGTTGATGATCTACACATTTTGAAATTTGCTTTTAAAACAACTACCACTGCCTGGTCCAATGACCAGGCAGTGGTAGTTGTTTTATAAGCAAATTTAACTATGTTTCTGCGAACCTTAGGCTTTACCAATGTAAAGCCTAAGGTTCGCAGAAACATAGTTTTGCAGACACGCTTATCAAGTAACTTGTATATATAAGTATGGTTTCTTTTTGTAGATTTGGAATACCGCATAGCAATTTTATTATTTTCTACATTACGTGAAATAAAATCCCTTCTTCTTTGAATATCCATCTCCCAGTAGCTATTCCAAATTATCTGTCTTTGTTCTTCACTAATGTTAAGAGTACATTTTCTTATACATGTACTTTTACAGGGAGCTCCTATTGGATGCTTTTGTTTACTAACTATTAGTTTATCTTCATGATTTTTGATTCGTTTCTTTCTTGCAGGTGGTAGTACATCATTTTCATCCTCAGATCCTTCGTCTGGTTGGTAATCCGGGTATTCATGACTGCCGTTAAGATTTTGACCTGTTACTGCTGTTATTGGTTCATCCTGCTCCGCTTGTGTTCCTGTAGATTCCTTGCCAATAGATAAAATTATGTGTTCATTTTGTTTTTCATTTACCGTTACAACATCATTTTCATCTTCAGCTGGATTATCTAGTTGAAAATTTCGCTCACCAGAAATATTGTCTGGACTAAAAACGACATATGATATATCATTTTCTTCTATCAGTCTGTTTTCTTCCAAGAATGTATCATAATTTACAATATTTTGTTCATTGGGAGGTGTCGTCATTTTATTGTTACACATCATCTTAGTTGATAGCAAATTTTCAATGTTTTTAAATCGGCGTCTAAGTTCACTGTCGTATATCATCATGGGTGTAACGTTCGTCATTTCAGAATAAGTTATAATATTTCTGTTTGCATTGTTACTAATCGAAATAGGTTGTTTACCGATTGACATATCTTCGTAATATTTACATTTAGATGGTAAACGAATATCACATTCCAAATTTTCATCCATATCCTGCTGACAAAATCAATCAATAAAGAACAACATAAGTAGGTACTTAAATTAAATTTCGTTTATTAAAATTCATATTATGGAACAAAATAATATAGCCAATATCTTATGATTAATACGCTATTGCTAGTATTTTGAGTGCCTGTACCTACTAGAAAAAGTCCTGTGTCACGGGCGGTAATGTCCTTGAGATTGTAACTAATTCTATTACAATTTAAGTGGGCCTGAGAGATCTAAATTATACGAAATACTAAAGTAAAATCTCATTAAAATGTATTTAGTAGAATTGAAAAAATATTGAAATCGTTTAAGGACACCTACTAGTAAATCTCTAGGTACTAGTAAAGAAGCGTAAACACACCTAAGTACATCATTAATCTTCTAATTTTTAAATATAAGATTATTTATACTATTTATTCATTTAAATTAAATCTACTGAAAATATATAGGTACAATAACACACACTAAAATAGAGCTTATATATACCTATATATAATCTTAAACAAAATATATGTAGGCACATTACTTAAAATGAATATATAATTATATATATATATATACAGATATTTAAAACTTATATTTATTTACTATATTATATTGACTTATATGTTAAATTCAATTTAATTTAATATAACATACTCACCCGCTCATTTGAACGAATTCCAGGTACCAAATTTAGTATCTTTCTATTTCGATTCGCCATAATACCTAATAAACACTGTTCAAAACTGTAAATAGAGATCACAAGTGAAACTAATTGTTGCAATTATTGATTATACAAATGAATTGCTGTTTATCTATTTACAGCTAAACTACAAATGATTTGTTTAGTAAGTCTAATAAGACGCGAGCGGAGGTGCGCGTCCGCGTCCCCCGGTCCCCGCTACCGCTTTCGTTTATTAATATTTTGACAAAACGCGGCAACCTGAGTTTGCAGCGTTATGTAAAAACAGTAAGACGCTCGTCGCTCGCCACGATCGCGGTAGAACGCTGCAGTCTAGTATGCAGCGTTTTGTAAATATTTTTATTTAAAATTTTGGGTTACAGTAAAATGTTACTTAGAATATTTTAGTAAGAAAAAGAGATATTGAACTACGGATTGTACCAGTAGCATGCTTACATGTAGCAGATTATTTTGAGCCGTGTTACGATAAAACGCTGTAAGCCGGATTGCAGTGTTTTGTCGTAACAGGGCCGCAGGCGGGGTGGAGTAACTTTGGTAGGCTAATATAAAAAAAAGGATTAAGTAATTTAATGCCAGTATCAAACCAAAGCACATGGTCCTGCTAAGTAATTAGAAAGAAAGTAGGTAGATAAAAAAAACAACAACAATTAATTACTTTTGCCGAGTAGAACACAGTAACTAGAAAAATATGTTAAGAAGAAACGAAGAAAATTCTCCTGTGGCATTTAAGTAGATATCTGTACCTATTTTCTACTTTAGTAAGCTAACAAGTACTGCCCTAATACCTGTCAAGAATACCTCAGTATACCATCAATTTTGAAGAAGAGGACCTATAGTTAAGGCTCATATGAGTGCTTTTCCTATGGCTTAAAGATATTTTCCACTTACAGCATTTTTCTCCTTAAGATAGACTAAAATACCCGTAACTAATTTTGACAAATTAAATAAACAGTGTTGCCAGTTTAATTTTGTAGTAGTAATTAGCTGTAATTTGCAAGTAATACAATCATTGAATTAATAAATATTATTTACATTTAGGTAACACAAGCTTGATAAAGGTTGTCTGAAAACGATTTAAAACATATTTCACTATTAACTACGGTGACCTAAAAATATTGTAGGTGAAATCACAAAACGATTTTATGGATTCAGTTGTGGTTAAGTATTACAAAAACACAAAACTCAAACTCAAAACGTTTATTTGCTTAATACTATGGGTATAAATAAGTTGTTACATTATAATAGTTTCGCCATATTCAGCTTTTCAGCATGCAAAGATTTATACAATATTGAATGTCGTTATTTAAACATATTATCCAATTCTAAACATAATTATTATAATACATTACATTTTATATAGTGCGGTCATCTAAGTATTCCATAACAGAGTAGCATGCTTTTGTGGCAAGAAAGAAATGTATTTTTTTTTAAAGTATGACGTTGTTCTCATTTCTGAGCTCCGTAGGCAGCTTAATATAAATTTGAGAAGCCATGCAGAATAAACTTTTATGAAATAGTGTTGTATTTGAAGCTCGAATGCATAATTTGTCAAAATGGCGGTTTCTTGTACGATACTCAAACAATTGAATGTAAGATTTAATAAATAACACAGTCTCATACATATATAAATAAAAATAAAAATAAATCTTATTTCCAAGCCTTAAATATTTTAACATTACTATACGATTATGATTGGTATGTATTAATGCTGCTGAGATATGGAAGACTTTGATAAGGTTCCGCAATGCATAGGAATAACTATTGACCTTTTTACACACATACCCAATGTATTGCTTCCATGACATTTTACTATTTAAGTATAAGCCTAAATAATTCATATATTTATTATATAATACTTATACAATTTATCTAGTAGTATATCGTATTTACATTAACGAATGCCTTTGTCATGTCCTTAAATAGAGCTGCAGTATCTCCACGCTTATCCATATTAGTTAGTACCCTGTCACAAAAGTTATATAAAGCTAAAATTAATTGATTTGTTTCTTTCTAAACCCCATCTGTTCTTCAGCAAAGAGATTGTTTCTTTCAAAGATCTTGGAGTAAAGACTGTTATAAATAACTTGTTCAAAGATCTTGGAGAATATAGAGAGAAGTGCAATCGGGCGGTAGTTGCTTATGTTATCTCTATCTCCTTTTTTGTTTATAGGCCTTATTACTGATATTTTTAGCGCGTTTGGAAATACTCCTGTTTCTATCGACAAATTAATTATATGTGATAGAATGGGTGCCAATGTTTAAGATGCTCTTTTGATAATATTCGTATCAACTCCATCATATCCTACACTATGCGTTGTTTTAAGTGATATTATTATTTTAACGACATCTCTAGGGTTCGTGGGCAACATAAAAATGGAGTTACCATGTTTTGACGGTAGTAGATCCACGCTGGTTTCAGCATGAATAGGCCGGATCGTCCGGGGAAGTACTACCCTCTCATAGAAGATCGACTTGATAGTAATAGTATCCTTACTACTGCGTTTCGTTCCGTGAGTGAAAGTGCCGGAGGCCCAATTTTCCCTCTTCCTCTTTCCTCACCTCCCTCATTCCCTTCCTCTAACCTCATTCCCAGCCGCCATAGTGGAGGCCACCATACCAGCAGTTTAAGACGATAGCTTTTGTTATGGTGGCCACCACTTCTGAATTCCACTGACTGCTTACCATCAGGCAGGGTGGAGTCACTTTGGTAGGCTAATATTATAAAAAAAAAAAGTAGGGGACATATCTATAGGTAGTTGTGTCATTGGTTACGTCAGGTGAAATTTGGTCAATAAAATAATCATTGAAAATTACAGCTATTTTAAAATTTGATATAACTAAAGTGTTCAGGTGGACGATTATATTTGTGTTTGTTTATTATTCCCCATTTTGTTTTACATTTATTATCTGCATTTTGTACAGCATTTTTTGTAAGTATATTTAACAAACAAAGTAATTAATATGTACAATTACACAATTACAACAAAGTCGATAACGTACTGTTTCATTTAGTTCTATAAGGATAGTTTCAATGACAAAAATTAAAGGATCTGTAACTACGTCACAGATAACTGCCCAATGCCCGGTGAAGGGTACAGGGTCGCCCCCTGTTCAATGGGATCTAACATAGCTGGCAAATATAGGGTGCTATACACCTTAGCCTACCTTTTTGAGGAAATAAGGCGTCATGCTGTTATGTTAAATATTACATGTAAAACAAAGACGTAATTAAAAAGGCCACTCTATCATTTTATTTAATAACATGCAAAAATAACAACAGAAGTAAAACTATTGGCAATGAATGATAATTATTTAAATTAATGCCACTGCAATGTAAAATGTATGTTTAAATGAATCTGCCCAATAATATTTCATAATAAAAGCATAAGTACTGAGTTACTTGACCTACTTGCGCGACGGTGCACCTAGCTCTCAATTTGTATGCTTGCGTAAACGCAAATGAAAGGCATGGCAAAATCACGACGTGAAGGTTTTTGGGACTTCTGACAACAAAAGCGCTGAGCCAACGCTGTTCAAACCATGAATAATTCACTTCGTATTACCAAATAGTCCAAAGGGCCAAACTTGCCATTCAAGGCAATATTTGTTACAAAACGTTTGTTGAGGCATATATATTAAATTTAATGTTAATCTCTGATATTGTTATCCTTAACGTTGTTATTGACATTATTGGAGACATCACTTTCAATGTTACGTTGCTGAGTTTCTTTGTTACCCATCACATAGTACGTGATACCTGACCGTTACTTATGGACATGGCTAGGTTTCCTTTTATGATTTACAGAAATTATATTTAGAAAACACAACCAAGCCGTTGCCGGCCATGTAAGAAAAAGTGCATGAGAAAGGAAAACGAAAAAGAAAGAAAACCAAGCTGGTTGCCGGAGCTTTTACTCACCGAGCAAAACACTTTAGTATGTACATACCTATTATAGTGACTAATATTTTACTTCGATATTCTACGAGCGGGTAGTACTTCATTCCAAAACCAAGTAGGATCTATTTACTATCGTAAAAAGACCCATTTACTTTTAAATTTCACGTATACAAGAATTTCTCATTGACATTAAAGCCAAAACGTAATACTCGTACATAGCACCTAAATAATTATAAGATCATTTCGCAGTCCGACTGTTTGTAGAGATATTACAAAGCAAATAATAACTCTGTCGCAGTCTGTTTATATTGGGCAAACAGCTAATTTTGAAACATCTTATCTTTAGGAGGTAGTAGATCCACGCTGATTTCAGCATGAATGGGCCGGATCGTCCGGGGAAGTACTACCCTCTCATAGAAGATCGACTTAAGAGTAGTAGTATCCGTACTACTGCGTTTCGTTCGGTGAGTGAGAGCGCCGGAGGCCCAATTTCCCCCCTTTCCTCTTTCCTTACCTCCCTCATTCCTTTCCCCTAACCCCATTCCCAGCCGCCATAGTGGAGACCACCATACCAGCAGTTTAAGACGATGGCTTTTAGTATAGTGGCCGCCACTTCTGGATTCCACTGACTGCTTACCATCAGGCGGGGTGGAGTCACTTTGGTAGGCTACAATAAAAAAAAATAAAAAAAAATCTTAGATCAAGCAAATACTGTATGTACCTACATGAGTCTAATACACTAGGTAGAAAAAATTCACTGCTGTCTGCCGTATAACAAAAAATGACATTACGTATTTATATATAATATAACATGATGCAAAACGTGATGAAACAAAAATAAAAACGTCAAACGTTGTATAATATTAAAATTACAAAATACTTGTGGAAACAGGCACTTCATTCACAAATTAATAATTTCTCTGGTCATGGTAGATCCTGTTACGAACTGTTTTCAGTATGAATAGGTTGGATCGATCTGAATAACCTTTCATAGAATATCGGCGTGAAGTTTAGTTTTCATACGAATGACTTTATTGAATGTGCGCTTCACGAGTTTTATTTAAAGTATTTTATGTTAAGTTTATTAAAATATTTTTGCTTATTATTATTTTTTAGCATACATTTTATTTTATTATTAGAGTCTGTTCAAAAAGAGAACCGTCGTGGTCAAATTGTGAACTAACGGTCTGATTATTACATAAGTAAATCATTATTATTAGTTATTATTATTATATTAGTTATAAATTAACTAAATTATTAAGGTACTATAATATTGCCCACTTAAAAAACTAGGTAATGAGGCACAGTTGCGCCCTCAAATCCCACGACGGTTCTCTTTCTGAACAGACTCTACCAAACTAATTGGTAGGAAACTGCTCATTTTCTTTCTACCCTTGCAACATTATACGTCAGCTGTCAAACGCCAACGGCTGATATTTTTTTAAAACACATAAAATAAAATTCTGTTCTACATGGATATTTACTACAAAATCAGTTTCTAATTGTTAAAATGGACACTAAAACCACACAAAATAGCCCAAGGCACCGTAAGTATTAGCTTTATAAAGTTAGAAAATCTTATTTTACGTCAATAATAGTTTATCGCATGTGTTTTCAGGATTTCTTAAACTATCATTAAAGAAGTCTAGACGAAAAGTTACACAGGAAATTAAAAAAATAAACCGCAGTTCGGATGTTATAGTACTTGACGAGTCTTTCGACAGATTAGGATCGGATTTTCCTAAGCCTGTAAGTTGATTTTCTATTTGAACAAACATATTTGTCACTCAATTAAAATGACTACCTGATCATGTAAATATCTGTAAGTATATGCATTAATTACTGTCCTTATTAGTATAATTTATACATGTGGTTATTGTTGAATACAGACAATATGATTAAAACAACTAATAGTGTTTTATGAAACAGGTTAAGGGTTATCAGAGATGAGAACTAAGCAGTATTGTGCTATATCAAATAATTACTCTTAGAAATCAAATTAATGTTGTTAATATTGAATTAATCATAGTCTTTCATAACAAAATAGAATTTAACATTGATGTGTATTATTATTTTTGTTTATCTGTAAGTTTATGTCTTATTAAATAAAGGCAAGAGAAGTAGGTATAACATTTAAGATATTATTAACTTAAATTAATAACAAGCTTTACAGAAATTAAATACCTATAAAATTTAACAACAACACACAACACTATCGAGACCCATAGTAAGCATATATTATAGCTTGTGTTATGGGTTCTAGAATGCGGATAAACATACTTATAATATATACTTCTTTTTTTTGTAAATACATACATATTATACATAGAAACACCCAGACCAAAGCAAATAGCTATATTCATGCACACAAATATTTGCACTAAGTGGGAATCAAACCTGCATGCAACCTTTGTTGTGGCAGGCTGTACACAATACCACCGAACCACAGAGGATATCAGCCATTGTCATCCCAAAGGTCTCTCTGGTGTCATTCCACTTCATGTGTGTGTGTGTGTGGGCCACTTTTCACTGGTCTTGTTAAAATATTTACTTCAAAGCTAATATTCTAAATAAAAACACATAAAAGGCTTCTAAGGACTCAGTTTTCCATTGGTAAATGTTTTACAAGCATCTGATCTGCATACTCAAAACACCCTCAGACACAAACAGTATAAATATCTATGAATTATAGTTTTACACAACCACTTGCAGAACAGTCTCATGCGTGCTAACTACACTGAGTCAACTGATTAAAAAATACAATTGAGATAAGATATTTGCCTACTAACTTATTACATTAGACAAAAATATTTTAAATTTGCTTTTTAAAATTTAAGTATTGTGTTTCAAGT
Organism: Parascotia fuliginaria; assembly: GCA_963082885.1. Lineage (NCBI taxonomy): Eukaryota > Metazoa > Arthropoda > Insecta > Lepidoptera > Erebidae > Parascotia > Parascotia fuliginaria. The sequence goes on along the minus strand of OY720196.1, from coordinate 8,454,736 downwards.
TGCAAAACATAATCCTGTTAATATTATAAATGCAAAAGCATGTGTGTGTGTGTATATGTGTGTTTGTTACCACTCAGCACCTAAATGACTGAAACAATTCAGATAAAAATTGGTATGTTAATAGATTTGGTGCCAGAGACAAACATAGGCATCTTTTTATCCCTAAAATCAGTCTGGCTCCCGAGGGTGACAAAACTCATTTTAGCGCGGGCGAAGCCGCGAGGCACAGCTATTACTTTTAAAATAATAATAATGAATCTATCTGCTAAAAAGTATGTTTTATTGTATTCTCATATACTTATTTAATTTTTTACCATTCTAGGTGCAATCAACTCAAAAAATATATTCACCGATAGTGATAAATGACTCCATTGAGCAATCGTTTGATGATGGTTTGCCCGCAGTCACAATCTCAAGTAAAGAACCACCAAGCAAAGCTGGAAATGTAAGTCGACTTTTTTTTATATTAGCCTACCAAAGTAGCTCCACTCTGCCTGATGGTAAGCAGTCAGTGGAATCCAGAAGTGGTAGACACCATTCCAAAAGCCAAACTACTGGCATACCAGTAGTGGGCTTTGAGCGAGCATCTCACTAAGCTGCCATAGTGGAGACCACCATATGGCCTCCACTATAGCGGCTTAGTGAGGTGCTCGCTCAAAAGACCCAGGATCATAATTAGATGGAAACACAACTGGTCAAGAGTTTTTTATCTTGAACTTTGTCTTGCCTTTACCAAGCTTACATAACCATGGTGGCCGGTGTTACCCGCCGTCACCGTAAAGCTCTTGGCAGATTGATGTCCATAGCAATCCACAACTGATAGTTATAAACTCTTTAGCTTAAGTTAATAACTATGTATTTGGTTTTGGTGTGAAATTATGATTAATTATTATGTGCCTAATCATGGCAAATCATAAGGATGGCTGAGGTGATCTGTTTGAGTTGATTGGTCTGCCTTTATCTATTTTTTCGTTATTAAAGTTTTTTAAATAAAATTACAGGTCTCATTTAACTGCTCACGAGAAGATACACCAACAACGAAAGAATCTCATCCCAGCTTCGGTGGTTGGTCACCAGCCCAAAATATAATAACCGCAACACCTAGACACGAACCTACACCGTCCACTCCAAAAGACGTAGCCAATGAATCACAAGAACAATGCTCTATAAAAAAAATACAACAATCACAGAAGAAATTACTTAATGATTTGTATGGAGAAAGTTGGAAATCCATACCAAAATTATTCAAAGCAATATCGGCTAAATATGAGAATTACAATACTGTCTCGAAGAAATTACAATTTGACGAAGATGATAAAGAAAATATCAGACATGACTTGAAAAGGAATAAAATGTTGTATTTAACTAATTCTGATATTAAACGTAGGATGGACATATCCTCTTTAGACACGGAGAAAAAAAGCAAAAAGAAATTGTATACGGAAAAAGTGCCCAGCACTCCCGATGTGCCAAAAATTAAACCGATGAAGCAATTAAATGTAAATAGTACTACGAAGAAAAATAAAATAAATAAAGCTATGAGTGTCACTGAGATGGTTGAGATTATGAAAAGCGATGTGGATTTGTTGACTAAAAAGGTGGAAGTTTTAGGTGTTACGAATACAGCGGTTACACCGACTATTGAGTGTAGGAGAATTAGTTTTCTTGGGTCTTTGGCAGGTAAGAAAGGATTAAGTTTAGCTTTTACTATAATTAGAAACGAAAAATGAATATTTATAATTTATTTAGGTATTTATTAAAACTTTCTGCAAACAACTTTCACAAGACCTAATTGTTACTAGATTTGAGATATCATGTAAAAAAAAATTCTAGACATTACCGGGTTCAAACAAACTAACAAACAAACATAATTATATAATATTATAGAACATAGACGATAAAAATATTTTAACATTCGCCTTTGTTCTTCGGGTTTATCGTGTATGGTTTGCCACGCAGAATACTCGGGTTCGATTCCCGGGTCACGAAATTCTCAGTGTAGTCGGATTGTGTGCTCAATACATGACAATATTATCTTTCTTCAACATAAACACATTTATACCAAATTCACAGACAACGTACCATCATGGCGGTGCAACCCCGAAGCCATACAATACAGGGATAGTTACAAAACGTTACGTGAACAATTAACACGCAGACTTTATATAGAGTTTAATAAGGGAGTGTTTGACAATGCGTTAGACGCGGATCTGCCTATATTGTGGGATACTAAGTTAAGGACGACAGCGGGGTAAGTCTTTTCATTTTATTATATCACTATCTTTCCGCGGCGCGGTTTCACCCGCGTCTTTGCTTACTGCTCTGCTTTTGTCGCCAGTAGCGTGATGTTACATAGCCTATAACCTTTCTCGAGAACTGGGCTATCATATGCAAAAAGAATTATTCAAATCCGACTGGTACTTCTGGAGATTAGCGCATTTAAACAAACAGACAATTATTATTTCCGCTTTCTATAATAGTATAGTTAACTTATTTTTTCCAGCACAACAACAAACCGCCTAATAAAGAACGCTAGGGGCGATCGTATTCGTACATCAAGCATCAAATTGTCCACTAAAGTAGTGGACGCGCCACAACGACTCCGCGACACGTTGATACACGAGCTGTGTCATGCGGCCACGTGGTTGATAGACGCCGAACTAAGAGCGGGCCATGGACCTTTATGGAATAAATGGTTAGTATTCTCGCCGTTAAACAAGTTTAAAATGTCAAAGACTTGTAACCTGTTTAAAGTTTAATAACCACATAACCACAGTTTACCACAGTTCACATGTTGCCTTTACCTTTTTGTAGCAATATGCAAATTGAGGCAGTCTGTAAAGCACACATTTTACTTTTTATTTTTCTTTACAACATAGAAAGCTGTAATTAATTATCTATAGAGATAAGTATATTGCCTGCATCACTTTGCATGCTACTTGAAATTGTAACTTACAAAAATTGTAATAACCTGGCGATTAAAAAAGTGACCAAAGTTTCTTGCCAGTTTTCTCGTGGCTCTACTTCATCAGCGAACTGACTGTAGGTTAATTGGCTTATATTTTGTAAATTTTAACGTTCATTAGTGTTAATTTAATAAACCTATATGCATTTTCGTTTTCAAGTAAACAATAAAAAATAAAAAAATATTATGTACTATCGCACCAGCTGAATCATCTCACATTTTGATGACATTTTAAAAAAAAATATATAAGATAAGCTCGTTGACAAAGAAATGCATCTTCAGGCGAATCTCGACCTACTTGCATTTAGATGTATTTTTCTCTTTTTTTTTTTTATGTGTTATAGCCTACCAAAGTGACTCCACCCCGACTGATGGTAAGCAGTCAGTGGAATCCAGAAGTGGCGGCCACTATACCAAAAGCTATCGTCTTAAACTGCTGGTATGGTGGCCGCCACTATGGCGGCTGGGAATGGAGTTAGGGGAAGGGAATGAGGGAGGTGAGGAAAGAGGAAAGCGGAGAAATCCGGCCGCCGGCGCTCTCACTCACCGAGCGAAACGCAGTAGTACAGATACTACTTCTCTTAAGTCGATCTTATATGAGAGGGTAGTACTTCCCCGGACGATCCGGCCCATTCATGCTGAAATCAGCGTGGATCTATTACCGTACAAATGTATTGGCAAAATGAACTTAACTTAGTAATAGTTAACATTCATCAAATTATCCACTAAATTATTGAACGCACCATAACTCCGCGAAACTTCTTAATTCTTTTTTATACAACTTTAGCGCCATGGCCCCACCTGATAGTAAGTAATAACCGTAACCTATAGAGATGGTTGTGTTTGCCAAGAAACTAATATTCTTACGATCTTCTATGAGATGATTCTAAATACTCTGTAACTTTTTGCTACAGAATGTTTAACTGGCGTTTATTGGTGCAAAAGCTGACATAGCGCTGGCCACCGCTATAGCAAACGAGATAGTGTCTATCCACTCATTACAACAATCCAAAACTAATTATTTATTTAGAAAAACCAGTTAATGTTATATTGTAGTTTTTATAAGTAAAAAATACGTTTTCATAAGTATAAAATGGTTTTTGTATCCTTCGGGAGCCAGATTTTCGGGATAAAAAGTAGCCTATCTCCGTTTCCGGTACCAAATCTATCTACATACCAATTTTCATCGAAATCGGTTCAGCCGTTTAGGCGCTGAGTAGTAACAAACACACATACAAACTTTCGCATTTATAATATTAGTAGAATTATAACATTTAAAGAAAAAACGAAACAGTATAGTACTCAACTAAAATTAAAACTAAAATTAAACTTTATTATCTAATCAAATTAAATATTAAGGTCATAACAATTAAATTTAGATTCGTTTATAACAGTATTATAACAATAATAATAAAAATATCACAACAACTACACACAACGCCATCTAGACCTAAAGTAAGCAAATAATATATAGCTTGTGTTATAAGTTTTAGAATGCGGATATAGGCACTTAAATATATTTTTTTATATACAATATTTCTATATATTTCAGGGCAAAACGCGCGTTGCTGGTATACCCTGAACTGGGCGAGATATCTCGCTGCCACGACATGCAGATACATTTCAAATATTCTTACAAGTGCACCAAGTGTGGTTATAGGTAAGAGGAACTTGGGTTTTATAATAATATTAATAATAATACCAGCCTTTTTATTGTCCCACTGCAGGGCATTTTAAAGAGAAGGCATGAGCATTAATCACCATGTTTACTCAAGGCGGATTGGCAATTTCAGACTTAAGTCCAGGTTTCCTCAAGATGTTTTCCTTTACTATCAGTCAGAAATGTCCAAGATAAATTTATAAAGTAAATAATGATTTAAATAATGACATTGGTACTTGCCTGGATTCGCACCCACTACCTCGTATTTACGAAGCAGGTGCCTTATCCACTGGGCCATTTTGACTTTTCTCGGGTTATAACCTATTATTAATTTCACTGCGACATGAAGGTAATCTACCTAAGAGTTTATTATTCAGCCATGATGCTAAAGTGCCATCTTGTCTTTTAATGAGAACGGACATGAGCAAATTGACATTGATAACATTTGCTCAAAGTAAAGTAACGCATTAATTTTTTTTTTCTTTTTACAAAACTTTGGTGGCAAACAAACATGCGGTCCACTTGATGGTAAGTGGTAACCGTAACCTATAGAGATGGCTGTGTTTTCCAAGCATTGCAGAAGTAATAATGCTTAGAAAACACAACCAAGCCGTTGCCGACCACGGAAAAGGGGATGAGGAAGGAAAAGGGAAACGGAAGAGGACCGAGGGGTTATTTGTATATTTTTACTTGATTACCTCTGTGGTTCGGTGGCACTGTGTACGGATTACTACGCAGAGGTCTCGGGTTCAATTCTCGGGTAGGGTAAAGTGATATTTGGTTTTCTGTAGAAAAATTTTTAGTATTATCTCTAAATCTGGAATTGTGCCCAATAAATGGCAACAGGCTCACCACCCGTTATATGGGTCCTAAAAAAAATGGCGAAAAGTAGGTGGCTAAACAAACACCTCTACGCCTACCCCTTCGGGGATAAAAGGCGTGAAACTATGTATTTATGAAAATTGTTAGGGGTATACACAAGTCAGTTATCTCTCTGTTAAACTAACTAATTACAAAATTTATTCCTATTTAACAAATTTCTTTGTGTGTTTTCAGTGTCCAACGCCATTCAAAATCAATAGATATAACAAAAAAATGCTGTGGTTACTGTCGGGGTACTTTCGAGTTAATACTAAATAAAAAAAACAAAGATGGTGTTGTAGTATCCACACCAGCTAGAAAAGGAGGTATGAACGAATTCGCACTATACGTGAAAGAACATTATGCAAAATATAAAAACGGACGTACTCATGCACAAGTTATGAAGATACTAGGCGAAGAATTCTCTAAAAGTAAGGGTAGTTGATGTTTAAAAACTATTTTTTTTGTTTAAATATAATAGCTATATTATATTGGTAAGGTTCAAAATGCAATGATAAAATATTGCATAGTGATTGGTAAATTTTACTAGAAAAAGGTTTGTAAATGTTTATTGCATTAAAACTATAGTATTTTGTATAATGATTTCTGAATGGACATATCTTACTTTTAAACAAAGATTGTTTAGATAAATTTTTGTAAGATTTTATTTGTCAGTATAATCATGTATAATTTTTTAAAGTAAGAAAACTACTTAAGTTATCACTTTGATTATCTTATTTTCTTACACGTGCCTTCGCAAAAAATATCAGTGCTTCTTTTGAAAGAATCGAGCTTTGAAAGGCCTATAGCAATATAGAGCATAATAATTACAATTAATAATATTTGACAATAGCAATTTTCATAATGGTATTAATATTTCATTAAAATACAACAGCCTTTTTGTTACAAATTGTATGGCTTATTTAATTATGTATAACTAAATCAATTTAAGATTTTCTAATAGGTATGTACATGAATTTGAATAGGTAAGTATTTTAATTGTTCTTATATTGTTATTTATTATTATTTAGACTAATACTGTACTGGTTACAATTAATTTTTTGACTGAATGCTTGTTTTTTAAATTGTCTTGCCAGTTATAAAATATTGAAGCGTGAATGAAATGTAAATAATAGGTACTATTATAGAACAGAGTAACATAATACGTACTTTGTTGTAAACTATGAGAGATTAATTACCTAATTAAATAAACCTGTTAAATCTCATGTGAAGTACCAATTGGGTTGCTAAAAGCATTAATAATTAGTTTAATTTAATTTAGTTTGTAATTAATTAGATCAAATTAAACTAATTATCTATCCTTTTAGCATGCTTTTAGGTACTTTCACATGAGATTTAACAGGTAATTAGTTAATTTTTCGTTGATCTGCCTTTCAGAAACTGGGGGTGATAGTTACATGTAATAAATCACCTATAGGAAAAGGTGGGGTTAAAAAGATTTCTCTTAAGACATCTCGCTTGCTTTAGAGTAAGCCCTGTAGTAAGGTCGACCGCTATATTACAACACTACTCTAGCATCACTACCTAAGTCGTGTGTATCGATGGGTAGTAAATTCAAGCGCTGAGAAAGCGACTAATGCATTTTTCATTTTTAACATAGTATCATAGGTAACTGACATAACACTGACGTGCAAGTTTATGTTACCACTTACGTGGTTCGCTTGATATTCCGTGACCATAGGCAATAATTATAATAATAATAGTTAATTATTATAGTTTGTTTTAATTATAACTTGTGCCTTAATATGACAATTTGATGACTTGCCGTGCTTGCATTGTTTTGTATATTTGTATATAATATCAGTACCTAATATATTTTATAATGTAGGTAATTATTAAAATATGACATTTTAAAATGTGTTTTATTTTCTTTTCCTTCTAATTATGATTTCGGGGCGAGGAAAAGCGTCTCATAACCGCCAGTGTAGATTACTATCGCAGCAGAATGACATGGTGCCTTTTGGATTCCACTGACTCCTTACCATGAGGCCATTAGATAGAGTGGAATTACTTTGGTAGAACAATAAACACTAAATGAGCACAAAAGTGTGAGAAACACAATGTGTTTGATTACAGCAGTCAATGTGTTAAATAAGAATTGCGTGAATAGTATAGTGAGTGCATATAAGTACCAGGGTACCTGGAAATCGTAGCAGGTTGCTACAAATTGTATTAAGATTAAGTAAAATTAAAGTGGTTAGTCGAACATTTATTTAGTATAAATCAGATTTATATAGGTATTACAATAAAGTACTAGGGTACCAGGAAATCGTAGAAAATTGCTACAAATTGTATTAAAATATAAATAAAATTAAGTGGATAGTTTACACATTTTTTTTTGTATAATCCTAATAGAAAATTCAAATAAAGTACTAGGGTACCAGAAAATCATAGGAGGTTACTACAAATTTTATTAAAATATAAATAAAATTTAAGTGGGTTGTCGCACATTTATTTATTAGGTATCAACCTAAAATATTACAATATAGTACTAGGCCTCCAGAAAATCGTGGGTTGCTACAAATTTTATTAAAATCTAAATCAAATTTAAGTAGGTAGTACCACATTTTCTTTGTTTGATTTTGGGAGGAATGTTAAAATAAAGTACTAGGGCACCAGAAAATCATAGGAAGTTGCTACAAATTTTATTAAAATTTAAGTGGCAAGTCCCACATTTTTCTTTGCACGATTCATGTCGAATATTACAAATATCTACTAAGAGACCAGAAAATCGTAGGAGGTTGAAAAATTGTATTAAAGCCCGAGGCTAAATCACAATTTTTAGTATGGAAGTAGGCAAAAGTACTAGGGTACCAGAAAATCGAAGGAGGTTGTTGTTGTTATAAATTGTGTCTTGATTTAGATATGTGGGTAGGTAGTAAATAATTTATTTTAAAGTACCCTCTTACAAGACTACGCTAGTACTTTTATTGGTGTACCCTCATTTTAGTAAAGTCGCGTGACAGATGTCAATTTTAAACTAGAACTAGTATTTTCCTAAGCCAAGTTTTTTAGTGGTTAAGTTTCTATAATTAGTATTTGCTTGTGAAAAAGCTCTTAGTATTATCTACTATCGCTATTTTTCGTGCTGAGTGTTATGTTTTCGATCCTACAAACAATTATTGTTTTTAAAAATGTGTATTAGACCGATAGCGCTAGGCTATTTTGGGGTCATAAGTTACAAAAATTTTAAAGTTGCCTATTTTTTGCCTGTGGATACAGTCATACTTAAGAAGCCTAATATTATGTTTTGTGTCACATCTGCCATTTGCATTTTGAGCAATTCGATGATTTGTGATTAATTATTTTAATTTAAATCAAAACTGGCAAAATTAATTTAAAGTAAAAAAAAATTATGGGAGCATGTCTAGGATAGCCTACGGAGTGTGCAAGCCTAATTTGTGTCATCTTCGTCCAGTGCAATCTGATATAGGGTCAGGATCTAAAAACGGTGCTAAAAAAAAATTATAATTGATTAAATAACTATCTCCTATTTCAGATCACTTACATATACCCATTAAAGAAATTTGTGCCCAATTAGAGCATGCAATTTTAAGATTTTTAATTATTTTGTTATTCCAAGCTACAAACGCTCCAAAAAAATATTACAATCATTAGAGTTCACATATTTAATAACATAAATGTATGAAAAATCGACATTGTAAATTTGTGTCATTTTCATGCACGATAATTAACACAACACAAAAAAATAATGGTTGCGGTCCAAGCTGGCTCGCAAGAGGACGCGCGGCGGCGCGGCGTTGCCTCCTTCTACGCACGCACACCAAATTCGTTCGGGACCTACGATTTCTTCTAAGCGAATCGTTCTTTATAAATCTGGAGCCTGCTTCCCACGACACAGGGAAACCTAATGTGGGAAACAGTGTGACAACTTTGTAACACCAATTAGACAGGAATAAATATATATATATTTTTTTTTTTTTAATTAAATTAAAATTAACGTATATTTTATTTTTACACTACGCTATCTGGTCCTAAAATAAGCAAGGCATAATACAAATACATACTTCTTTTATAACTACTAGCTGCTCGCTGTGGCTTCGCCCTCGCGATATATGGTATTATGTTTAATTATGTAACTCAGGCACCAGACCAATTTTCGGGATAAAAATAAAAAGTATCCTATGGGCTATGTCCGTCTCCGGCAACTATGTACGTACCAATTTTCATCAAAATCGGTTCAACCGCTTAGACGCTGAGTGGTAACAAACAAACACCATACATACAAATTTTCGCATTTATAATATTAGTAGAATGTAAGTAAGTGCATACAATAAATTATTATTTAAGAAACTCCCAGACTCAAAACAAACTCTATGTGTTTATTCACAAAACTGTTTGTCTCTTCACGGTTGGAAACCAGCCTTCCAACAAAGGTCACCTTGGCGGGAGATTGGTTTCAATCTGCGGTTTGTGTTGCGTCTAGATGGATCTAAACCACGCATAAACCACGCACTAACACGCTCGCGAGTCAGTACCGGGCGAGTCGTCTCCTCTTCTGGCGTGAGATCAACTAGGGTTGCCACCTTCTTCCGACGGAAATCTAAACTAAAAATTACAATAAAGCGAGTAACTTCAGATATTTTTTTTTAATTGCTGATAGTGGCAGACAAGCAAACAGCCCACGTGATGGTAAGTGGTAACTGTCATTCATGGACGAATTAGAGTCCCTAGCATTGCTACTGCCAGGGACTGCGAAGTTGCTGCCTACAGTGAAGGGAGAGGGGTAGGAGAGGAAAAAGGAAAAAGGGAGGCACAATAGTACGGATACTATTACTCTTACGTCGATCTTCTACGAGAGGGTAGTACTTCCCCGTTCGATACAGTCCATTCATGCTGAAACCAGCGTGAATCTACTACCGTGACTATTTAGTTATAAATTTTAACTAACTATCTTTGTATTAAATTTTTTGTTTTTATTTTATACTATATTTGTATAACTTTTTAGTTATCAATTTAAATATTTGTAAATGAAAATAAATGATGCGATAGCTTGGTAGCGCAGGACGTAATGCGCGGGATGTGTCTGAGTCGCGGACGGACGCGGTCAGTCAGACGTATGAGAGCAGACGTCGTTGACAGTTGTGTCTAAATACATAAAAAAATTAATACGCAGTTCAGATTAGGTTTCGTTCGATTTCTTTTATTGAATCTTTATTTTACATTCATATATTCATAGATTAATCTTTTCTTTAAAGTAAATTCTGATGAATTCTTTCTTTCAAAAGAAAATGAACTTGGCAAAGCCCCGACAACATCACTAAAAATGAAATTGACTTCATCATGACGGACAAAAAGCGCATATTTAGGGATGTCTCTGTGATCAACAGGTTTAACACCGGAAGCGATCACCGACTGGTAAGGGGCACCCTAAATATAGTCTTCAGAGCTGAGGGAAACCACACGGTGAGGTCCATATTGAGACCAACTCTGCAACAAACCATAGCTGGCTCTGAACAGTTTCAGTTGGAGCTAAAGAACAGTTTTGATGCCTTGAGACTTGAAAACACACAGGACATTGACAAGAACCTAGACAGCATGGTTACAACCATTAGGGATATGGGCAAACGGTTTCGTGAGCGATAAAGTATGGGCCGAGATTTGCGACTATCAGCTGAGACTTAAAACTCATGAGTAAGAGACGTGAAATGGTACATCATTCCTCAGACCGAATGGTTCTGTCAAAGCTCATCAAAAAATCAATACGGAAGGACCTAAGGCGCTCAAACATGCAACGCATTATGAACACAATTGAGCGAAATAAAGGTCCCAAAGTGTTCGAACAAAAGCTTGGCAGAAGCCATTTAAGACAGATAAAAACCGAGAATGGACAAATCCACACGTCTCAAACTCAAGTTCTCGCTGGAGTTGAAGAATTCTACGGAAACCTGTACTCCTCTAACGCCGCACCACCTTCGCCATCTCACCAAGACCTGAGAGCCACCCTGACCCGCCACTTTACCGATGAACTGCCAGATACCAGCCCAGAGGAGATCGAGTTGGCCCTTGGACAGCTGAAAAATGGGAAAGCCCCAGGTGAGGACGGTGTTACGAAGGAGCTCTTGAAGTCAGGCGGCAAACCCGTGCTGCAAGAGCTCCAACGCTTATTTCATTCTATAATTCATAGCGGGAGAACCCCAAGGGCATGGAGCAGGAGTACCGTAGTACTCTTTTTCAAAAAAGGAGATAACACTCTTTTGAAAAACTACAGGCCCATCTCACTCCTGAGTCATGTCTACAAGCTGTTCTCAAGGATCATGTCGAATCGACTTACTAGAAGACTTGACGAGTTTCAGCCTCCGGAACAGGCCGGATTTCGCGGAGGATTTGGCACCATAGACCACATCCACACTATCAGGCAGGTCATACCAAAGACAGAGGAATACAACCTCCCTCTCTGTCTCGTCTTCGTGGACTATGAAAAAGCCTTTGACTCTGTCGAGATCTGGTCTGTCATGGAGTCCTTGCAAAGTTGACTGGCGATATATCAGTGTGCTGAAATGTTTATACAGCAACGCCACAATGTCCGTCCAAGTACAGGGTCGTCCTACAAAGCTTATCCAACTACACAAAGGAGTGAGACAGGGGGATGTCATATCCCCGAAACTGTTCACAGCTGTATTGGAGGATGCTTTTAAGACAATAGACTGGAAAGGACGTGGCATAAACATAAACGGGGAACACATTTCGCACCTGAGATTTGCCGATGATATTGTCATAATGGCTGAGACCCCACAGGAGCTCCAAGTTATGCTGAACGATTTAAATGAGTCCTCCCAACGAATCAGTCTGCGGATGAACTTGAACAAAACGAAGACCATGTTCAATGATCACGTTACGCCACAACCGATTATCGTTGATGATGTACCTCTCGAAGATGTTAAATCCTATGTCTACCTTGGAAAACACTACAACTATATAAAAACAACTTCGAGAGGGAAATCGACAGGAGGATTCAGTTGGGTTGGGCAGCATTTCACAAACTCCGTCAAATCTTTACGTCGCCCATACCGCAAACCCTAAAGACCAAGGTGTTTGACCAATGCGTCCTGACAATTGTAAACTGATTTTCGAAATTCTTTATTTGTTAGAAACAACGTGTCCGTGGATGGGTGACCATTTGTGGCATTTCATTTTAAGCGTCTTCATGTTTTAGTAGCGGTAGACTCTTATCACTTCATGCCAAGTTAGAGGTGTCATGATCGTGAAAAATTCCAACAGCAGCGGGTGACTACAAACTTGCCTTTACAGCAACACTGTTAATCTTTTGTATATTTGTTACGCGATTACTCCGTCAGTTAAATTATGATTTTTGATAATTCTTGGAACATCGACGTTTTAGCGACGAGGGCGAGGGAGAGGTGCTTGTTAGCAGCGGCTCTCTTAGTGACTCTATGAAAAGGCGTAACATTTGAATTAGCGACAAAAATATTATTTTGCATACCCACAATTTTTTTTAATTTATATTTAGTACCTGCTGTCATGTTCATCGTGTCCCTCTAGCACTAGGGATAATTTGAAAACTGAATCGAGCTATGTGTTGGAAGTTGAAGAACTATTGATCCAAAACTGTATATAAATTTTTTGTAAGTCCCAAAAATACTATAATATTGCTGTTTTGCAAAAATATATATAGCTATTGCAAGCGGCTTTGCCTGCGCAAGTATATGTATTATATTATTTTTCCACACCGTATAAACTTCAAAATAATGTAAACTCTTTTTGATCTCACAACAAACGCCTACATTAAATATAATTGCAATACTTGTTCAATGGTATAATTATAAGTATAATTTTTAATGAAAATAAATGTGCATTATTTACTTTCACTTACAAAAATGAAAATAAATAATGCACATTTTTTTCGTTTACAAATATTACAAACTAAAAAGTTTTTTTTTTTCTCTATAAGATTAGTTTAGATTTCCGTCGGAAAAAGGTGCCAACCCTAGTGATCTCACGCCGGAGACGAATCGCTCGGTATTGACTCGCGCGCGTGTTGGCGCGTGGTTTATATCCATTTAGACTAGATGCAACACAAACCGCGGTTTGAAGCACCCGCCAAGGTGAACTTTGTTAGAAGGTTGGTTTCCAAACCTGAAGATCGTGCATAATAAATAAGTCAATCAAATCGAATAACGCACGCACTTGTCGCAGCTTGCACCGAATACCGAATGTAAACAAACAACACGTTCTACGCGCCCGTCAGCGCGTCAGGCTAGCCGGGGCGCCCGCCGCCTGCGCCCGCGCTCTTCCCCGCGATCGCCCTTCTTGCGAAGAAATCGTTTTTCTTTTAAATATTAAGATTTCGTGGATAAAAACAACACAAATTATGAATAGGGTTTTGTTACACCATAATAATCAAAAACACGTAATCTCTAATAACTTGCATTTTCTTTTGTGGCTTTTACAGAGTGTTGTAATAAAAAAATCAAATATCTATAAATGTCGTGGATAAATTCGACACAAAATATTTTGAACAACAGATAACCGAACTCTAAAACACATAACACCTCTAATACAAATTTTAATATTTTTTTAGAGCTAGTTGGGTGACGTATTAGGTACTAGTTAAATATCACGATTCTCTTGGGCAGAGATGACACAAAAAGCCTATGTACATCAGTTACTACTTTGTTATTATCATGGAAGTCAAATTTTTGTCTTTAATTTTCTTTTCGTCCAATACTGAGCGAAAAGACAAAATACCTAAATTTCTACCTATGCAAGTACCTAGGATGACACAAACTAATGTTTTAGGCTAGACTAACGGTCAAGAAACTATATGCGAAAAATAAACAACTTTAATATTTTTGAAACCTCAAAACCTAGCGCTACGGGTCTATATGGCTTCTTAGTTGCATTGTTCTTTCATACTTGCTAAACTATAGTTATTTAGTGATGAAGAACAATCCTGAGTTTCTTACCAGTTGTTCACGTCATGACTCAGCCATTGTTTGAAACTTGGAGCTTTCATGTGATAAATAAAAGGATTAAATAAAACAACATAATTCAATACCGTTTTTTGAATTTATTTTTACATATTAGATGATTACGTACAGTCTTGGGAATATAAAAAAAAGAGTTGCTATAATTTACAACAAATTGTATGTTATTGTGTGGCATACATTTTGTATACCGTATATACACTTAAAATGTAAAAAATAAAATTAAATCGTGGCATGGTATGGTCGTCTGTAATACCATACATCTTAATTATTAAATTTATTTACATAGGAATTACTATAGTGAGCATTTGCCAAATGTCACATTATTCTTTATATTTTAAAATAATGTAATAACATGAAAAGATGGTATTATATTCAATAAATATTCTTTAGTATTTTTCGTCTAATTTATACAAGTATTTTTATCTATCTATTGTAGTGGCAACATTCATTAGTCAATTATCTATGCGCTGGCTATGAGATAGCACTGTACCTTGACATTGAGAATTTTATAAAAACAACGTTGTTATCGCTTATACAAAACATTTAGTTTTCTGACCCTAAAATATAAAAAAAATGTTTTCTCTATGAAAACTCAATGTTAATTATGGCAACACTAAAACACAAACATCGGAAAGTTACTTTTATATACATTACTATCTTATAGCCTACACATCAACATAATTATTTATGTAGTACACTTTAACATACCTACATTTATATAGATATATAATTTTATTGGTGATTATGTCAACAGATTAAAAACGGATATAAATGTATAATTAAATGGCAATGGCAATGCCTAACGTGACGTCATTTAGCAAATAAGCTATTTGTAATTTGCCAAATTTAACAATTTGACTAGGCAGAAATGTATTTTAGCAGATATTGGGTTTTCAACAATGGTAACACTTAAGCTTTTTTAGGTGAATTTGTAACTTGGACATAATTATTTGACAAAAAATATTATTTTTATAAATATTAATGACATATATTTAGATTAGAAAATCAACTGATATTATTTTTTATTATACATTTTAATGTAGGTATAATTAATATTGTTTTTACAATTAATAATAAAAATATTACTTCAATATAAATTTGAAGTGCTAAATTTAAAATTAATTATAAAATAACTAAAACGGTAATTGCATAATGTTATTTTTGCAAATATTTACTTTGCAAAATAGGCATCGTTCAAATGCGTCTTAAAGTTAATTTGTCAAACATTCAGAAATGTACGACAACACGAATAGTACTAGAATCATTTTGATAATATCTTAACGTTAAAAATATGGACAGATTGTTTCAAATAAAATGTTATATTGATATCACATACATTTAAATCTTTTATTAAATACTAAAAAACGGATTATGATACTGTTACTAGATATACTAAAAATATATAAAATAATTTTTTGATCGGGCAATAAACAAAATATGGCAGGCCGTTCACTCAGCAAAATCAAAAATGAGTTTCGTGAAAATATTTTCTTTAGCTATTTTTAACACTTTGAAACCAGACATCTAAACGATATTTTATTGAAATATATTTTACAAATACCGTAGAAACTAAAAAAATAAGCTATTTACAGAAGGCCGTTATTTATTATAGACTTAAATTAATTGTTATTCTAACATTTACAATTTACATAATTTTGTGTCAAGTGTCATAGTTATAAAAATGATCCTTAAATTTTGATACGTATTTTACGTAAAATTAGATGTCGCATGGTCAAAAAAATTTACATTTAATATTAATTACGTTAGAACTAAAATAACTTTAAAATGTTTATGTTGCCTGTAGCAAGTTACTTAATGCCAGTTTCGCAAAGTCTCCTGTATTTTCTCGGAGACTTTGACAAAGAGATTTTGCAAAACTATCATTGAGTAAATGTACCATTAATCCAGGCCTTAATCCTTTCGTTACTGATCTCAGTCAGTCAATCTATGAGTATCAAGTCATCACTCAACTAGGTTGTTGATGCAACCCTTAAAGTACACTGGCTTCAATTTATCAATATGACATTGATATCAGCCATACAGTAAATATTATCAAAAACTGAGTTCTGTCGCAAACGACAGATTGATGGTAAATCAGGTATGCGAAGGTTGCGGGTTTGGAGACGGATCCTTCATGGAACGGATCCGTAAGAATCCGTCTTGAGCTACTAACATGCTATTACCCTCTCCCTCAGTAGGTATCTCGTCCTGTGGTTGGGAGTAGGAAGCCTCGTAGCTGCAGTTCCTAGGAGCTGGCTGAGGAGTACCTCCCAACGCGCAAGGGTAGCCTCTCTCAGTAGGCTCTTCTGAAAATCCATACAAGTCTGTTGACTTCGGCCTATCTGGAAAGCCGTTGCCTTTACCACGCTTTTGACTTCCACTGGAGTTGACCATGGATGTTGAGGGAGAGTT
The DNA here is from genome assembly GCA_963082885.1 of Parascotia fuliginaria. Classification (NCBI taxonomy): domain Eukaryota; kingdom Metazoa; phylum Arthropoda; class Insecta; order Lepidoptera; family Erebidae; genus Parascotia; species Parascotia fuliginaria. Next base: position 8,437,845 of record OY720196.1, on the reverse strand, counting down.
TCTACGCTGAGAAGTTCGGATCTGTTGGCACGGGTCATTGTTATAACTCCTGTTGGGATTTAAGGTTTGAATACCAGAAGCGTGGTACGAAGCGTTCTCCGTATTGTAGTTCCCGTATTCATCAGGTGTATGCGGTTGATGGTAGTGGTGACCGATTGAGGAGTCATAACCCATCGTCATACAGTTTTGGACGTTCTTGTTCTTCGCTCTATGCTTCTTACGAGGATTACTATTGGTCCTAGAAGACACCCTGTCGTATGACATGTGTTTGAAGTTGTGGGAACTGCGATTAGAGCCACCGTTATAGTTTTGGTTCTTGATGTCTCTTATAAAATCGCTGTTGCTGCCATATTGGATGACGTTATATTCATGATCTAGAGGGTCATCACCTTGAAGAGATTGAATGGCTGGATCACAATTCGAATAGTGATCATCAGAGGCGGATTCAATTCCATTGTAAGCTATATTCGGATGGTGTTTGATCAGATGATTCGTTACACCCTGGCTGGAAGTTGCATTACTGGATTCTGTCGAGCTGCTATGCCCAGCGTTGGCTATAGAGCTATGTCCAGAATAGTTCTCGGTTCCAGAATTGTTATCGCAATTTCCAGTAAGTGTGTTTAACTGGAATCTCTGATGGTCTATAGCAGGTCCACAACATGGATCAGCTATAGGCACGCTTGGATGATGTCCAGTACTTTCATAAATGGGTTTACCTGTTCTCATAGTATATGTGTGGAGATTTGTGTTGGTATTACAAATAGCTGGATAATCTGACTCGAATTGCTCGTTACTAGAACCAGCTCCACAAGCAAAGAGACCAAGACCTGATATTTTGTGGCCATCGGCCTTTTCGTGTTGCAACGCGATTCCTACTTTGAGACTTATTACCCAAGAGATGAGAGCTACTATACTGACTTCTAGAAGCCTCATTGAGAACTGATAGCCCCATTGGAGCCAGTCAAATTTGGTCATGTTGACTTGATTGATGCCGAATATACCGAAAATCTGCAGCGCAGCCATTAAAATGAACAGCAGTGCTGTTGCTAATTTAATTTGTATCGCATGCTGCAGATTTTGGAATCCGTTAATATATGTGTGACTCTTTTTCTGAAGAACAGATTTGAGCATTTTATATACATAGAGATAGCACAAACCTAATGTTAGACATGCTATTATAAATATTATTTGACACGTAAGACCTAATACCCTCTTTTCGACGCCGTGCGTATTTCTATTTATTGTATTACTACTTTCGAAGATATGCAACATTAAACAGGACAGTAAATGTAGACTGCCACCTATTATTATAACTCTAGGGCGAAGGAGGAATGCACAACAGGTATTCTTAAAGTTAATACTATTTGTGAGAAGGAATAGTATGATAGAAGCAAATGCTATGCTAAGGAAAATTTCGGGGACATGAAGGAGAATTTCGCTGATAAACTTTGGCAGCGAATTGTTGATGTTATAAGGATCATAACACATGTAGAAAATCCTCAACAGACAGACAAGAACTAAAATTAAGTGTAGTATTATAAAATAGTATTGGGTAAATAAATGCGTGTACTTATTGTAGCAGAAGATCTTGAATATGGAGTAGACTGCTAAGATTGTGAACATGACAGTCGCTAAGTATATGTGCAAGTTCCAGGCAAACGGCCATGCCGCTCCTGGCCTCTGAACTGGACCATTGTTTTTCGGATCCTGTTTTAGAATCTTCTTGTCTGAATTTACATTGGCGAGATTATGATACCTCTCCGTTGACATTTCGGGGTCTTTTAACTCAAACCCTATGGTTGTAGCTGGAGTGTAATCATCCTTTCTGCTATCATTCCTATCTGACTGTTTATTGGTAGCATATTGGAGATTCCTTCTTGTATTCGTTTCTCCATTTTGATCTACAATTAAAGGTCTATCTAGATTGTTCATTTCTGGGTCTAGCACTGCTAAAACTGATCCTTCGGTAGAAGAATCTCTGTTTGCATCACTGAGAGTGACACCTGCATCTTTGGTGACGTAAATGTCACTTTTAGAGGTCTTTTCTTGATTATGTTGAGGTTTCGCTGTGACGGTCCTTAGGAGAACGTCGGGGATGTCCTCCTTTCTTCCGTTGGATCCGGAGAGAATCCTGGAGATGGTGGGGATGTTGAGCGAGTTGGGGACGAAGTCTGTGAAGTTGGCCTGGTCGGTGCCTGGCTGCTTGATGTCGCTGTCTAGTTCATCAGGCTGAAAAGAAAAAAGTAGATGTTAGCCAAAATATGTACAAGTTTGTCAAAAAACTTTGGCATTCAATTTGGAAGAGTATTTGTAAAATTTATTCTTTAATAAAAAAAAATATTACTACCAAAAACACTTATCCCCAGTTTCTGAAAGGCTGATCAACGAAAAATTAACTAATAACCTGTTAAATCTCATGTGAAGTACCAATTAGGTTGTTAAAAGCCAATTGGTACTTCACACTAATTTGATCTAATTAGCTCCTAATTAGATCAAATCAAACTAATTATCCATGCTTTTAGGGTTCTTCACATGAGATTAGTTAATTTTTTGTTGATCAGCCTTTCAGAAACTGGGTTGCAAGTTGTTTCAGTATCTAGGTTACCTATATCATATTCCTACAAACATATAATAGACAATCTGGTAACAAATTTATCTTCTATGTTCTTTAGATGTTAGGCCCCTCATCGCCATCTTTCTTTTCGTTAATGCTGTTATTCATCAAACGTTCTTACCTTATGACTGGGAGTGTTTAGTGCTTTCTTCTTCTGCGGCTCGATGCCCGCCGGCGGCAGAGGGGGTGCGGGCGGGGGCGCCGGTACTTGCGGCGAAGATGTCTCCTGAAAAGTACCAAGTTTGAAAATTAGTGCATGAATAAGAACCTGAAAATAATATTGGATTTCTGAAAGGTACCTGATTTGAAAATTAGTGCCTTGATGTAGAAGTTGTTCAAAATATTAGTGGATTACAAGGATACATCAGGTAGCTTTGAGGTAGAAATACTTATAAACATGTACATTGTACTCGATAACAAAGGCAGGCCTTCGAAAATAGCCTAGACGACAGACCGTAACAACAATAGTTCTACCTGTAATGTTTAGCCGACTGCCCAATACATACAGTACAATACAAATAGGTATCTATAGAATTTGCATAGCAACATGATCTCATACGATCTAGTTTCAGTTTCGTGTGTGAATAGTGCCGCTTAGTGATACGTTTGGAACTAAAAATTTTATTACATCATCATCCTTTAGCCGTCTACGTTCACAGGCCTAAAGGAAGAATTTGGCACAGTCAGGTGGATAAGCGACTCGTTATGGTGATATTTAGCGCCTAGGTTTAAATAACAGGTACTCTAATTAACCAGAATCAATCCATATCTTTTCGTATATGCCATTTACACGACACCAATACTATCTATACTCATAAGCAGAAGAGTTTGTTTGTTTGAACGCGCTAATCTCTAGAACTACTTGTCGGCATTGAATAATTCTTTTTGATTCATTTGATAGCCCAGTTCTAGAGGAAGGTTATAGGCTATGTAACATCACGCTACCAGCGACGGGAGAAGAGCAGTAACAAAAAAATTTAACAGGTGAAACCGCGCTGTGGGAAGTTAGCCGTGGGATACTTAGCCATGTCTTCTTTAAAGGCTTCTTTTCATTCTCGCTCTTCAAGAACTGTTATTGCAAGGATTTGCCACAGGACCTACTACATTTCCATTAACTGTCTAACTTTCTAACTATATCTACTAAGACAAAAGAATTTTGGGATTAATTTGGGCTAAAAACCAATGATGGCACGTACTTGTCCAGGAGGTCTGATGGGTATTCTGTCATGTCCAGGACCGAGTGACGGCGGGGGTATAGGCCGTCGATTGAGATAGTTATTCCCATCTGTGTTTGTGCCTGTAAGAAACAAACAATACTTTATTGTAGAGATAAGTAGAGTAGAAGGTAGATAATTATTGCGATCAGAAGTTTGGTAGTGCTAGCGACAATGGTATCGTTCCTGGTTTCCCTTTCTGGAGAGGGCTGGATCGTCAAAAGAAGTGCTACCCTCGTATAGAATATCAGCGTAAAGTATTATCCAAAACAATGCGTTTCTGGCGCTTGCTGACAAAATATAGCTTCACGCTTGTTCCTAAGCTGTGTAACCCACTTTTCGCCCGTTTTTTTTTTGTGTCCACTGTAATAGTGAGCGAGTCCACGTATTACAGTATGAACTTAGAATTTTTCGACAGAAAATCCAGGGATTGAACCCGAGACCTCTCCGTGGTAAACAAAACCACAGAAGCAGCCGGTATATAAGGTCCAGTCCTTACCTCTGAGTGTAGGCTTATCAGCGAAGGGATTCCTGTACTCTGGCGGCAGTGGTGGGGTGAAGAAGGCTCTGCCGGGAGGCGCGTACGAGGGGACCGCCGCGCCTCCCCCCACCCCCGCCAGGAGAGCCGCGCCGTGGTGCTGAGGTGGTCTGGAACAACAATAATGATTAGGGAAAATTCTTAATTAAATTACTTTAAATTACTAAAGATAAGAGTCGTCTCGTGTTAAGGAGTGAAGCTTGTATAGCAGAGATTTTTGCACTAAACATATTTGAATATAAAATTCTAAGCAACTTTTTCTAAGACCATGTGGGCACCAAAACTTTTTTTGGGGATTGGATAATTCTACCTTTTCCCAGCAACGCGGTTAAAACTAATGTAGACCAATAAAGAGATATCGGGGCGACCTAGACAGTTTTATGAAAGATGAAGGAGAAAAAAGAAAAAGATAACCCAGTAAAATAACATACGCGGACCAAATAGGTGATGTATTGACAGAGCGCACAATTACAAGCACCTGTAACCGACGCGTGTGTATGAAAAGATTAATGAATGTTAAGAGGCAAAGGAAGTATATTTGGATCGTAGCAAATGACGTTCTATAGTCTCCGCTTACCCCAGTAATGGAAGACAGGCGTGAAGTTATGTATGCATAATTATGTAAGTACTGCATGTAGTCGTACTCTATGTATCTATGTAAGTAGCGCATTTCGAATGAATTTGATTTGATGTTGTCGTTTTTCAAATTTTGTTGCGGGCTCGAAATACAGAGATAGGTACTGAATCAAGGCAAGTTACTTAATTGTATGTAGGAACTCGACTTACTAAAACATGATGCGTAGCATTGCACAATGGTATGACCATTGAATGTAAATTACTAAATGTTTCTTGGTAAAACCTCAATCACACGCAAATGTGATGATGAAGTCACTTTGGCATGTAGTTAAAGTCTTTATACCTTGTATTACCTTAAACCTATGTAATATAAGCTTTTATCTAATTAAAATGTCAGCCAAAAACGTCCACTGATAGGCAGACATACTTATAGCTTTTCTGATCTCCTGTTATGCCGTTATTCCGGTCTGATCCCTCAGATCTGATCCCCTGAGATTATTATTATTATTATTATTTAATTCCGTTCTGATCCCTGCATATTTAGTCATTCCGGTCTGATCCCCTGAGTCTTTTTGACAGGTAAGTACAGTCAAGAGAAAAGCAGTTTATGTATTATTTAATTTAAAAAAGAAGAATAAAAAACGCAGTTGTACAATCTCCTCTTACTCCATTAATGGGAGACAGGCATGAAGTTCTTTACATTTGGAAAGATTTTGTTTTATTGAAGTTATACTTCTTTTGGCGCGATTGGGTAAAATGATGAGAGTGAATTTTTACGATGCGCCCGCACACCGACAAAAACAAGCAACACCCTGAAGTTAGTTGCGAACCTTTTATATCCTGAAGTTAGTTGCGAACCTTTGTGTGTCGTATTAGTACAAATAATCAGTGTGAATAAATAAAAAATATATTGGCGTTTATATCAATTCAATTATATTTATGACGGTGATAGATATTTTTTATTCATCATTTAACAGTAAAAATATTTATTTTGAATGTTAGGGGTAAAAGTGGTTTTAATATACGGTTTTAAGTGCATTTATAGATTTGAGGTTAACTGTTATGTATTTATGATGTGATAATAAAAACAATTAACTATATTTTACACGGAATAGTTTATTGATTTATTTAGATAAAACAAACAATGACAATGTATCGCGTACGAAAGGAAAAAAGGGAAGTGACAAGTAATAGTGTGGGGAACAATAAATTATGCATTACTAAACTAGAGATGGGACGCATGTTCTTCAACAACAATTTATATATGCGTTGTGTTATTATTTGGTATTTTTGGATTGTTACGCTAAAGAAGTATAACTTCTTCCGTGCGTACATGAGTACACATACTCTTTTTTTATTCACTTGGCGATTTTAGTGGGTAGTCTTATTACTGCTATCCCTGATTTATATGATTTACTAGCTTCCCGCAGCGCGGTTTTACACGCGTTATTTGGTAACTGCTCTGCTCCCGTCGCCGGTAGCGTGATGGTACATAGCCTATAACCTTCCTCGAGAACTAGGCTATCATACGCAAAAAGAAATATGTAAATCCGACTGGTAGTTCCAGGGATTAGCGCGTTCAAACAAACAAACTCTTTCGCTTTATAAATATAATAATATAGTAAATTTATGAATAGATATAGCTTTTCAAGTATAACTGAAAGAATTGTTTTTGTACTTTAAAGCCAATAACTTAAGACAAATATTTGTCTATAAGATAAAACCGTTTAAAGACTTAATATCTTTACGAAAATTGTATTACGACAATACCAATGCGAATATTTTTCTTATGTCATTGAACTACCCGTATCGAGATTGCCCAGCATATCTTGACCTCTGTCCTGATTGTATTTACTCAAGTTGGAAGATCAAATTTAAGAACATCAGACTTGTATGGAATTGTCAGACTTTGGCACTTTGCCAACACTTGGCCATTCAGTTAACATTATTTTGAGTACGCCAACCGCATTTTAATGAATCTAGAAAAAAGGTTAAGCTTTTAGTTAAAATTGTCTAGTTAACCTGTTGAGTAATATTAAGTAGATTTTAAATGTGAAGTTTTCTTATGAGATCGTTCTTTTATTTAAAGTTACATTTAAAGCATAATATAAAAATAAATAAAAAAATGTCAAGATTTATGGTATTATTACTAAAATGTAAAGTTTAAAAATAAAACTTATATTCGTTTTACAACTTGACAATAGATGGCGCTACTTTTGCATTGCAGATTACCATCTCTGATAACAAAAATAATTATTTGCTTTGTCGTTCCAATTACAAAAATAATTGAATTCAATTCGTAACTATAGCATGGAAGATAAATTTAATTCAATTCGAAACAATGCGATAGAAAATGATTATGCCGACAACTTTTGCAAAATGAAACAACCATTAATAGTCTGCTACTCGCCACTAGATGACGTTGTTTAAGATCTTATAGTCATAAATTCGTGTTAAAACTCCTTCAGATAGTTTTCTTCAGTCTGATTTGATAAAAAAGGAAATCACAAAAATGTTATTTTCCAAAAGTTGTCTGGCACACATTGCTATGCAAGATTTTCTTTTCTTTCTTTCATGAGATCGTGGATTATTTTCTCAACGAGACAGAACTTTGCACGTTCCGAATAATATTTTGTTACAATTGTGTTTGTAATATGTTTTCAGCGTCCGCTATACAAGACTTGCTCTTTCATGGACATGTATTTTAGTAAAATCAAAACACTTCCTTTTATAAATCATTAACTATACCTCCTATTATATAAAGCGGAAGAGTTTGTTTCTTTGAACGCGCTAATCTCTAAAACTAATAGTCGGATTTGAATAATTCTTTCGTGTATGATAGCCTGGTTCTTGAGGAAGGTTACAGGCTATGTATCATCACGCTACTGGCGACGGGAGTAGAGCAGTAATCGACGCGGGTGAAACTCCGCTGCGGGCAGCTAGTAACTTAATAATTTTAATCATAATTTATAGCAGTCACTTTTGCGTCATTTTATCCTCATTAAAACAATCTCGTAATAGATTTTCTAAGATTTGCACTCAGTTAATCTTCCGGACAAAAAGGTAAACTTAAAAGTGATCTTACTTAATAATGCAAAACTTTTCAATCTTTGGTCTTAAAATTGTGGTGCAAATACAGTTGGTATTCTTCTTATATTAGCCTACTAGAGTAACTTGATGGTAAGTAGCTTACCATCAAGTGTTTAGTCTCGGCGGTTAACAACCGACCAAGGGAGCGAGAATTGGGGGAGGCCTATGTCCAGCAGTGGACGTCTTTGATGATACGATAGAGGAAAGGTACCAAATATGGAATACGCTCCTAATATGGAACATCGTAATATTTTGAAAACTAAGTGCCACGAATATTCAAAACGCGTGTCATGATATTCCTCTCGCTACCCGCGCTCGTCGGCAAATGCACGTACGACGTTTGCTGGTACTACACGTGTGTGAGAGTGCGCGACACAGTTGTAGCAACATCAATCGGATATTTACGTAATTTTCACGTATATGTCATCTTATCATTCTGACATGAATTCCTCAAAATAAATCGATAATTATGATTATGATATTTTTATTTTACGAATATTTAATAAGGAAAATTTAAAAATTTTCCTCCCGTCATCATATTGTTCTTAATATGGAATTTCGTTGAGGTCCCTTTATCGGAATAGTATTCCATAATACGACCTCAACGTAAGCATGCTTTTAATGTGAGTATTGATTACATTTCTTTATTTTAACAAGAAAATGAAAAGCATGCTACAAAATTAAAATTAAAATGTTATTGAATCCGTGAAAACCCATAAAGCGTGTTATAAGAAAGCTGCACAGGTCTTTAATGTTCCTCAGACTACCCTCTTTCGGTTTTATCATACCAACGAACCAAATATAGATTGCTGCTTTGGTCTAAAAAAGTTTTGGGTCCTGACATTGAACATAATATGTTAGTACAGTACTATGGAATACCATGTATTTCATATTAGAGTCACATTTTTGAGAGGCATATTTTTTAATGATTTATGATTTTTAAGAATATTGCGGACAATGTAATAATAATAATAATAATAATATTCAACAACTACACACAACGCCATCTAGACCCAAAGTAAGCATATTATATGCTTGTGTTATGGGTTCTAGAATGCGGGATATACATACTTAAATACTTTTTTTTTTTGTAAATACATACATATTATACATAGAAACACCCAGACCAATGCAAATAAACATGTTCATGCACACAAATATTTGCACTGAGCGGGAATCGAACCCGCGACCTCTGCGTGGCAGTCCATACACAGTACCACCGAACCACAGAAGCAGTCTATTATTTATCAATGTCTATTATTTGTTGATTTTAATATATTTTCGAAAAGTTATAATAAATAAAAAGTTAAAATAATGACTTCATTTAGTTGTAACCCATGAGATTAATTAAAATAAAAGGTTTTAGTGCTTATTTTCAAAAAAATGTTTATGTATTTCATATTCGGTCCTTTTCTTCGAATGATAGTCACGATTTCAGTATACGCGTGATTCGTGATTTCGACACCACGTTTTTCTCACCAATTCGTTTTGAGCTAGCGTGATCAATGCTCTTATGCCTTCTTTATGTGAAGAGACCTTTATCTTGCAATGGAAATAATGTATTAAAACAATAATCATTTTTCACTCTGAAAGATAAAATAAAGTAATTGCTCGAAATCTGTATCGGATTTTTACATTTTGATAGAAAGGTATCAATGTTTCAATCAAGATTAGGACCCGTATTTAAAAGAGCAGCACGACCTTCATCAATTGGGGAATGAAAATGTTTTTTAAAAGGAATTAACGTTTATATATAGGTACTTTATAGTTACATAAAAATAAGGAATAAAGTTTGTATTGCATTTGTATTAGAAGAAGATTGAAATTGTGATACATCTGCGCTAAAATAAGTTGCTAAGCTAACTGCTTGCAGTCAGGCAAAAATCAGGAAAGATGGCTCGCTTCGGGCGAGTCCTATGCCCAGCGGTGGACTGCGGAATGTCGGAAGCCGATGAAACTAAGTTAGCCGCAGCCGGGATCTAAATGAGACAGTTTTCTGAAATACAATGTAAATTACCCAGTTAGTATTTGCTTTTAAGTTTTAAACGATTCAATATCAATGACAATATTACAAAGAAAAACTTCACCCCTTAGAAAGCATCTCTTTCTCTTTCCGACAAAGTTTTCATATGAAATCGAAGAATATTACTAGGTTACATTAACCATCTATCATCAGCCGACTGAATAAAGCCGTCTAGAGAATCCCATCTAGTTTGAACACGAGAATTTTATGCAATTTACGATTATACGCAAGTTTAATCGCAAAAATGATTACAAACACGATTAGTCGTGAATCGTAACCTTTGTAAAGTCTTGACGATTTGCATAATCGCACTTACTTTAGTTTACCAAAGAGTTTGTAACTCTACTGCTTGAACCATTAAAACTGCGTTAGGCCGGTATTACATTATCATATAAATATAATTTCATATATCTGTCAAATTCTATGATCAATGATCATAGGTAAATGATGAATGTTTTCATTGTTACATATTACACATATTGATAATTTATACGTCATATATCACCAAGCCGCGTTTTCCGTTGCTATGGGTGCTACGTTTACGCTAGTGTCACAGTCTAAGGATCCTTTATGACAGCTAGCGTACAAGTAAGATCATATCAACACATCTATTTTTATACAGACTGTGCTAGTGTGTTGAATATGATCTTACTTACTTGTACGCTAGGTGTCAAAAGGATCCCCTAACTATGATCATAGACAATATGAATCAAATTTAGTTATTATACCGTCATATGTTCTTCATATAAAAATGACTCACACATCTATGATTATATTCCTATGATAGTCTAATAGCGGCCTTAGATATAAGATAAAAAAAAGGATTGAAATTGTGATAGTAAAAACATTATTAATATGTAGGTACTAAATGCGCCCTGCGGCTTCGCCCGCGCAAAAAATGGTATGTGTTTAATTAGTTTAATATGGGAACCAGACCGATTTTCAGGATAAAAATGCGAAAGTTTGTGTGTGTATGTTTGTTACCACTCAACGTCTAAACGGCTGAATCGATTTCGATGAAAATTGGTATGTAGATAGATTCAGTGCTGAAGACGGTCATAGGATACTTTTTATCCCGAAAATCCGTCTGATTCTCAAGTTACATTAACTAAACACAAGATTTTTCTTGCAAGTCTAGTTAGGACTGTGTAGTTGTTGTGATGTAATTATAAAATAACAACACGTCTTAAAACCGCAGCTCATAAAGCTCAACTATGATATTTCTAAGTTTTATTGTCACGTATTTATTAAAAGTTGAAGATTCGAAGTATCTTCTGTAACTCACAACAGTCTCAGAGGTCGCAGTTAAGCGTAATTTACATTCCATTCAAACACTTAGCTGTTTAATTACTCGAGAATAAATTA